>CM057831.1:49159979-49759979 GCA_030068075.1 Paguma larvata
TTGCCAGAAAATATTCTGTTAAAATGAATTTAAACATTTCAGCATCCACTTTACCTAATAAAAGAGATCTGCAAAGGTTGTGTGTGGTTGCTTTATAAAGATTTATTTTTAAACAGCAAGAGGAGAAAATCAGTAATAGTAGCTCTTATGAGAAACCATACAGACCCCAGTTCCTAATTTTCTGGCGTCTGAATGAAAAAGCAGCATGATGAAGGCAGGCAGTGTGATGTAGTAGGGAAGGCACAGTGTTCAGGAGCCCAGTGATGGACATTCTAATTCTGGATCTACTTCTAACTCACTTGGATGGGACAAACACACTCACTGGGTTGCAACAACTCTGTATGTAAAAGAAGAGTGAGACGATCCCAGCTCTCTCTTACAGTTCTAATATTCTATTGGTTTAACCACATAGAATATGTTTATTCATATAATGCTTAATGTATGTGTCAAATTAGTTTTTGATAAGTGGTTTCTCAGAGTCCAGTCCTATGCAGATTCCAATAATAAAGCCAAGTAAGACATGACCAGTCACAGTCCTCCCCTCAAAGACCTGACAGAGCATTGCAGGAGGCAACACTCTCAGCACGGTGCAAATGCCATCCTGGAGTTTATGAGGGGAGGACAGAGAGGGACACAGAGAGAGCCGTAAGTCAGTTTCAAAAACTGTTATTGTGCAAATGGTTCTCTTCGATGAACCATCCTTGTCCTGAGTCTGTCTCTATTTTATCTAAACATTCCCCATCACTTCTCACTATTCCCGCATACTTTGTACATAACATCATCTCACTATTGACCCCACTTCCGGATATGAGGAAACTGAAGCTTGGGGACCGAGTTGCCCAAATCCTCATGAATGTAAAGTAGGAAAGTAGCCTCTGAGGCCCCGTCATCTGACCCCAAGGCAATGCCTATATCCCCTAGGGAAGCTAGTGAGTGTGCATTTTGAACACTTCATAATTTTTTTTTCTCTGCATCATTGAGTCCCTCGTATAATTTCTAAAGAATTCTATTGCAGTTTTGCTAGTGACTGATGAGATCTGCACTGTTTTTTTTTGTTTTGTTTTGTTTTGTTTTTTTGTTTTTTCATTGTGAGATTAAGTCTCCTGCTTGCTAAGGACTTGCCTCCCTTCAGCTTTGATGAAGGCCTTGATTAGAAGAAAGAGGCATTGATAACCCTCAGCGGAGCTACGAGGAGGGCTTAAGGGAAACATTTTGCTCTCTCGTTCAGACACTGAAAAAAGTGTTCTGAATGGAAATAGCTGGCTCCCTTTTGGCATTTTCACTTCTGCATTAATTTTGCCCAGACGATGCTCTGCAATCTCACTTCCAGGCCACTTAACAAAAGCCCCTTCAAGTGCACAAGAACATGATTCGTGAGAGGCCAGAGGAAGAGACTGGGGGAAAACAAACAAACAAACAAACAAACAAACAAAAAAAGCAACACAACGTGGTGGTCGAGTGTTAAAAGATGGGTATCCCAGGAGCCTTCACTAAAATTCACTAGCTGAACTATTTGGAGCATGAGGCTGCATCTGTAGGGGCTGTGGTCAGATGGAAATGTAATAAAATGTAAAGACAAATACAAATTTAGCCCTCCAAAACCCATTCCAGTGGCTCACAGAAATCCTCAGAGGTCCTTGTAACTTAGTTACTTCAGACAGGCATGGACAACCTTTTTCATTTCTTTTTAATGCTCCTGGGTTTCTGTACAGAGTTTCTTCAAGGACTTTTGATGAGGAGGAGGTAAGAGGGTTTCGCCATAAGCTTCTCAGCCACCAGATCCTTGCCCTGCTGGTGTGTATACATAGGGAGAGTAGGGAACAAAGGGCCTCTCTCCCATCATATTTAGTCACTGCCCAGTGAGCCCACACGGCCACATGTAAAGGCTCTAAAACACAGCAGATTCACGTATGAAATGCTACAAGGTGGGCCAAAGCTTGACTTGTTAGTGTTCCTAAAGTGAAAGCTACACTTTGCCCTTTCATAAGCAAACAACTCCATATTTTTTCTCCTAAACTAAAAGCTACAGAAGATCAATAAGAGTTATTAGAACATATATGAAAAAGTTCACATCTGTTCTTTTATACTGCTCACTATATGGTTGATGCAGTATCACAGACTTTATAAACATAGTTACCATAAAACCCTGTGTTAGCTAATTTATTTCCCATTTATGCTTTTTTGATTTTAGTTTTCATGTAAGATAACTGAATTACAAAAAGATAGTTACAGGGGTGCCTGGGTCTGACTTTGGCTCAGATCATGATCTCCCCACTCATGAGTTAGAGCCCCAGATCAGGCTGACACCTCAGAGCCTGGAGCCTTCTTGGGATTCTATGTCACCCTCTCTCTCTGCCCCAACCCTGCTCATGCTCTGTCTCTCTTCTCTCAAAAATAAAAATAAGCTTTAAAGTTAAAAAAAAAATAGTCACCTAACTTTCCTAGGGTCAAAGAAATAGAAAATAACCAGGGTTTGAAATTGGTTTTCCAACTAAAAGCTATTTTGTTATCCCATATGTCTGCTTTGGTCCAGACAGGGACTATCACATAACTCAAGGCCTATTTAAAGAGTGACCATTAAAGAGCAACCCATTCAGTGGAAATCAAAACCACAGTGAGGGGCGTCTGGGTTAGTCAGTTAAGTGTCCAACTCTTGATTCAGCTTAGATCACAATTTCACAGTTTATGAGATCGAGCCCCACTTTGGCCTCCATGCTCACAGCACAGAGTCTGATTAGGGTTCTCTCTGTCCTCTCTCTCTCTCTTTCTCTGCATCCCCCCAAAATAAATAAATAATCATTTAAAAAACCACAATGAGATATCACCTCACGCCTGTCAGAATGACTGAAATAAAAAACACAAGAAATAACAGTGTTACCTAGGATGTGGAGAAAAAGGAACCCTTTTGAACTGTTGCTGGTAATTCAAACTGATACAGCCACTGTGGAAAAGAGTACAGAGTTTCTTCAAAAAGTTAAATACAGAACTACCCTATGATTCAGTGATTGCACCATTTGGTATTTATCTAAAAAATACAAAAGTGCTAATTCAAAGGGAGAGATGCACCCTTATGTTTATTGCAGCATTGTTTACAATAGCTAAGATATGGAAGCAACCCAAGTGTCCATCCATAGATGAATGGATGAAGAATATATGGAATATATAAAATGGAATCTTACTCAACCATAAACAAGAATGAGACCTTGCTGTTTGCTACAGTATGGATGGACCCAGAGGGTATAATGTTGAGTGAAATAAGTCAGATGGAGAAAGACACATACCATATGCGTTTACTCATAGGTGAAATTTAAAAAACAAAACAAATGAACAAAGAAAACAAGAGATAAACAACAGCAAAACAAAACCGGCAAACAAAAATGTACTTTTTTTTATTACTTTTTAAAAAAATTTATATCCAAGTTAGGTAGCATACAGTGCAACAATGATTTCAAGAGTAGATTCCATAATGCCACTTACTCATTTAGCCCATCTCCCCTCCCACAAGCCTTTCTGTAACCCTCTGTTTGTTCTCCATATTTAGAGTCTCTTATGTTTTTGTCCCCTTCCCTATTTTTATGTTATTTTTGCTTCCCTTTCCTCATGTTCATCTGTGAAGTCATGTGATATTTGTCTTTCTCTGACTAATTTCACTTAGCATGATACCCTTTAGTTCCATCCACGTAATTCCAAATGGCAAGATTTCATTCAAAAATGTACTCATACAGAGAACAAACTGGTAGTTTCCAGAGGGGATTTGGGTGGGGGATGGGCAAAATAGGTGAAAGGGCTTAACAATACACATACCTTGATGAGCACCGAGTAATATATAGAATTGTTGAATCATAATATTGTACATCAGAAGCTAATATAACACTATATGTTAATTATACATCAGTGAAAATAAATAACTATGAAAAAAATAAAGAACAGCCTATTCACTTAATGAGCAGGGTAAGAAAAGCCCAGAAATAATTTGAGGCCTGATGGAAAGGGGAGAGTATGCTGTCAGCCATCTTGGGCTCTTCTTCTTGCTCTGATACTTCCTCATTATGTAGGAATGATACTTAGTGACTCTGGATCTCCGTTTCTTATCTGTGAGGTAGAGTATGAGGGAAACGATGCACCTCACAGTACCTTTATCCCACCCAGTTTCAGATTCAGTCCCTTTCCTTTTCTGTACTTGTCCCCAAATATAACTTAACTGTAAGTAAATTTCACTACAAAAGCTTCCCCTTCAGGGTCTTAACATTTTTTCTGTGTATGTAAGGAGAATATGATTCTCACCATTCAAACCCATTTGAGATGGAGGCTGTGCTCTCAGAGTATCTCCAGGGTCAAACCCTTACTTCTGTTTTTCCCTCAGTGGAAGGAGGATTAATATTTAAAATATTATAAAATAATATGTGACAGGATGTTAAATTTGTTAAAGAGACAATCAAATGTCACTCAGCCTTCATAATTGGTACAAAATGAGGTAACATCGGCCCAGACATAAAGATAAGAAAGCTAAAGCTCAAGGTGTTATCATGGTATTAAATTTGCACAATTTCTAAAGTGACAAAAATGGAATTCAGACTCAGGTGTTTTTGACTTTCAAGCTGTGTTCTTCCCACTGCTCCAAGTGTTTTGGGCCCAAATGCTTACCATAATGCAGTTAGGAGGAAAATGGAAAGCTAAGTGACCACAGGTTGTCCCCAGTGGATCATGACTGGTTTCCATATGATAACAATTCCATCAGACATATCTTTGTATACTTTTCTAGAGTTAAAGTGCTTCTATAATGGTCCCATTTTGCTCTCCTCCTTCTATTCCTATAGGGCTCAGGAAGAGAATGTAGTAAGACAAGACTTATTCCATTTTCTTGACAAGTGAGATCAACATTCTTGTGTACCATGTTCCTTTTATGGACAGTAAAATATAACGTATTTTAAATACTGCATGTGATTCACATTTAAAAAGAACTCTGTTATACTAAAACAGTCTTAATTTAAACATGTACATTTTCATATCCATAAATTGTCTCTTTATATTACTATAAAATGGGTATAATGCTAATATACAACCCACCGTGCTGCAAATAATCCATCCATCCTTTTGCTAAGATCATTTCGTTTATCCTGCAGCATGTCTGTTGTCCAGGACTGTCACATTCTGACTGTGGAAGCACGTTGCCAAAGTTCATACTAATATATGTTGCCTACTTGAATCTGGATGGCTGTATAAGTCCTTTTGGTAGTAGAGTACAGTAATTTTTGGTGACAAAGTTAAACGTACATGAACTCTGTTATCTTGATGCTTTTATTAAAAGCAATAGACATTAGTGAAAGTAATTTAGAAGTAATACCTCAGAACATTGAAAAAGAACACAAATGATTAGTAGAGAATAATTGTTTAAATTGTATGGGCACAAAACGTGAAATGTAATAAGTAAGGTCTCAGAATGTCTTACAGCACATAAAGATCCACTAAAATATACAAATAAGAAGAATTTTTAGATTTTTTTTAATTTTGTGAATTTAAAATATATGTGTGTGTGCACACACGTGTGTGCGTGTGTGTGTATATACATATATACTTCTTTTAAAATTTTAATTCCAGTCTAATCAACATACAGTTTTATATTAGTTTCAGGTATACAATAGTGATTCAGTAATTCTATACATTATTCAGCGTCCATCAAGATAAGTGTACTCTTAATCTCCTTCAACTATTTCACCCACTCTCCAACAACCTTCCCTTTGGTAACCATCACTTTGTTCTCTGTAGCAAAGAGTTTGTTTTTGATTTCTCTCTCTTTCTGCCTCTCTCTCCATTCATTTGATTTGTTTCTTAAATTCCACATATTGTGATATCATAGGGTATTTATCTTTCTCTGACTGGTTTTTTTGTATAACATTATGCTCTAGATCCATCAATATTGTTCCAGATGACAAAACTTCATTCTTTTTGATGGCCGAATAATATATATGTATATATTCTTTATCCATGCATCTAGCCATGGCCACTTGGGCTGCTTACATAATTTGATTATAAATAATGCTGTTATAAACATAGGGGTGAATATATATATATCCCTTCAAATCAGCGGTTTTGTATTCTTTGGGTGAATACCCAGTAGCTAAATTCTTGGATGGTACAGTATTTCTGTTTTTAATTTTTTGAGAAACCTCCATTCTGTATTCCACAGTCACTGCACCAGTTTGCTTTCCCACCAACGGTCCATGAGTGTATTAGTGTTCCTTTTCCCCACATCCTTGTCAACACTTGTGGTTTCTTGAGTTATTGATTTTAGCCATTCTGACAGGTGTGAGGTTATATCACATTGTGATTTGGATTTTCATTTCTCTGATGATGAGTGATGTCAAACATCTTTTCATGTGTCTGTTGCCAATCTATATGTTGTCCTTGAAGACATGTTTATTCATATCTTCTGTCCATTTAATTGAATTATTTGAGGTTTTTTCGGTGTTGAGTTATGCAAGTTTTTTATATATTTTGGATACTAACTCTTTATCTGATATGTCATTTGCAAATATTTTCTTGCATTCAGTAGTTTGTCTCTTAGTTTTTTTGGTTGTTTCTTTTGCTGTGCAGAAGCCTTTAATTTTTATATAATCCCAATAGTTTATTTTTGCTTTTGTTTCCCTAGCCTCAGGAGCCATATCTAGTAAGATGTTCCTATGATCAATGTCAGAAGAATTACTGTCTGTACTGTCTTACGATTTTTATGGTTTCATGTCTCACAGGTCCTTAAATCATGTTGGCCTTATTTTTGTGTATGGCTAAGAAAGTAACCTGGTTTCATTTTTTGGCATGTAACTGACCAATTTTCCCAAGACCATTTTTTGTAGACACTGTCTTTTTCCCATTACATATTCTCACCTCCTGTATCAAAGTTTAATTGACCAAATTATCCTGAATTTATTTCTCAGCTCTCCATTCTGTTCTATTTATCTGTGTGTCTATTTTTGTGCCACTACTGTATTGTTTTAATTACTACATCTTTGTAGTATAACAAGAGGTCAAGAATTGTGATACCTCCACTTTTCTTTTTCTTAAGATTGCATTGGCTATTTAGAGTCTTTTGTGGTTCCTTACAGATTTTAGGATACTTTGTTTTAGTTATATAAAAAATTCTGTCAGTATTTTGATAGGGATTGCATTAAATGTTTAGATTGCTTTGGGTAGTATAGAAATTTTAACAGGAGAAAGAAGGCAACATGGTGGAGGAGTAGGGGGCTCCAGTATTTCGCTTGCCCTTTAAAGGGGGACGACTGAAACCATTGTCTCTCTCAACACCAAAAATCGGAGGGAAAAGGTGCTACAGCTGACAAGAAACGTAGGCGAAAACAGACACGGCACAACTAAACTGTGAGTTTAATCTGGGTCGGATAAAACAACTCGAACTCGGGAAGCTGAGCGGAGGGGAGGGTGAGCGTCTTCGGAGATAGCTGGGAAAGTGCCGATCGAACAACATCTGAACGAGAGGGCCAGAGCGGGTGAGACCGCTACCATCCAGCCCCTAAATGCAGGGCTTTTGAAGAGAAGTTCAGTGGCAAGAAGCAGCACTGCTCGCAAGCTGTTGGGACCGCACCAACCCCGTCCTGAGACACTGGGACGCGCGCGCCAAGAAGCAGCACTGCTCGCACACTGCTGGGATGGCACCAACCCCGTCCTGAGCCACTGGGACGCGCGCGCCGGGGGGATTGGCAGCAGGGACGCAGGCGGCGCCACCAGCCGAGCACCTCTAACCCCGGCACAATTATAACGAAATCGGGGGTGGCAGACGGCCGCCTCACCGCGCCACCCTCGCCCAGCGCCTCCGGGGCGCGCGCGCTTCCGGGACAGGCAGCCGGGACCCAGGCGGCGGCTCCTGCGGAGCACCTCTAACCCCTGCACAGTTACAGCCAAATCGGGGGGTAGCAGATGGCTGCGCCACCGCGCCACCCTCGCCCAGCACCTCTGGGCACGCATGCCACAGGGACCCAGGCAGCCCCAGGCAGCGGCTCCTGTGGGACACGGCCGGGTCACCGTCCAGTAAACCACACTGGGCCGGCGTTAGCGGTGGAGAGAGAACAGAAATAAAGGGGTGAATAAAGCCTCCAGAACTGGTGGCGCGGGTCTGGAGAGACGCCATTGTTGTCTCACAAGCCAGGAAGTCACACCAGAAGCCATCTCTGCAGCAGTGGAGGCCGGACCCGCCTACACTAAACCACGCCCCTCCCAAACTATCAGCAGGAGCGACTGATCCAAGTGGAGATTGCTGCCTGGAGTAATGCCAGTCATTTCCTCTTTTTAAATTTATCCCTCCCTTTCTCATTCCTACCTATCCTGATCCCTGAGCTGGTCATCCAGGGTACTGACTGGCTTGATCATGTTTTTTTTGTTTTTTGTTTTTTGTTTTTGTTTTTTTTGTTTTGTTTTGTTTTGTTTTGTTTTGTTTTTTAACCCACTCTTTGCGGACATGTCCTACAACCTCTTCTTTACTTCCCTAGCCCTTTTTCTGAAATAACCAGGCCATATAAGTTCATCTAGATGACATCGATCTTTATTCCCTTTCCCTCACACCTGTCCTTATTCTGATTTCTATCAGTCTGGATTAAACCCTTTAGTAGCTCTACCTGGGCAAAGTCCATTTCCTTATTCTCCCTGCACCAGTCATTATTCTGTCTATATATGCTCTGCCACCAGCACACTACATACCCTGTCCTTAACGTGTAGCTGTTACTTCAGGACATTGCCCTCAGAGAGTCACTTGTTATTTTTTTCTGTTGTGAACTGCTTGGCTGGACAATTTGTCGGTACGTTTGAGTATTTCTGTGTTCTGTGTGTCTGTCAGTTTTCCTTTCCAGGGCAACTTCAAGAAACAACCCATAACACATCCAGCCAAAATGACGAGACGGAAGAATTCTCCTCAAAAGAATCTACAAGAAGCAGTGACAGCTCAAGAATTAATGAAAACAGATATAAGCAACATAACAGAACATGAATATAGAATGATAATCATAAAACTAATTGCTGGCCTTGAAAAAAGCTTAGATGAATGCAAGGGGTCCCGCGCGGCAGAGTTCAAGGACCTTAAAAACGGTCAGGAAGAATTAAAGAAGACATTGGAAGAAATACAGGGGAAACTGGAAGCAGCCACAGCACGGATTGAAGAGGTAGAGGAAAGAGTTAGTGCCTTACAAGACAAAATCATTGAAAAAGAGGAAGCAGATAAAAAGAGAGAGAAGCTGATCCAGGAACAGGAAAGGAGAATTCGAGAGCTGAGCGATGCAGTCAAAAGAAACAATATCCGTATCATAGGAGTTCCAGAGGAAGAAGAGAGAGAGAAAGGAGTCGAAGGGGTTCTGGAACAAATCATTGCTGAGAACTTCCTCAACATGAGGAAGGAAACGGGCATGGAAATCCAAGAGGCACAGAGAACTCCCCTCAGACGTAACTTGAATAGACCTTCTGCACGGCACATCATAGTGAAGCTGGCAAAATACAAAGATAGGGAGAGAATCCTGAAAGCAGCTAGGGACAAAAGAACCCTAACATACAAAGGGAGACCTATAAGGGTAGTAGCAGACTTATCTACAGAAACTTGGCAAGCCAGAAAGGAATGGCAGGATATCTTCAATATGATGAGCAAGAAGGACATGCAACCGAGAATTCTGTATCCGGCTAGCCTGTCATTCAGAATAGAAGGAGAGATCAAGGTTTTTCCCAACAAACAAAGACTGAAAGAATTTACCACAAATAAGCCAGCACTGCAAGAGATCCTGAGGGGCATTCTATGAAGACAAGGTTGCAAAGAACACAAACTGCCAGGGTCAGCCTTACAAACATGAAACTTACAGATAATACAGTGACCGTAAGCCCATATTTTTCAATATTAACACTGAATGTAAATGGATTAAATGTGCCAATCAAAAGACACAGGATAACAGAATGGATTAAAAAACAAGACCCATCTATTTGCTGTCTTCAAGAAACTCATCTTAAACCTGAAGATACCTTCAGATTGAAAGTGACGGGATGGAGAACTATCTACCATGCTACTGGAAGTCAGAAGAAAGCCGGAGTAGCCACACTTATATCAGACAAATTAGACTTTAAAATGAACGATGTAATAAGAGATGAAGAAGGACATTATATAATAGTCTCAGGGACCATCCAGCAGGAAGAGCTAACAATTGTAAATATCTACGCACCAAATTCGGGGGCACCCAAATTTGTAAAACAACTAATTACAAACATTAGCAACCTCATCGATAAAAATATCCTAATAGTAGGGGATCTCAACACTCCACTCTCAGCATTGGATAGATCCACAAAACAGAAAATCTCCGCAGAAACAATAGCCCTGAATGACACTTTAGGACAGATGGGCCTCACAGACATCTTTAGGGTCCTTCATCCAGAAGCAAAGGAATTTACTTTCTTCTCATCTGCACACGGTTCATTTTCCAAGATAGACCATATTCTGGGGCACAGGGAAGCTCTGAATAAATATAAAAGAATTGAGATCATACCATGTACACTGTCAGACCACAATGCTTTGAAACTTGAAATCAACCACAGGAGAAAGCCTGGAAAATATCCAAGAACATGGCAGCTAAGAAATAACCTACTAAAAGATGACTGGGTCAACCAAGCCATCAGAGAAGAAATTAAAAAATACATGGAAACAAATGAAAATGAAAATACAACAATCCAAACGCTCTGGGATGCAGCAAAAGCAGTCTTGAGAGGGAAATATATTGCAATCCAGGCCCATCTCAAGAAACAAGAAAAATCAATAACACAAATTCTAACAGCACGCCTAAAGGAACTAGAAGCAGATCAACTAAAACAACCCAAGCCCAGCAGAAAGAGAGAAATAACAAAGATCAGAGCACAAATTAACCATATGGAGACAGAAAAGGTAGTGGAACAGATCAATGAAACCAAAAGCTGGTTCTTTGAAAAAATAAACAAAATAGACAAACCTCTAGCCAGGCTTCTCAAAAAGAAAAGAGAGAGAACTCAAATAGATAAAATCGTGAATGAAAAGGGAGAAATTACAACCAATCCCTCAGAGATACAAGCAATCATCAGAGAATACTATGAAAAATTATATGCCACCAAATTTGGCAATCTGGAAGAAATGGACAGCTCCTAAATAGCCACACGCTACCAAAACTCAAACGGGAAGAAATAGAAAATTTGAACAGACCCATAACTAGTGAAGAAATAGAATCAGTTATTAAAAACCTCCCAGCAAATAAAAGCCCTGGACCAGATGGCTTTCCCGCGGAATTTTACCAGACATTTAAAACAGAGTTAATTCCTATCCTCCTCAAGCTGTTCCAAAAAATTGAAACGGAAGGAAAACTCCCGGACTCATTCTATGAAGCCAGCATCACTTTGATTCCCAAACCAGATAGAGACCCAGCAAAGAAAGAAAATTACAGGCCAATATCCCTGATGAATATAGATGCAAAAATTCTCAACAAGATACTAGCAAATCGAATCCAACAGCATATAAAGAGAATTATCCACCATGATCAAGTAGGATTCATCCCTGGGTTGCAGGGCTGGTTCAATATTCGCAAATCAATCAACGTGATACATCACATCAACAAAAGAAAAGATAAGAACCATATGATCCTGTCAATAGATGCAGAAAAAGCATTTGACAAAATACAGCATCCTTTCTTAATAAAAACTCTCGAGAAAGTCGGGATAGAAGGAACATACTTAAACATCATAAAAACCATATATGAAAAGCCCACAGCTAATATCATCCTCAATGGGGAAAAATTGAAAGCCTTCCCCCTGAGATCAGGAACACGACAGGGGTGTCCACTCTCGCCATTGCTATTTAACATAGTGTTGGAAGTCTTAGCATCAGCAATCAGACAACAAAACAAAATAAAAGGCATCAAGATTGGCAAGGAGGAAGTCAAACTTTCACTTTTTGCAGATGACATGATATTTTACATGGAAAACCCGACGGAATCCACCAAAAGCCTACTAGAACTGATTCATGATTTCAGCAAAGTTGCAGGATACAAAATCAATGTACATAAATCGGTGGCATTTCTATACACCAACAATGAAGCAGCAGAAAGAGAAATAAAGAAGCTAATCCCTTTCACAATTGCACCAAAAACCATAAAATACTTAGGAACTAAACCTAACCAAAGAGGTGAAAGACCTCTACAATGAAAACTATAAAAAACTTATGAAGGAAATTGAGGAAGACACAAGGAAATGGAAAAGCATCCCATGCTCATGGATTGGAAGAATAAATAATGTCAAAATGGCAATACTACCCAAGCAATCTACACATTCAATGCAATCCCAATCAAAATTGCACCAGCATTCTTCTCAAAGCTAGAGCAAACAATCCTAAAATTTGTATGGAACTACAGAAGACCTCGAATAGCCAAAATAATACTGAAGAATAAAACCAAGGCGGGAGGCATCACAATCCCAGACTTTAACCTCTACTACAAAGCGGTGGTCATCAAGACTGTATGGTATTGGCACAAAAACAGACACATAGACCAATGGAATAGAATAGAAAACTCAGAAATGGACCCGCAAGTATATGGCCAACTAATCTTTGACAAAGTGGGAAAATGTATCCAATGGAAAAAAGACAGCCTCTTTAACAAATGGTGCTGGGAGAATTGGACAGCAACATGCAAAAGAATGAAACTAGACGACTTTCTTACACCACTCACAAAAATAAATTCTAAATGGATAAAAGATCTGAATGTGAGACAGGAAACCGTCAAAATCCTAGAGGAGAAAACAGGAAAAAGCCTCTTTGACATAAGTCGCACCAATTTCTTACTTGACACGTCTCCAAAGGCAAGAGAATTAAAAGCAAAGATGAACTATTGGGACCTCATCAAGATAAAAAGCTTCTGCACAGCAAAAGAAACAACCAACAAAACGAATAGGCAACCAACGGAATGGGAAAAGATCATCGCAAATGACATATCGGATAAAGGACTAATATCTAAAATTTACCAAGAACTTACCAAACTCCAAACCCGAAAAACAAACAACCCAGTGAAGAAATGGGCGGAAGATATGAATAGACACTTCTCCAAAGAGGACATTCAGATGGCCAACAGACACATGAAACGATGCTCAATGTCACTCATCATCAGGGAAATACAAATCAAAACCACACTGAGATACCACCTCACACCAGTCAGAGTGGCTAAAATGAACAAATCAGGAAACTATAGATGTTGGCGAGGATGTGGAGAAGTAGGCACCCTCCTACACTGTTGGTGGGAATGCAAACTGGTGCAGCCACTCTGGAAAACGGTGTGGAGGTTCCTCAAAAAAATGAAAATAGAGCTACCCTATGATCCAGCAATAGCCCTGCTAGGAATCTACCCAAGAGACACAGGAATGCTGATGCATAGGAGCACGTGTACCCCAATGTTCATAGCAGCACTTTCGACAATAGCCAAATCATGGAAAGAGACCAAGTGCCCATCAACTGACGAGTGGATAAAGAAGTTATGGTACTTATATACAATGGACTACTACGTGGCAATGAGAAAAAATGAAATCTGGCCATGCGTAGCAACATGGATGGAACTGGAGGGTATTATGTTAAGTGAAATAAGTCAGTCAGAAAAAGACAGATACCATATGTTTCCACGCATAGGTGGACTTTGTGAGACTAAGCAAAAACCAGGGGGAGGGGAAGAGGGGAAAGGAAAAAAAGACACAGAGAGGGAGGGAGATAAAACATAAGAGACTCTCAAAGACTAAGAAAAAAACTGAGGGTAAGGGGGATGAGGGAGGGGGGAGAGGGGGTGATGGGCATTAAAAAGGGCACATGTTGGGATGAACACTGTGTGTTATATGTAAACCAATTTGAAAATAAACTATTATAAAATTAAAAAATAAATAAATAAATAAATAAATAAATAAATAAATAAATAATAAATAAAATAGAAAAAAAAAGAAATTTTAACAATCTTTATTCTTCAAATTCATGAGTATGAATATCTTTCCATTACTTCATTTTAGTTTCTTTCATCAGTGTTTTATAGTTTTCAGAGAATAGGCCTTTTACCTCATTGACTATTTCTAGGAATTTTATTTTTAATGGAATTATAAATGGGATTGTTTTCTCAATTTCTCTTTCTGTCACCTCATTATCAGTGTACAGAAATGCAACAGATTTCTGTACATTAATTCTATATCTTACTATCTTACTAAATCCATTTATCAGATCTAGTTGTTTCTAGTGAGGTCTTTAGAATTTTCCATATATTTTATCATGTCATCTGCAAATAGTGAAAGTTTTACTTCTTCCTTACCAATTTGGATGCTTTTTATCTATTATTTTTTGTCATTGTTGTATGATGACCATGGTTAGGCCTTCCAACACTATGTTGAATAAAAGTGGTGAGAGTGGACAGCCTTGTCTTGTTCTTGACTTTACAGGAAATGCTCCCAGTTTGTCCCCATTGAATATGATATTAGCTATAGGTTTTACATTTAGACCTTTATTATGTTTATGTATGTTCCCTTGAAACCTACTTTGTCACGGGTTTTTATCATGAATGAATGTTGTACATTGTCAAATGCTTTTTCTGTGTCGATTGAAATGATCGTATGGTTCTTATCCTTTCTCTTCTTGATGCGATATGTTCTGTTGATTGATTTGAAATATTGAACTACCCTTGCATCCGAGGAATAAATCCCATTTTATCACAGTGAATGATTTTTTTAATGTATTGTTGAAATTCGGTTTTACTAGTATTTTGTTGATGATTATTACATTTGTGTTCATCAGGGATATTGGCCTGTAGTTCTCTTTGTGTGTGTGTGTGTGTGTGTGTGTTCGCATTGCAATGGTCAGTTTATGCAGAAGGAAATCCTGCAGTCTTCTTTCTGGGATGTCTGAACCCTGGTTACCAGGTTTCTGTCAGTTAAAACATGTATGGGGGTAATGGCAGGATCACTACCTGAGTTTCATTGTTTTCTGTTTGCGACCTCATTCCCAGCTTAGCTGAGACTCAGATCTCAGACACCCAGACTATAAGTCTCAGCCCTGAAAACCTCATGAATAAGCTATCAAAATTAAACACTAGTATAATAAAATGTAACATTTATTTATCAATGATAACATCAGGCACCTTGCTGGACACTTCACATAGAGTATTGGACACAACCCTGGTGGCGACCCTGCCATAACATTGTTACCTTCTTTTTCTGGAGGAGGAAACACAGGTTAGTGAAGTTAACCAATTTGTTCTAAACCATATAATTTATAAATGGTAGATCCAGCAACTGTTCTTAAGCCTATATAGCTCTGAAGTCCATGCTTTCTACTTGCAAGACAAGAAGAAAAAAGCAGAAAGGTGTATGCAGATTTTTTTTAATTGTGCATGGTGATCATAAGTCCAGATGATAGGCATGATTTTATGATCAAAAGTACTGGGGCACTCATTATCTGTGAACTTATTTCATGCTGAAATTTACCACTGTAAGCCCCACTTAACATCCAACGTTTTTGCAAAATCATGTATGACTGTGAGATACCATACAACTAATCAAAATTTAGAGAAGCTCTTTTCATGACAGTGATAAAGAAACTGAAGATTGGAAGGGTGACATGAATCGAACAAAAAAAGATGGGGAACAGTATCAGTGCCTGAGTGGGAACACAACCTTTATATTCATTGGTCAGCTGTCTTATCATATTGTTGACTGCTCACGTCACACATGAGCTTCTGGGCCAGCCAGAAAAGTGCTGTCTATAACTGTTAACAGTCCTAACTAATGCGATGACAAAAAGAGCTCGACTTTGAAAACTACCTTCCTCTACTCAGGAAATAGATAGACATTATAAATCATACACATGTTCAGAGACACGGTATCTTTTAAAAGAAAACATGCCAACTAATAGTAGAACTCAAATTTTAATCTTAAGTAAGTTTAGGTAGACTTGAGTGAAACTTCTGTTTTTAAACATCCAATGTCAAAGCAATGTTGTCGAGGAAATATTTTAGAGAAAAATCATGAAAAGGCAATATTGTGAATTAAATAACAAAACTTTGGTTTCTGGTGAATGTGGGTTAGGATCTTGGTTTTGTCACATTTTAGTTTTGTTGTCTTGGTTTATTTACATACTCCCTGATCCTCACTTTTCTCTCTATAAATATAATAATACTTAGGTACTGTAAGGATTAAATTACATATGTAAGGAAGATACCCAGCACAGCACCTAGGAAATAGGTCATCAGTAATAGGAGTTGCTACTCCAACCAAATATAAATAAAAGATATATCCGTAATCTCATCCATAGTTTCCCACTCTCAACACGTTGGCATATCTTCTTCAGTCTGTTTTATTTATATTTGACATTGCTAAAAGAATTCTGTAAATTCCATTTGTATTTTGCTTTTTCAATATAATGATATGATAAACATTTTGATTTTTTGTTATTGAGGTGAAATTCACATAACATAAATTTAACCCATTTTAAAGTGAACAATTCAGAAGCATTAAATATATTTAGAATTCAACTATCGTCACTGTCTAGCTCCAAAACATTTTCCCCACCCCAAAAGGGAACCCTGTACCCATTAAGCAGTTATTCCACTTTCCTTCCCTCTCCCCAGCCTCTGGCACCCAACCACCAGCCTGCTTTCTGTCCCTATGAATTTACCTATTCTAGATATTTTTTTTTATATAAATGGAATCACAATATGCAACCTTTTCTCTCTGGCTTCTTTTACTTAGCATGATGTTTTTAAGGTTCATCCAAATTGTAGCATGTGTCAGCAATTCATTCCTTTTTATAGCCGAATCATATATGGTATGTATATGCTACACTTTGTTTATCCACCCATTTGTTTATAGACATTTGGGTGTTTTTCACCTTATAGCTATAGTGCATAGTATTGTTATAAACAGGCACCTATGTGTATTCATTCGAGTGCTTATCTTCGGTTCCTCTGGACAGAAAACTAAGAGTGGACTTGCTGAGTCATATCGTAATTTC
Organism: Paguma larvata; assembly: GCA_030068075.1. Lineage (NCBI taxonomy): Eukaryota > Metazoa > Chordata > Mammalia > Carnivora > Viverridae > Paguma > Paguma larvata. The sequence continues at coordinate 49,177,000 of CM057831.1, forward strand.
ACACTTAACTTTTTGAGGAGCAGCCAAACTGTCTTCCAGAGTGGCTGAACTATTTTACATTCCTGTCAGCAATGTAGGAATGTTCTCGTTTCTCCACATTCTCACCAAAGCTTGTTATTTTCTGTTTTTTTAAAGTTGTATACATCCTAGAATGTGTTATCTTGTAGTTTTGATTTGCATTTTCTGAATCACTGATGATGTCGAAATTCTTTTGTGCACTTAACGACCATTGTGTATCTAATTAGGAGAAATGTCTGTTCAAGTTCTTTTCCTATTTTTATTGTTATATTTTTTCTATTGGATTGTAAGAGTTATTTACATATTCTGGATACTAGATGCTTAAAAGATATGTAATTTTCAAATATTTTCTCCCATTATACACGTTTTTTTTGCTTAATAATGTTCATTAATTTTAAATATTTAGTCATATAATCTTCAAATAAGACTTCTGAATTTTAATGCATTGAGAACATTCAAAAAGTAACAATGAAAAAGTTTCATAGACAAAGATGAAACACCTGGAATCCAGCCATAGAGGGCTAGTGAAATTAAACATAGTGAGTCTATTTTCGACCTGACATAGTAGTCTGATATCTTATTAGACAGCCAAAGTAAATTACTGTATTAAATAATATCAGCTCCAGATTTTTCAAATAAAGTTTTATTTTTTTATTTTATGAAAAAAAGATGGAAAATTCCCTTTGTATTTATTTCCAGTCAGTAACCCACTCTCGTTCTTTTCCCACCTTACGTCAATGTAGCATCCCAGGTGGCTTACTGGTAATAAAAATGGTACTTCGCATTCAGTGTATGATTGTGGAATACTTATGAACATATACATACATACCTATTCATTAATACTGTAGCATTTCTCCTTGTCTACACTAATGTAAGAACTTTACAGAGTTAAAACCCTGCCCAAGCATTTCTTCATAGACATTCTACAATTTGAACTTTTTTAATGACAGACCCTGGTCTTTCTCAAATTATAAGTGGCTTTCCTAATGCTATTACTTAACTTTAAAATAAATGTATTCAGACATGTTTTTCATTTTATATACTACCAGCATTTAGCTTCCACCTGAAAAGAAGAGGTAATTTTCATGATTAGGTTAATGTTTATTTTGCAGGGAAAGCAAGGATAAGAAAATCTTACTGTTAATGAATTTGCAGTTCATTAATTTAACTAATATTTGTTAAGCCCCCAGTGTATGCCAGGAACCATGTTATGTTATGAGAACTCAGAAGTAAAATAACCATTATATGATCTCAAGTAATACACATAAATGCAATTAATTACAGTATCATCACCTCATTTCTACGCATTCCAGTGGAAACACAGGGAAACAAATCCCTAAAACTGCTGCGGAAGTCAGGGAACTATTTCACAGATGATGTAGCTTAAACACAGCTTTAAGAATAAATTGCAGGTTTGCCAGATGAATAAGTTTAGAATTGAGGTGGAGGATGTCCAAGGCGGAGGTAGTAAGATGTACAGTGATTCAAGGAAGTGTGAGAGAATTTGTAAGAGAGAACCTGGTGGTAGATAACATGAAACTAAGGAGGTATGAGAAAATGATGAGGCTGGGTTGGTGAGACAGATCATTATAACTTTTTAAGGTTAGGAAATAGCATAAATTGAGGCTCAGAGGCAAAGAATTTGATTTAGGAAAAATAAGCACATTTGTAAGGATTGCCAAGGCACTCCCAGTGCAAAATCTATGTTCTTTTTCATCCTGATTCAATGACCTATAAAAAACAATCATTCTGGCATGCCAACCTGGATCTGTGTTTCCTAAGTTGAGTATTATTATGTACTGATTATGAAAGAGAACAACCTTATTTGACCTTTGCTTCAGAACGTGTCTTTATAACTCTTGATTCAGTTCTGTCTGATGCAGCAAACCTTCATTTAATACCTTACATGCAGCAGGCATGGAGTTAGGCAAAGAGGAAAGTTTCTTTTTACAATGAAATCTTTCTACTATAAGGAAATGAAATATTAAATGAATATTTTAAACAAATAGTCTATATAAGGTGAATGCTAGGATAATGAAAGCAATTATTATCTTTAGTGGGTTCTGGAGAAGATGATGCTTGTGTTGGATGTAGAAGAACATTACCCAAGTTCTTTTTTATTTTCTAATATAATTTATTGTCAAGTTAGCTAACATACAGTGTATACAGTGTGCTCTTGGTGTTGGTGGTAGATTCCTGTGATTCATCGCTTACATACAATACCCGGTGCTCATCTCAACAAGTGCCCTCCTCAATGCCCATCACCTCTTTTCCCCTCTCCTGTCACCTGCCATCAACCCTCAGTTTAAGTCTCTTATGGGTTTGCCTTCCTCTCTGAAACTATTTTTTTCCCTTCCCTTCCTTTCCCCCATGGTCTTCTGTTAAGTTTCTCAAGTTCTGCTTAGGAGAAACAACCTATAAAGAAAGAACAAGAAAGTAAATAAACAAATATATTTATTAAAAGGACTATAATAAGAACTGGAGTGTTAGGGAGCGAGTGATGGAACTTGAGAATAAAAAGGCATCTGTTGGCACATAATGGAAGTCCATAAGGAAGGAAATTAAGAAAACCAAGTAATTTCACCCAGGTTCCATTACTAGAATGAAATGAAAGCAAGATTTAAATCTAGATTAATTTGACTGTAAAGTGGCATTTAAACGATGTGAATTTCTCTTATGATATAATTTTTAAAATAGTGTGATGTCTTAATATAAGCTCCAATATATACATATAATTTTAAAATACAAGTTATCAATCATGCATAAGCAGTATTCCCCCTGGATATTAACTCAGATCCACAAAACTAAATGGAATTTAGTTCTAAAACTAAATGAAAAAAATTAATTGAATTAAAAGGAGAAATAGACACTCAAGCAATAATAGTTGAAAACTTCAAAACCTCACTTTAATAATTGATAGAAATGCTAGGAACAGGATCCATAAGGAAATAGAAATGTGAAAAACCATTATAAAAACAACTAGACCTAATAGAGATGTATCGCAGTTTCACCCAAGAAGAGTGGAACATATGTTGTTTTCTAGTGCACATGAAACAGGTTCCAGGATAGACTATCTAGGACATAAGACAAGCCTCAATAAACTTAAAAAGGCTTAAAATAATTTTATGTATGTTCTGCAGTTACAATTAGACAAAACTTGAAACTGATAATAGCAATAAATTTGTTAAATCTGTAAATATAAGACGACTAAACAGCACTAGTCTAAATAACCAATGAGTCGAAGAAGAAATTACAAGAGAAATTGGAGACTGTTTTAAGATGAATAAAAATTAAGACACAAAATACCAAAGCCCATGACATACAGCTAAAGCAGGGACCTAGAGGGAAATTTACAGCTGCAAATGTCTTAAAAGAAAGATCTCAAATCAATAACCTAATGTTTTCCTTAAAACACTGGAAAAAACAAAGACAAAACTGAAAATAAGTAGAAGGAAAGAAATAATAAAAATGAGAGTGAAAAGTGAAATCAAGAAAAGAAAACTGTAGCAAAAATAAACAAAGCAAAACTTTGGTTCTTTGATAAGATCAACAAAATTGACAGACACTTAGGCTGACTGCCCCAGAATAAAAAAGAGAAGCCTCAAATTACTAAAATCAGGATACATCTTTGCATATTACAGAAAAATAAACATTTCTCTCTTTCAAGAGAACACTATTAGCAACTATATGGCAATAAATTAGATACCTTAGATAGAATGGGAAAATTTCTAGAAAGACACAAGCTACTAAAACTGTATTAGGAGAAAACAGAAAATCCAAATAGATTTATTCATGCAGAAATATTGAATTCTTATTTAAAAAACAAAACAAAACAAAATTTCCCCAAAAGAAAATCCCAGGCCCAGAGAGCTTCACTGGTAAAATTTACAAAACATTTTAAAGAGAATTAATATCAACTCTTCAGAAAAGCATTAGTCAATGCCAACATCATTATCACTTTTTTAAATAAAAAAAATCCATCTCTTCTAAAAAAGAAGAGAAGGAATTATCTTCCAGACTATGAATCTAAGTTACCCTGACACCAAAGACATCCCAGGAAAAGATATATACAGACTAATACCCTTTATGAATATGGGGATGCAAAAAAAATTAATAAAATATTAACAAAGTGAATCCAGTAATATATAAGAATAATTATGTACTATGACCAAGTAAGATTTATTCCAGGATGCAAGGTTGGCTTAACATCTGAAAATCAATTAATGTCATATATCATATCAATAGAATGAAGGAAAAAATCATATGATTATCCCACTAAACACATTAAAAACATTTAACATAACTCAGTATTTTTTCACAATAAAATATTTAACATTCTAGGAATAGAAGGGAACTTTGTCAACTTGATAAAAGACATCTACAGAAAATCCACAAATGTTCATTGATTTCCTGCTGACATTAGGAATTTTTTTAAAAAGTCGACTCCTTATTCTGTTGACCATTAAAAATTTTTAATGTTTGTTTGTTTGTTTATTTATTTATTTATTTATTTATTCTGAGAAAGAGCACAAGCGGAGGAGGGGCAGAGAGCGTGGGAGACAGAATCAGAAGCAGGCTCCAGACTCCAAGCTGTCAGCAAAGAGCCCAATGCGGGACTAGAACCCACAAATCCTGATATCATGCCCTGAGCCCAAGTCAGATGCCCAACTGTCTCAGCCACCAAGGCGCCCCTGTGTTGACCATTTTAATGAAGGTTCTAGCTATAACAATTAAGAAAAATGTATCAAAGTAATACAGATTTCAAAGGAAGGAGTATCTCTGTTTAAAGGTGATAGGATTTTGAACGGAAAAAAAAAAAAACTTAAATAATCAAGGAGAAAATGATTAGAGCTATTAAAATTTTTAAAAGAGCTTCGGGCACCTGGGTGGCTCAGTTGATTAAGCATCTGGCTCTTGATTTTGGTTCAGTTCATGATCTCACAGTTCATGAGATCAAGTCGGGCGTCAGTGGGGAGCCTGTACCTCTCTTTGTGTCCCTCCCCCTCTCTCTCACTCTCAAAATAAATAAGCAAACTTAAAAAAAATTAACAAAATTACAGGATATAAGATAAGCATACACAAATGAATTGTATTTCTATACATTGTCAATGAGTATTCTGAAAGCAAAACTAAGAAAACAACTCCATTTATAACAATATCCAAAAATTACATATGAATTTTACAAAATAAGTTCAAGACTTATGCACTGAAAAATATAAAATGTTTTTCAAAGAAAGTAAAGACGATTGACATAAATGGGAGAATATTCCATGTTCATGGGTCAGGAGATTTACTATTGTTAAGGGAGAAATACTCCCTTAATTGAGTTAGATTAACACAGTACCTGTTCGAATCCCAGGTGAGTTTTTTGCAGAAATTGACAGGATAATCCTAAAATTTAAATGGAAATGCCAATTATTCATAATGGCCAAGCAATCTTGAGAAAGGAGAATGAAGTTGGAGGACTCACATTTCTGATTTCAAAACTTATTGCAGAGCTACATTAGGAATGATGTAATACTGGTGTAGAGATAGATACACAGGCTGGTAGAATATAATTGAGAGTCCAGAAATAAACCCATATATCTATTATTAACTGGTTTTCAACAGGAGTACCAAGATCATTCAGTATGGAAAGAATTGCCTTTTTAGCAAATGGTGCAGAGACACTTGGATTATCATATGCAAAAGAATGGAGCTGAACCTATACCACACAGTCTTTACAAAAAATAACATTTTTTCACTTGATAATCTACAGAAAGTACATTAGTTGCTGCTTAGGGTTGAGGATGGATGAGAAGAATGGGGAGTGACTACAGATGAACACTGGTTTATTTAAGGGGAACAAAAATATTCTAACATTAGATTTTGGTGATGGTTGCACAACACTGGGATAAGACTTGAAAAATATTGATTTTTACATGTTAAATAGGTGAATCGTATGATATATAGATTGTATGTCAAGAAACTTAGGAGCAAAACCAAAACACACACACACAAAATATTACTTAGAGCCTCACTCTGTGAAAACTGAACGTTGACTTTGTTAATTACCTGAATAGTCTCTCTTCCTATGCCTTCCAAAACTATCTTGTTATTTGAAGTGAAATTATTCTTTGATGCTGTTTAATCCTCCTGAAACATTAATATTTTAAAACGTTGGTCAAATAATTTGCACTTCTTTTCTTTCTGTTTATGTTCTCAAGGGAAATAAAGGAATCTGTAGGTGAATGAATAATTATTTCATTTTGCAAAAAGAAATGAAATTGCTGCTATTTGCAATAGAATTAAAAACAGCAAATCTTGGTTGACTTATTCCCAAAGGTTAGTTTTGGGGATTTATTTCTTAGATGAATTAGTAAGTGATCTTAAGTGTCAGTGCATTGTACACCTGCCAGGAAAAATGATTCCCTTTCTTCTAATTGATCTCTAGAGAATCCTAACCACTATTAGATGGCTGTACCTTACTAAAACTGTTAAGGAAAACACCAAACAAAAAACAAGCCAACTACTACAAAAGGCAAATTAAGCAGTGTAATATGGCAATTTGTTACATGGTACCATGCAGTCATCAGGTTTTGTGATGAAAAAGTTTGCTATGATTCTGAAATCTGAGTCTTTAACTTGTCATAGTTTTATCAAAAACATTATTTTTCCTTCAAATGGCATACACTTGAAGTGAAAAAAAATTTTTGCCTGAAGTCCAACGTAAACTTCATAGCATCCCTTCTTATTTATACTGATTGTAATTAACATTTTAATGCATAGAGAAACACACATAAAAATACAACAGAAAAAAGCATGTAGATATGGAGGTACACAGCACCAACCCAATGCTTCCCTGTGATCCCTGAATTTTATCTGTCCTCCAGTACTGCAGAATACATGATCAAACTTTGCCCAGCATCCAAATGTATTACACACATTATCAAATACACCAAAGGGTGTTTTGCTGCTCTGCCTTTAAAAGTACTGTTTCCTTTATCTAAAATAACCTTTTTCTTCTTTTCTGTCTGATAAAACTTCTTCTTACTCTTCAAAACCCTGATCAGACACCGTTGTGAAGCTCTCCATCATCCCTCTGAAACACTTGTAAACCCCACTGCCAATCAGTATATATTCATTTCTATGGTGTCACTTCTCACACTAGGTTATATGCTGTCGTTAATGTTACATTTCACATGTTTACCACAATACTTAGCTTATGGCATTTTAAACAAAGGAATCTTTCTTTTCACAATATCAATTTAATATTTTTCATATTATTCCCATTGATAGGACCTATCCATTCACACTCATTTATTTTCTTGATCAGATTGCTTTATTTCCGGTGAAGAATTTGTTCACTACAGGGGCTGATTTAATACCCTCTGTAATCTCTGGCTAAATTTTAAGTTTCATGAAGAGAAGACATGTATTTTCTATCATTATGATATTTCTATAAAGATGATCAGAACAAAAACCTTCCATTGGTATAGAATTTTATAGTTTAAACAGCGTACTTATTTGTCTTTAAATGTTTATAATAATCCTCTGAAGTGGTAGTGTTTAGTCCCATATTGTTCAGGAAGAAGCGAGGCGAGCTTAGTCATTTGTCCAGAGTCACATTGTGGTCAAGTGGTAAAGTGGTTGCAGAGTTGGTAATTTTCTTTCTTTCTTTTTATTCTTTTTTTTTGTTTGTTTGTTTTTGTTTTAATTTAGAGAAGGGACAGGGTGCGCAAGTGGAGAAGAGAGAGAGAAAGGGAGAAGGAGAGAGAGAGAAGGGAGAAGGAGAGAGAGAGAGAGAGACAACAAACTTCAAGAAGTCTCCACACTCAGCATGGAGCACAATGCAGGGCTTGATCCCATGACGTTAGGTCCAGGACGAGTTGAAATCAAGAGTTAGATGCTCAACCGACCAGGCACCCTTCATCCTTTTCTCTCTCTCTCTCTCTCTCTCTCTCTTTCTTGTTTTAAGAATGGGCAGATTTCAACCAGATTTCCTGAATCCAGGCATGGGCCTATTTCTTGTGAAAAAGTAATTTTTTTCAGTAATATATTTATTGAAAAAAACAATGAGTCTGTGAACAAATAGCTTTACATGTTGATAGAAATTTATTTAAATCACAGCACATTTTGTTGTTAATTTTAAGGCAAATATTCAATTGCAGTATATATTTCAATATTGGCAAATATTGCATTGTATTGTATAACCAGAAAAATTGATACAATTTAATTTAAAAATTCCAAAGACTTTGCATTCTAATTTTTAAAATTTTTTGACAGGTTAGATATTGTACTTGTTTTTAGGAGAAGGAGGCAATCACAGTGCAATCTCATGAAAAGATTAATCTTTGCTATTTTTTAGTTATAACATGATATGTGTTGACTGTAGAAAATCAAGAAAATAGAAAAATATTTAATTACATGAAATGCAGATTAATACTGTAAATATTTTGGTCTATTTTATTTCAGATTTATTATGTATATGCCTATCATATATGCATATATAGGCTGTCTAATATTCTTAGTAGCAGTTATGGGGGTTTAGAAAAGATTATCATTCAGTGGTGTATTTTTAAAATTGCTAATTGCTATTAATATTATAATAATTAGAAACATAGTTATCCATTAAGTATTAAATTCATTGACAACATTTGAAAAGTGTATAATCTGAAATATTTGAAAAATTCAATTGTAGGGTGTCTTTGATAATATTTGGTCCCAATTACAAAGTTTCTCAAGCTCCTTCCATTATTTTATACTACCATTATAAATTTATGTACTCGATTTCCATTTTTAAGTACTTCAGTTCTATTTTAATAATAATTAAGAAACATTCAAAGTACTTAAATCTAATAAGTTAAATTCACAAACGCAAGGAATTTCATGTTCCAAGATCGTATACAAATGTAGAAAGATTTCCACTAAAAATCATAACTAGGGAGCTCCTGGGTCGCTCAGTCAGTTAGGTGTCCAAGTCATGATTTCATCTTAGGTCTTGGTCTTATGGTTTGTGGGATTAAGCCCCATATTGGGCTCCAAGCTGTGTAGAGCCTGCTTGGGATTCTTTCTCTCCCTCCCTCTCTGCAGTGGAAGACCGCTGCTTTCTCTCTCTTTCTAAATAATAAATAAAACTCAAAAAATCATAACTATGTTCATCAATTATATATGGTGATTTGGCTTCAGAAAGCTTAATATTTCTCTAGAAGGCTGGATTATCTTAAACATTACAAATCTTTAAAATGCAAAATATCCATCCTTTCTTAAGATCAAATATTTAATGTATAGTTTTCATTTTCATGTTTTAAAAAAAATTAGCATTCACTCACTAATAGAGTAATTTTATTTTCCTAATTGATGGACAACCATCCCAGCAGGTAGTGTTTGGATGACAGGCAAAGTTTGACTGGAACCCTGACTGAATTCATGCTGGACCCTTTGCTGAGATACATTGAGTCCTATCTGTACTTTGTGTCAAGGACTTCATGATAAAGAAGAGTTTGTCTTACAGTCCTCAAAATTTACATAGATGAATATTCTAATCTACACAAGAACTTTCCAAACTACTTGGTCTGCCAAATGTCTTGTTTAGTTTTCTATTTCTTTGACTAAGATATTAAGCGATCTTCCCACTCTCTCTAAAGAATTAGAGGTTGAAAGAATTAGTCTTGAGTCTTCTTGTCTACAAGAGAATCTCATTGTCTTCCTAGATGCTAAAATGATATCCATTTTGATTCTCCAGATGTCAAGGCTATATTTGAATCTTTGGTCACAGCTTCAAGGTTATACTACTAACATGCTTGTGTGTAATTACATTGTCGAAAACATCCTTATGGTTTCACCTTCCATTGTGCTATTAATAGTTATCATATCACCGAGATTTTTCATTAGTTATTTTGAATATCTACATATTTCGATCTCTTACCCAATTACATTCAGATTTTCTTGATTTTCAAAATTATATATTATACCTTGATGAGATAAAATTATTGGGTCCAAAGATATAACCATCTTTAAAGATTTTTATACCTCTTAATAAATTGCTTTGCAAAATCCTGGCCCCCTGCAATTATGGCTGTTTATTTCTTTTCAGGTCTTTTTTAGTAGTCATTTATTTTCCATCACAGTTAGATTCATAATGCATATTTTGTTTGATATACCAATTGTAAATTGAGCATTGAGCATTTAAACTTGAAGATTTCTTATGTTACTAGTACTCTTGAATAGCATGATTTTTAATACCTGTGTAATATGCATTGTAGGTTGCATCATAATTAGCTTTTCCTTTATTATAATTGCATTTGTTTCTGTAAGTGATGCTTTTGTATACACTCTATAAATATATGATTTTTAACATTTATTTTTGATTGAAGATATGAACTCAGTGAATAGACAATCCTAATTCTAGATAGTATTCTGGAACCTAAACTATAAAGTAGTTTTGAGACTCTATACATAAATGCTAGAATTATTATTCAGTTTGTATTAGTACAGTTCAACACAATGCCTAATACAGAGCAAAAAGCTAACTTTTTGATATGTGTATGTATAAATAAATTAATTACTATAATTGCCACAGCATATTTTAACATGTAGTCTAGTTACAATGGTTGATCATTTAATGTAGGAGAAATTTTTTCAAATGGATATAAGGTAGAGTGTTTTGTTCTATTTTTTTTTTTTTTTGGTTAATTTGACTATCTGTTAAATTCAAAGGCAATAAGACTTCCAGTATATTTATCAAGAATGAATGGCCACTGAGGGCTAATAGCTAGCAACTTCCTCTTGTGCTTACAATTCCCTTCCTCAGATCATTAATCTTGCAGAGATTCTTTACGCCTTGATCATTAATACATGATAAAAGAAGCAGGTGTTACAGGAGGAACCATAAAAAACGAAAGATCATCTGACTTCGACATCTGAGATCCAAACCTCCACAAGACTCCATATTAACCCACTGTTGAGAGCTCTTTCTAAACTCAGTGATGAGCAAAGAGAGAGTAGTTGACTGAGTCATTGAAACAACACTGTTTTGATAACCCCTTGATATTGGTTTGACTCGTGCTCCTGTCATCATAAAGCCCCCTATTGTGTGAGCTAATTGAAACCTCACAAAATGGTGTCACTTGAATAGCATTACTCCTGCCTGATTGCAAGCAACTCTAATTCCCAGTGTCAAGATCACATTTCGCTTCACAGCTATGTGGGTCACAACACGAAAAGGATTAATTTCTGGCTGCTTACCCTCTGCTGCTATAACATGAAATGCACTTCATAGCAAGTGGGCTCTTTGCGTATTTGCTAATCTGCACATTGGCGATTGTTTTGAGGGTCCTCTGAAGCATTCTAATGAGCATTTTAAAGAAATACCCACTTATGAAATATTAGCCAATGATGCAAATGATTGCCAAAAGCCATATCTTATGAGATTATAGTTTATAGTTTGTGTGTATGTATGTCTGTGTGTGTGTTTGTAAGATTAATTTGATTGTTTCCCTTGCACATCACTTAACAAAATGTTCAGTGATTAGTGCTTTTACAATAATATTTTGGGCATATAAACATTTAAGAAATAAAGTTTCAAAGAGAGATATCGTATAATTTATAAGACATCATATAACAGATTTGTTTTTAAATCTACAATAATCCCTATAACAGGAGTTTACAAGGATTCCTGGATATCTTAGGGAGCAGGTGCAATTTCTAGAACCTAATTTCAAACACAGAAATGTTAAAAAATGTTAAAATAATATTGTAAAAACTTATCAAATTTGGATATTTGAAAGAGCTTCTAAGTCTCTACCAAGCATACACATACAAGGTTTTCATTTAAAGGCAAAGGACATATATTGTAAGAGAAGATAGTGCAGGGGAGTGTTATTGGTATAGACACATCCAAGTTTAAGTTCCCCAGGATCCTAATTCACACACAGAAAAAAACTCTTCGTTTCCAAACTGAACCACCAAGAACTGTGCTATGAATCTTGATTTTAGGAAAAATTAAGGAAGAATTTCCAGTGGGGTCTTTTTACCTCTCTGGTCACATAGCCAAGCCAGACTGTCTAATCAGTTTTGTGAAGTGAAGCCATCAGTAAACAGACTCCTGCTGTTCCCCAAGGGAATTTCAAACTTTACAAGCACATGATCAATCTCACTACCTTTTATTTAGCCAATAGTCAAAACCACACATCCAGCCATCTCCAGAGATAAGCATTAATTTTTCCCAATCCAGCCTTAAAATAACTGTTCCCTTAGTATCAGTGATGATAATAAGTATCTGTATTAATTTCTCATTGCTGCTATAACAAATTGCCCTTAACTTAGTTGCTTAAAACAATACACATGTTACCTTATAATTCCAGAGATCAGACATCCAAAACTGTTCCCAAACAGTATATGTAAATGACCTACCAGAGTGTTTGTTCTATGTAAACAATGGAGAAGTTTTCATAACATTTCAGGGATCATGAGATATATGATATTCAACTATTTAAAACAATATTGTATCATATTATAATACAAGTATAAATAGCATTTATCAACAGATAAATTACCTTTTTAAAGATTTTTTTATGATGTGCTTAATGTGTATCTGTTTAGATCTCCTCTCTGTTTTAATTATTTGAAAGTCAAGTATTGATAGAAACTTACATATGAGACATCTGTATTACACAACATACACACACACACACGCACACACACACACACATGCACGCACACATGTATCTTTCCTCTTGGGTGATCCATGTCTACACAACACCCACAAGGCTTCCTTGACATTGAATAATTCAATAGAAGAACTAGAGTTTTGGGGTCTAGAAAACACTCATACACCATATTGTCTTAAGGGATTGTTTTGATATTCACTGACCCTTAAGAAAATTCATTGCTATGGCATTCCAAGTAATTCCCCCCAAAACACAGTAGATATTCTCGTTCTCATTGAACAGGAATTTTTTTCAAAGGCAAAAAACAGGGAGTGACTCAATGTTTTAGAAAAACTATGGAAATTTCCATAATTTTATAAGTAACACGGGAAATATATTCTCTTTCTGGAGGTCCATACTGTTAATTTCATCTGGTTCTAATGCCTTTATGGTCCTTGTAATTAACATGACTATACAAGCATTTCATCAATATACCAATTTGTGCTTCTAATAAAACTATAGTATTTATCCAACTATGAACCACTATGTTGTGTCAATCACCAGATTCTTTACATTTTTTTAATCTCAAAAGAAATCCTGTTTATCATTTGCTTCAAAAATTTTAAAGGGCTCAGCAGGCAATTTGCATATGTCACTAGTTTAACTGAGCAAGGATTAGCAAATTAAATCTTAATTAGCTAATTTTTGCATAATTTTAGGGAAATTATATGCTTTGTGCAGATGGCAGGTGGGAGGTAAGGCATTTAACTTGTATTGAATTGAAGTTTTCCTTGACTTTATGAATTTTAATAGAAAAATAACATTTAACACTTAAAATGTGTGTCAAACTGAATAGCTCCTACTTGGAACCACTAAAATAAGAAATTATTTTATGAAAGAGAACCAATGATAGACTTTGAAGTATTTCTAATAATACATACATAAGAAATACTGTGAAATTAAAAGAGGATTTTTTTCACACAGGTTTCATAGTTCATGGTATATGTTCTCAATTGTTATATAATGATAGATAATGGAATGTGAATGTTAATTCACAGTTGACACATATATTTACAATAAAGTCACAGTTGGTATTAAGTATAGGAGGCTTAGTAGTGCTGTGCCACAGTAATTATAACTGTACTAACTCACATGCCAGGGGAGGTAGCCATATAGCAGCATTCAGATCCTTTGGCCTAGTGACCTCAGGCTTTTTCTCACCTTTGTGTTGCTTCCTCATTCTGGGCAATCTTTCTTCCACTACTCTTTATCATTCATTTGATTATCAAATCATGCTTTAAAACTTTGGTTATGCATCTGTATAGAGGAGGTCTTTATTCATCTTGCTCTATTTCACTAATGATTTACTTCTCTTCTTTATTCCCACATTTCCATGTGAATTATTTTTTATCATTGCACTAATCATACTGTACTATAAATTGCTAATTCTCTTCTACACTCTTCTATTGGCCCCTTAAAAACAAGGAGAGATAGAGATAGAGACAGCACGTGTGTGAGGGGGGGATCAGGGAGGGGGCGGAGAGAGAGAAACCCAAGCAGGCTCCATACTGTCAGCGCAGAGCCCGATACAGGGCTCAGACCCACAAACCATGAGATAATGACCTGATTTGAAATCACAAGTCAGATGCTTGACCAACTGAGCCACCCAGGAGCCTTGCAAGGACTGTATTATATCCATCTTTATATTGTTTCAATAGAAGTTTGTTCAATAAATTAAGAAAGGAACCCCTACTGTCATATTTTAAACCCTCAAACAGAGTTTAATTTGGTTCAGTTCATCTCAAAACACTTCTCCAAATTGTGAATGAAAGCTATGGTTTTTATATTTTATTATTAAAGATAAGTTTCTGCTACTTTGTACTACATTTGCTTCCACTAGGCTCACTCACTTAAGCCATAACATGTTCAAATGATTCAACATATAGTGAAGGTCACGATTATATTAAACATTCATGTCTCATTTTTTGTTTCAGAACATCTGAGGTCCTCAGATATCAGATAAGAATAGTTATTATCATGGAGTCAAGCTGGAAAATTCTTTTCGATTTGCTCAACAGACCATGCCAACTCAGGCCAACTCTTTGTGCATTGAAAGTCACTTCCTCTCATCTTTCTCGTACTTCCTTTCCCTCTCTCTTCTATATCATTAGTATTTCTGTCTTTATTTGGTCACTTATATCACATAAACATGTGTTATCCTGTTTCCCACCCTAAAAAACTCTCAGATCCACATTCCCTCTCCTATGACCTCACTTCTCTTGTCCACTTCATAGCCAAATCCCTCAAAAGAGCTAATTCCCCTTCTTCCCCTTGGTCTCCCCCAGTTTCTCTTGAGTCCCTTCCAGGGAGGCTTTCATACCCATAATTCTACTTAACACCTATGATCAACATCATCTGTGACCTCTTTGATGCTAAATACAACAGATAGTTTTGGGTCCTTATGTTACTTTGATTTCAGAAAGGTTTCATGTAATTAACCAACTCTTTTTCATTAGATTACTTCTTCATTTGGCTATAAATCACCATTCTCTGTCATCTCACATCCTGCCTCGCTTGCAACTCCTTACAGTTTACTTTGCGGGTTCCTATTCATTGTTTCCATATCTGAATGTAGGAAAACCCTAGGGTTTCTTTCTGGATATGCCATCTCCTCCATCTACATTCTTCCCCCAGGAATGTTCCCCTGAGAAGTCTCATGTAGCAACATATTTGTTTTTTTTAATGGGTTTAAGTATTATTACATGGTAATGACTTCCCGTTTATATAGCCCAACTTTTTCCTTGATTTCAGGGTCCTTTATCTTTAAAAACATTTTTTGAGGTTTATTTGTTTCTGAGAGAGAGAGAGAGAGAGAGAGCAGGGAAGGGGTAGAGAGAGGGAGACACAGAATCTGAAGCAGACTCCGAGCTCTGAGCTGTCAGCACAGAGCTTGATGCAGGCCTCAAACCCACAAATGGTGAGATCATGACCTGAGCCAAAGTCAGATGCTTAACCGGCTAAGCCACCCAGGTGCCCCAGGGTCCTGTATCCAATAGCTTACTCAGATATCTCTCTGTGATCATTTGCTTAAGATCTCCAACTGAAACTATCCAAAGCCCACCCCTTGCTTCCCAACATAAAACTCCTCTTCCCACAGTATTCTCCACTCAGAAAATGTCATGTTTTCCTGACCACACCTTCACTTTAGTTTTTTTCACTTTGGTTATCATTTTATTCTGATAGCTAATTCTGTAAAGGGCACTATATATTCCATTTCTGTAACAGATATTTGCATCGTATATGTTAGACAGTTTATTTATGTTTGCTAAACATTTCTTGCTCCTGTTATGTTTATAGGTTTGCAGTTATTTCCACCATGTGCTTGCCTCTAACTGTGCATAAATAGTTTTGTTTTTTTCCCCCTGGATAGAAGAAAACAAACCTTATTGCTTCTGGTATGGAGTATGAATTTAATTTAAAATATATGAGGAAATAGCCCCAATATGTTGGTTTTAAAAATGCATGTCAACATTTGGCATTTGGATATTCTATGTAAATGCAAGCTTTTAGCAGAATTCCAATTGAACAAATTATAGTTTTTGACTATAATTTATGGGAACTATGTAAATATCTACAACTTTATAGCCAGCATTTCCTAAATTACTCATGAATTACTAATTGACTTTTTCAGCTACAGGATATGCAAATACATTTTCACAGAGAAGAAATACTAAAAACCTCCAAAGGACACTTGGTTAAAAATAAATAAATAATGAGACTGAATACACTGACTACTTTACCAACAGGAGAGGGCACTCTTTTTTCTTTTTTCTTTCTTTTTTTCTTTCTTTTCCTTTTTTTTTTTTTTTTTTTTTTGGCCTGCTATCTTGTTACAAATCTTAGTTCTATGAAAAATGAAAACTCTGAGGAAATATTGTTGAATGCAAATTTAAAACAAATAATGTTATTTATTTTTAAGACAGAGAGAGGACATGAGTGAGCGTGAACAGGTGAGAGGCAGAGAGAGGAGACACTGAATCCAAAGCAGTTGAATGCAAAATTTAGACAGAGGTAGAGTACATGCCTCCTTTATGAAAAGTAGCTCAGAAGAAAGAACTCGAATTTGAAGTTGAGCAGATCTGAATTTGACTGTTGCTTCTGCCCCTAGCCAATCCTAGGTCCTTGCACAAATTGCTTAAGTTCTCTCAGCCTCAGTTTCCTCATATGCAAAAGCAATATAGTAATACCAATGTTGACAAGTTTAATGAAATCATATGTTAAAATACTGATTCAAAATATCATGCATAATGCTTTGTTTCTATTATGATAATGATAATGATGTGATTTATCCTTAGTAAGAAAATCAGATAGCCAAGCATATCTCTGTCCCTGGTGCCATAACATGAAATTTCATCACTTAGTCATGTCTTTATTTAGATTTCCCATTATCATAAAAATTATGTGTGACAATGCTAACTTCTCTGGAGGTAGAAAGACATAAAATTGAAAAACTATAATATTTTAGCAGGTAACTTTCCTGCCTGGGGTATGGAGGAATACAGGATTTTAAATAAGAGAGTGTTCATCTGAGAATAGGCTTCTATTAATAGTGTCATAGTTTTAAAATTATCCAAGTCACGAATCTCTAAATCCTACCTTAGAAAACTCGTTTTAATTTTTTTTAATGTTTGTTTATTTATGAGAGAGAGAGAGAGCGAGACAGAGCATGAGTAGGGGAAGGGAGACATAAAATTCAAGCAGGCTCCAGGTTTTAAGGTGTCAGCACAGAGCCCAGTGCAGGACTTGAACTTCGGAACCAAGAGATCATGACCTGAGTTGAGTCAGACACTTAAGTAACTGTGCCACCCAGCCCCTACGTAACTTAGAAGACTTTTATACGGGAGTAATAAGAAAGTGTACTTCATAGTTTCTTCATTCCAGTGACTCCATATTGAGTCCTTCATATGAAATCCACGACTCTTCTAATGGAAACTACCGTCAGAAAAGAAGATAGTCATAAAAAGGAATAATTTTATCAGAACATGGTATTTACAGTCATAGAACAAATGGTAAGATATAGATGAGATGAGGAAATGGATAAATAACTCTATGTTGAGATTTAGTTGTGGAATTTCAGAGAAACAACTGATGCTTGATCAAGAATTTGAAAAATACATGAAACAAATGGAAAGATACATCTTGTTTTTAAATATAATGACTCAGCAGCAATAGAATAATTCTCCCAGTGTTTATCAGTAAATTATTTAATACAAAGTTCTCCCCAAATAATTTAATCTATCATTCAACCTATCCATCTATCTACATAAAGATTGCTTCCCCAAGACTAGACTAATTTTAAAGTTGATATGAAAAAAATTACCAATCAAGAATATTGAGGAAAACTCTAGAAAAGGAAAAAAAAACAATAAAGGAGAAGTGACCCTACCAGATATTAAAACATATAAAATATCAACTATTAAATAATATCATATTACATATATATGTATACACAGAAATATATTTATAAGAATTTAATATGTAATGAAGTTATTATAGAACTCTTTTTTTTTTTTTTACCAGTGACTGGTCACATAAACAATGGTTAATCACTCTACAAAATTTTTTGCTATAACACAGAATAAGAAAGCTCTTCTTGAACTTATATAAAAAATGTACCAGGATTTTATACAAAAAAAAATAAATGTATCAGGATTTATTGTTAAACCAGAGTGAGAGAGAAATAGGAAGAACGAGAGGGAAAGGAAGAGAGAGAAGGAATGAGGGAAGCACATGACAAAACTGTGTTATATGTTGTCTTTTATATAAGAAAGGCAGAAAGAAGAATATATATTCGTATGTACTTACATCTACATTAAAATGTTTTCAAGTGAAGGGATGCACATGAAACTAACAAAAATAGTTATCTGTGGAAGCAAATGGAATTAGGTCAACAGAGATAGGGATGGAAGTATTTATCAATTATCTATCATTATGTTTTTCCCCAACTCTTTATTTTTGTAACATTTTAAATCTTCAGAATAGTTGAAAGAAAGATAAAGTGAATACCTGCATACCCATTATTTAAATTCAACAGTTTTTTGTGCTACGTTTGCTTTATCTGTCACTCACGGAAGAGCTTGCCACTGTGACCATCCCATGTAACTGAGAGAAATTTTTTTCCTGACGTAGTCCTCCTCATCCTTCCATTTGTTCTTTAATTCATTCTTTCAGCAAATATTTCTAGAACACTTGCAAATGGTGAGGAGCTGTTCTAAGCATTGGGGCACATTAATGACTAAAGCCAATAATAACCTATGCATTTGACATGCATAATAGCCTATGCATTTTACATGTTTAAAGATAACAATGCCTATAATCACAAAAATCCCATTTTTCTCCATACATTTTAATACATGAATTCCTCCCCTGAGCCAAACATCCCAAATGGAAAAGTAATATGAAAGGGTAACTTGCCTACTTTCCTTTTTCTTTTTTATGCCCATTCTCTAAAAATCCTTTAAATGGTTCCAATAAATGCCTCCAGCAAGAAATTCATTACTCTTCTGAAAACAACTATACAAACAGAGCCATTTTATTCAAGGAAAGAATATAAGATTCCTTTGTAGAAAATTGCCATGTGAGCAAATTCAAATGTTTCCTGCCCTTTAAACCTCTATGAGTCGTATAATCACTTAGATGTATGCATATGAAGACTATTCTAATAGTAAACTTTATGGAAGGCATCTCTCAAGATGAGACTCAAGTGCTAAATCTTAATAGTAATTTCCAGATAACTTGCAAGGAGACCTCCCAGCCCAGGGAGTAATACTTGAACCAGCCTGTCTAAGTCAGTTCAGGCTGCCATAAAAAATATCATGGACTGGGTGGTTAAAACCACAGGAATTCATTTCTTAGAGTTCTAGAAGCTGAGAAGTCCAAGATCAAGGTGGAAGCAGTGTAGGTTTCATCGTGAGTCATCTTCCCTTGGCTTGAAGATCGTCAGCATCTCACAATGTGCTCATGTGATCTCTCAGTGCATTGAATGGGAAGAAAAGGAAAAGGTGTTTCATATTATACTGGCGCTAATCCCATCAAGAGAGCCCCACTCTCATGACTTCATCTAACCCTTATTATCTTCAAAAAGCCCAGTCTCCAAATACTAAAAACATTGGGGTTAGACTATCAATAATTATGAATTTGGGTGGTTATAAACATTCATTCTAGAATATTAAGGAAAGATAAAAGTAATTCCTTGGGAGTTGGTAGCATACCAATTCTTAGGCCTCTCTTTGGCAAATTCTGGTTCAGTTGGTCTGGCAGCAGGGAAGCAGGGGGATGGTACTTGCAGAGTTACTGGAAAGGGAAGAGTTAACAGTAAGGGACTATAGCATCATCAGTATATAGGAAGATATATATATATATATGATATAAGAAAATAGAGCCTTTAGAAGGCTTAGTGGTCATTTATCAGGAAGGAAGCCCAAAGCTTAATAAAATTCTCAGAAAAGAATAACCCTTGTTTTGTCCTACTTTCTCCCAAATGTCTCAGGATCATTTTTTAATTTATTGTTAATGTTTATTTATTTTTGAGAGAGAGAATGTGAGCAGGGGGAGGGGCAAAGAGTGAGAGAGAGACACAGAATCTGAAGCAGGCTCTAGGCTCTGAGCTGTCAGTACAGAGCCCCATGCGGGGCTCGAACTCATGAGCCATGAGATGACGACCTGAGCAGAAGTTGGACACTTAACCAAATAAGCCACCCAGATCCCCCCAGAATTATTTGAGGTGGCCTTGACCACTGTATAGTCTCTGGATTAATAGTCAAAAACTTTAGGATTTATTATCTGGTTGTGTGTTTTCCTTCTTTTCTCCCTCTATTCCTTTTTCTGTAACATTTTGCTTTCCTTTCCTCTGGTACTTTCAAAGAAATGTGGATACCATTTTTACCTCTGCTATTCCATAAAAAAGATTCAATCATCATAAAGAGAGGCCTTCACAATTATCAGCAGGAAACAATGGATATTGAGGACTATCTTATAACTATATCTGTATAGACAAAGTATAGGCTTTACAACATGATGCTTTGAAACCTGGGTTAGAAAGAAAGCTCTTGCAGACCATAATTTTCTAGAATAGAAATTGAGGAATAGTAGTACTGGCCTTTGCTTATACCTGGACATCTTTCTTGTCTAGCATTAAAGGCAGCTACACCAATCATTTTCAAATTTATTTTCTCCAATTTAATATTATGATTGAAATATACAAAGTGCTTCCACCTAACATCAATGTTTGCTTGATCTTGTAAATATTGAGTGACATTCCTCTTAACTTAATCACAACATGCAGTTAAATATTTTCTGTACATATTCTACTTATGGTATGTGGTAACTGAGTTCATAGATGAATGAATTAGTGTCATTAGTAACACTAACCATTAAGGAATGAATGTATTTCATGAGTTGCTTTTAATCATTTATTTCCAAGTCAGTTCTTTATTTAAGCATAAAAGTTGTTTTTCCCCCACCATGGGTATGTAAACTAAAACCATTAACCAATATTTTTACACTTTTGATACATTCATCATCATCTATGAAGATAAAGAGATTCTCATTTATCTCTACTATGGAACTTGCCACACCGGAGGAGGGAGAGAGATGAGGGGAGATCCTAACTTGTCAAGGGCAAATTTCTATTTGTTTTATTCATATTCATATGCTTCTGCCTAGTATACTGTCTGGCTTATATAGCAGGTGTTTATTAAATATTTGCTGAAATGAAGAATTTGTTTTCATCTTGAAACTTCTGAGGAGTTAAAAATCTGAAGTGGTTAATAAATAACCATAAATGATTTTCACTCTTGTTCCAGTTGTTTCTCTGTCATTCGCTGTGCATCCCATGTTACCCTGTGCTTCATCAGCCTGTGAGTTCAAATGCAATAAAACTTATCTTATTTACCCAAACTTTCAATATGATACTCATCTCTCATAGGTCTTCTAACTCGTACAATAATCCCTGTCGCCATTCATTTCTGGAAGACTTTAGTAGGTTTCTTATCAGATACTGTTATATACTGTAGCCTTTTTGTGCTATATGTGCTAAACATTTGTCATTTTTATTCTTCCACTATGTTCTTGTGGAGGGTGGCTGTGGAACACACTCCATTCCCTTCATCTTTATTTTTAAGTAGTTGGATGGTAGATAGATGGATGGATGGATGGATGGATAGATGCAGATTGACCCACAGTACTTGTGTGCTAACATGTTAAGTTCTCAGTGCCCTGAGTCTATAGCTTTCTTCTACCTCTCTGAGGCTCACATTTCATTCATCTGCTGTAAAAGGCATCAAGATGCCATGTTTTCCCCTCCATACTTACTCTTTCAAGTTTCTTCCAAGCAGTGAGTCTCAAAAGTCCCCTTCTCAGAGGTTTCCCCTTGTAAGATGATTTTTGCCAATAATTACTCATGGATCAGAGGCAGGCCTAGTATTATAACCTAAGTTTGGGAAGGTCCACATCATTCTTTTTATGGATTCAATTCAGTCAACATTTTTTTGTAGGCTGTCTACTATGTGCCAGACATTGATACTCATGAGGAAAACGATGCCTAAAACCTTCTCTTGTGGAACTTGTATTCTCACGAAGAGACTTAGCTATTAGATGATAGATAACTTAGGTAAAAAATGAGAGATAAATAGATACAAAATAAGAGAAACCTAAAATATGTAATGTATTGGTGGTCATAAGGGCTTTGGTTAAAACAAATCAGTAAAGAGGGATATAGTGTGTTGGAGTGAAAGTTATCAAGGACATTATCTTTCATAAGGGGGCATTTGAGGAGTTGACCACTAAGGATTTGAGGATGGGGTCCAAAGGATAATCTGGAGGGAAAGCTTGACTAGGCAGTGACATAGCAACAAAGGCCTGACCATGTTTAGATTAATCTAACCAGATATGGTTAGGACTAATTGTTGTCCCAGAGCAGCTACTGCCCAAGATGTAAATATTGGCCATACATCTTTATTTCCTAAGTCTTAGTATGATGACCTTCAGTTTAATTATAAAACTTCATTTTAAAAATGTTAAAATATTTCCCTCTTATCTTAACCGTTAGGATTATTTGTCATATGAATAAGTTTGAAATTATTCTTAGTATTTAGTAAAGAGAGGCTTCTTTTCAAATTATAGGATCAAAATGTTCACCATCTACTAAATGTAGGAGAAGAATAATAAAATAGAAATAGATTTTGGACAAAGTTTCATCTCATTTTCATTAAGATTTTTACAAATAATGCAAGATAAAACATTTCCTTAATATGAGATAATTTCTTTAAAAAAAGGTTGTCAAGGATCTTGGAAGTAGAGTACACACTGAAGAAAAAGATTTGATGAAACGGTATAAAACTCTCAGAGTACTGCAAGATAGTTCATGAGGAAAATATACTCCTGTATTGAATGAGACCACAGTATGTTACTGTTATTATATATGATAATATAACAAACATATATAATATATGTTAATATAATAAATATTATATCTAATGAATATATAATAAATGAATATAAATTAATAATATAAATATAAACTATAAATGATATAATAATAGTTATATATAAAGTAATTATGTATAATTACTTTATTATAATTAATAATTATATGTATACTAATATATGATTATATATTATATAATATATATAATTATATATTTATATATCTATGTCATATATTTATATATGTTATATATTTTTATGTATGTTATATATATGCTTATATATGTTATATATATAACATTTATATTTGTTATATATATATATATTTGAGATAAACACTAAACAAGAAACCACGGGACTGATGCTGCTTTTTGTTATTATTTCAGTTATTTAGCAACATACCTAGATATCATTACAATCCAAACCAAACCATGAAGTATCCACTGTCTAAACAGAGAGGTGGACACCAGCAGATAAAAATAAGCTGTGCCCGAGGTGTGGTGTGCCAGCCCCTACCTTTACTAGAGCCAACTTCCCAAGAAGTGGAGAAGGGACAGTTATGGAAATGCTCCCTCTAGGTTAAATTGAAACAAAATCAGAACTTGAAGCGAGAAAAAGTCTTTTAAAAATGCACATACAGCCATGTTATGCCTCTGAATAAGATATATCCACTTTCTACATCACACACAGGCTGAAGAGCAAATTCCATAGCCCATGGGCTTAATTTCTTGCCTCCCTAGTCCATTCACTCAGCCTCAGCCCTACTTACATCATTGTCTTCCTCTGGACACATATTCCTTACGTCAGCAAACTACATATTACTCCCTCGAATTAAAAGTAAATAAGTAACAGAAAACAAAACAAAATATTCCATAAGACTATTTAGTAAATCTTACTGCCTGAAAGTGTATATTTAGAGGCCATTACTGCTTTACACATTTTAACATTTTCTGGTGGAAAATTCTTTGTTATTTTATTTATTCGAACTCCAATAAAATCCAAAGGAAGATATTTATATTTGTGCACGTTTGCATACACACATCAGACATTTATATCCAGGTTTCATAGCAAAACGCTTACTCTACTGCATATACATTTTAAAAATTAAGATAATAATACAGAATAATTTAGAAAAGACAGAAAATAAAATATGCTTGTATCACCATCCTAGTTCAACCAATATTGTCCTTAATGCATATTTAATATAGGGGCAGCATTTATATTGTTTCTCCATTCTGACTTCCTTAACTTTGTATCATGGCTGTTTTTATGAATTGGCAGAGTAATATGCTTAATGCATTCATTATATTCCACAAAGTAGATACGCTATAATTTATTTAAGCCTTGCCATATTGTTGCGCATTTAGGTAACTTTATTATGTCAAACACTATAGTAAATAAGACTATGATAAGCATATACGTGTTTTCATATATATTTCTTCATATTTGAATTTCTTGGGCTTACTGTATTAGAGGGTTTAAAAATTCTGTGGCTTGTAGTGAGTAATGATAAATTGTTTCTCTCAAATGATGTACAGTCTACTTTACCACCAACATTATATGGAAATTCTAATGTTTTTCTGTCCTGGTTGAGATTTTAATTAAAATTTATATTTGCTTAGGGGTGCTTGGGTGGCTCAGTCGGTTAAGTATCTGACTTTAGCTCAGGTCATGATCTCATGGTTCATGAGTTCAAGCCCCACATCGGGCTCTGCGCTGGTAGTATGGAACCTTCTTAAGATTCCCTCTCTATCCCTCTCTCTCCCCCTCCTCTCTCTCTCTCCCAAATAAACTTTAAAAATTCTATTTGCTTATTTAAATTCTTTAATTGAAGGGATTAAACACCTGATTTCTTAAGGAAAGAATATTGTACATAATATAACATTTTCATTATGACATGAGTCATTATTTGGAACTCCCATATTATAGCAATCCATAAAAAAGTAATTCCTTCCAAAAGGATGTATGGATGTGATCACCAGTGTTGTACATTTCACCTTTTGTCAGTTTTGCATAGTTATTCTGTCTTTTCCCAACTATCTGCTCTCAGTTTTATAGTGCTGCCAGCTTTGTTTTCACCTTCTATTTCCCAGTGTGCCACAGAGTAAAACCAGATCACTAAACTCTCTAAAATACCCAACGTGTGCAATGTATATCAACTGTATGCCAGGTACTCTGTTAGTCTTTTCTCTCTTTTTTTCAAATTTTATCTTTATATGATGAAAGTATTATGATACCTGTTTTTAAAAATGGTTTCAGTGGGACTATATAGTGTTATATGCGGGAAGGGTGAAGTACAGCATATGTGATTCGCTAAATGAATTGTGTGACTTATTTTGCCTATATTATTTCTTTTTTTTTCTTTACCCTTTACTTTTCTTTGTTTCTCTCTCTCCTCCTTTCCTCTTCCCTTCCTTGCTCTTTCCTCTTTTCATCCATTTCCTACTCTTTACCTGGTTTTTGTGTATTGTCTCGTTCTTCAAATCCCCCACATCACTGCGCTTTCTGGAAGTTCGTTACATGGATATAAGGCAATAGCACGTGTCCTGGCTGTGAATGACACTGTGAGTGATCCAGGACCCACAGCTCTAACCTCTGACTCCCAGAGGATGTCCCATCATTCTTTGATAAATTCTGTCTTAGAACGTTGTATTTGTTGTTTCCTCTTCTTTGCTTATTAGGTTTCATTTAGTGATCTCATCTTTTTGTCAAAGTGATGTATTTATTATAGGAAAACAATGAAATTATAGATAAGCTTTTAGAAGAAAAAACAAATGTTTCATAATTTCATTCAAATTACTACCTTAAAAATACATTTATTCCACACATTTTTTTTCTTTTCTCTCTCTCTTTTTTTAAATGGAATGCTGATGCAGTTAACTTTCTAATTTGTGTATTTATACTTAACAAAAAATTGTTGATCCTCTTTCTTTGACACTAATATCCACTGATGATACCAAAATACTCCAGTTTGTTAAAAAAAATAGTACCCGTATGTATGCCTTAATTACCTCCCTACATTGGGATTTGTAAAACCAATTGCAGCAGTGTGTGTGTGTGTGTGTGTGTGTGTGTGTGTGTGTGTGTGTGTGTGTATGGTTTCCTCTGAGTCACTCACTGTAAGCCAGATTGGGAGGAATACCTGTGCAGTATTCTTTTCTACCTTATCCCCCTTGCAGACATCATACTGGGAAAGACCTTCTTTGCTCTTTACCCAATTTATATTTCTGGACACTGGTCTTTCCAATTTTTAAAAAATTGATTTGAGACCTGATTCTTAAGCATGTTAATTTATCAAGTCCCTAAGCTGCGACAAATATTTTAGTTCTACTCAGTATATAGCTTTCTCATTTCCCTTTCAGGTCAGTAGATAAATCCTTCTCTTAATATTTCATAAATGCCAGGAGTTAGTTAACAGTGCTGAGATAGCATTAAACTAATCTCTTTGGTTCTTGACACAGCCTCTATTTTATCCTTTACCCCAGAAGATGTCATATTTGCAGATCATATTTATATTTTACCAGGAACACTGTGAATTGTGATTTCTTTAAAAACACAGTGTTCTGCAAATAAGTCTTAACAGTCACTGTGCAGCAACCTTCAGAAAGCCAAATCTTACAAAACTCATAAAATTCTCACTCAAATGAGACTAGTACTAGGAAAGAAGCCAGTGAGTTAAGCTACGTAGTTTTTGGCATTTAGGTATATATATATATAGTATTGAAGGTTAGTACTCTGATCTCCTTCCTAATTAGGCTGACAGTGCAAAGCAACTTTGGGGAATTTCATTGTTAGCTAAATGTGCCAATTTTGAATGATGCATCAAGCGATTTGATTTTTGATGTGGAAGATGTTTTTTCTTTACTCATTTTTTTTAGTTCAACAGTTACTTTATGGGGCATCTTATAAACCTAGATGTGGCTTTAGGTGTCCTCCCTATCCTCCTCTTTTTTTCTACATTTGTCATGATTTGTTTTGTGTCCCATATACCTCTTAGAAAGCATCATGCTAGTCACTGTCACCTTGGCTATATCACTTCCATCATGACAATCATGATGACACAAATGAATTTACATAAATTCATTAAAAGAAAATAGAGCTAACTGAGATAGATCTAGGTTTTGCAAATTTCTTATACACGAATTTTTGTTTCAGAAAATATGACTATATACAATCATGGAGACACTTAAAAAAATGTTCCTAATTTCTTCTTCCCAGTAGCTTTAGATTCTGAAAGGATATTTTTTTCCCTAGACAACTGGATGTGTTTGAAAAATCTTTATTTTTAGATTTGGAAAATAGTACATTAGCTTGACTTCCTCCTGTTCAGAAATAATGTCCAGAAAACATGGTTCATCTTTTAAGATCATTCTAGACTTCAGTAAATCTAAGCAAACTTCAAATAAGGCAAATTCATTAATGCCTTTATTCAAAAATCTAGAAAGGGACAGAATGAATGGAAGTATTGTTCTGTATCTTTACCTACATGACAGATGGAACCACATTATAGGGAAGTCAATTTTTAGCCCACTTCTCTCACGCATTCTTTCTCAGTGTGTCTCTGTTTCTGTCTGTCTCTCTCTGTCTCTGTCTCTCTATAATATTTTTTAGAGATTTTTTTGTTGTCGTTGCTGTTTTACCACTGGAAGGGCTGGCAAAGCAGAATGGTGACTTGAAAGTTGGAAGCAACACTACCATGTTGTTCAGTGGGAGCTGGAGTAGATAATCTCTAAAGCCCTTTCTCAATTTACTGAATCTGAGTGTTTGTAATAGCACATCAAACGTCCTAGGAAATATTTTCTTACTTTCCATTTCCCATCAAATGGTTTCCATTTTCTCACCACCAGAAAATATAGGAGTTGCATGAATTTTTGATTCGGTGTCAGTAAATCAGTTAATTTTGAACAATTACTAAAGAAGACTTGTGTGTTCTTTGATTCTACCTCTTTTTGCATTCTATTCTGGCCAGATGAGTGCTACACATAACACTTCTTTGTTAATGGAGAAGTCTGATTTAAAGTCTGATAAAGGAGGCCTCAATTTATATTCTATGAAAATACATGGTAACCAGTTTTCTAATACACGGATGGAGAGATCTGTCAAACTTCTTATCTTGCATCATTTGTTGCTGTACTACTACTGTGTCATTTACTCTCAACCTTCTTTCAAAACTTACTTCTGAAAAGGAATGTGCTTTCATGCCTTAAATTCAGTATAAAATTAGGTAATGTGGTCAAAGATGTCTTGGGTGACTTCTCTTAAATTAATATGTTAAAAAAAACAATTAAAATGATAATATTCTTCAAGTTAATTGTCCCTGACACCCATTAATAATAGAAGCCAACATTATTGCTATACACATTCATTAACTATCAGGATTTTAGGGTACTTAAGTACCCAAACTGAACCCTTCTGTGACTATAAATTAAAGCTAACTTAATGTAGTATCTATACCTGGCTTTAGTAAAACTAAAATTGATTACTTTTCTTTTGTCATCAAAAATGTGGTATATCGGGAAAAAAAAAAAAAAAGACTACACCTAAAATTAGGAATCTTCGGTTTTGGTCCTAGCTGCACTATTCACTGACTGAGTGGCTTTAAACAAGTCACTTTACATCCTTAGACCTCCAACTGCTTACCTCTGAAAAGAGAACATTAGAATAGATTGATGTACATGCTAATCAATCTGGTTGAAATCTGTAATATATAAACATACACTCTCGATTTTAAATTTCAGACACAAGGTGGCACCATTAGTAGTGATTTTAAATTTAAGTCACAGATTAAAACCAGGAGAATTCAAGATCTGTATATGCAAAGAAAATATTTAAATATATAAGATTCTGCAAAATGTGTACCTGCGCCTGCGCGCGCGCGCGCACACACACACACACACACATCTGCTGTCTTTGGTTGATTACTATAACTTAACATCTGGATGAATGCTGAATAGTTCAGTCAGCCAACTGTTTGCTTGATACCATGATGATTGACTGATACTTTTTTTCATTTACATGAGATTATTTCCGTGTTGGGTAGGCAATCAAGACATATTTGCAAAAATGCATGCGAGATAAAGATTAATAATGGTAAGATTTCAATATAAATAGGAACTCTTGAACAAGATATATCAATTTTATAGGATGAGAGGAAAGGTGTTGAAACGTGGGCAAATTGCATAACTAAGAGTTTGCTGTTAAAAAGAGTGCATGCTGTTGCGCAATTTCCAAATAATAGTAAAGACACAGATTTTCGAAAACTGAAAGGTATAGATCACACAGGGATGAGAATTTAAATTCCAATCTCTAGAGCATTTTTGCTGAAATCTTCCAACCTCTTCCTGCCACTTCCCCAAACACTCTCCACAGATCCTGAGGACTAAGCTATGTTTTGTGGTTAAACCAATGTTATGATTAAATAGAATATTCTAGCAGTAAACATTTTTCCCCTAAAAGCTGACTTATTCCTCTTTTCTATTATGAAGGCTTTCAAATTAAATCATTCCTGATAGGCTCAAATGCAATTCCTCCTTTTTAATCTTTTTCCCACCCCAGGTAGAATTAGTCTCTCTAAATAATTTACACAATTCTTATACTAAAATTACTGGATACTTTAGCATTCCCCTGGATTACTACTTTCATTTTAGTGATGAGAAAATCAAGCTCCAGAGAGTAAACATAAGGGTGCAGAGGAGGAAAATTTTTCCTCCTTCCCTTCTAGTTTGTTTGGTTGGCCTAATAATTAAATTGACATAAGAAAAATTAACAGAAGAAAAACAAATTTTAATTTCATACATATGGGAGCACATAGAAATATGAAACTCCCTGAAGTGACCAAAGAAGCTACCTTTTATACCCTTTAAACAAAAAGACAGGTATCTGTGAATAATTGATGAAGGTGTTAGGGCTTAGGGTAGCAAGTGAATGGAAAAAAAAATGTTTATATAGCTTTCTTAGCCCTGAATTACCCACCCTTGTTGATAAAGATGCCTCCTCCATCCAGGGACAGGGGCTTTCACATGCAGAATTTATCTCCTGCTTTCAACGGGACAGAGATGAGTCAGAGCATCCTTGCACTGGATGTTTCTTGTATAACTTTAATTCAAAATAATCAATATGCCAAAATGGCATATTTTGGGGTGGCCTCCCCATGTACCCCATCAAGGGCACAAAGATCCATATCATATCTGTGGTAGGGGCATAAATTCAATTCTAGTGTTCTATTATGTACTATTATGTTTCAGATGACACACAGTCTTTTCTATACAGAGTACAAATCTCTTCTACCTTCCTTTTAGAAAGAAGTCCATATATTTTCTCTCATACTGCCTAGCACTGCCAATGTGGAGATGCTCACGGCATACATTTGAATAAATAAATGATTAAATCTAATGAACAATTATAATAAAACTAATATTCACTTCTTCCGTATTTATTTGTGCACACTGCAATGCTTCACTCCAGATAATTACATATTATAATGTCTTTTCATACCTCTACAAAACTCTGTGGTAAGAAGAGAAATACTTTTTAAATATTTTATTATTGGATACTCTGAAGTAGGGAGTAATTTCAAGTTCTTTTCTATTGCTCAGTGGATGTCATCAATCAATCTCAATTTAAATTGTTGCAACTGAACAAGTAATGAAGCTGTGGCTGACACCATCCTTGGCTTAACAGACACTGGCTGAGCAATTCCTGGGAATGACTTTACCCTATGATAGTGATATGACTTTAATCAGTGATTCAATCTTCTTTACACTGTTTCTTACATTGTAGCAGGGGTGATGATAATTACTGTATAGGGTTGTTTTGCTAAAAAATACAAAGCTATGTGCACAAGTCCCAGGGGCGTGAAGTCTGATACATATGTTATTTGGATAAATTGGAAATCCTCTTGTTGTATTGGATAAGACACTGGAAAAGTCAGCGTGTAGTAGAAAAAAGATGAAGTCCCCTCCTTTTCCCAATGTTTGGTATAGTGTCAGTAATAAGCAAATGCATACGTGCTGGGCTTACCTGTCTTTGGAAACAATGCAGGGACACAAATTATAATAGCCTACATAATTATAGATCTTGCTGAAACCTATAAATGTGGAACCCTCATAAATCCCACTCAGGTTTCACCTACATATTTGTGGGGATTCTAGGAACAAGTTTCATGTGTGTTCATGTAGAACCCTCCCATGTTCTCCTCTGTCTCTCTTTTTTGTGGTCTTCGACTTCTGATACCTCTTGGGGTGCAAGCAGTCTCAGATCCCTATCCCAACCTTCCACTGCCCTCAGCTACCAGCGTTCAGTATGGCAGAGCAGTTGTCCATGCTGAGGATTCAGCCCAGGATACAGTCAACACTGTCCCTCACTGCTTGTCCAGGACCGAGTAACCTCATTTTGCTGAAGCATGTGATTGAAAACATTTATACAAAGAATAAATGAGAGATACCAAAGACTTCCCTGGAAGTTACTGGAGTAACACTATGGCCCATGCAGAAGGAAGGGGATCTCTCTGTTCTCCCTTCGCTGTTTTATTATCCAGCTGAGTTTCAAAACCTGGCTTGTTTTTGCTAGTATGTCAGAGAGAGAGCCCCTTGTGGAAACAGTGCCTTCAACTTCTGCGGGCAGATCTTTCTTCAGAAAGAGTGGAGGCAAGTATCCTGTTCCTTTTACTGGGCTTTAGGCCAAGTCTGAGGAAAACACTGTTATTTTTTTCCTTTTATTTTCTCTTCTGGAACTGCATATCCTCCCCTTTCAACTCCACCAAGTGTACAGGAAACAGAGAATTTGGCCATGTTGCTCTTTCTAGATCGTGTAGTAGATATGCCCACACGTATCTGATTTCCTAAATGAATTCAAATGTTTGCTGCTGCTTCAAATAGATATTTCAAAAAAAAAATCAGCATGTTAAATATAAACTATTTGGAAATTAGTAGAAAGGAAATATAGTCTTTAAAGTTATGTAATGCAATTGTAACTGTACTCAGAACAATATTTATAATTTTTATGCCTTAAAAAATTATTATAAATAAGTAAACCAAAATTCAACTTCAGAACTTAGAAAACAAAACAAAGTAAAATGTTAATGGTTAAAAATTAATAGATTATAAAACTAAAATAAAAAGCTAGAATGATAACAGTAAAATATATTTTGGAAACAAAATATCAGTCAGTATTGATTGTTCAAAATCAGTAAGTGCCTGAGAAGTCAGACTCAGAAACTTTTTAAAAAGCAAAAATATACAGTAACAGGGGAAAATTATGAGTTATAACTATAGATACAAGTGAGATTAAGCAAAACTACTAGGGGAACCTGGGTGGCTCAGTCTGTTAAACATCTGACTTGATTTTGGCTCAGGTCATGACCTCAGCGTTCATGACTTTGAGCACTACATCTGGCTCGGTGCTGACAGCATGAAGCCTGCCTGGAATTCTTTCTCCGCCTCTCTCTCTGCCCCTCCTGCACTCTCTCTCTCACTCTCAAAATAAATAAATATACTTAAAAAAAACTATAAGATAATTTTATTTCTATAAATATGCAAATAAATGTGTAATATAAAATGGATGATTTTCTAGCAGAAACACAAATTATTGAAACTGGCCCAGTTACATGAAAATAAATATCAAGAGTATTACATTTAAAAATATGCTATTTTAGGGGCACCGTGGTGGCTTATTCAGTTAAGCATCTGGCTCATGATTTCAGCTCAGGTCATGGTCTCACAGTTCGTGAGATCAAGCCCTACATTAGATGTATGCTGACAGCATGGAGTCTGCCTGGGATTCTCTCTACTGTCTCTGTCCCCTTTCCCCCAAATAAATAAGTATATTTAAAAAAATCCACATGGCTATTCTTTAACTTTAAAGTGGAGAAGCTTGTTTAACTGTGGCCAAATACAGTGATCATTAACAAATAGCAGCACATTTAACTGCACATCTAATAATAAGCAAATTTAAATATAAAATACTTCCTCTGTGTCTAAACACCAAACGTGTTAAAAGACAATGACCTTCTGAGGAAAGAATGGAGTACGTAGAATAGACACAGGACTTTATCACATGTATTTTCTATAAATGAAATTTTAGAAAAGTGCAGAGCAAACAGAAAAATGAGCAACATATATCAGCCAGTAATTCAGAAAAGAAAAAACTGAAGTGAATATGGCATGAAAAGATGCTTAAACTCACCATAAAACTAAGGGAAATACAAAATTAAATAATAATGAGTCATGCACAAAATTTACCAAAAATTTTAAATGTTGATGATATCATCATTAACAAAGATCTGGGAAATGAGCACTCTCAGATGATATCAGTGAAAACATAGATTGTTAAAAATGTTTTGGAGGATGATTTGAAGCCTCAATTAAAAATTGAAATACCAGTCCTCAGTTTTAGGAATCTACTTTATCACAAAGATATCTTGGGCTTATAAATATATATGGGTGGGGTGCCAGAGTGGCTCAGTTGGTTAAGCTGCAGACTCTTGATTTCAGCTCAGGTTATGATCTCATGGTTTTTGAGATTGAGCCCCACATAGGGCTACATGCTGACAATACATGGAGCCTGCTTCTGATTCTCTCCCTCTGTCTCTCTCTGACCCTCCCTCACTCACACTTATTCTCTCTCAAAATAAATAGATAAACTTAAAATATATCCATATATAGGTAAGAGAGTCATTGTAGCATGTGGTAATGTTGAAAATAGGGTGAAAATTAAATATCATTCAACAAGTAACTGTCAGTGGGGTACATGTGTATGTACTAAACTCAAAAGGTGTATGTTATGTTTTGTTTTGAAAACTCACTTTGGAACTATACATGACAAAATTCCATTTAAAAGTATATTTGTATGTATGAAATTATTTCTCTATATATACCACACACAGGGTAATCTATGCATGAAAAATCAAAGTTACAGGTTTATGTATCAAACTTTTAACAAAAATTATTTCTGAAAGTTATAATGAGAAAGGAGGATGGAGGGATGGGGGCTTCACTTTATACTTTACATACTTCAAAAAGTAATAAGCGACAGGACAACAGGTGGTGTTTTAAACATTTCTCTTGTGAACATCCACAGTTCTCAAATTAAAAAAAAAAAAATGAGAAGTAAGTCTTGGTGCTTAAGTTTTATAATAAAGAGATGAAACTCAAGATCTGAGGGTCAGTTAGAGGCAATACAATGAATGCAGTCTCATCAAGAGAGACATAAGTCTTCAATTGGGTATTGACTCTTATGAGTAAAAACAAGTTTGATCCTTTAAATATGACCTAATAAGCTCTAAACTTCATTTGGGGGATGCAGTAGATCTCTTTTAAACTTGACTTCCCTATTGTCCAATTCACATCTCTGTCATTTCCATATCTAAATTTGTTGCCCTTGGATGACATATGAAAGGACATTGCCTAATGCATAGTCTTTCAAACTGTGTAACATATCCTTGGCTGTAGAATCTGTTTATTGGGTCCTAACCACCATATCTCAGCATATCTCAAAATTATGATGGGACAGAGTATGATATGTAATAAGATACCCTATTATTTCATGGATTTCTGGTTTCAGGCGTATGGTTGTATACTAGGTCGAATTGTAAAATATTTTTCTTATGTGTATACTAGGTTGAGTTGTAAAGTGTATTTGTCATTATGACAAAATGGTTGAAAGCCATTGGTCGGAACACGAATCTAGAAATAACCAACAGTATCACTTGTGGATGCCTCTGCAGCTCATGTGATCTATAAATTTCTTTGACAAGTGTCCAAATCAGGGTTTCATGTCAGCAAATAGCCATTTCATTATTTGGATTTTCACAATTATAACTAAGTGCTTTTAGATATAGAAGGCTTTGCTTCTTTTTTTTTTTTTCCATTTTGTGATGACTCCTTTAAAACTGCATACATTTTTTTGAAAGAGCTTACACTTTAATGTTGTGCCTTTCAAAATAATGTACATGGTAGTGTGTGAGGTAGTCCTCAAAACCATGGAGTATCCAATTTTTATAGTAAAACAAGCATGCTCATATTGTGAAAGAATACAAAAAAGTCTTATGGATTTGTAAGATAATATGCAAGACTTCAAAGTTCTTTCTCTCTGCAGTAACCACTGCAGGTGCTGTGCCTTGAAATCCCAAGGGCGCTCATTCACTCCTCTGCCCCCAGGAGCTCTTCAGTGGAAAAGCCCTTCTATAAGCCATCTTAAACCAGACCCAAGTGGTTTCCAAGTGACACCTTAGAAAATCATTGACATCTAATTGAGAGTGGAAAGAGGTCGTTACATAGGTATTCTGAAGTAATAACTTCTGGCTATACTGGGAAAGTTTGTTTTCAAGGAACAGAGATTCCCGCAGATCACCTTAAGTCCTGCCGATTTATTATAAGAAAAACACAGATATAACAATAACAATGAGAATATCATGGAAACAAAAAAAAAAAATAGCCCTGTAGATTTAAACTGACCCTCTCTGACACTTAAACTGTCATTTTTAGATCCAAGGAAGCAAGGGATCAGGATATTTATTGTGGCCTCTAAAGCAAAGGTGACATCCTTCTGTTTCTCTGCTTCTCCAAGCTTCTAACCAACTATCTGATCTCTCTTTTTTCTTTTTATTTTTTGGGGGAGAGTAGTTTGATTGGTTGCGTCTTTGGTATAAATTGTATTGCATAATCTCTGTTGTTTCACATCTCTGTTACCTGCCTATTTCTACTAATGATTGGCTCTCTGTCTCTCCTCAGTTCATAATCCCAGAGAGTGCTTCTGGGTGGTATGGCTAATAAGGGTGCTTCCTGCCACCAGCAGAGCATATGGTTAGCAGTACAGACTCTGGAACCAGACAGCCTGGTTCAAAGTTCAGCTCAACTGAGTACTAGGATATGATGTGACATTGGGCAACTTATGTACATTCTTATGCCTCACTTTGTTCATCTATAAAACAATATCTATGGAATGTCTTATAGAATGGTTGAAGAGTCAATGCATGCTAAGTACCTATGTCTCTGACTCATAGTTAGCTCTTAGTGTAATTACTCAAGTATAATTTTTGCCACAGCTCCTCTCAGTTGACTAAATAACA
The DNA here is from genome assembly GCA_030068075.1 of Paguma larvata. Lineage (NCBI taxonomy): Eukaryota > Metazoa > Chordata > Mammalia > Carnivora > Viverridae > Paguma > Paguma larvata. Next base: position 49,213,198 of record CM057831.1, read on the forward strand.
TTTGAGTATGGCCTGGTATCTGGTTCACAATATTCAGAACATTATTTCCTAAATTCATAGGAATGGGTATCTACAATATGCCAAGTGCTACAAAAACGTTTCATACTTGTAGGGGAGTACAGAAAACAAGCAAGTGGAGTTATAAATGAACTGGGTAGTTTCAGAGTGGTTAAGTACAATGAAGAAAAAAGAAAGGGCAGTTGGTGCTTGAGTTATTAGATAGGATCTACAGAGAATGAAACATTTGAGCTGAGACCTAAATGACAGAAGGACTTGTTATCAAATCATTGGTGTGTGGGAGGAGAACATTTTAAGTAGGAGGAATAGTCTCTAAAATAGGAATGGAGAGAAAGTCATGTACCCAGAGCAGACTGAGCTGGGAAGAGAGTGGGGAGTAATAAAGTGAGAAGTAGAGTTAAAGTCCCACAAGATCCAACAACGTAGGATCTTGTACTCATTTTAAGGAATTTGCTTCTGTTACAAATGTGAATGGAATTGGGCACCTGGGTGGCTCAGTTGGTTAAGCATCTGACTTTGGCTCATGACCTCATGGTTCATGAGCTGTGCTGACAGCTCAGAGTCTGGAGCCTGCTTCACACAGATTCTGTGTCTCTCTTTCTCTCTGCCCTTCCCCTGTTTGTGCTCTATCTCTGTCTCTCAAAAATAAATATTAAAAAACAAACAAATATAAATGGGATCCTATCGGAGGATGTTATGAAAAGGTCATGGGTGAGGAGATTATCTGATTTGTGATCTGTTTTTAAAACATCTAATTGCTAGATTATGGGTAGGAATGGAGGCAAGACACTGTTAGGTATTACAGGAGTTTGGGAGAAAGATGATGATGGCTTTGGGAAGGGTAGATGGAGAAAAGTGAAAATTACGAGAAGTGGTTGAGTTTTCAATATATTTTGGACTGGGCAGGATATGCTATTGGGGTAGATAGGAGTATAGGTAAAAAAAAGAAAAGAAGAATAGGTGTTAAAGATAATTCCTAGGTAGTTGGTTTAAGTAACTGAGTTTATGCTTGTGCCATTGGAATGGAAACACAAGAGGAGAAAAAACATTGAGGGTGGGTGTTCCAGGGGGTGGAGATACAAAATTAATTTTTTTTGTGTGTTAAGTTTGAAATGGCTGTTAAATACTTAAGCGGAGATATCTGAGAGGCATGTTGGACTTGACATAGCTGTAAAACCAGATCTGAATATATTATATTGTATCATATCATATCATATCATATATCATATTATATTTCCATTGTTTCTTTTTTCCCATTGGTTTTACAAATGCCATTAGTCATCATTGATAGAAATAACCTAGAGAGATGGTGGATTTGAAGTAAAGGTGATGCTGAGGCCCAGGCTCAGAGGTCTCTGAATACTCAGAAATTAAGCAAAGGAAAAAGAACAAGCCAAGGAGACTGAGGCTACATCAATGGAAGGATTAAAAACAAAGAATATGGTCATCTGTAGTTAAAGAACTTCTCCCCCGTAATCAGCAAAAGAACCCTTTAGAAGGGGGTTGTAAATGTGGCAAAATTCTGAGAGCAGCTGATGTTACTGATTCCACCCTTGCTCAGCCAAGAACATGTAACCCTCTTCCCCTACAGTGCTGCTCACACGTCTTCAGACTTCAAAAGCACTCATCTACTTTTTAATGATCCTGAGGCAAGGGGAAACTCTTGCAGAAATAACACTGATTGTACCCAGAGATAATATAACTAGGATACTTCAAAAGATAGTTGTTGGTCCCTAAGACTATAACACTATGTGATATCCATTTCTTTTTTAATTTCTTCAAAAACCTGCTCAGGTACTGTGTTCACCATCCTTATACTAAGGAATTAATTTATCAGTGCATCCTTCACCATTCCCACCTATACCAAATATTGGAATTAAACAGTGAGCTTTTCAATGACTAGAAGCTCCTTGTCACAACAAATGCAAGAGCACTTGTTCAGGTAAGATTTGGTGTGGACATTTGTGTTCCTAACCCACACACTTTGACTGATAGAAACAGAAGCAGTATTATACCCTGCTGGTGAGCAGGGGAGCAGGAAGCCTCTTTCTAAATATGATGTTACTCCCTTCACTACTATCAGATTATAATAATTCCTTATAAAGCAAGTTTCTCCATAAAAAAAATGTATTGTTGGGGCATCTGAGTGGCTCAGTCAGTTAAGTGTCCACTCTTGATTTTGGTTCATGATCCCAGGGTTGTGAGATGAAGTCCCGTGTCCAGCTCCACACTGAGGGAAGAGCCTACTTAAGATTGTCTCTCTCCTTGTTCTGCCCCTCCCATGTGCACGCTCCCCCCCCCACCCCGTCTCTTTCTTAAAGAAATGTTATCGTGAGGCCCGTACATCAATGGCTGGGATTGCACAAGGGTAGGAGAAAGATACAAATATCAGGATGAAGGATGATCTGAAAAGAAGGCAGGAGAAATAAGTGTAAAAGAGATTATTTCATTCCTGAAATTTGCCCTGTTGTTTTCTCTTTTCTTCTTCCTTCCATCCATGTGTTGAATTTTTGTGATGTTCCAGGCATCCACAGGTCTGATAAGAGTCTGGTACTCACTAAGACATGCTTAAGTTCATGGAACAGTAAAAGCTCTACTTGATTTAGAGTTGAACCTTCTCCCTCAGCCAGGGACAACATTAATCAGGAAAGCTGTAGAAGTTGGGAGAGCAGGGGCGCATGGTTGCCTTCTAGTTTCTCTCTGCCAAGGAGTGTTTATCCCTCCAGTTGGCTGTTTTGGACAAGACTACGATCATCCTACTCTCCTCTCGTGTGCCTTGAGCTTCTCTACAGGAAGCCACATCTTTTTCTCTGAGAGTCCAGGCCAGCCACAAGGCAGCACAATCGTCCTTTGCTTTACTGCCGAAAGAGCTAGTCAGACCACCCCTTACTCCTCCGTGATTCACACAGAAGTCAGACACCTTCTATGTGTATAATACACTCCCAAGGGCTTCCACAGTAGTTATTTTGTTTGGTTGGCTGGTTTTGTCTTTAATGTGCATTGTACAAGCAAGATTGATTGCTAGATTTTCACAGTACCTGCTAGTTAGTAGGGACTTCACCTTTTCTTTCCCATTGATGACAGTTGTTGATAACCACGATTTTAATCAGCTCAGTGAGTGAGCCTAACTAGCAAATTAATAAGTACATTTGTTTCCGATCTCTTCAGTTAAGACCCAAAATCCCAACGTGGCAAGTAAAAGAGGTCTCTGTTTTATCACTTACTAATGCTTTCAGTTATTAGCTGGTACAAATCAATGTATATATTATTACCTAAGAAGGTGAAGGCTCAAAGTACAGAGCATAAGAAAACAGGAGCAAATAGATGACTAACATTGAGGGCCTACTATGTAATTTTTTATATGGATTATTGACTCTAATTCTCAAAACTGTCCAAAGAAATACGTGCTATATTACCCCTACTTTTATAGGGGAGGGTAGAGATATCTTTATAAAAGGAGGCATAAAGCTAAAGGATGGTGAAATATCTTTTCCTCTCCAGGCAGAAGTATGGACAAGACGTGCTGACTGGATAACAAATCACATGTTAACTCCTTTCAAGGCAAACAAGAGTCTGTTCTTGATAGGGTAGAGGGGTGGTATACTGCTTTGCATGCTTGCCTTTTTCCCTTTCATCTTTTAATTTTATATTTTAAAACAAACCTTAAACTTGGAAGGGAAAAAAAAAAGTTTTCTTCCTGTTGAAATAAATAACAAATCTAGGGTTTTAGCCACCTGATGTTCTTTGAAATGTCAATTTCAAGGGAGAAAATTAGCGTTGGAGAGCCCAGGACTAAATTTCAACTGTGCCTTTCTAAATTGTGCATGCAAATGGGCAATTAGACCTGTGATGGGTAATTGCATGCCTAAGTGAACCCTTCCACAAGTAGTTTAGAAAACGATTCTGAAGGTTGAATTTGTAGAAGTTCTTATAAATTTCCTCGTCTGCTGAAACAGGCTATGGAAGCTCATCCTTAACTTCAATAAGACAATACTTCTATATTCCAGATAGTTCCCAGCAAAACCAAAGTCACTTGAGGAGGCGAGAAAGGAACATATAACAAAATAGAGTGATAGATATTAAATAAAATTCATTTTATATATATGACACAATAATAATTATTATAGAAAAATTAAAAATCATGTAAGTATATAAAATAGTATATAAATATAAAATAGAATCACTATGAACCCATCCAGAAATAATGTTAATATTTTGTCCTTCTCTTTCTGAACTTATTAATATATTCATGAATATTCATATATATGTAATACTATAATATACTTTTCCATATTTAACATTGTATTTCATAATGATTGTCTTTCCATAATGATTTTATGACCCTCACATTTTTTCATTTTAATATATCACAATGTATGGAATTGAAATCCTCATGCCTAATGTTTAGGTTATTTCTTATCTTGCAATGTTATGAAATACATATTATAAAAATGCACTGGTAAACATAAAGACCCATTTAGCTTTGCTGGATTCCCTAATTACTTCTTGAAATCACTTCCCCTTCATGCAATTCTGAATAGCATCATTCTTTTTGATTTTGTCATATAACTGAAAACCATCTCTTTTTCCTTATTGTTTTTATTCATATTTCAGGTGTGGTCAGCATCTTGTAAAGGTCAATCTATCCTCTCCAGCTCAGCATTTTTCTGAATGATCTTCTGATCCTGTAAAGAGCCCTTCCTCTCTTTTTTAAAGCAAGATCCATTCACTTCCTATAAAATTACTGTGCCATGGAACATACGATATAAAAACAAAACAAAATTAATCTTTCCTCATACTCATACATAAATAAAGCAGCATGATATACATTCAAAACTTCATTTAATCACGTGAGCTTTCTTTCGGGTGTTTATATCTACTTAAATCACAAAACATGAATTAAATTCTTGGAGACTCAGGAAAAATCAAGAACTAGTAGTCCTTGAATAACTCTTACTTCCTTTAAATAATCTTCCTTTCTTCCTTCCTAGTATACAGGAACTAGATTTATTTATAAATTATTTTCACCTATATATAATATATATAGTGATAAGTGTATCGATATATGTATGGAGACGTATAAATATAGATATAGCTGTAGATATAGATAACCTTTCAGTATAGATATCGATATATCCCTTCAAGCGAGTTACATGCTTCAGTATTCTCAGTGGAATCAGTATTTATTTATAGAGGTTTTAATATCTGTGATGAAAATTTTAATGGCAATTTAATTTGACAAAGAACTGTGATCACAGGCTAGGTGATATGAGGGTCAACAGAAAAGTCTGCTGATCTACCAGGGCTCAACCAAGTACAGATGCAAATAGTTAATATCCCACATGGTTAGAAACAAGACTGTATCTTCTTTGAGAGATATTTAGCCAGACTTTCAGTCTTTTTAGTATATGAAAAATTTTAAATTCAAAAGAAATTAAAAAAAATTAAAGACATTTATTAACAGTAAAATTGACAGGGAAATTAGCCTATTGGTATTGTTTTGGTAGAAGCAGCAGGAATCAAATCTCATCAACTCTGGAATTTTAAATGAGAATGAGAGTGTCATGATATGATAAACCTATATTAATGTTTCATAAACCACTAGGGGATTATGTGCTTTGAAAAGCTGTATTGATAGTGAATTAGTTTACCTGATTGATGGAAAATTAATAAGTATTGCCAAGACACTCTTTAAATTGAGTTAATCCATTACACAAAATGCTTTATAAATGTTTTGTTTCTTGGGTTGCTTATTTGTTTTGCTTTGATTTTTAACCTTTCAAGAGTTTTAAATTTACCATTTGAACATCTAATTTAACTAATGGCATATTTTAAAATGTAACTGCTATGATTTTGAATAAATCCATTTTAAAAATCTACCTTTTGGGTAATTTATGTATTGATAATTCAGCCATCATATATTGATTATTATTTTTTTTGACAATCACCTTTGTATTTGTTTATTTTCAGAGAGAGAGAGCAGGAGAGGGGCAGAGAGAGAGGGAGAAAGAGAATCTCAAACAGGAATGCAGACACAGGGCTCAAACCCATGAACTGTGTGTAATGTCCTGAGCTAAAATCTAAGCTGGATGCTTAACCAACTGAGCCACACAGGCACCTGGACAATCACTTTTAATGAGCATTTTTGATGCAGAGGAGTAGGTTGTTACAAAAGAATACCACCAGGGGTGCCTGGGTGGCTTAGTCAGTTGAGTGCCCCACTTTGGCTCAGGTCATGATCTTGCAGTCCATGGGTTTGGGCCCTGCATCAGGATCTGTGCGGACAGCTCAGAGCCCAGAGCCTCTTTCAGCCTCTGTGTCTCCCTCTCTCTCTGCCCTTCCCTTGTTCATGCTGTCTCTTACTCTCAAAAATAAATTAAAAATAAATTAAAAGATAAATAAATAAATAAAAAGTATGCTAAGTCCTTTCTATATCTCTAGCTTTACCCCGTATCATTCTCTTTCTGAATTACACCCTCCAGCTATCCTAGAATTCTTTCAATTCTTTACCTATGCCAAGTTTTCTCACACTTCAGGAACCATCTCTCTTTCTTCCATTATCCTTCACCAGACTATTTTTTATTTATTTTTCTTCCAGAAAAAAACTGACATCCTACTCTAAGTTTGATTTTCCTCCTATGAAAATCAGATCCTATACTGTATCTGTTGCATTTTAGCATTTACCGTTTTATATCATTCACTGCTGGACTGTGAGATTCCTAAAAACAAGGATAATGTCTCTCTTGTTTGTCCTTGCATCTTCATTCAAAGCAGTGTCTGGCAAAAAGGATAAATAAATATTAAATGAACAGTCAGGTAGATGAATGAATGGATAGATGAACCAGTGATAGAAGAAAACAGGGCACGTTTGGAATTCTTAGATGGTGGTGAAAAAATGTGCAAAGTACAGCTGATTCTTCTTATTTCCAGTAGTTGTATTCTTTAAAGTTGCTATGAACAATGAATTAGCAAATATGGAATCATTGTTGCTAGGAGAAATATAGGGTTAGGTTCCTGTGAGCTTCAAGTCACAACATTTTTGTCATTTGATCAATACATAATCTTATTTCATGTGTTTCTTTGTTTAAAGATACCTCCTTATTTAGAATATATCATGGATTTATTAACATTAAACTCACAATTGGCAATAGTATAACTAATACCTGAATGAAACTTACGTAACACATGTATTTTCTTCCTAAGATATATCTCAGCCTTCTTGAAGGTAAAAATACTGGACAACACTTCAGTGCCATGCTTGGGATCCATTTTAAACAGTAAAATCTCCAACAAAAACAAAAACAATGCAAAAAATATGGCACTAAATAGACTACAGAAACAACACTTGTTTCTAGTATGGGATTCTAAACGAAAAGTCAGGATTGCTTGGTTCACCTCATCTTGGAATATGCGCATCAGGCAACTAAATTTTTGTCACTCGGCACATGTGCCTGTCCCTCAAAAAGTATGAAAAGCCTGTGGAAATGCCATGATTATTGATTTTAGAGTTGCAAAGACATTTGCAAATATAGAAATTGCATATAATATTATATTTGGTTCTAGTGAAAAAATATGGTTTCTGCTATCAAGAAGCTTGCAATCCAATTGAAGATAGGAAACAATCAAATACCTATAAAGCAAGGCAAAAGGCAACATAAAAATGCATAAAGACAGTTTTAAAGGAGTTTAGAATCAATGGACATAACTGTAATCAGATGAGGCTTTATTGTGAATGTGGCTTTAAACTGTATTTAGAAGGGTAAGTAGGATTTTAAAGGAAAGATAAAAAAAATGAACACACATGACCTTGGGAAATGAGTGACTGTTTGATAATGCTGGTTAGAAAAGCCAGTTAGAAAATGGTTACAACAGGTCATCAAGTTGATAGACTAAACCAGTAACAGTAACTGTAAAAAATGCTAATATAGAGAAAAAACATTGTTCTAGAGGCAGAAAAATGGAGTTTACAGAGAAAGTAAAAGTAACCACAGAATAAGAGTATTGAGATCAATGTATAAATGTTATCCAACTATATTAGTTTTCTCTTGATGCATAACAAACTATCATGGATTGAACCACTTAAAACAACATATATATATATGAGTCACGGTCTCCAAGGGTCAGAGACCAAGGCCACATCCTCTGCACAGGTTCTCAGGTGCACTGCAAATGCACTGCATTCTTCTCTGGAGATTGGAGTTGTTTTCCAAGTCATGTGGTCGTTGGCAGACTTCACTTTTTGGAGTGTGTAGGACTGAGGATTCATATTCTTGCTCAGCTCCTTGATCCTGGTCACATGTTCTTTTCATGGGCTTTCTCAACAATATGGCATCTCACTTCCTCAAGGCAAACAGAAAAATTTCCCTTGGTTCAAATTTCTCTCTTCATGCATGGTCTAAATTCTCTGTTACAAGATTCACCTGATCTGCCTTTGATGAACTCAGTGTCAACTGATTAGGAATCTTAAATACATCTGCCAATCCCTTTACTTCTGCCATTTAATGTAAGCTAATCACAAGAGTGACATCCATCACAATCACAAAACTTACACACACTCAAGAAAAGGGAGATTATATGGGGACAGGAATCTTCGGGAAGATGTTATAATGCTGCCTACAATAAGGATTCACTGAGTGTGATACATAGATGATTCCCCCCTCCATTAGAAAAATGATCACTGTTACTAGTCAATCACAACTTTCCCACTCCTACCAGTTAGATTTTTGCATTATTAATCAGGGGAATCCCAGGAAAGAACCTTTGTGTCCCTGAGTTGGAACATGGCTGGAGCTCAGTTTGGGATCTAAATTAGGGCTAAACTCACCAGCATAAGAGAGAGAAGACCCTAAGGAGAGGTTCTAGGGCAGGGAGAAGAAGAAAACATTCCCGCAGTGCTCTGAGCAGGGGCAAGGCTGAGAGGTGTGCTGAGAAGTAGAGAGCAAGGGGAGATGTGAGGCAGGTTTGTCAGATGAGGAACTTTGGGGGAGTCAACATGTGGAAAGGACATTTTTGAGGCTGCTCTGCTTTGTGTTTCTTTTTTATTAATTTTTTAATGGTTTATTTATTTTTGAGAGACAGAGAGAGACTGAACGTGAGTGGGGGAGGGGCAGAGAGAGAGGGAGATGCAGAATCGGAAGCAGACTCCAGGTCCTGATCTGTCAGCACAGAGCCTGACATGGGGCTCGAACTCACAGATTGCAAGTTCATGATCTGAGCCAAAGTCGGATGCTTAACCGACTTAACCCAAGCGCCCCTATGCTTTGTGTTTCAAAAGTCACCTCTTCCTGCTTTTCTACCTTCCAAGGTCTTCAGCAAAACATTATCTGTTTTCCTTTGTTTTAGAACTGTACTTATCTCCAGGTTTTTATTTATCGTTATTTCGTTTTGTTTTCTGAGGCAATCTAAGTGTGGCTTGAAGTTTGACACTTAGAGAAGATAAATCATGGCCAGTTAATGCATTGTTGTATACCTTATTCCTTCTCCTTCTCTCCTTCTCTTCCTCCCAATCTCTCTCTCTTTCCTTGTTTCTCCCTCTCTATCCCTCTCTCTGCTTCTCTCTCCCTCTCATTTCCCTCTCCCTCTTGCTTCCTCTCTTTGCTCTGAAAACTCTCTTCCAAGCTTTCTCTCACTTTCTTCTGTAGGTCTAAATCTGATTATTTCATTCCAGCTACAACCTTCTAGTGTTTTTGTTTTGTTTTGTTTTGTTGTAGTTGTGTTTTATTAATATACATAGAATGAAATCCAAACTCTTACCTTGGCTTAGAAACACCTATACTAGGATGAATGGTATTTGCCCACCTCTCTGACTTTATCTGATACCACCCTATTTCTGTCTATCTGGCCTTTCTCTTTCTTGAATATGCTAAGCTAATTCCTGCTTTACCAGTTCCATACCACTTTCTTCTCCATGGCTACCTTCATCATGTATTTCAGTTCACATTTTAAATATTATCTCTCCAATGAATCCTTCCTTAAAAACCCTATCTAACAGAGTCACCTTTCTATCAAAGCATCCTATTTGAATTCTCTCACTAGAACTTATCACCATTTGATATTTGTCTTGTTTATTTGTTTATTTTCTGTGTCCTGCCCTTCTCCTTCTATCCCAGGACAGGCCATGGACTCCTCAAGTCCAGGCAATATGTCTCCACAGATTATCAGTCTATGGCCACTAATTAGAATAGTGTTGGACACATAGCAGATGCTTTACAATTACTTGTTAATAAATAGCCTTATAAGACATTAGGCTGTATGGTTTAATCTTATCTTTGCCACTGATTTGCTGTTTGATCTTGGGCAAGGACAAGGGAGATCTTTCAGAGTACAAAAAAAGTACAAAAGTACTTTTGGAGTACAAAAGCAAGTATATTTATGAATACTTCAATATCCCAAGTCTATTATATATTATTGTCCATTTTTATGGATGAGGAAACTGAGGTTCTGTGAGATGAAATAATCCATAATTAATATGGCGTGGAACTAGAATTCGAAACTATGTATGTTTGCCTTAAAGATCCCTCAGGCACTGCCATTCAGGAATCTTGAAACACCATTATCTTCTACTTCTATCTGTAGGATAGACTTACCCATATCAGGCATCTATCATTTTTTAACCTGAACAGCTTTTCTAATTTGTAGAAATGGGAAAAGAAAAATGCACACTGAGTGGAGGTTTTAAATACAAAGGTTTTGGGGCTGCATAACTCATTTTGTTTGCTTTTAAGAAAAAGAAATGATAGAGTAATAAGCAGAGGTAATATCTACAGAATTATCTTTTCCCTTATCCCTGACAATTTATACTCTTTAAAAACCACCTAGTTTGTCTTTAACTAATCATTTTATTTTTTCAGTCTCCAACTGTTTTGTGTGTTAAATGCTTTCTAAATGATTTGTAAGGTTGATATTTAAACAACTTTTACACCGCCTAATCACACAGCTCACTCTTTTGAAATGTCACCTTTTTTCCCACCTTCAGTATCTTTGTTTAGATGTCAAATGATAATAGCATTGCCAATGTTAATTCAGCTGCAAGTGGGATTTTATTCTTCTCCTATTCTGATTCAGTGAAAAACTACTTTTCACTTATTTCATTTACTTTTGTTTCTTTTATTTTCCACCCATTCTTTTCTTTTTGTTTTGTTTGTTTTGTGGTTTGTGGTTTTTTTTTTTTCTTTTTTGTTATACTTTTGAATTGCAGGCATGAGATCGATTTGCTCAAAATATCAAAAAGTTAAGATGTTTCCTAGATACATAAGAGTCACTGTGACATTAACAAATACTGTTTTGGGCTATGGATGAGTAATTGCTTAGTAATGCCTGGTGTGTCTCTGAGAGTTTTATTCTTTTAAAGGAACTAATATTCACTGGAAGGATCTGAGACAGATCGTATCACTCCAGGAAATTTTGAAGAATGTATGTGCCTTCTCTGCTGTCTTCACATAGCTACAAATTTCCTTCCTAATGATAATAACAATAATAACACAGTGACCATGGCTAATCCTATGAGTACTATTATTATCTTCAGTTTATAGAGGAGGAAATGAAATTCAGTGAGGTCAAGTAACCTCAGCTAATAAGGGGTTTACTCAGGGTTCTGGCACAAAATTTGGGCTTTCTGAGTAAAAAAATCTGAGCTTTTCACCACTATACTTTACAAGTCCTGGCCTTAACTGTATTTTCTTTTCCAGCCTTGGTCCGCCTGCAGATATTTTTCTTTCTTTCATTCAAGAAACATTTATTAAGCACCTAGAGCAAAGCAACAGAGATAGAACAGTGAATAATCAATGTTTAAGCTGCTCAAAAGTTACTGGGTGGTAGTGGGAGGCACATATATAAACAAGTGGTTATGGCACAAAACTATAATTGCAGTTGGGCAGTACCAGAGATTATTTCCAGAGTCTTTCCAGGTTTTGGACTATGTATCGAATTACTATGTGCTGACAAGGGGAAAGGAGAATAATTGTTGGATGCTTATTACCGTTTGCTGTTTGTTGTGCTTGGTACTTTTATTAATTAAGGCAATATAGGCTTAATTCCAAGGGTGTCTGTTTCTTGCTCAGATAAGTTGGTATCTGGGTTGAGCATCTGTCTTCCAAGCAGTGCTCAAACTCTTGGTACCTTGAGCCTCTCCCATCTGCAATTTGTGATTCCTAAAATTTCCCCATAGACCTCGTTTATTTCAGCCAGCAGACGTGGAAAGGGAGAGAGGCACCTGGGTGGCTCAGTCAGTTAAGCGTCTAACTGTTGGTTTCTGCTCAGGTCATGATCTCATAATTCATGAGATGGAGCCCTGCAGCGAGCTCTGTGCTTATTGTGGAGCCCACTTAGGTTTTTCTCTCTCTCCCTCACTCTCTGTCCTTCCCCCGATTGTGCTTGAGAGGGACCTTCTATTTCATTGGCTAGACCTTAGTCATATGGAAACAGCTGGTTGCAAGGGAAACTGGGAAATATGATCTGACAATGAGTCCAGGTAAGTTTATGAACAAATGCATACCTTGGAAGTATGGATGTAATGAAACTATTTAATGTCAAAAAAAAAAAAAAAAAGCCACTCTCTCCAGAAAAGGTTCTAAGAAAGTAAAACTTGATAATTTTGTGATGATCAATCTTTTAATAGGCTGTCTTTACACAGCATATGGGGGAAACAAAACAAAACAAACAAGAAAACAGAGAAGAGAGGACTCTTGCAAAATATTTTTAAGATAGTGATAACTTGCCCCCATAAGCCTTTGGACTAAAAAACTGGGGCATGTATTGTGTGTGGATGTGTGTACACTAGCAATATGCACTAGGAAAAAAAATCACTAGATGAGTGTTTGTTCCCTAGGTGCTTTATATGGGTAATTTTGTCTGATAATCGAATACAATCATTATTCTCATTTTACTGATGAGGGCTCAGAGATATCAGCAAGTTTCTCAAGGTCACAAAATAGTAATTAATAAAGCCTGGATTCAAATCCAAATTGTTCTGTGCAAAGTTGATGTCCTTTCTGTGACACTTAGCCAATTCTAGGAGAATACTTGAAGAAAATGAATTCCAGCAGAACCAATACCAGGATGCTTTAATATTTAGATATTTAACCATTGTTTGACCTTAGCATCTTACACCTCTAACATCCTATAATAGACTTTCAAACAGTATATAAACAAACATTCCCACTTATTAAAAGTACTGTAGCACAAGGACCCATGGTGTAACTGTTCTCAAGGACTCAACTTAGACTAGAGCCTTAAATTTTCTATAACCAAGCCCAAGGAAACTTCAGGTAATCAATATCCTCCCTTTTGCCCTGTACCTCCATAGCCATATTTGTTATGGTCTCCTCATTTGAAAAATGGAAAAATTAAAGAAAACCCAATAGTACATGTTAAGGGAAAGGGAATATCAATGTGAATATTCAGAGGTATCTTAAATCTTCATAAGCTATTTCAATTGGTATTACAAGACATAGACCACAGAAGCCAGAGTTAGAGCTGATAATCTTCACCAATTTTGAATAATGTTCTTCAAAATAAAGCATTCAGAAAAGTTTATCTAGAATAGGGCATTTACCAGAAATCTGTGATGTAGCCACAAAATTCATAAATAGATAATTATGGGCTATTCGATTTCTTGTGTTGATTTGCCACTTGATAAGAGAGTATAGAACAGTATAGTATAGCGTAGTATAGAATAGTAATTTTATTTTGCTCTGCTTCTATACATCTTATATATATGCAAACAAAATGGTGTAGTGTTTTATTTGGCTCTGCTCCTTTACATTTATTTGGCTCTATTCCTTTACAAGGCAAGTTGATATACGCAACTAGCTCAATTTCCTGGGTTGAATAGGTCCTTTCTCGTGCAGTGGCTATTCTGAGGCAGGGTTGTCTCCCACTCTTATTGCTGAGTTCCTGAGATTTGGTGGGGAGGAGGGGAGCACACAAATAAATAACTCCTAGGGCCAGAATGCATTTCTATGATCACTAGTTTTATTTCCACTTCCCACTCCTACATAGATCTTGTTTGAAGAAATATATACGAGTGCCATCATTTCCCTCCAATCTACCTCCCTATCTCCTAAGTAATTCCCCTTACTTTTTATCCATTATTTCTGAGATGATCTTTCCAAATGCATATAAGTGTTTATTTGTCTTTTTCTTTGATTATTTTAGAGCTGGGGTCACCCTACTCCCGATATCAAATAGAATGGAAGAGACAATTAACTTTCTGTCTACTCTCTGTTATGTGAGGGCAAGTCTTAATAGGTACCACTTATATTTCATAATCTAAATCACTCAGCCTGGAAGTTAGTGAAAATCCCTCCTAGATTTGTCTGCTGGTTTTAGTTTTCCCTGTTACTATAAACTTTATTTTTTTCCTGCAAATTCATAGATTAAGAGAATGATGAGAGAGGGTGTTGCAAGGACAGTTTCTTAGACATTATTTTAAACTGCATTGTTAGTGGTTGATAAATGAGTGAATCAAGTAACTAGGGTCACTAAAAAACTAGAGAACCTTACCTCAGCTGGTAGTGACATGGAGGAGAGGTCCAATTCTGTGTACAGTCACTGAGAAAATTACAGCAATTCTCCAACAGGCTGAGAAAGAAAGGCTCATTCCTGACCGAATAATAATACAATTGCCAGCATCTTCCAAAACAAAAGACACCACTACAGTTCCTATTGTAAACACATTGTTTATCTCAAAATGCTCCTGTTGATAGCTTGGCATTGGGAATATTCATTGCATAACAATGCTCTCACACTGCAAGGGAATGAGTATGAAAAATGAGCACTTAACAGATAATAAACATAAATGCAGGCAGCACTTAATATTTTAATTAAAAAAAAAAAAAACAACTTCTCTTTGGAATTCAAACCTTTAGAAGACTGCTCAAAGTTACTCTCATCACTGGCAATGCAAGACAAAAAAGTCACCAAATAGCACCGCTGTTTCAGTAACAGATGAAAAAGGAGCAAATGTAATGAGAGAATCCAGCTAGCAACACAAGGGCCGGGACCATTTTAAATACTAATAGAAGACAAAGGCATTTCACAGCAGATAAATGTAGCCTAATGATGGCTTTGATGAGCCTTTGTCTCTCAGCTCTTTGTGCACACTAAAATATGAGGAATTAAAAAGAGCGAGAGCGAGAGCGAGAGCGAGAGCGAGAGCGAGAGCGAGAGCGAGAGAGAGAGAGAGAGAGAGTGTGCAAAACAGTCAAAGACTTATCTGTATGTGTCATTAATGAGTGATGAGAACTGGAAAGACAAAGGATGAATTTCAGTGGTTTTGATGGGCCTTTATCAGATATGTCTGTGTGAATTACAAAATATGAGACATGACAGAGAGTAGGAGTGGAAAAAAAGGGAGGAGATAAGTTTGATATGTGACGAGTAATACATTAAACTTTTTGTGAAAGGAATGTGGGTTGGGGAGGGAGATGTCTCTGGTGGTTTTCACAATAATCAGACAATTGATTATCTAGTGTGAATGTCCCAGAAGAATCTGCACATCATTGAACATACGTTAAAGCACAGGCCAAAGTCTTCTTCAGTGAGGAATCCTGACTATGGCTCCTCAGGGAAATCCTCAGGGAATTTGTTCAACAAGAGTAAAGGGAATCACAGACTCTCTGATGTATGGCCATTTCACTTAGTTTGGCTAGATTGGATGGAGCCATCAATCAAGTTGATCTTCAATTTAGTTAATTTTTTGTTTCAATCTGACTAGTTTTTAAACTAAACTGAAAATTCAGTTCAGTCAAATTACCTATATGTGTGAGCATAGACACATAGGAGTTATGTGCTTTTGACTATGCAAACACTCTTCTGGGTTGGAATGCTGGTTGCCCCACCTCCTTGCTGTGTGATCTTAAACCACTTACTATTTGGCGTTTCATTTTCTTTAACTCTCAACTGAATGCGATAATACCTAGAATGTAAGAGTTTTTTAAGAATGTAGAGAAGATAATGTGTGTAATTCAGATTACTCTGCCATTACTTGAGGTAGAATTTTGGGGGTAGTTTTGAATTGCTGTGCATAATAATGAGATAAAAATATGAAGCTGTGGAATAGAAGAGGATCTTGGTCAGGGAAAGGATCAAAGAAAATAAAATACCTACTGGTGCCAAGAAAAAAAGTAAGGAAAAATGCATCTATTAAGGAAAGTTAAGATGTTTGTTTGAACAAGGGAAATGGAGCAATACAGTTTTCGTGACTCACTGAATTCGTTTGCTTAGGCTACTGGAATAAAGTTCCACAAACTGGGTGAACAATACAAATTTATTTTCTCGGTGTTCTGGAGACTCGAAGTCCTAGCTCAAGGTGTTACCGGGGCCATGGTTTCTCTGAAGGTGCCAGGGGATGATCTGTTCTCAGGTTCCCTGCTCGTTTCTAATAGTTTCTTGGTTTGTGGCCGCATCATTCTATTCTTAAAATGGTGTTCCCCATGTGTGCATTTCTGTGTCCAAATTTACACTTTTTCTAAGGACACTAGTCATTTCTTCTAGTTAGGGCCCACCCTACTCCAATATGACCTCACCTTAACTAATTATTTCTACAATGACTGTTTCCAAAAAAGGTCACTTTCTGAGGTTAACATATGAATTTTGATGGACACAATTCAAACTACATAATATTCAGTATTGCTTTATTGATAGAGGAAATTTTTTCAGAAGAAAGAACAAGATATCCTGTGCTCCATGTTGATGGAGAAAAATAGAGACTGCATTGATTAGTAAGAAGATGGCTGGAAGAACAGTTGAAATGTAGGTAATGAGTATGAAATTGCTTTAATGTGTTGATTATAGCAGCAAACAGTTACTGAGTTATTCTACAGGCAACGACAACTGCAATAAAAAAGGACCTGACCCTTTGAGGATCTCGGGGTGTAGAGATGGAGATACATGAAGAGATAACAATAATGTACTACTGCCCAAAATACAATGAGATCCCACCAGAGTCATTTACATATTTGTTTCCTTTGATACCTCAAGCTGTTGTAATGTCTTTTTATTCCTTAGAATTTATGAAAGAATAGTTTATCACTTGAGAATAGCTTCCTAAAATAATCTTTCTATTAAAAATCTAGAAAATTGGCATAAATGCCTATATTTGCATGGTGACTTGCATGATGTACCTGGATGATTTTTAGATGTATGTCATTTTTTATCCTACCTCAATGTCAATGGGGTATTGTCAATAATGTAAACACTGAAGTGCTTGTAAAATGTGACTAAAGTTGAGAACATTCCTCAAGATAACCTTTAATTTTAGTATCAGAGTACTATTTGAATATGATGCCTCATGGTATCATCTCTAATGATTTTGATATAGTTATGCAAAGAATATATCTTGTAATATATATATTTTTTATATATAACATTTGTGGAAATGTATTTTATATTATATATTATACATAACTTGATTTTTTAGAGTAGTTTTAGGTTCACAATAAAATTGAGGGATGAAAGTACAGAGATTTTTCCATATAACCCCATCTCTACACAGATATAATGTCCACCATTATTGACATGCCCAACAACAGTAGTACATTTGTTATAAGTGATGAACCTACTTTGAAGCATCATTACTATTCAAAGTCCATAGTTTACAGTCCAGTTTTGGTGTTGTGTATTCTGTGATTTTGAACAAATGTATAATGACATATAGCCATCATTTTAGTATTATACCAAATGTTTTTACTGCCCTAAAAATCTTCTTTACTCTTCCTATTCATTTCTTTCCTTCATCTCCATTAACCCCTGCCACCTTCTAATCTGAGCTATTTCTGTAATATCTTTTACCTTTAGCACAATGTCATAATCTAGAATATGTAGCTTTTTCATATTGGCTTCTTTCACTTACTGATATACATTTAAGTTTCCTTCATGCCTTTTCATGACTTCATAACTTTTACTTTTTTAGCACTAAATAATATTCCATTGTGTGGATTACTACATTTTTTTAATCAATTCAGCTACCAAAGACACCTTGTTTGATTCCATGTTTTGGCAATTCTGAATCAATCTGTTGTAAACATTTCTATGCAGGTTTTTATGTGGAAATAAGTATTCAACTTATTACTAGGGAGTGCTTCCTGGATTGTTTAGTAAGACTATGTTTTCTTTTATATGAAACTGTCAAACTGTATTCCAAAGTGACTGTACCATTTTGCATTCCCAACAGCAATGAATGAGAGTTCCTGTTGCTCCACATGATCACCAGTGTTTGGTATTTGTGGGTGTTCAAATGTAGTGGTATCTCATAGCTATTTTCATTTGCATTTCCCTGATGACATATGAAATGGAACATCTTTTCATATGCTTATTTGTCACCTGTCTGTTTTCTTTGGTGAGATGTTTGTTAAGATCTTTGGGCCATTTTTTTTAATTTTTTTTTAATGTTTTATTTATTCTCGAGAGAGAGACAGACAGAGCATGAGTGGGGGAGGGGCAGAGCGAGAGAAGGAGACACAGAATCGGAAGCAGGTTCCAGGCTCCGAGCCGTTAGCACAGAGCCCAATGCGGGGCTTGAACTCACAAGCCGTGAGATCATGACCTGAGCCGAAGTCGGACGCTTTACCAACTGAGCCACCCAGGCACCCCTGGGCCATTTTTAAACCAGATTATTTTCTTATTGCTGAGTTTTAAGAGTTTATTGTATATTCAGTATAGCAGTGCTTTATCAGATGGGTGTTTAGCAAATATTTTCTCCTAGCCTGTGGGTTGGTGTCTCATTCTATTGACTGTGGCTTTCACAGAGCAGTTTTTAATTTTAATGAAGTCCACCTTACCAATGATTTCTTTCATATGTTATATCTTTGATATTGTATCTAAAAAGGCATCACTATACCCAAGAACATATAGGTTTTATATTACCTATTAAGAATTTTATAGTTCTGCATTTTACAGTTAGATCTGTGATCCATTTTGAGGTAATGTTTGTGAAAGGCATAAAATCTGTGTCCATATTATTATTTGTTTTATGCATGTGGCTGTACAGTTGTTCCAACATCATTTGTTGAAAAATATCTTTGCCCCATTGTAATGCCTTTGTTTCTTTGTTAATGATCAGTTGACTATATATTTATGTAACTCTACTTTTGGGTTCTCTATTCTGTTCTCTTGATCTTGTTTGTCTACTCATTTGCCCATAACATAATGTCTTGTTTACTATAGCTTTATCATAAGTCTTGATGTCAAATATGTTTAGTCCCCCAACTTTATTTTTTTCCTTCAATATTGTATTAGATATTCTAGGTCTTTGGCCTCTCCATGTATACTTTTAAAGTCTGTTGATATCTACACCATAACTCACTGGGATTTTGATTGAGATTACACTGAATCTATAAATCAAGTTGGAAACAACCAACATCTTGACAACTTCAGTCTTCCTATCCATGAACATGATATGTATCTCCATTTATTTAGTACTTTTTTGATTTGTAATTATCAGTTTTGTATTTTTTCTGTATGTATTATGCATTTCATTTGGGGGTGCTAATGTAAATGGTATTGTGCTTTTATTTTCAAATTATTTTTATTCATTTCTGGTGTATAAGAACTATTGGGTATTGTATATTGACAATGTATCTTTCAATCTTTCTGGAATGACTTATTAGTTCCAGAAGATTTTTCTTCTTTTTTTCATAGTGCCTACATAGGTCATGATGTCACATATGAACAAGATAGTTTTATTTCTTCTTCTGAAACTATATCCATTTTATTCCCTTTACTTTTTTTTTTTTTTACTGAAGTAGCTAATACTTCCAATACAGTGTTGAAAATGAGTGGCAAGAGGGAGGGCATTTACCTTGTTCCTGATCCTAGTGGAGAATTTTCTTATTTCTTACTATTAAATGTGACTAAACTGTACATTTTTGTAGACATTCTTTATGAAGTTAGGGAAGTTCCTCTCTAATCCTAGTTTTCTAAGAGTTTTTGTTTGTTTGTTTGTTTAAGTAAAGGTGTCATATTTTATAAAATCGTTTTCTGGATCTATTGATGTGATCATGTGATTTTTTTTCTAGCTTTAACTGATTTTCATGTATTGAAACTGCCTTGCATACCTGGGATAAATTGCATTATATAATTGTTTTTGTCCATTATTGGATTTGGTTTGGCATTATTTTGTTGAGGAGTTTTACATGTATGTTCATTAGAGATATTGGTCTGGTAATTGTTTCTGGTGATGTCATTGTCTGGGTTTGCCATTAGGGTGGTTCTTGCTTCAAAGAATGAATTAGGAAATACTCTCTATGCTTCTGTGCTCCCGATCTAGAGAGTTAAAATTTCTTCCCTAATATTTGTTAGAATTCACCAGTGAACCCATCTAGGTCTGGTATTTTCTGTTTTAGAAAGTTGTTGATTATTGATTCAGTTTTTATGTAGATGCAAACCTATTCAAGATTTCTATTCTTCATGTGTAAGACATAATAAATTGTGTCTTTCAAGAAATTGTTCTGTTTCATTAGATTATCAAGTTTGTGGGCATAGAATTGTTCATAGTGTTAATTATCATTTTATTGTCTTTTGGATCTGTAGTGATGTCTCCTCTTTAGTTTCTGATGTTATCTTTTTGGAAAACCAGCTTTTAAAAATTAATTGATTTCTTTTCAATTTCATTCATTTTTGCTGTAATTTTTATATTTCATTTATTCTGCTTACTTTGGATTTAATTTACTCTTCTTTGTCTACTTTCTTAAGGTATAAACTTAGATGATTGACTTTAGATTTCTTCTTTTCTTTTTTTTTTTAATTTTTTAACATTTATTTATTTTTGAGAGACAGAGCATGAGCAGGAGAAGGGCAGAGAGAGAGAAAGAGAGAGAGGCAGACACAGAATCTGAATCTGAAGCAGGCTCCAGGCTCTGAGCCATCAGCACAGAGCCTGATGCGGGGCTCGAACTCACAGACCGTGAGATCATGACCTGGGCTGAAGTCGGATGCTTACCCGACTGAGCCCCTCAGGCACCCCTCTTCTTTTCTGATACATGTTTTCAATATTCTAAATTTCCCTCTGAGACTGCTTTTACTGCATCCAAATGATTTTGGCAAATTGTCTGGGCTTGTTATTGTTGTAGTTGTTAAGTTCAAAATATTTTAAAATTTCTCTTGAGATTTCTTCTTTGACTCATATATTATTTAAAAGTGTGTATGCAATTCGGAATTTTTCAGTTAATCTTTTTGTTACTGATTTTTAGTTTAATTCCATGTAGTCAGGGAGCAGACATTATTATATGAATTCTATTAAAATTTGTCAAGGTGTGTTTTATTAGCCAGGACAAGGTATAGAGTGGTGAATGTTCCATGTGAGCTTGAGAGGAAAGTGTATTCTTCTGTTGTTGAATGATGTCATCCATAGATGTCAATTATACCTAGGTGACTGATAGTGATGTTGAATCCAACTATGTCCTTACTGATTTTTAGCATGCCGAGTATGTCCATTTCTGTTTTAAGCATGTTCAAGTCTCCAACTATGATAGTAGATTAATCTATTTCTTCTTGAAAATCTATCTGTTTTTGTCTCATCTAGTTATATGCTTTGTTTTTAGATGTATACACATTAAATTATTATGTTTTCTTGGAAAATTTACTCCTTAATTATTTTGTAATGTCCTCCTTTATCACAGATAACTTTCCTTTCTTTGAAGTTGGCCCTGGCTGAAATTAATATAGCTGCTCCTACTTTCCTTTTATTAGTGTTAGTGTGGAATATTTCCTTCATCTAGTTGTATTTAATCTATATCTGTCTTTATATTTAAATTTTTTTTGGTTTTTGTAGATATCATATAATGGGGTCTTTTTAAAATCCACTCTGATAATATCTGTCTTTTAATTCGTGTATTTAGACTGTAATAATTCAAAGTGGTTGTTTATATAATTGGATTAATAGCAACTATATTTGTTACAGTTTTCTATTTGTTTCTAATTTTGTTCTTTATTCCTGTCTTTTTCTTCACTATTTTTCTGCCTTTTGTGATTTTAATTAAGCATTTTATATGATTTCATGTTCTCTCCTTTCTTAGCATATCAGATACACTTTTTCCCCCCTTTATTACTGGGTGTCCTAAAGAGCGTAATATACACTTACAACTAATCCAAGTTTACTTTCTTTTTTTTTTTAACGTTTATTTATTTTTGAGAGACATAGAGACAGAGCGTGAGCAGGGGAAGGGCAGAGAGAGGCAGATGCAGAATCTGAAGCAGGCTCCAGGCTCTGATGAGCCATCAGCACAGAGCCTGACGTGGGGCTCGAACTCACAGACCGTGAGATCATGACCTGAGCTGAAGTCGGCCGCTTAACCAACTGAGCCGCCCAGGTGCCCCCCAAGTTTACTTTCAAATAACACTGTAACTAGTGGATATCAACCAAATGGTGGAGTAGTAGTTTAATACTGTCTTTCCCTGAAAGAACACTGATTTTGACAATTAGCCATGGACAAACATACCTTTGTGAATTCTGGGAATCTAGCAAAGAAGTTCCAACACACCATTGGAAAAAAAATTCTGAGTTTGGACCCACTGAAGAGGGTAAGAGAAACAATTAGACTTTACTCACATCACCCTACCCCAGAAGCAGGACATCTTACTGCCAGAAGAGAACTTCTCAGCCTATAATTTCCCCCATAAGGAAAAAGTGAGAGTGCGGGTGAGTGCCTGGATTTCTCAGCTGGGTGGGACACTGCCAAAGAGGATTTCTCGCCCCTGTGTAAAATACTGAGGTGTGCTGTACAACGGGAGGAACAACAGTGGGATTCCCAGGATACTCAAGGGAGGTGGATCTTACTAACTGCTTCGTGGAATTTATCAGGAAGCACACCCACAAGCCTCTAGGGTCATGTCACCTGCAGATCTCCCCAGTGACTCCACAGATACCACCAATGCTCTGCATGCCTTGCCCTCAAATACACACCAACCCCATGACTAGGTGATTGCATACACCTGAAGGTAGTGAAGATGAAATTTCACAGATAGCTAATTATCACACTCAGAAAGCTGGCCTAACTCTGCAGGATTGGGAGAGAGTACGCAATCTTGAACATTCGACCTCCCTAGGGAAAGCAAACAGGAGGCTGTCAGCACCCAGTCAGGCTTTGCAGGATTGAGAGAAGATGTAAAATCTTAATAATTTTCTCTACAGAAGGACCAAGAAATATGGAGCAGGCATATTCAGAGAGAAGATCTGAGAACACTTCTAAATCCCTGGCAAGACTGACAGAATGCAGTTTTCTCCTGAAGCCAATCACTAAAGACTGGAGGGCATGGCTGCTTCTTCAATTGCAAACACAGCAACAAAAAACTGCAAGGATATAAAAGTCAAGAAAACATGATACCACCAAAGGAATGCAATAATTTCCCAATAATTACCCCAAAGATATGAAGAGCTTTGATTTGACTGATGACAAATTCTAAGTAGTTATTTTAAAGAAACTCAATTAACTATACAGAAACAAAGGCGATTCAATGAAATCTGGAAACTAATGTATGAACAAAACAAGAAGTTTAACAGAGAAAGAGTCTTCATAACAGGATGAAAGAAAATTCTAGAGCAAAAGAATACAATACATGAAATTTAAAAATGCAATAGTCACCATCAATAGCACACTTGATCCAGCAGAAGAAAAACAAATCTGTGTTGTCAAAGATACATTGTTTGAAATAACAGTCAGAGAACAACAACAACAACAAAAAAAGTGAAGAAAATCTTAGGAATTATAGGATACCATAAAATGAAACAATGTATATATTATTGGAGTCACAGAAGAAGAGAGGGGGAAAGGAACGGAAAGCTTATTTAAAGAAACAATGTCTGAGAATACCATAAATTTGGGGGAGAAATTTGGATATCCAAGTTCAAAAAGCTCATAGATTCCCTAAATGATTCAACTCAAAAAGATCTTCTCCGAAAATACATTATAATAGAAATATCTAAAATCAAAGGTAAAGAGAGAGCATTAAAAGCAGCAATGTTAAAAGCAATAAAAAAAGCAAACCAAAAAAAAAAAAACACACTTCCTCGCATACAGGGCAAACTCTCTTAAGTCTATCAGCAGAAACATGGAGGATAGGAGAGGGTAGGATGATATATTCAGAGTGCTGAAAGGAAAAAAAAAATGTCAACTAAAAATACTTTATCAGGCAAAACTGTCTTTCAGAAATGAAGGAGAGATACTGCCTTTCCCAGACAAACAAATGCTGAGGGAGTTTATAACCACTAGACTTGACTTACAACAAATCCTGTAATTAAAATATGCTAATTATCAACATAAAAATATAAAGCATATTGGTAAGGTATATACATAAAACAAAAAAGAAAAACAACAACCTATAATGTAGTATGATTGTGTGTTAATCACTTTAGTGTAAAGGTTAAAGAATAAAAGCATTATAAATAACTATAGCTACAATAATTTTTAATGGATATACAATATAAAATATATAAATTATGACATAAAACATAAAATGTTGAAAGTAAAAGGATAGTATTTGTATGTCATCAAAGTTAAGTTTATCATCAGTTTAAAATAGACTATTATAACAATAAGATGTTTTATGTAAGCCTCAAGAGTAGCCACATAACAAAAACCTACAGCGGATTTACAAAATATAAAGAGAAGGTAGTCAAAGCAAACCATTATGGAAAATCATCATTTCACAAAGGAAGAAAACAAGAAAGGAATAAAGGAACAAATAAACTACTAGACAGCCAGAAGACATTTAATAAGACAACTTTAGAGAGCCTTACCTATCAGTAATTTCTTTGAATGTAAATAGATTAAATTCTCCATCAAAAGGCAGACAGTGACTGAATGAATAAAGACAAATTCAACTATACTGCCTATAAGAAATATACAGCCTTAAGGACACACATAGGTTCAAAGTGAAGGGATAGAAGGAGATATTCCTTCCAAGTGGAAACCAAAAGACACAAAGATAGCTATATGACATCATGCAAAATGAAATTTAAGCAAAAATTTTGACAAGAGGCCGAAAGAGCATTATATAATGATAAACGGGTTGACTCATTAAGTAGATGTAACAGTTGTAAAATATGTGTATCCAACACTGAATACTTAAAATATCCAGTAAATACTAACAGTTATGAAGGGAGAAATAGATAGCAATCAGTAATAATAGGGAACATCAATATTTCACTTTCAACGATGAAATAGGTTAATTAGACAAAAAAAAAAAATCAATAAAGACCCTGAACATGAACCATACTGTAGACTGAATGGATCTAACAGATATATACAGAACATGGATCCAACAGCATCAGAATACCTTCTTAAGTGCACACAAAACATTCTCCAGGATCGATCATATGTTAGGTCACAAACAGTGTATCAAAGAAGAAATCAAAAGGAAATAAAAATACCATGAAACAAAAATGAAGTACAACATATCAAAACTGCTGGGATGCAGTAAAAGCAGTTCTAAGAAGGTAGTTCAGTGATAAATACCTATATTAAATAGAAAATAAAGACCCCAGATAAAGAACTTTACACCTCAAATTACTAGAAAAAGAAGAAAAAAGAATAATCTCCAAATTAGCAGAAGAGAGGAAATAACAATGACTAGAACAGAAAGAAATGAAATAGAGACCAGAAAAATAATAGAAAAGATCAGTGAAAAAAAGAACTTTCAGGAAAAAATAAGATTTTTTTTGGCTACACTTTGCTAAACAAAGTTGACAAATCTTTAGCTAAACTAAGAAAAATGAGAGAACATAAATGGAAAAAAAAATCAGAAATGAAAGAAAGGACATTGCAATGGGTACTGCAGAAATACAAACTAGCATAAGAGATATCTGTAAACAATTATATGCCAACAAATTGGATAACCTAGGTAGATGGATAAATTCCGAGAAATGTACAACCTACTAAGAGTATATTGATCATGAAGAAACAAAAATCTGAATGTCTAACAATGTGTAAAGAATTTAGATCAGTAATCAAAAAACTCTCAACAAAGAAAATCTCAGATCATAAATGGCTTTACTAGGGATTTCCACCAACTATTTGAAGAATTGATACCAATCCTTCTCAAACTCTTACAAAAAAACTGATTAGGAGGGAACTCTTCCAAACTCATTTTAGGAGGTCAGCATTACCCTGACACCAAAGCCGGTCAAGGACGTTTTAAGAAAAGGAGAATATAAGCTGATATCCCTGATGAACAGAGATGAAAAAAAAAAAATCCTCAAGTTATTAGCCAGCCAAATTAAACAGCACGTTAATAGGATAACACATCATGATCCATTTAGATTTATCGCTAGGATGCAAGAATGACTCAACATATACGAATCAATAAATGTGATACACCAACATTAACAAAATTAAAGATAGAAATTATATGATCATCTTAATAGATAGAAACAGCATTTGACAAAATTCACCATGTTTTCATGATAAAAACTTTCAACAAATTGGGCATCAAAGGAATGTACCTCAAAACAATAAGGCTACATATTGTAATCCCACAGCTAACATCAAACTCAATGGTGAAACGCTGAAAAGATTCCCTCTAAAACCAGGAACAAGAGAAGATTGCCCATCTACTGTTGGCATCTCTATTCAGCCTCATCCTGAAAGTCCTAGCCAATGCGATTAGGCAAAAAGAAGAAATAAAAGGTGTTTGAATACGGAAGGAAGAAATAAAATGATCTGTCTTATGTTTTAAAAAATCTTCATATTCTGCTGGAATCACAAAACAAACTTGAATAGCCAAAACAGTCTTGAGAAAGAAGGGCAAAAGTGAAAGCATCACACTTCCTCATTTCAAACTGTATTACAAAGCTATAGAAACCAACACAGTATGATACTGGTATAAGAGACACATAAACCAAAGGAACAGAATAGAGAGCCCAGCTATAATTCCATTCATATGTTCAACTAATCTTTGACAAGACACCAAGAACACACCATGGGAAAAGCAGAGTCTCTTTAATTAAAGGTATTGACCAAAGTGGATATCCACATGCTAAAGAATGAAACTGCCCTTCTATCTTGACATCACTCACAAAAAATAATGTAAAATGGATTATACTTAAATATAAGACTGTAACTTTAAAACTTCTAGAGGAATAGAGAAAAAACTCCTTGACATTGATTTTGGCAGTATTTTTTTTGAATATGATATTAAAAGCACAGAAAACAAAAGCAATGATAAACAAATAAGATTACATTGAACTAAAAATCCTCAGCACAACAAAGGAAACCTATATATCTGATAAAGTTAGTATCCAAAATATGTAAGAGATTCATGCAACTCTATATCAAAGCAAGCATATAATCCAATTAAAAATGGTCAAAGGTCCTGAGAAGACATTTTCCCAAAGAACATATGCAAATGGCCATCAAGTACATGAAAAGATGCTCTAATCACAAATGATCAGAGAAATATAATCAAAATGACAATGAGATAATACCTCACATGTGTTAAGATGGTTTTTATTACAGATAACAAGTGTTGGCAAGGATGTAGAGAAAAGAGAATTGTTATACACTGTCGGTGGAAATATAAATTGGTACAATCACTGTGGAAAACAATATGGAGGACCTTAAAAAATTAAAATGTAGCTACCATATGATCAAGCAATCCCATTTTGGAACATATATCTCAAGGAAATGAAATCTATGTCTTGAAGAGATATCTGCATTCCCATCTTCATTGCAGTATTATTCAGAAGAGCCAAAATAAGAAAACAACCTAAGTGTTGACAGATGCATGGATAAAGAAGATAAATGTGCATATACATGATATATATAATATATAAATGTGTATATGTTTATGTTGTATGCATACATAAACATATGTATGTTCATATAATATATAATGTACATACACATTATATATATGTATATAATATGCATATATATACATATATATATATATACATATATATAATAGCTAGAATTCAGCTATGAGAAAGGAAAAAAAATGCCATTTACAACAGCATGGATGGACCTAGAGTACATTATATCTATGTGAAATTATATAAAGACAAATACTGTGATCTCAATTATAAGTAGAATCTGAAAAAAAAAAAAAAAGGCAAACTTCAGAGAAACAGAATTAAACTGTAGTTACCTGGGCCCAGGTTTGCAGGAGAGGAAGAGATGCTATTTAAAGGGTATAAGTCTTCAATTTTACAATGAGTAAGTTCTAAGGATCTAATGTACATCATGGTGATTATAGTTACTACTGTGTTGTATATTTCAAATATGCTAAGAAAGTAGACTTTAAGCATTGTCACCACAAAACAAAAAAAAAAAAGCAACTTTGTAAGATGATGGTTGTGTTAATTAACCTGATTATGATAATCATTTCACAAAGTATATATATGTCTAATCATCACCTTTTACACTTTGGTATCTACAATTTCATTTGTCTATTACAGCCTTAAAAACTTGGAAATAAAAAGTGTGGATGGTCAGTAAAAGTCTCATTGGGGTGGCTCAGTTGCTGGCTCAGTCCATTAAGCATCCGACTCTTGGTTTCTGCTCAGGTCATATCCGGGTTTGTGGGATTGAGCCCCATGTTGGGCTACATGCTGAGCATGGAGCTTGCTTAAGATTCTATCTCTTCCTCCCTCTGCCACTCTCCCTGCCACACACCTTGTGATCTCTCTCTCTAAAATTAAAAAAAATATATATATATATATATATGCACACATATATATACATACACACATATATACACACACACACACATATATATGTATGTGTATATATATATATGTATATATATATATAGGTATATAAAACCTCATTAACAAGGTGATATTTTAATAGATATTGGAAGGAAATGAAGAAGTTATCTATAAAAAAGTTCTGAGCAAGGAACAATCCAGATAAAGAGAATAGGCAGCAAAGGACCTAAAGCCTGGGATGGTCAAAGAATAGTGAAAAGAGTGGTGTGGCTGGATTGGATCAAATGCTGTGTGTGGGGAGGAGAGAAAACAAATATGAAATCAGGGAGCTTATCCAGTCAGTTGTGCTGAAGGAATTTATTATTATTATTATTATTACTATAAATATTATTATTATTATTTTTAATGTTTATATTTGAGAGAGAGAGACTGCGAGAGGAAAAGGGGCAGAAAGTGAGAGAGAGGCACAGAATCCGAACTAGTCTCCAGGCTCTGAGCTGTCAGCACAGAGCCTGATGCGGGGCTCAAACTCATGGGCCTCAAGATCATGCATGACCTGAGTGGGAAGTACGACTGAGTCACCCAGGTTCCTCTCCACTGAAGGAATTCTGAGTGAAATGTATAATCAATGGAGAGTTTCAAGCAGAGAAATGGCATAATGTTTTGAAAAAAATCATCCTTCTGCCTTCTGAACGAGGTTGTGATTAAAAACAGGGATAACACAGGCAAAATATGATGATGGTTTGGAATGAGTGATGGCATTAGAGCAGGTAGTAACTGGTTTAATTATGAATAGTTTAAAAGTAGAGTCAAGAGGATTTTCTCTTAGGGTGGATATTGGGTAAATAGTGATTATTTTATGCAATTTAAGGAAGGCAAAAAATGTTTTAAATACCTAACATTATATGACTATATTGCTATTGTAGGGGAGAGACTTCTGTAACTTTCATAGCACAAATACCTAAAAGGTAAAACGAAAAGAGAAACCATGTGTAGTGTTTACATTTCCTACAGTGTCTCTATCATAAATGTAACATTTTCTATGCTTAATAAATGCATATTAAAAAAATAACACCATACTGCTTCACAGGTAGTGTCAGTACTTTATAACAAAATTCATAATTCCTACCTCTTGTCCCTTATATCACTGCTGTCATTCATTTCACTTCTATATAAGCATATATATAAATTTACATACACACACACCGTTAAGTACATTCTTGTTATTGTCATTTTGAAAAACCTATTATCCATTAGATTAATAAAGAATAAGAAAAGGGACACATGAGTGCCTCAGTTGGATGAGCGCCCAACTTTGGCTCAGGTCATGATCTCATGGTTCGTAAGTTCGAGCCCCATGTCAGGCTCTGTACTGACAGCTCAGAGCCTGGAGCCTGCTTCAGATTCTGTGTCTCCCTCTTTCTCTGTCCCCTACCCTCCTCATGCTCTCTCTCTCTCTCTCTTAAAAATAAACATTAAAAAATTAAGAATAAGAAAAAAATAGTTATTTTTCTTTCACTTATTTCTTCTTCTTTTCTTTTTAAAGATCTAAGTTTCTAACCTGTATTGGTTTCCTTCTTCCTAAAAAAATTTCTTTTAACGTACCTTGCGAGGCAAGTCTCCTGGCAACAAATTCTCTCATTTTTTGCTTTTCAAAGAAAGTCTATTTTCTTTCACTTTTGAAAGACAATTTTACTAGTACAAAAATCTAGGTTGGTGGGGATTTTTTTCTTTCTTTCTTCTTTGAGTACTTTAAATATTTTATTCCACTCTTTTCTTGCTTGTGCAGAGTTTGAGGCAAAGTTGAATGTGATTCTTATCTTTGTTCCTTAATATGTAAAATGTTGTCTTCCCTTCTTCCCACATCTCTGGATTCTTTCATGATATTTAATTTTCTGTAGTTTGAAATGACATACCTATGTGTACTTTTGGGGGTGTTTGTTTGTTGTTTTGTTTTGTTTGTATTTATTCTACTAGGTGTTTTCTGAGCTTTTTCGATCTGTGGCTTTGTGTTTAACTTTCAATTGGGAGAAATTCTCAGTCATTACTATTTCAAATATTTCTTCTGCTCCTTTATCTCTTTCTGGCATTCTGTGCATATTTGAGACCTTTTGTTGTTATCCCAGAGTCCTTGGGTATTCTTTTCTGTTTTTCTTATTCTTCATCCTCTTTGCTTCTCAGTTGTGGAGGTTCTATTGATATCTCCTCAAGTTCAGAGAGTTTTTCCACATCATGTCCAGACTACTATTATGTCCATCAAAGGTATTCTTCCTTTCTATTATAGTGCTTTGATGTCAAACGCTTCTCTTTTGTCCTTTCTTAGGATTTCTATCCTTCTGCCTATATTTCTCATTTGTTCTGACTGGCTATCTACTTTATCTCTTAGAGCCTTCAGCGTGTTAGTCATAGTTTGAAATTACTAGTCTGATAATTCCAACATCATGTCATGTTTAGTTCTGATGCCTACTCTATCACTTCAAATTGTGTGTTTGTTTGTTCTTCTTTTCATATGGCTTGTAATTTTTTTCTTGATGGTTTTGCATGACATACAGGTAAAAATAACTGCTTTAGTACTCTAGTGGCAAAGTGTGATGGGGGCAATATTCTATGGTCCTATGAGTAGATATCATTCTTTTAGTAGGCCTGTGAACTTCTCCCACCTTGGGTAGGAAAGGATTTCTAGAGTAGGCTAGAATTGGATTTTTACCTTTTCTAGATTAGTTAGACTATGATAATTCCCCCAGCAAGTAAGGTGCTAGCTAACTAGTTTCTACTGAAGGCAGCCCTTGTTAAAATAACCAAGTGCACCGATATATTTCAAAATGGTTCATTCCCCCCATTCCCTACTGAAAGCATGAGAGGGTTTTTCTTTGCTCTTTACTGTGAGCTCCTGATCAAGTTATTGAGGTAAAAACTCACAAAAATGTATACTTTGGGTTCCCTGACATATCTAATTCCCGGACTTGTATGTACTGAACCTCCAGCAATTCATTAGTTAGAGTTTAGATTTTTCTAGCTGAACATTGTCCCACAAGGTGGTTTTTGCTCATGAGTCAATGCTCCTATAAGACATGACTCTTTGAATTTACCTGTCTCTCTAGTCATGGGGGCAACAATTTGCCCTATGCCCTCACCTCTCTTACAGATCCAAGCAGAGTTGTGATAGTCAGTCTGTTCAGCTTTTTACTTGCTGTTACAATGGAGTCATAACTTTGAAGCTCCTCCCTTCCTAGGGAGAAGGAGAACTAGATGCAGAACTAGATGCCAAAAGGGTGTGCATTTGGGTGCTCTATGTATGCAATCCGTTTTAAATTAGACTTTCTTTCTTAGGCGAACTGAAGACAAAAGGTTTCAGCCACATTTCTAGGGTACTTGAAATATAAACAAAGTTAGTCTGATGGAGAAAAAAAAAAAAGGTGTTCAATATTATAGATTTATACAGTAATCCCCACCTCCTTTCTGCAGTTTATTTTTCCATGGTTTCAGTTACCCATGATCAAAAACCTTCCAGAAGCAGGTGATCTTCCTTATGACCTATTGTCAGAAGGTCAGCAGTAACCTAAAATTATGTCACAATGCTTACATCATTCACTTGATCTCATCACCTAGGCAGTTTATCATCTCATATCATCACAGGGAGATATTTTAGGAGAGGAGACCACATTCACATAACTTTTATTACAGTATGGTATTATAATTGTTCTATTTTATTATTAGCTGTTCATTTATTAGTGTGCCTAATTTATAAATTAAACTTTATCATAGATATGTTTGTGTGTAGGAAAAAATGATATTGATGGGTCCAGTACTACATAGAAAACATAGTATATACAGGGTTAGGCACTCACTGGGAATTTTGAAACATATCCCCCATCGATAACAGGGGAGATATGCCATGTAGTTTTGAATATCCTGCTTCTCCATGTTCAAATCATGTATGATTTATGCAGATTTTTAAAAATGTGTATTTTTGAGAGAGAAAGAGTGAGCAGAGGAGGTGAGAAAGAGATATGGAGACAGAGAATCTGAAGTAGGCTCTGCACTGACAGCAGAAAGCTGGGTTCAGGGCTCAACCTCAGGAACTGAGATCATGACCTGAGCCAAAGCTGGATGCTCAATGGATGACTGAGACACCTAGGCACCTGTATGCAAATTTTATTAATACTTCTTTAACCTTTCGTTCTTCCTTGGAATAATGAAGAAAATAATGCACACCTTACAGTTTCAATGGACCATTTAACCCTCAAAAGAAAAATCGAGGTAACTTTCAGTGCTTTATACCTAGCACACAATGTTTATTATTAGTCTTTTGCTACTCTCCTCCCTCTTCTGAACTACAACCTCCTTCACATAAACATCCTTCTCCCTCAAATATACTAGACTTTCTTTGCCTACCAGTTAGGAAATTTTGGATGTTATTTTGTGCTAGCTTAAAACATTTTAGTTCACCATAAAAATATTTTGGAAGCAAGATGTAATTACCCAGGCTGCCCTTTGGGCTAGTGAAGCTGAAAGGCCAGCCCTGAACCACCATATGGGCTGTACTTGGAGGGGCCTGTTGAAATCATGTATTTAAGTCCATTTCTTCCTGAGAACAATTAGATGAAACCATCTAATTCTTCCAGGAGCTTTGAAAATGATCACCTGTTGGACCCAGACGCAGGGTAAATTGCTTTCATTTGAATACGATTTGGAATTTGTTCAACTAATCACAGTCTGTTAATTGCATTTTGGAGGAAGAAAGAAATTGAATGAAGCAACTGGTCCTTGTTAGATTCGAGCCAGCCATGGGATTTAGCATGTGGCTACAGCACTCTACCTTGTTAATTTCAATAAAAGGCGGACTTTGCAAGCTGTAATAATTAAATCTCCCTTTACAAAACAAAATAAGTTCTGCATGGGAACATGTTATGCTATGCTGTATCAGATTTTATATATATTATATATCCTATTACATTAACTATTTTCTTTATCCCAAAATGCCAGATACCAATAATCTTATGTACCTTGATTACCCAGGATCAAATATGCATGGTGATTTTTCACCTTGGCAAGAGTGAGAAATTAGAATATAATGATTACTCCATGCTCCACAGTTCTCTTAATAAAATTTGTCTCTAGTCTGAGACAATGTTACATCAAGCTAGTTTGAATACCAGTGTGCCAACTTTGTAGTTGAGTAAACTTGGTAAAATATACCACTTCTTAAAGACTCTGTCTGAAATGGCAGGTTCTTATTTTTAGACGTATCATGGGACAAAACTAGAACATTTTATACATCATGTTTAGCTTAGAGTTTAACCCATTCTGAGTCGCAGTTGTGTACTGCTCTGAAGCACAAGCAGGGGTAGGAGTAAAGATCTAGTTATACCACATTGTTATTTGGGTGACTAAAATCCCATCCCAAGTCTGATTTCCTTCTTCCTTCTCAAAGATCTATATTGACTAATCTATTATCTACCTCTGCTTTTTCCTAAACAGCAATTTTATTCAGTGCCCATGATTTGTATAAAAATAAAAATGATCATGATCTTCAAGTAGATTATAATATACTTTTGGTGATGTGAATAATACACATTGGTACCAACAAAATGGAATTACTTAGTAGTTACTGTTTCATTCTTATAAATAGAAGACCAGATGCCTAAAAACTTGTAAGCTACAATATCAAGAAGAAAACAGAAATGATCTACAATCCAAAATTAAAAGATTGTTAGAAGGTATTTTTATTCTTAGATTTTTAACAAATGTCCTGTAGCTGAGTACTGTAAGTGATAATTGCCCACATATTCTAAAGAGAGAAGCTGGATTCACAACACAGCTAAGGACGATAGGTGATAATCACCCACCTATTCTGAGAAGTGCTTGATATGTTACCTCTGAACTTACTGAGGGGTGGCCAACATCATTCTAGAAACTCAAACTAGCCCATCCATCACATATTGCCAACCTATGTACAAAATGTCTGAAGTTTTATTGTAATGAGAAAGATAATAGGATTTCTCAAATGGATTTCATAGGAACAGAAAGCACCCTACTGTTTTGTCCACCCCAGCCGTTGTGACCCAGACTTCTCACTTCTTGAAAGTCAGAGTGATCTAATGACTGAACACACAAAGATACTGTCCTGCTAGTGTGAAAGAGAGGGCTGGTGTAGCAAATTGAATGTAGTATTAAGGAAAAGTAAAGCTCTTTCAAATCGAGCCTTAAGGAGTCTAGCTCATTAATAACCTGGTTGTATAATCAATAACAGATATATAGAAACAGAACTCAAATTGTAGTTTTCATTTAACATTATAAATAGTTTCTCTCATTAAATATTATTTGCTTTTTAAATCAATTCCCCTCTTGTTGCACATTGAAACTTTTACAATTTTTTGCTATTAAAAATTAAGGTATGCATGAACAACTTTATACATAACAGTTATTCAGCATCTCTGGTTACTTCCTTTGTGTGAATTACTAGGCCCAAGACTGTGATCATTTTTAAATAAGTGGATGCATATTGTCAATCTACTCTCTTTAAATGTTACAATAATTAGAGGTCTCATTAGGTTATACTAATCAGAAATTCCAGAAGCATTTTATGACTTAGCCACCACATCATGGGAAGCACTCAGTAATAAGTGTGGGTGGAGGGTAGGGAGAGCCTGATTTCTTTTCTCATTATATAATAATGTTGATTTTTTAAATATATTCATTTGCTTTTAGGATTTTCTCTTCTGACAACTAACTTTCTTTGGTTCTATGCTCTTTTATCTATTGTAATCTAAGTGGATTTTAAATTGATTTCTAAGAACTCTTTGTATACTAAAAAACTATAAACCCTGCAATTACATTTATAGCAAGATTTTTCTGCCTTTTGCCACTCACTTTTTAGGTGTGTGTATTTTATATTTTTCTATGAACTTGACTAAATCTTTTAAAAATATGAATTCAGTACTACAAAGGCCAATGAGTATGCTAATTCACATTCATTATTCAGGTCAACTCATGAATAACCTATTTAGTAGGTATTTTCAATATAAAAAATGAAAAAAAAAAACCAACCCTGAGATTCTGATATGTTCAGTGATTTATACAGGACCGTGTGAAGAATTTGAAAAGTTGAAAGTACCACCATGTTCTATGTAATATACAATGATTTTTCTGCAATACCTTGAAATAATAGTACATAAGTATTAAAATGTCCAACCTACTTTATATGACCTAATTCATATAATTTCACAAGAGGTCAGGGAGGTAGTTGAAAGAATTATACTCATTTTACAGATCAAAAATGCCTGCAGCTCAGGGAGGTTAGATTTTGTCCCAAAGTAAGGTAGAACGAGGATTTGAACTCAGGTAGTCTGAATGAAAAAACTGGTTCGTGACATCTGTGGTTTGTGTAAACAAGTTAAAAACCAGATATGATGATCACAAAAGTAAAATTAATTACTTCTGCAAATTCATAGTAAGCCAACATCTACTAGGTTTGTAAATTGTGGTCATTTGATCAAAACTATGTAATGCATCAAGGTGTCTCTAACTTGCCAAAGCCACCATTAAAGAGAGGACAAAGAATAGTGACTATATATACAATCTCTTCTTCATTTATCTGCTTAACTAAGACTATCCACACCCTAAATATTTTATTTGTAAAAAAGTGCAAATTGCACCCCAAAATAATTCTTATTTCACCATTTAGAAACAAAAAGAGAATGATCCCAATTACTTTTTCAAATCATAAATTTCAAAGACTAAGGTTGGAAACTTTAGATGAAATACAAGTAGATAAAATATATCATCTTTGAAATGTGTTTGCAAACCATTCTTTAACATCTCATTTAACTTCGATTAAAATTTATTTGTCATTAACTGGACAAAATTACAATGTGGAAAATATTCCTAGCTCACACATATTCCTAAGAAATATTTATTATGGTAGGCTTTGTTTGAGGTAGTATTATGGTTTTCCTGGTCCCTTGTATATTGTTTAACACATGGTAGAAAAATGTTTGTCAACCAAATGAATGACTGATATGTATCCCATGATGTTTTTACACATGTTGTTTGTAATTGGAAGAATTTCCCTTTTCAGTGTTAGTACTTGTGTGTAATATGTTTTTGAGTCAGGGTACTCCAATTGACAGTGTGCCTGAGGTCAAAGCTGGTCTTTCATTCTCTGTGGTGCCCATATTTCTTTGCATACTATTGTCACAAAATGCAGAAGCTCACTCTATATTTGATAAATGAATAATGAAAGGTCTTGATATCCAGGGAATATAAGAATTGTACAATTTATGAGGTAATCTGAGGTTTCATCAGACACAGGGGTATTTAAGGCCTAAAAGATAAAGAGTTGAACACTTGATTTTCATAGCATTATTTTTCTAATGTTTTTCTGTTCTTATACTCTCTCTGTTGTATTTTTTTTACCTGATAAAATCTTTTCAAAAATTGAAATATCTGCCTTTTCTCCTTTCTCCATCTTAGCAATTGCCAATTCCAAAGGCTTCAATTTTAATGTTCGAGTCCCTTTTCAAAATAAAATTGAAAATATGTCCCTTGGTTGAGTGTGCACATTTAAGAAGAAAAGCTTATAATAGTTTTCTGTACTAGTGCTTTTTAAAAACTAAATGCCTTTAAAAA
Source organism: Paguma larvata (assembly GCA_030068075.1). Classification (NCBI taxonomy): domain Eukaryota; kingdom Metazoa; phylum Chordata; class Mammalia; order Carnivora; family Viverridae; genus Paguma; species Paguma larvata. The sequence goes on from CM057831.1 coordinate 49,250,489, forward strand.
ATAATAAAACTTCTTTATTGGATATCCAACAACCATAAGAAAAAAATACCAAAAAAAAAAAAAATACAAAAAAGAGGCTGAATGGTCTTGACAGCTACATTGAACAATGCACTACACTGCAGAGAAAGCCATGAATAATGAAGGGCTTTTCTGGAATGATTAGAAAGGTGAAGGCCAGTGCCTTGGAAAATTATTCAAAGTGTCTTTATCAATCTCATGTGTCTGTGTGTATTATCTACTGCTCTTTGCCACAATAGAATGACATTACTAGTGATGTACAGACTTTAAAGGAGTGGAGTGACTTGGAAGTTGGGAGCTTTTAATTTCCTTCAGTTTCTACCCCTTATCACAGTTATGCAATCTAGGTCTCACAACTTCCAAAGACAAGAGGCATGCATATATATATATATATATATATATATATATAGAGAGAGAGAGAGAGAGAGAGAGAGATAGAGAGAGAGAGAGAGAACACGCATGTGTCAGTGAAAGTGGGGATGGGCAGAGAAGGAGGGAGAGAGAATCCCAAGTAGACTTCACACTGTCAGCACAGAGCTGGATGGGGGGCTCCATCCAAACTGTGAGATCACAACCTTAGCTGATATCAAGAGTCTGAGGTACTCAACCAACTGAGCCATGCAGATGCCCCCAGAGGTCATCTTATGTGGGTGAATCCTTACTATTTTGTTGGGTTCGTATTGCTGACAATCCCAACCAGAGCTATTAGAAGGGGCTCTGAAGGAGCCAGTGAAATCACCTTCATAGTCATAACATTTCAAGGAGAGAAAGGGTAGGGGATGAGTATTTGTGGTTTTTGATTTGTCCATTTGCCAGTTACATATATTTCACATAATGCTCACTTTTGTCCTTTAAGATATCTATATCTATATCTACATAGATGTAGACATATAATTAGTATCTCATCTTACAAATGGGGAAACAAAGCTCAGAAAAGTCAATTTGGCCAACAACATTAAGTGATTGAGGCTAATGCCTTTACTTTATTAATTCTGTCATTTACTTCTCTGTTATATTTATTGAGTGCCCGCCATATGCAAGTATTATTCTAAAGCAAGCATTGGCAAACGTGTTTCTGTAAAGGATCAGATACTAAATATTTTTGGTTTGTGAGTGTGTGGTCTCTCTTACATGGACTCAACTCAGTCAAAGTAGCTATCATATGAACAGAGCTATCATATAAGGAGTGGGCTGTATTTGGCAAATTCTTGTTCTAGACCTTGAAGTTAATGTAGTAACAAAATAAAGTGCCTCATATATTCCACCATTAGAAGGCAGATGATAAATACATAAGCAACATATTAGGTGATAATAAATGCATAAATCAGAATAAGTCAGAATGTGAGGCTAGAGATTGAATCTTGTTTCATGATATCAATTATTCTCCATTCATATTGAGCATTGCTTAGAAGTATACCCTGGAGTTTCTTTATTGATGTTCTTAAATCAAACATTCTCTCAATTCAGTCTCTCTAAGCTATTCTGATATAACCCTAAAACTTCAAAATAGCAAAATAGTTGACAGATCAGAACTCCTGGTTGTTACATCTAATAGAAATATCTTCAATCACTTTAATGTGTGCCAGCTTCTTCTTTCCTAAAACCATTTCTATCTTCTGGCATACTTAGGTCCTGGTTCTTTACCTCACTAAATGGCTCTTCTCAAATCTTCACTTCAGACTTGCTCTGCTCAATTCATAAAGCTAACCTTTAGCACTCTCCTAAGTCTGTAATCTTTTTTTCCAGGGATGTCAGTGACTGCCATGGCTTTAGCTGCCACCTTTAGAATCCATTTCTCAGACCTTCCTCTCTTGCACAAATGTATCTCCTTAGTTTTGAACTATCTTTTCAGCTCCTATGGAAAAGGTCCCTTTGTGTGCCCTACAGTTGCCTCAAACTCAACAGCACAGAAAGAAACAGACCTAAATGTTGTTTCTCTTCCTCTGTGTTCTTTCTCAGTGGATAGTTTGCCAGTCACCCAGTCCTGAGGGTGATTTGCTGATTCACGAACAGGGTTGGAAGTACATTAACCATAATTATGTAAGACCAAATAGTGGTAAAAACTTAACATGCTCAGTATTATGTTGTAGAAAAAGCATGGACTAGGTAGTCGGAAAAGGAGATTCCCATCCCAGTTATATCATGTACTGACTAAGCGACCTTCCACAATCGTATAACTTCTTGGAAACTTTATTCCCTTATTATTATTATATCTAGGATAATTCTACCTTCTTCCAAACCACAACACGAATGTGAAATAATACATACATCTGTAATTCTTTTAGTACAATATAAATTCTCAAAGAAAAGGTACTTCCCTCTCATCTCCTCTCTTTTCTCATTTTAACTGTTTTAACATGATCTTATTTGAGCTTGTAATAAGGGAGGGGAATATAGACATGCAGAGATGAGTATAAGTAGGTCCTTGGGCTAGCACTGTTAAGTGTGCATATGTATGACACGTAGGGAGGGGAGGGAGAATATGTAAACAAACAATTCAGTAAAGTTTGACACAAAACTACATGTGTTAGTTCAAATTCCTACTCCTATTCATTCAAGGTTACACCAGTCTTATAATTAAATCAGGGTAGGAAAAAGCAGGCATTCATTAAGTATTAACACTGTCAGATAACACTCCGGATTATTTTCTTTATAAACTGTTACACATCCCCTTACCAACGCTCTGTCACATCGAGAATAATGAAATGAATAACTGACATCAGATGTTGCTTTGAAGTGACTTATGGAAATGGTTACTAAATCTTCTGTGATCATAGGCAAATTAATTAAATTCTCTCATACTTACAGAAATAATAGCACCGGAAGTATTTTAGGATGTTAAATAAGATAATAGAGGTGATTTCTTACCACAGTGAATGGCACACAGTGAGCACTTTACAGAGTAGTGTCTTTATTGTTGTTGATGTTTTAATTAGACTGACAAACTCGTTTTGTTATTTTTGGTTTGAGATAGAATATCCTTGTTGTATGTAGGTATGTGTGTATGTATGTAAATATGTAAGTATGTGGGTAGGTATTTACTTAATCACTTACTTCCTGAATTAACTCAGCCTTTCTTGGTTTCTCCCATTAGGATAAAGCTAATGTACTCTCCTCCCTTACCCATGTTACTTGGATGAGGTAATTGCATCCAAGCTTCCTACAGGAGCCACATGGGAAACTTGAGAAAGGATTTTAGACAGAACTACTGAAGGGAAACTGTCTGTCTCTGGCTTATGAGGATGTGGGCACTTTAGTTGGTTGTTATTACAGCAATGTGACTTAATCTTCCTTTTTACCCATTGTCATGTAGATAAAATAACAATAAAAATGATACCACAAGAGAGGAAAATATATACCTCTCTAGTTCTCCTCTTCTTTGTCCCAGCCAACCCTTCATTTATTTGACAAGGAAGGACAATTATCTTTCCCTCTAATCTCTATAGCTTGTGTTGCTTATTTATTATTTTAATTGGCAGTGAATCCTGGGGACAAAGCGTATCTCAGGCAATCAGGCGTTACTTTATATGGCACTCGGAAGGCATAGGACATTGTGCCAAATGGTGAGCTGGTTTCATTAATAACAATAAAAGCTACTCCTGCAACCCCTTATATCTAAATATTTCTCCCAGATGTTTTGCAATCATTGTGTTAACAGACCTCTGCTAGAGCAGTGTGAGCAAACAAACTAGCCATAAGGATGGTAGAGAAGCACTTTAGGGAATGCCTAAAAATGTCTTCATTTTCAGTTTCACCAACCAATGGGATCTCCCAAAGGAAAATGTGAAACTCTCCAGCTGTCGCTGCTATATTAGAATCTATCACTGCGTCCTGGACAGCAGGAATAGCTGGAAGGCATGGACAAATCTGGAAGATTTTTAAAAAGAGAAACAAAAATGAACAGCCCAGAGGAAGAAAGGATTAGTTAAACCAAAAGCAAACTGTGAATCCATTTCCCTAGGGCAAGGCGACTTGGGACAGTGCCTTTCTGCTTCATTCTTTGAAGCAAATGTAAAATAAATCACTGTATCTGTCCATCTGGAACGAAGGGCCTGGAGGAGAGAATGGATCTTCTAGAAATGGCTCTCATCCTACATTCATGCTTCTCAAACTAGAGCAGGCTTACTCCTGGCAACCGAAGACAAAGGCTATATATATATGATGTGCAAAAGAGGTGGATATATCTTTAAAATTTATAACAAATATTAAGCATATATTCTAATATCGTACACAATAACTTTACCTTCATATTAAACCAATGAAGTAGATTTTTTTTTTCTTTCGTGCTTTCCTACTGATGAGGAAAGTGAAGCTCAAAGTGTTGTAAATAACTTGCTCTAGGACACACAGCTAGTAAATGGAAAGTTTGGATTCAAACCCATGCTACATGATTACAAAGCCTGATTCCTTGCCTCCCTGCTTAATTGCTTTTGATCAGTAACAACTAATTTAAAACAATTTAAAAATAAATTTGCTATATTCTGTAGTTGTCTATATTCTGTTGTTTTTGCTGCTACTGCTGTTGTTATTTTACAGAACTTTATAGGAACATTTAGAGAACCCATGATGGGTTGCTTTGGCCTATACCTTCAGACCCAGGGTTATATGTTAATCATATCTACCAGCAGAGACATTTCTGAAGGAACTGTTGTCAAGTAGTATGCTGAAGAATAGGTAAAGGAGAATTTAGACCATTGGCAATAAATGTATGTTTCTGGAATTGGTGGTGTTTGACTATGTTGATTCCATCATATTAATATTAATATGCCCTGCCAGTTAACCTGTATGAAAAAAGTTTCTAAATTATTTTTTTTAATGTTTATTTCTTTTTGAGACAGAGAGAGAGACAAGAGTGTGAGCAGGGGAGGGGCAGAGAGAGAGAGGGAGACAGAGACTCCGAAGCAGGCTCCAGGCTGTCAGCACAGAGCCAGATGCGGGGCTCGAACTCACGAACCGTGAGATCATGACCTGAGCCGAAGTCGGACGCTCAACCGACTAAGCCGCCCAGGCGCCTCCTGAAAAAAGTTTCTAAAAGAAGCTAGGCATACATGGAAGAGCACTAAATGGAACACAAAGTCCCACATGATACTTTATTAGGCTTGTTTCCAATTACTCCCTATAAAACTCTGCTGATGTTGGGTAGAAACCTGTGACTTAGAATCTAAGATCTAAGTGGGGCCTCTTCTCTCTGACTGGTCTTATCATCTTTGACCTATATGGTTTAGGAACCCAGTGCAATGACCAGCACCCTTAGGCAGGCTTGCTGAGAGAAGACTTGAATTGGCTTATCAATCAGGTACATAATGGGTACAGAAAATAGAAGACAACCAAAGGCAGCCATAGACAAATGCATGACTTTTTAAGCTACATTAACCCCTGACTTCCAGTCAACATGCTGGACTCTCATGTGTCAGGTTAGAAACTTCCCCTTGGGAAGAATAGGGAGTGAGGGAAGAAGAGGCAGCACACAGCACAATCCTTACTACCTCAGTTCCTCCTGTGTGGCTTGGTTTGTGCTCAGTTAAGTAGTCACTCCTAGGATGGATCGCTCAGAGATGGATCACTGACACTTCCGGGAAACCCTGTCTCTACCTATGCATCTCTCTTTGAGTAGTGAAATGGAGGGTTTAACCAGAGATCTCAGAAGTCCCTTACATGAGTCAGGACAATAATTAACTTCAAAGACACTTTGTTAATGAAGCCAAAACATCACATCCCCTTATTTTAAATCTGCTTGTTATATTATGTTGTCCTATATTTTCCAGACTAGTTTACCTCAACAGCCTAAGTGTGACAATGCTTTATTATGAACTATTCCCTGCTTCCTTTAATAAATTGTTAAAAAGAAAACAAAAACATGGGTATATAAATATAAAATTCACCTTAGTCTCCACCCCTGAGGTTGGTGGAGCTTCTAATTCTCTCCTTGATAATTTCCCTTATTTTTGCTAACGGCATCCTCATTTCTGGTCAGCCTGAGGCATGTCTTCAGTAGCTACATCATGGGTTATTTTCCCCCAGAACAGGTATATCTAATTATTTCCCTTAGAACACTGTAATGTTGAACACTAAAGCCCCTAGTTTCTCATGTGTTCATTTTCCCAAAGTTCAGTGATTCTACAATCACATAAGTATAGAGCTGTATCAGTCCCTTGCCCACGAATTTCAGTATGATATGTAGCTATCATAGTAACATATTCCCAAGCAAAGGTGATAATTCTGTTACGTGTATCATATCTGCTGATATCTAGCAAAATAAAAAATAGAGAATGCAGGAGGAAAAAAAAACTCCTTTTTTAAATTTTGCTTTACCAAGATGTCATTGAATACATATGAAATTTATAAGGCCAGAGTGTTGTATGATCTTCAGAACAGTTGTTGTAATGACAGTAGGTTTCTATTGGACCATTCAGAAAACCCTATAAGCCCTGATCTAGCTGTAAATATTTCCAAGTCTCTGCCTTCGAAGATCTAATGATCTGTTATTTGCTATACATTCCTCTCCAAACTTTGCTGTCTACTAGTTTATGGTTCTTATTTAATCCCCCCCAAACATTTTTCAACCTTCGTACTTCAATGGTAGCACAAAAATTTCTATTTCTATTAGGCCTGTACCCTACTTTCTCTAGACAAGTTCCTTTAGATCTAGTTGAGACACAAGATGGAAGAGTGATGGGGTGAGAGAAATCCTGAAAACAAACCAAACAAATAAAAATATATGCAGTGAGCAATCTGCCTGTGGGACCTCCCCTCACCCTAGTATAAACAGCCCATGGGCCATAATTCTTACATACCAGTGGCTTGCTGCTTCATATAGCCTGACAGCCTAGTCTGCATCTGTGGATTAGAAACATGATAGAGAGTTAAATGACAAGCTAGGAGAATAAAGCTCTTCCAGAACCAGTGTTTGAAAAGTCTGCAACCAGTGCTTCTGTGGGAGATGTGTACTCTTTCCCTGGACATCTAATTTACCTCCACAAGGACAGCTGCCCTTGGTCCAAAGTCTTTAAGAGAACTTGTTCTTTTCTTTCTATTCTTCTGACTACCAATTCTGTCCAGGTTTGCTAAATATAGCAACCTAGTTTCTCAGTGTCATAATTTGTTCTGAATGCCTATGGAAGCTGCACTTATATTTTAGATATGTCTTTGCAAGTTTCTAATTCGCCTTTCTATACTTCAGGGCCTCTGTATTGTGAGGAGCTACCTGTTTAACGTATTCCAATCACTGCTCCAAACAATGAAAGAGAGAGAGAGGAAGGGAGAGTATGTTTGCCCTTCATTCTTAGGGCCAGGCTGGCTTAGGATATGATTGTACATCAGACCAATAGCTTAAAGGTGAGTTTACTAAGTAGTGAAGGAAAGAGGAAAGCAGATCTGGAAATATGACTTCCCTGCCTATTAGTCAATTAACCTATCATCCAGCTGCTTAGGAAGGAAGAGGGGACCCAAAAAGAGATATGACAATGTGTGCTATCATTCAGTTTTGCTAAGATTTATTGATTCTAGGAAGAAAGGATTTAGAAGAGGAGGGACTTTGAATGGGCGCCTGATTACAATCAGTAGTGAAAGTCACCAAATTAATGCCTTGAACTCTGAAAATCCAGTTTTGGATTTGTTTTTCCTTTGAGGTGGATAGGAGTTTGGGGGCAGAGTTAGGCAGAGGAACTGACACTTTTTTCTGTCTCAACTGATAATGTACTGGGAGAGAAAGGATGTGAGAACTATACTGAGTTGTATTGGTGGGAACCTGGTGACTAATACAGAGAAAGAGAGGCAATGACTCTTAACAACAGAAGGGATGAACCACCCAATGGCTTAGGGCCTTCCATTACAAAATCAAATTCATTAAAGTTAATAGCTGTTTGAACCAACTCATGAGTTAGCAGGAATAACACATGTATTCAAACTTGACTCAAGAAGTCCATAGCTGATTTAAATAACATTAAATAATCAATAATTTATTGACTGTCCTTATTCTATGCCATATAATGTGAGATACCCTTTGCATATATTAACTAATTAATTAACTTAAGAGTCACAGTAATTCTAGGCATCAAGTCTATTTTACAGAGAAGGACATTAAGGATTAGAGATGTTGAAAACTTTGGCAAAGCACATTAAGATTATACATGAAAGCTTACATATCCATGCATACCCATATTTGGCTGACCACAAAGCCTGTTTGATAGTCTATATTTCTAGGTTTTCTGACTTTGGAAGATTTTGGAAATGAAAGTATTTAATCTCTTGATCTTTAAATATTGGTTCCATTTTCTCTCAAGCACTGAATGTACCAAAACAAACATTTTTGTGGGCATCATTCGGCCTGTAAGCTGGCTATTGCAACTTCTGCTGAGTATAATATCTTACAGTTTACAGCAAGAACATAAACATATAAGTTCAGCAAGCAGGTTAAGAATACAGAGATAGAGCCTAGTTTCATGTTTTATGTAATTCCATATGGCATTCTCTTGTAGTTCATTATAAATATTCATTGTTTGTATTTTATGTGACTGGCACTATGCTAGATACTGAGGATACAATTAAAAATAAGAGATAAGATCTCTTTCCTCCTAAGAAAAATAAAATAAGGGGGAAATAAAATTTAGTACAGTATGGATTGAATAATAAGGAAAGGGCAAGGTTCTAAGGAAGGATGGGGGAGTAGTGAAGTCTTTCTAGTCATTCTTATTGGAATAATTGGTATCTAGGTTGAGATATAAGAGAGTTCAGCTCATACAGACTTGCTAAGACATGAAACCATTGTACCTTCTAGAAATTGGAGGTCATGAACAATTTGGTTCAATAAAATAAAAATTTAAATGAAAAGAACTATAGCAGGAGAGCTAGGGAAGACACCCCATCCTGAGGGGCTCTGAAAACCATACTGAGTCCATATTGAGTATGGACTGTATCCTGAAGTCAGTGAGGAACAAGGAGATTTTTGAGGGGAACATCACAATTAAATTTGCATTTTAGAATCATCTGTCTAGTCACAAATGGAGAATTAGATTGAAAAGATCAAGGCTAAAGCTAGGGAGAGCAAATAAAAAGCCCAGAAGGAAAACAGCATGGATTAAGTGTGCCTTAATTAAGTTTCCTTGATGGAAGGAGCTAAGGAAGAATTCAAACTTAAGGTTTCAAGTGATTGATGGAGACAGGTACACTGGAGGAAATACTGAGAGGGGAACAGGTATAGCACGTCTTGAAGGGCTTGCCGTTTTCAAAAATCCTCAGTAGTCCAGAGGGAGAGTAGCCAACCAGCTGGGTTGATTCAGAACTGGGATTTCATTATACTGGTGAGTGAATGAAACGGATTGCATTGCATTAAGTCTTAAAACAAGATGCATAGGAAACAAATATAAGGACCACTAGAGACTGGACAGCGGACTTCCAGGTTCCGGTTCCGGTTGGGCAGGTGAGAATGGAGCTTGAAGCTTGAAAGCCTTCTTTCCTGTTGTCCACGCAACAGAAAAAAAAAAAAAAAAAAAAAAAAAAAAAAAAAAAAAAAAAGCTGAACAAACTGAAACTCAGCAAGTCTTTGTAGATCTATCAGAGAACTGAGAGGGCAGACCGATACCGTCCTAAAGCAGAGACAGACCATTCCAAAGATACACATCAGAAACGTCCGCGGGAACCCCGACCTGGTAAGAAAACCTGAACTGTATCGGGGAATTGCTGGAGGCCCAGCAAGGGCAGGTTTGAGAGTTAAAAACTGCAAGGGGACCGAGTCGTGGAGGCACCCAGCCTCTAGTAGAGTTTTACGTCCAGGTTCTCACAGTGTTGATCCCACAAAAGTCCACCCGCCACCCCGACCCCCGCCCCACACACTTTGAGCACTTCTGAGAAGGTGGAGGGAGGGGGAGGGAGTGGAGCCAGAGGGCTCAGTAGCCATTTCTTTAAAAAATAGGCCAGGAGTGCATTTTGCTTAAGGTGTCTTGCCCTCAAGGGAAACTGTTTTATCCGAGCCTAACCCAGTGGGGTTTTGCCAGTGTGTGGCTGACCTGGAAGCAGAGAAATATCAGTTTGCTTTAGCTTTCCTCGCTCGCCTAAGTGGACGGTATCGGGGGCGGGGGAAACACAACTTGAAAGTACGCGGAGCCCTAATCATGAGACTCTAAAGACTGAATGTGTATATGAGACTGAAGGTCCAGAGACATGGACGAACTTAGTCGGAAAGATGAACTTTTCTAATTTTCTAAGATTGTGGTCAACGAGAAGGATACTTGAATGTAAGATTTCAGAGGCCTATCCGTGGTGTGGGCCTTCTCCAGAGCCCACAATCTGTCAGAAAGGTCTGAAAGGCAAAGCACATTTAGAAAAGGAATGAAAGAGGTGACCTGCAGAGAGTGCTGGGGGGTCCGAATGGCTTACTGGCCAAATAAAACACAGAAGTATTTAAAGGTAACGCTGCAGAATAATGAAGCTTACCAAATGTCTATTAGTCTGCTCATAGTAGATATTCGGAAACTTTCCCACAGAATTATCGTATTCATAAAGGTCATGCCATATATTCAGACATCAGCACAGCTAAATTCAGAGATAAAATTGTTTTATAGGTAGTACAGGTTTATGAGAAATCTCGAAGGTTTTATTGTCTTAGGGACCAGAATTAATCAGGTGATGCTGTTGTTTCTGGTTTATCTCAGGGTGCAGAATGCTATTTTGTCTGTTTTGTTGCTGTTTTTATCCTCTGCTGCCTGTGAAACAGTGCTGTTGGAAGCAGGGCAAAGGGGGTGTCAGGTTTCATTTTTTGTTTTTTAAATCCGTAAATCTAGTACAAAACTGACTGAAAATTGTGGTAATTGTCAATCCTTATCCCACCCTAACTATCCTAATGAACCTACAATTATCTACACACTGCCTTATTCCCCTCAGATAAATAACAAAAAGCAATCACACATGTCAGTGGCTCTATCCTTAAATATCTCAAGGGTTTGAAACTCCTCATTTCTGTGTGTTTTTTTTTTCCCCTAGGAAACAGCCTCTTAAATAAGTCCATTCTAATACTCTGAATATAACTAATGCTATTTTGTAGTGACATTGTGAAGTACTTTTGAGATTTTGGTGTAGAAAAATAACAAACAAAACAACACTAACAAATAAAAAAAATTAAAAAAAATCACAGATCCATTGTTTTCTAAGTATATTTCTTATTCATTTATTTGAAAGAGGACCATTATTGTGGAAGTACGTGTATGAGTTTTGAGAAAGTTATTTGCTATTTCTAAATTAGGCTTTTCTGTTAACAAAATAATGTGTGTGTGTGTGTGTGTGTGTGTGTAATTATATGTATTTTATGTAACTTATGGAGAGCCCAGAGCAACTTGTAAACTCAGTAAATAATAGTTGTTACAATATATACAGTCTACTATGATATCTATAAAACAGAAGAGGCTTAATATATACTTACCTATAATGACAGAGAAGAGTTTTTGTGTAATGTTACTAAATTCAATTTATATTCATTATGGAATTAAAACCTAAATGATAATACAAATGAGAGCAAAGGATCAAATGTGATACAAATTACGAGTATATGCAATAGATGAAATATAATCAGTGACACTGATAGAGAAATGAAAGAAGGATAAAAGGCAAGAATAAAAAAATAAGTGATTTTTTCATATCTTCAGTCAAAGCTGGCACTGACATGGAGAGGAACCGATAATGGAGACAGCTGGAGATAGCAAGAACAGAAGAGAGGGAAGGACGCAGGTGGGGAGTTCCACCTGTGGGTTATTAATGTAGGTGGGGATGCATGTGAAGGCAGAAATTAGATTTTCTATGTAGGCACGAAAAAGAGAGAAGACAAAGGCAGGAGAATTAAACAGACTTAGAAAAGACCCAATGGTATGAGAAGGAGTAGTGAATCCTCATTAAAAGAAAGTTGAAGGGTGCACTGAAAGATCAGTTATGGAAATGAGTCAGAATCCTTCAGTTCTTGAAAGAGAAGAAAGAGAACGTGCATGTAGGTAAAGGAGTCCTCTCCCTTCACTTTTTGTGCTCTCAGTAAATGTTTATCATGAGTGAACCCTGCCCATCTTTCAACAGCAGTGGCAGCTTAGGTAATTCTTCCTACTTGGAGAGTGATTTCTCTGTCCTACTGTAATTACTGTTGGGGATAAGTTCAGAACCTTTCCGTCACTTCAGCTTCTTTCGAATTCATTTCATTCCCCGTACTCTCATTCTACTGGTTCTTACTTTAATCAAAATTACCATGTATACATCAAATATTATTAAGCACCCTCCATGAGCCTGGCATTTTGTTGAGTTCTGGGGATACAGAAATGCCCACAAATATTTTTGTCGTCCAATGATAGTACACTGAACTATCAGCAAATAAATGTAATGAACAATTGGACTTATGGTGGACAGCTATTATATAAAAAGGCATAAATGAAAGAATGATGCATTTTACCTAAAGACAGTCAAGCAAAGGTGCTGTTAAGAAATAGGGATTAAACTAATGGAATGAGTGGAGAACAAAACCATAGCAGTCATCACTAGCCGTGTTTAAGAGGTCTGCTGGGTATATGTGAAAGTCTTTTTTAGCATTTTGAAGATCATTTGAGGGTGAGGTATAAAACATACATACACATATATATCTCCTAGAAATTCTCTCAACTAATTCCTTTGCCTTATGACAACCCTTAGTTCAATGTCTTACACTTAGTAGGCACTTCATCACTATTTGTTAGAAGAAATGTACAAATGACAGCATAGCTTTGCCAGCTGCTGTGTATTGTAAAAATAAGAAATGAGCTTTCTTCTAAGTGAACGGTGACTGCCAAATTCTCCTTGCTGTATGTTTGTTAAGCTGCAATAATAACTAGGAACTCCTGCCAGCACCAGAATATCATATAAATCAATGCTCAAAAGCAATATTATTGTACACCATCTTGCTTCTTGGCTTTTATTTCAGGGCTCCTGAAGTCTGGTTACAAATAGATCATTTATATTCACACATTTATTTTTTTATAGTTTTCATAATGAAAACTAGATCTCTACCATTGCTATATATGTACTCGGTTTTTATAAGCAAGAATATGTAGAAGATGAGTTGCTCCAAGTTGTAATGCAAATTGCTTGGTGCACTAAAAAGGCATTACTTTCCCCCTATGTACATGCTTTATTTGCATTTTAAGACTCTAGCAAAACTGTATTAACCATCGTTCTCTTAGTAATTTCCTCATCTTGGAGTTTTGGGGGGACAAAGTAGAAACACTTATTTCTTTAGTGTTATTAATATTTATAATAATTTTATGGAAAACCATATAATAAATAATATTGTTGCAAGAGTAACAAAAAGCAAAAAAATATATATATATATATACATACACACACACACACACACACACACACATACACACACATGTGTGTGTGTGTGTATATATATATATATATATATATATGCATATATATATATATATAATTGGGTGGGAGGAAACAGGGAATATCCAGAATCCCACTCCTCTATAAACCAACTGTTTTCATTTACAATGGTTATTTTTAGGCTTCTAATGCATTCATCGGTAAAGAACAACTGTGGAATTAATTTTATGTGAGCATAACCATCAGTTTTATCTTTTCTATAATAAAACTATCTTCTTGGGAAATAGAGAGTTGAGCTCAGATGGTTCCTAAGGTTCATCTTTAGTGAATTTCCTCCCTCACAAGTCTCAGGCTGCTCCCAGAGGCCTGTTCTCTAGGACAATATTGTGAAGGATTGCATTAGCCAACAACCTTGGATACTGCAGTAATATGTTACCTTTTGAGGGCAGCCAAGTAGAAACAAGGTTTATTGAAATTAAGAGAGAAGGGAGATTACTGGTTAAGAGAGAAGTGCTGCAGGTGTTCCTGCCTGGACTGATTCTAGAACTCACCACCTACACATTGTAACGTTTGGGCAATTACTTGCCTTTTTTAGTTCTTTTTTTTTTTTTCTATTTGTAAAATATATACAGTTATAACACTTATAGGACTGAGGAGTAGTAAATGACTGTGTAAGTGGCTAGGCATGTAATAAATACTTATGAATGCTAGCTTATTGTTCCTCTCTAAATCGATACCATATTCATGATTGTGCTAACTTATATGGGAAGAGAAATAATCAGCCAAATGTGAATGTGACATAGACATATAAAATGTGAATCTGGAGGAGTTGGTCATTTAAAAGTTCCTCACATAAGAATGGATTCCTTTTGGTTGCAACTTGATTTCACATAGCCGTTAACAGTTCCATTTGGTGTAAGGCATGCTGAAGTCTGGTTGAACCTATTTCTATTTACATGTCTCAAATTATTATGAAATTCTCCTTCATACTATCAGGAAAGTAAACCTGGCTTAGAAGAATAAGTACTTGGGTTCAAGTCCCAGCCCTTCATCTCACCAGCTCAGTGACTTAAATGTGGTTCCCCCTCTCTGAACCTTATGTTAATAAAGTAATATGAATTACTTTAGATAATCTATCAGGTTCTTGGAAGCTCTAAATTTTGATGTTGATTAGCCCATGCACATAATCCAGGAATATGAACTGAGTCAGAAGAAACCAAATGGGAGCCAAATATAAATGCTGCTGTTTCTTTAAATTTTTAATATACCATCATTAATTACCAAGTAGGTATTAAAAGAATACTTTGATAAATAACTATAAATAATAAGTGTTTCTGAAATTTCCTTATTTTTATATTCATTCATTCTTTCAACAAGAATTTACTAAATATCTTTTATAAATCAGTGTACTGGGTTCTAAGAATGTAGTCATGGATTAGGATTCCTGATCTTTAAAATATAGGGATCCTAATGGGGGCACACATAAGTAAACAGGTAATTGCGGTATGATATTTTGCTTAATATGACAATATGGCATATGATTGTATGGTATACGGCTCTGTGCAATGTGTACAAAAAGGATTGTAGACACACAGAGGCAGAAGTTTTTAATGAAATGGTAAAACAGAAAAAGGTTGAGCTTTGAAGTCAGGCAGATTTTTTTTTCAGCCATTTCTGTAGTATGCAACTTTGGGCGTTTTACTTCTCTGAGACTTTGTTTTCTAGTCTGTAATACGATGATGATCATACCTGCTCTAGTGTATTGTTATGATTAACTATCTAACCTGTACCTTTACTCTTAGCCCAGTACGCAGTAGGAGTTCACTCAAGTATTCACTTAGGTAAGCATTCACTCAAGTATTCTTTCCTTTATTGACTTCTCAGAGAAGGGATATTTGATCTGGGTCTTGATGGAAGAGTAGGAGTTGACTTGGCAGATAGAGTGAAACACATGTGTGGAAAGCATAACATGTAGACTAATTAAAATACACAGAGACATATTTTCACCCTAGATAGTGGTTCCCTATTACTGGAAAGCATTCATGGAAAAGGTATGGTCGAAGAGTTTGTAAAGAGAACTTGCTCTCAGGCAAGGGTTTTTCCCATTTACAAAGGCACTTTTACATTTCAAAGTTAAGCGTTAAACATGAGAAACTTCCATTTTCATGAAAGTCTCTCCTCTTGTTTGAATAGAGTTTTCTTAGGAAAGTGTTTCTGGAAGTGAATTTTGAAGAACAGTTGTTCCCTGGGTTGAAAATGAGTAGTTTTAAACAAAAGGAAAGGAAACAAAAATACTTCTTTTATCAAAATTTGGGGATCACTAGACCTCTTTTGTACAGTCTTCTTTAAGCTTTAGTATAGCACTCTGCAATATGAATCACCAAACTGACAGCATTTTTCAAGTGTGTTTAACAATAGATTCTACCCTCATCACACCTACTCCCAACATTATAGGTTTTATGTTTAAGCTACAGACTTTAGGAAACGCTATATTGCTGAGATTTTTTTTTCTCAGTTGCATAGATGATGATAAAAAATAGTCAAAGGTTTATGAAAACGAGTATCTTGTTCCCAACCCTAGACCCAGAGCAGACTCTTAATTGTTTCAGGTTTTAATTATTATGGTAGCTTTTAATTTATCAACTTTAAATAGCATCTATTGACTCTCCAGTATGAAGATACATTTTCAGCTCACATGCTTGATTGCTGTTCTCTCCCTGGACTCATAACAGTGCATATTTATTTTACTCTTTTACCTTTTCTATTGATTGCTCTTTCAATCTAATAATTTTATATCCTTATTCTATCAATTTATGATATTATCTCTTAATATTATTTTTCCTTTCGCTTTCTGAGACTTGTCATTTCACAGCTCCATTTTCATGTTTGCATGATCAAAATACTTAGTATTTATCTTTTACAGCCACGCTCAAGTCTTTGTGGCTTTGTGCATAGTTTAAATCTAAAAGCTGAAGACTAATCAGAAGCATTTGTATTATAATGACTAGATACATATTGTCTGGAGTTGGACCAAAAATGAATTTCCTTTTCTGTGAATCCAGTGTCAAAACCTTGGGCTACTTAAAGGAGAATGCTCCTAGATACATATTCAGATTAATTCTTTTTTATGTATCCTATCATCTGTCTAAAATCCAGCAATATTTGAGTTGCTTCATGTTTGGTTCATTATATTCCTGCATAGTGATTGTGTTTTTTATTTCTTTTTTGAATTTCTAATTTCTTTTCTTTTTTCTTGTGTCATTTATTTTTTAATGTTATTATTTATTTTTGAGAGAGAGAGAGAGAGGACAAGTGGGGGAAAGGGCAGAAAGAGAGGGAGGCAGAGGATCCAAAGCTGTGTGGACATGAGAGAGCCCAATGCAGGGCTTGAATTCATGAACTGTGAGATCATGACCTGAGCCAAAGTTGAACATTTAACGGACTGAGCCAACCAGTTGCCTCATGTCATTTATCTTTTAAAATTCCTATTTTTGTCAAATACTGAATCATATTTCCTACTCTGTCAAGTGACTCTGCTACCTTCATGCCTAGCCTCCTTTTCCTCCCGACTTTCTCCTTTGGAAACTTTTATAATCCTTTGTCAATCTGGACTGGTCCTTTTCATAATTGCTACCCAGCCTTACCCCAAGACGTCCCTGTACTACTCCACTAGACTAGCTTCACTTTTTCCCAGATTCTACCTTGTATTTATTTGCCCTTCTCATTTTGATATAGTTAATAGAATATATCCTAAAGTAGCTTTTCAAAAAACAGTATGTGGAACATAAATTTCCTGAATACTTTTGTGTTTAACAATACCTTGATTTCTCATCATGCTTTATGATATTTTAGCCATGTTTCAGAAACTAGGTAAAAATCATTTTCCCTAAAAGTATTAAAGACATTACCCCCATTATTCTCTAGCTTCTAATGCTGCTGATTAGAAGCTGATACCAGTCTCCTCATTCCTTTAAATGCACTGTTTTCCTTCTCTCTGGAAACACTAGTATTTGTGTTTTGGAATTCCTAAGGATGCAATTAGTTTATTTTTTCCATTTAAAAAAAAGTATCCATGTGTAGATATTCAGTGGTCCTCTTAGTCTGCTGACTTATATATTTCTTCAGCCACAAAAGAATACTCTTCCTTGTTTGTTTCATGATTTTCCTTCTATGTTTTACTATTCTTTCAAGGAATCCTACTGATTGCGTAAAGGATCTCTTGATTTGAGCTTCATTGTCTCTTACGTTTCCTCTTATGTTTATCTATGCATTTTTATTGCTGTCATAATATATTCTGTGAGATTTTGTCATCTTTATATTGAGGACCCCCTATTGATATTTTCAAAATGTTTATGATCCTAACTTTAAACTCTGAGTAATTTTTTTTTAATTTTTTTAATGTTTATTTATTTTTGAGAGACATAGAGGCACAGCATGAACAGGGGAAGGGCACAGAGAGAGGGAGACACAGAATCGGAAGCAGGCTCCAGGCTCTGAGCCGTCAGCACAGAGCCCGACGCGGGGCGCGAACTCACAGACCGTGAGATCATGACCTGAGCTGAAGTCGGCCGCTCAACCGACTGAGCCACCCAGGCGCCCCTAAGAGTAATTTTTTGTACTTTGCCTTTTTTTCTCTAATCAAATCAGTCCTCACTTTATGGATAGAATATCTTCTCTAATCCTTTTGGATATATTAATTAGAGGATTCTTAAGTTCTTTTGTGGTCTTGAATTGTCTCTTCTCTCAGGGTAAATATTTCTGTTTTTGATACTTTGGGTCATTTTCTATGGTACTTAATCTCATAAACATAGTGATTTGTGGTACTCCACTCACATTTAATTTTCTGTGTTTCATTTGCTGTTAGATGGTTAAAGTTATTCTCTGGCTACATTGATTGTCTAGGACTGTTTCTTTATGACTTCCAAAGATGTGTCTTTAAAAGGGACAGTTCACTGTTCAGGGAAATAGAGAAATGTTAGTCAACTAGAAATCCTGAAAGAAAAATTCATTGATTCTATCTGGTTTTCCAGCTTTAGGACTCACTCTTTGGAAAGAGTATTGTCACGGCCAAAATATTTGGAAGCATTCTGTGGGCTTGTAGCTCTGCTAACTGATCTAGAGAGGCTGCATTAAACAGGAGATAAAAGTGGTTGAAAAGATGGATGAAGAACAACATGAAATTACTAATTTTATAAACCATGTGCATCTACACTGGTGTAGGGACATGAGTGGAGTTAACATTTTTGGTTATGGAAAAAAAATCACATGGGAACAAGTTGTAATGACAGAACGGGTCTCTTTTGCATCCATAATAACCTGTAAATAGTGACTATTATTGCTCTCACACTTTGATGCAATACTTATTGATTTAATTATTTATATCCACTTTTCCCAAACTATCAATATATCGATCCCTTGCATTGTTGTCATTCGTTAATTACTAGTGTTTATCACACTTAAGGTCAGGTGACAGATATTCAGTGTTTGTTGACTGAATGACTGATCAAATTAGGTGATGAATGAATGACGACTCTGGAGTTTCTCACTTTGTCAGGAAATTTCACCTGTCAGTTTCCTCATATTATAAGGATCATATGTATCTATTTTTATTTTTTCAGAGATTTCAGAAAACTTAAATACTATAAGAAATACCAGTGCATTATAAAAATCAGTGCTATATATACATGACAACCAATATCGTTATCATTAGCATTTTCCTCATCATAATCTCATCATCACCATCATCATCACTTTTATCATTTTAAATCAAACAAGGACCCATTTCTGCTGATTCAAAAGTACCTATTTGATAATAATTCCCAAGTTTACCTGACTGATACAGGTGTTTTTATTTTTTAACTTTTAATTACTTACGTAGAAAATGTCTGTTAGGATTTTTGAAGAAAATATAAACTTACTGGAATAAAAGTCTCTTGTCTTCACAGAAACTACATGACTTAAATACAAATGCAACATTCAGAAAATTTTATGCATAGTAGTATGATTAACACAAAAATAAAAATGTGTATATTTTTTATGTTTCAATCTATTTACACACAAATTTATACATTTAATTATTTTTATTGCTTTATAATACAGTTGAGATATGTGCTATTTCAATGTAAGTTATAAGGAAATTGAAAATACGAAAGGTTAAGTGATTTTGCCAAAGGTCAAAGATAATGAGTAACAGAAAAAATAACAGAACTCAAATATACAATCCCCTAATTTAGTATTTTATTATATGATATCAACATGCATTCAAACTTAAGTTGGCTAATATTTTTGTTATTATCATTTTTGGTGATAAAATTTCATCCTTTTTTTAATAATAGAAGAGGCAGAATATAGAGGAAATCAAATGCACTTGGCATCTTTCATCTTATCCACCAGCTGTTCTTAGTTCTAATTTATAAGATGGTGTTAACTGGACCCCCAAGTAATGAGACTTTAATGACAGAATGGAATCGCTAATTCTTTTTCCTCAGCCAATTTTTCTTTGGCCAATGAACTAATTATTGAAAAGAACTTAGTTATATTTTCCCCAGTTCACTGTTAGCAATAATCAAAGAAGCAAGAAGAAACGTGATAGTGTCTGGGGACAGTTATTGCAACTATTTTGCTTGCAGCTTAAAAGATGTTAAAAAAAAAAAAAGGCAAAGTGGTGGGAAATGGGTGTTACTTTCCACATACAGAGCATTGCCTGACTCATATGGCCAAAGAGCAAAGTCATTTATGGGGAATCATTGTCTCCAGCAAGATCATTTAAGAAAATAAATGCTTCCAGACCAGATGGAAATGTTAGAGAGTCGGACCTAAATTAGGGAAACCATTGGCCACATGTGAATCCCAAGCTATATACATAAGCCTCATCTGATTAACTGCTTTGAAAATTGCCTTTACAGTGAAATTTAGAGCCCACAAGAAAAAAAGGATGGCTTTAATAGTGTACTGAGAGTTTGGCTCTCAGGGTAGAAATTTGAGTATTGTGTTAGACCACCCAATTTAACCAGCTCTTTCTCTTTATTTAAAGAGTAACAATTATCTTTGTTGAAAGATTTTTACGTGTCAGGAAGTAGCATGTATTATATAAAATCTTAACAATAGTCTTAGAAGATGCCATGAGGAAGCTGAGTCCTATGAGTAATAATAATGGTGTCGATAATGAAAATAATTATAGTTTTTTGAAAAGTCATTAAGTAGTGACCATCATTTTCTTGACCCTCAAAACATTCTTTTGCTATAAGTGCTATTATTTTACCTCCATTTACATATAAGGAAACTGAAGCCATAGAGATTAATTAACTAGCCCAATGTTATACTTGTCAAGAAGCCAAAATTTGAACCCAAGCGATCTTGTTCTAGAACCTGTGTTTCTAATCACAATGCTAGACTGACAAGAACTGAGGGGTATGGGCTGTTTTATTCATCCCATAGCAGATACTCAGTAATAACTTGTATAAATAAAGAAAGGTTCAATTAGAGAGGAAGGAAAGAAGGAAGGAGGGAAGGAAGGTAGGAAGGTCTCTGAGTGCAAGCTATGTCATATCCCCCCCACCCCCCAATATATCACAAAGCCAAATCTAGGTCTGATCTTATTGATCAGCCTATGAGCATTCTGAATGGTGATAGTAAAGATGGTCTGTATAAAATGGAGCACAATCAAGAAAAGGGTTCAGGTAAGTCCTTCTTAGGATGTTAGCCATACAGATATGACAGAGTAAGCCTAGAAAGGAAATTGCATCTTCCCAGATAGAAGACATACATGTCCTACTCTTCTCTGCATTTACTTTATTTTACTTTATTTTATTTTTTGTTTTTGATTTATCTTGTTATTCCAAAGCTTTGGTTAAATAAAATATATTTTACATTTTATTTGAAAGTAACTTCCAATTCACAGAAAAGTTGCAAGACTAAGAATAATGCAAAGAACACGCAAAACCTTTTATCTAGAGAACCTATTGTTAGCATTTTATTTCATTTACTTTACAATTTGTGCATTCTGTCTTTTACATTCACATATTATCTGTCTACCTATCCACCTATTTATATATATGTTTTTGTATTGGTTTTGGTTTCTGAATCATCTGAGAGTAAATTGCATATATCATACTTTATTTCAAGACACATCAATGTGTATTCTGAAATCTAGGATATCTTCTTATGTTATCCAAACAGTTATTAATTAGATTAAATATGATACAACCTTTTCCTTATATATTACCCATATTTCAGTATTAATTGATTAAACCAATAATGTCCTTTATGACATTTTTTCCTTCTAGTTTACGATCAAGCTGAGGATTAATATGGTCCTTAAAATACCATGCCTCTCTAGTCTTCTTTAATTGGAAAATTTCTATGATTTTTATTTTGGTATTTTATGTTATTGATTTTTTTAAATAGCATTTTCCTTCTTTTAAACATTGGCTCTTCTTCTTCCCCTCCTCCTCCTCCTCTTCCTCTCCTCCTCCTCCTCCTCCTTCTCCTCCTTCCTCTCCTCCTCCCCCTCCTCCTCCTCCCCCTCCCCCTCTTCCCTCCTCCTCCTCTTCCCTCCTCCTCTTCCCTCCTCCTCTTCCCCCCTCTTTGTCTCCTCCTCCTCCTCCTCCTCCTCCCCTTCTTCTTCTTCTCCTTCTTCTTCTTCTTCTTCTTCTGTGTCCTCATGATTAGATTCAGGTTATACATTTCTAGGTGGAATAATTGATAGGCGATACTGTGAATCTGTCAAGAGTATCACTTCTGGAGGTATATCTATCTGCCACATTAATAATCCATCACGACTTTGTTTTATTTCCTCATGGTGTAGTTCTTACTTTTTTTCCCTTTATTTCCAGTAAGTAATCTGTGGCAGTATGCTTTAAGACCATGGTGTGAATAGCCTGCTCCGTGATTCAAATTTCTCTCTACAATTAACATTAATTAATGACTCTTGCTTGATTCAATAGTTACTTTGGTTGCTGTAAAGAAATGATTTTCTCAATCTGGCCATTAACCATGAGATCTGGTTGTGGTACATAACATACATAACACAGGGCCAGCTGTATCAGTCTAGTTCTCATAGAAGTAGATGCCACAGTGGGATTATACATGCAAAGATTGCATTAAGGGTAATGATTGTAATTGGAAATAGGGAAAGAGCTGGAGAAAGCTGAAAGTGGCATCAGCTGAGCTGCAGGTGTAAGCTGGAATGAAGAAGGGAGGAGGAGTGAGACTGGGTGAAAGTGTCTCAGACTCAATACAGCTACAGTAGTTTCAGCAGAGCCATTGAGGACACATGGGCAAAAGGAAGCCATCAGATGGACTCAGGCGTCTCAGAAATAGATCTGCCTTCATAGCCCAGCTGTACTCAGTCATTGGCTGGGAACAGCACATGGGTTATATGGCATTTATACTCGAGGCTCCCTGTAGTAGGAAGTCTTTGGGGCACATTTCACTACTGCCTCAGCAGTACTTAACTTTTCTGAACCTCATGTTCCCACTATCAAGTCTAACCACTGTGCCCGTTCTTCCTCATGAATAAGTTTGAGTAATAAAATCATGTAGATGAAAGCACTTTGTAAAAGTCAAAACTCTATACCAATCTAACAGAATTTTCGTTACTATCACTGTTTTTAGAAGTCAGTCACAAACACTCAGTTTATGTTAGGAGCGGGGAATAACGAAATCTCCACAGTGTAGTGTCTACATTTGGTCATTTATGTGTATATAAGGTTAACGGGAACACTTTTTACTGAACTTATCTCTGATAAACTTTTGCCTATTTCTAGGGTTATTTGCCCTAGAATATAAGCGTTGAGGAAGAAAACACTCCTTCACAGAGCAAGAATGAAAGAGTAGATATAATTATGCTTAGAAGCAGCTTGCAGATAAATACTATTATGTCTCATAACTGTCCTATAAAATTTAAAACATTTCCAAGCAAACTAGTTAAGAATCTGTATGTGCTTCACATATAAACATAAAGATAAAACCTCTGTCTTAACAGAGGTTAAAATTTGTACTGGGATACTATCTTCTTGGAGGTGCTATGGTAAAATGAGAGAAAGTGCAAGCTTTGTTACTTAAGATTCACAGATCTTAGATAATTTATTTACTCTGTTTATGCTTTCCTTTCCTCAGATCTGAAATGGAAATAATAATATATATACTCTATGATTGATGTAAGCAGTAGGTATAACATATTTAAAGTGCCCAAGTCAGGGGCACCTGGGTGGCTCAGTCGGTTGAGCGTCCGACTTCGGCTCAGGTCATGATCTTGCGGTCTGTGAGTTCGAGCCCCGCGTCGGGCTCTGTGCTGACAGCTCAGAGCCTGGAGCCTGCTTCGGATTCTGTGTCTCCCTCTCTCTCTCCCTCCCCCGCTCATGCTCTGTCTCTCTCTCTGTCTCAAAAATAAATAAACATTAAAGTGCCCAAGTCAGTCCCTGGCAAATAATAGATACAATAAATGGTGGTCATCATTCCTCAATCAAGAAGTGTCTCTTAAGGACCTATTATTGATTAATTGCTGTGATAGATGCTGAGCCATACCGTACTAAAGAGAGACAAAGCCACCCCTGCCTTCCATTACAGTCTACTGGGGGTAAAAGCAATTCCTACAGTGTGAAAAAGACCTTGACAGGGTAAGAATAAGGTGCTATGGAAATATATAGAAGGGTCATTGAACACAGAATTAGGAAATCAGGGAAGTTTCACTGAGGAAAAGATCGATTTCAAGGAGAGTCCCAAGCGTAGTAGAACTCAGTCTACCTAAAGGGGAAAGTGAGAACAGAGGAGAATCCTCAGCAGAAGAAAATCAGCATGTGCAGAATCCTATAGGCAAGAACAAGAATAATGTGTTCAGGAAACTGGGAGGAGATCATAGTGGAGATAGGAGGTGATAAAGTAGTGGGGGAAACAAAAGTTCGTGAGGTGAGAAGGGCTTGGAGATCAGTATTAAGGGATGTATATCAGTGGCCCGTATTTAAATCCTGACACAGAGCAGATGCTAAGTGATTGTGGAAGATGGAATTATTTTTATCACGCCTTGTTCTTTGTTGTTGTCTTCGTTGTTATTGTTGTTGTTTTTTGTTTTTTGTGGGTTCTTTTGGTGATATCCACTATGTTTTTACCAAGATACTCTTTAGAAAGAAGAATGTGTGTCACATAGAAACATTCTGGTTTCTCCTTGAAAGGTAATGTCACATATGCAATTCTCCAAGTGGTGAAAAGATCACAAGATCTCTAAAATTAGAGTTATAATATGAGATTAGTATTTACTTCCCAAGAATTGAATGAATTCTCTAAAGAATTCTAGTTTTCTCATAGGGGTGTCAATTTCATTTCCTTGTTAATTAACAGAGTCTGTGAAAAGAGTCCAAGATCCTGTTTAGTCGGCCCAAATAGAGCCTCCATGATCAGAGATTGGAGCATGCAGACACACACATGAACTCTTTCCAAAGCAGTTGTTTGAAGTTGCCCGAAAAAAAAAAAAAATTCACAGGCTGCAACTTTGATCAAAGAAAAATTAGGGATAATCCCCAAGTCAAACCGAATTCTCTGTGGGTATTTGTGGCAATTTAACTGAAAATTGTATACTATCAAATCCCCATGACATATGTTTGAGGTTTGAAAAGACATGAATAATCGAGGAAGATGGAAATTTGTGAAGTCCAGAGATGTTTATTGACAGGGCTTATTTCACTTTTCTCAGGCCAGAGAGATGAAAAGGTTTTCTCTGCTTTTCTTTAAATACTTGATCCACTCCAAAGAGGACAGCTGGATAATCCCCACAGACAGAAGAATTACTGACTCACCAAAATCGCATAGGCCTGGGGACATCAGTGTGGTTCCCATTGCTAGCTGTGTGAATAGTTAGTATATTTGGACGTCGATGTCCATTTTCAAAATACACCAGTCAGTCGTTTGTATTAATTGATTCCCCATGTCCCATCTTCCCTGAGCCACATCCGTTTCAATGAAGGGACTGTATAAAGGTATGATTTGTGTTGTATAATACTAAACATCAAATGCGAGCTTTAAAAGCCAGTCAATTGCCTATATGTTGAGCCATTCTCTTCAAGCATATGTTTGCATTTAGCTAAACAGAGCCAGATCTGACCGTGGGTTACAGTGGGAGTGGCAGCTGTATCCATGGAAGCACTGTGCAACAATGAAATAAAGGTGCCAAACAGAAAGAGAAGCAAAGACAGTCCAATAGTGGGGCACTCAGGAGAATCAAACAAATGGCTCACAACCAGAAATAAGCCTGGGTCAGGACTCATTCTGACAGGGCTGTGCTTGGGCAGCAGCCAGCCCGACCTGAGGTTGGACTTCAGCATTGCCTCTTACCAGTTGTATAGCTTTGTGCAAGCTAGTTACTTAACATTTTTAAGCTGTGGTGGCCTCATCTTTGAAATAGGAGAATGATACTTAATTTAAAGTTTACTGGAGGATTCAGTAAGATTCTAGTATGCTAGATCTTAGTAACTAAATCTATTATTGTTATTGTTATGTTATTTTTAATAATAATAATGGCAGAACATCATAATCATCATCTCTTAACATGTCTTCCTTGTATGGCTGATAGGTGAATTTCCTTAGTACAGTTAATTTAACTTAAAATTATCTAAATGTTTAGCCCAAAACGTAATGTAAACAGTCCCAGGTTATTGGTAGGAGATATATATATTTCAAGGATGTAAAGATCAACTAAGGTGGATAATAAACTAAAGTTCAAGAAAACATAGATATGTAAATGTCTCTTAGGATATCATAGACAATGAAGTAATTAACTTACATTAATGAGAGAGTAAAAGGAGACCCAACTGAAGTGATGACATTTGAACTCAGGGTGAGGTATCATTAGCCTTATAATTGTATGTTCCATATACTTTTAAAATTATACTTTTTTTCTGTTGTTTTAAACACAGATCAACATTAAAAGTCTTACAGTACAGTTATTTTTTAAATTTTTTTAATATATATTTTTTGAGAGAGAGATACAGAGCACGAGCAGGGAAGGGACACAGAGAGGGAAGGAGACACAGAATTAGAAGCAGGTTCCAGGCTCCGAGCTGTCAGCACAGAGCCTCATGTGGGGCTTGAACCCATGAATCATGCAATCATGACCTGAGCCGAAGTCAGAAGCTTAGTCAACTGAGCCACCGAGGTGCCCCACAGTTCAGTTATTGACATTTAAGTTAAGTTAATATCTTTCACTAATGGTCTGAAACAAAGAAAAAAAATAGATTGTTTTCCTACTGGATTTTTTTCTTTTTGAAAATCCTTATTTAGTTTTATGAAAATAATGGATTTGGGAAGACTGATCTTTATTTTCCTTCTTTGCCACCACTAGGTCTAAATTTACCTTATTTTTTTTCAAAGAATATTTTTAAGTTTATTTATTTTCAGAGAGAAGGAGAGGGAGAGAGAGAAGAGAGAGAGCCTGTTCAAGTGGGGGAGGGACAGAAAGAGGGAGAGAAGAGAATCCCAAATCCAAAGCAAGCTCCGCACTGTTAGCTCAGAGCTTGATGTAGGCCTCTATCCTAAGAATCATGGATCATGACCTGAGGTGAAATTGAGAGACACTTAACTGACTGAGTCACCATGGCACCCCTAAATTTACCTTATTAATTTACTTTATTTGTTACACAAACCGCATGTGGTCATTACTAAAGGTTTTAAAAAAATGAATACAGTAATGTGGACAAAAGATTATTTAATAGTGACAGTCTATAAAGTGATCAAATTAAATAGGGAATGGAAAACTTTTAATGACAGGGCTGCTACATTAAAAATGTATGGTTTCTTCTTATTGTATGATGACATTTCCCTAAATTATAATGTTAATTTAACCCTGTACTATAGTTATTCCACTCTATAAATATATTATTAGTTTGACTGAGTTGGTTGATTTGTTTGTCTTTGCATAGTAGATTGCATTTAAGTTTCATGGTAAATTCTTCCCTTGGAATAATTAGAATAGTAAAGCAGAAATGTCCAAGTTACAGGAGAAATATTGGGAACTAATTTCCTGTGAGGGCTACCAATACAAAATAAACACTTGTGGAATTTCTGCAATGTCTATAATAAAAAGAGTGCATTATCACTGCACTTTGTGACTAGAAACACCAAGTAAAGCTCCCTGTATCCAATTATCTTAGCTGTCATATTAGCAAGTATTTATTGAATGCCTAAATTATAATAATCAATTTTCTGAAAACTATGAATATAAATGCATAAGGGAATGCATTTTTCTTCTTCAAGATGTTTTAAATTTAAATAGAAATGAATATCTTCTCTCTAGGCATTGGTAGTAAACAGAGAACAGTATGCAATCTGGTTTTAGAATTTTATGTTGAAGGTGATACTGATTTGTGACACGCTATTGTATAGTACAATAGGGCTGATTTTAGAAAGGACTTTAGAGATGGTGTAGGATGTAGATAGGTATGTGCAAGAGAGTAGGAACCTCCAGACAATGAAGCATGGATAGAAACAATGAATTAAGAAATAATAGAACAAAATACCAGTATTATAGAGGGAGTTCATCATATAACATAAATTTTGTTTCAGGAGTTGTTGAATAAGGGTTCAGTCATTACTGCCTACTTTAAACTCCACCAGTGAAGGCTTGTCCAAAAGAGGTCATTCACATTATCAATTAATCTATATGATTTATAGCTCCTTCAGATTAGGGTCTGTGGATTTATCCTTATTTCTGCTCTCCATAACCCCAAATATATCATGGTAACATAATGGGCATTAAACAAAAATTTATTCAACAAAATAGAAATGGTAATGCTTGCTTACAAGTTTTCTACAAAGTCAAGACTGTAAAATTTTATTAAGCTAAAGAGCACATTTTTCTCAAAGGATCTGTTTCTATCTGGAGGATAGAATTCTTTGGTAGGTTTTGACTCTCGGAGGTTTTATGTTTTACTGAAAGCATTTAACTATATTTCAGCAAGGTAAACATAAAAGAAGGTTAAAAGAAGTAGTCTTTAGATAGCTAGGTAGCTAGTGTTTGACAGTATAAATTGAATCTGTCCCTTATCTTATAAAGACAGAAGACACTGAGAATGAGTAAAGAAAATTGGACTTCTAAAATGATAAAATATTTAATACCTCTACTGGAACAGAATCTTGTTTTTCATAACTTGATTTCCAACCAAATTTATGTTATGTGAAAACAAAACAACAACAACAAAAAACCCAGTGCCTAGAAAACACTTCGGTCTCCTATTTTGTTTTAAAACATAATGAAAACAATGACAATATAATAACTGGAAATACTAATTGGGTTTCTACAATGAACCTACTTTATTCTAAGTGCTTTGCATGTTACCTTACTTATCTTTTCGATGATCTGATGTTGTACATAATGAAAGGGAGGCTGAGAAAGTTCAACAAATGCCAAAGCTTCCCTAATTTGAAAGCTCATGCTCATTCCCTATGTCAGTATTTCAAAACCTTTAATTATTTGTTTATGATCTGGATTATTTTTATGATATATGAATATCACTTTAAATATTTTATTGTGGTAAAATATGCATAACATAGAATTTACCATTTTAAACTTTTAGAAAGTATTCTAAGTGGCATTAAATATATTCACATTGTTGTGGAACCATTGCCACCATCCATCCCCAGAACTTTTTCTTCATTCCAAAATGAAACTTGGTATCCATTAAACACTAATTCACCATTACTCCCTACCCCTAGCTCCTGTAAATCACTATTTTCATTTCTGTCTCTTATGAATGATGTGAGTGATATAAGTACCTCATATAAGTGGAATCATACATTTATCCTTTTGAGTCAGGCTTATTTCACTTAGCCTTTTCAAGGTTCATACATGTTATAGCATGTATCAGAATTTCAATGTCCCCCCCCCCTCAGTTTCTTTAAGGTGTAATTTACAGTGCAAAGTTGGATACATGTAAAGTATATAGACTGATGTCCTGTTACAGGTATATATATGTGAAATATTCACCACAACCAAGCCATTCAGCATAGGCTTAATAACATCCCATTGTATATATACATCACTTTGTTTATGCAATCATCCGTTGATGAACATTTGGAGTTGCTACCACCCTTTGGCTCTTGTAAATAAGGTTGCTATGAACATGATTGTACAAATATCTGTTCAAGTTCCTAACTTCAGTACTTTGGGATATATACCCAGAAGTGGAATCGTTCGTTCTTATGACAGATTGAACTGTTATTTCCTTAATGTATTCCTTCAAATCATCTCATTTTATCTTTATTTTTTTCATTTTAAATTAAATAGATTATTTTTATAGGAAACCTTATTATTCCTGAGATAGGATAAACTTGGTTATGCTACAATAATAAATTCCTGCAGTGCAATTTTATATCTTGCTCATTTTAGATATCTCATTGGGATCATGGAAAGGAGGGGTGGTTCTGCCCTACACAAATCACTCATGGACCCAGGCCGGTGGGGGCTGCATTATTCTTAGCAGAACAAGGAAAAGTCTACTGAATAAGAATTGCCTTTTGTTCTAGTTACCTCAAAGTAAACAAACAAGACAGTATTTTTAATGAATGATAAAGGATGAAGAGAATCAAATGAAGTTGAAATAAGGTTCAGAAGAAGAAAGTAGTTCATTTGCTTATCAATTTACACAAATATTTATTGGTTATTAAGCACTGCTGTAGACACTGAGAATACAGTAGTGAACAAGATAGAAATGGGCCATATCATCAGAGAACTTAACTGCTTAGAAAGAAACTCAGACATTACAATGAGAAATATAAGATCCAGCGATTACGAAAAAGGAAATTTTGAAGCATATAACCAGGTACACTTAAAGCAACACGAGTGGAGGGGCCCCTGGGTGGCTCAGTCGGTTGAGCATCTGTCTCTTAGTTTTGGCTCAGGAAATGATGTCGCAGTTCCTGAGTTCAAGCCCTGAATTGTGCTCTGCGCTGACAGTATGGAGCCTGCTTGGGATTCTCTCTCTCTCCCTCTCTCTCTCCCTCTCCTGTGTGCATGCTCTCTCTCTCTCAATATAGATAAATCTTAAAAAAAAAAAAAAAAAAAAGTAACACCTGTGGAATCAAAGAAAGGTTTTTATGAGGATGTGAAGTCTAAATAAGAAAGACATGTAGGTGGGTGCCTGGGTGGCTCAGTCAGCAGAGAATCTGTCTTAATTTCTGGCTGGCGAATTCAAGCCCCATATTGGGCACAGAGGATACTTAAAAAACCCAAAACACTGTAACCCATTTGGGGCACCTTAGTGGCACAGTCATTTGAGCATCCTACTCCTGATTTTGGCTCAGGTCATGATCTCACTGTTTGTGAGATTGAGCCCCATAGTGAACTGTGTGCTGACAGCATGGAACCTGCTTGGGATTCTCTCTCTCTCTCTGTCTCTCTGCTCCTATCCCCTTGTGCACATGCTCACGGTCTCTCTCTCCTCTCTCTCTCTCAAAATAAATGGATAAATTTTAAAGGAATAAAAAAGGATGTGGAAGAATAAGAAAGATGGGAGAGAAGAATACTTTAGACAGAGGAAACATTGAAATTGCTAAGAGTGCGAAAGAATAAGGAAAATTAGAAAATGTTAAAAAGTTCAATATTTCTGAAAATAGAGAAGAAAGTAGAAGTCATGAAAGAGTATGGCACTGCACATGTTCTGAGTAGTGAGAAGAAACAAATCCTTTTGCATAAGGTAAGGTTTCTTGTCTCCACCTTGTTCATGATGACCTGGAATCAAACAGGTTACAGGAGTCTGTGTCTAAACCCAGTTCATATGGCTCTATTGGCAATGCCTCTTCAAACTCCACGGTTCTCATCTAAATTGAATCTCATCATCTCATTGAATATGTCATCTTTTGAGAAAAATTGTAGGAGAGTAAAACCTATGTAATAAAAATTAGTAGTTATGAAAGTTTGGGAGGAAAACTTTGGAAAGATCTCATATAACAAACTATTAATTGATTATGACCAAACAATTAAAAGAATTTAGAATTTTTCAACTTCGATAATGGTAATATCATAAATTAAAATAATAAACTATTTTATCATTTCTAGTTGGCAATTTTTGTTGTTGGTGGTAGTGTTTTTGCTTTTTTTGACCACATAAATACTGATATATTAAACACTGAGGGGAATGTACCCTTTTTGGATCACTATATATATTGAGAGTCATATGGCCTATCTTACTTTTTAACCAGGTAATCTTTTCTTAGGAATATCATTTGAATAATAGGACATATACTCAAAAATTTAGATTACATATATCTAAATATCCATATATATATATATATATATATATATATATATATATATCCAATCTATCCTAACATTGCGTACAATGAAAAATTGGAATAATCAAATGCTTTTTACTCAGAATTTTTTGAGATCCCATACAGGTATTATAAACCATACCATGAAAGAATATCCAATATAAACAGAAAATAATTTTTTAAATTATTCATTTACAGAAAGCACTTTAAAATAGTACAGAGAGAGTAAGGTCAATATATGAATGAGTTTGTGTGTAGAGTTAAATTTGGAGACCATATAACAAATGTTAATATCTGTTGTTTCTGGGGAGGGAGATTTCTTTAGGCTTACTTCTTTAGATTCCTGCTATCCCCCTCCTCTTTTTTCACTTAACCCTTATTACTTTTACCAGCAGTCCCCCTCACTCTCCTTCTCTTCATCCCCACCCCTCCAAGGAAGATCACCACATGACTTCTAACTACAGAGATCCAAATCAAAAGTTTTTTAAAAGGTGAGTTTCCGATATTTGTAAATCAGGAAATCTGCATTTCTGCCATCCTGTGAGCAATCAGATCTGGCAACGCTGGAAGTGAGCTCCCTAGAGACAGTTGTCTACAAGCAGGAGCACTTATACCTTAGGGAGGAAGTGGCCTTTCCAGGCCCACCAGGCTCAACTTCTCATTTTCTCATGTGCCTGACCTGCTGTTACAAGGTTTGCAACACTTGTCTTTTTCCACCTGTTCATGCCGATATCAATGTCTTTGTATTCCTGACCACTCTGAGCCTTTTGTACAAGGTGGTATTAGATGAATCAGTAAGTAAATCACAAGGGAAAACAAGATGAAATCTAAAGTAGTTCTTGGTTAGAAACCATGCTTATTACAGAAGGTCTAGATCATGAATGATAAAGGAATTGTATGGCATATAGCCTAAAAAGGTTTGAAAGAAATTTGAATAGGAATATTAATATTCTGTAGTAAATTTAGAGCACTATAATGCCTTTTAGAACAGTTTCCGTATCGTCTGCATATTACTGTGCATACATGTGCTACGCTCTGTTTCTTTTTTGCACAGTATTTTTCTTTTTGTTCTACCTTTCTGATAGGATCTGTACATGGTTCCATCTTAGATGGTCTGTTTCCGTAATCCTCTGGTCTGCAATTCAGTGACACCCCCTCCCGATAAGGCAAGTGGGCTGGAGAAAACACCTCAAATGAGTTGAGTCCGCCAGATTTTCTTTTCTGCTAATGAAAACTTCCATCTGTGTTTGATGGTTTGAACAGAGAAGCCATGCGAAGCCAGAGCTATGGTGGATATGCACATGCCAAGGTAGAGGAAAGGTATACAGAGAGAATGGGTGAATTGTGTAGAGAGAAGCAGAGATGATGGCCACCAGGAGTGGCCTGAGCCCCTGTTTTGCAGTTCCAGACTTCAGGCTTTGTGAATCAGGCCCCATGAAATATCTATATCCTTCTGGTCAATTCCCCTTTTGGAATAAACTATTTTGAGTGATTCTACCTTAAGTGCACTCAGAAAATCCCAGACTAAAACAATATATAATAATCACTAAATAATCTGTGCTCGATTTATATAGGACTTAAATTTGGCTTCATAATTTTAGGAAAACATTGAACTTGAGAGTTCAGAGAGCATTTTTAAGACTTCTAGACCAATTTCCTCTTCATAAAACACTTAGCATAACAGTATTATTAATTTTTCTTCATCCTTTTTTTGCTTACTTCCAGAAAACAGGATAGTTGTTTTTATAATGACTCTTTGCATTTTAGTTTTTATTCTCCTTGTTCTTTGTGTCAGTCCTTCAGTAAATGGATATGCTCGCAGAATTCCTCTTAAGCTTTTCCTTTCCTTGGATAACATTGGCTAATCAGTCAATAATTTCCAATCTGATTTGTATCTTTTCCCCCTGACTCTCCATCATTTTGTATATCCGCCCACAATATGACATTGCTTCCTTTGAAATGTGTATTCTTTCATACCTCATGTTTTGTTGCTGTCGTTGTTGTTGTTTAACTATTGTCATCTCCCCTTTTTACATGCAAGCATGGCTTTGGTATGATGGGGTTGCCAAGCCATGATAAGTCAAATAACATATTGTAATAGAATATGAACTTTGGGGCCACACATACTTACCTGACTTACAAATGATACAATGTAAGAAAATCCCCTAACTACTCACAAGGCTATTATCACTGTGTTTACAATGAAGGGACAAGGCTAGCTGATATTAGAAAACAAATAATTTAGAAGTCAGTACGTAGTAGGATAAAGGATGCTGTGTCTTTAAAAAAATTTTAATGTTTATTAATTTTTGAGAGACAGACAGAGCATGAGTTGAGAAGGGCAGAGAGAGAGAGACATACACACACAGAATCCAAAGCAAGCTCCAGACTCTGAGCTGTCAGCACAGAGCCTGATGCTGGACTCAAACTCACAAACCATGAGATCATGACCTGAACCACCCAGGCACCCTGAAAGATGCTGTTTCTTAAATATCTCCCTTACTACCACACACATCTATGTATTGGATGAAACACAGAATCACTAATATTTATAATTGCTATTTATATAGTCATAACATTATTAAGCATTGTGAAAGGTGTCTTATGAGCTATTAATATGTGGATGTGTCATGCATAGTACCAGGCAGGTATAACTAATCCCATTTTTACAGGTGAGGAAACTGAGGTTTGGAAGGATTAAATAATTTATGCAGGGTCACGTAGATAGTAAGTGACAAAGTCTGTATTTGAATGTGGTTTGTTAAAAAACCAAGCATTTGTTCTTTTCCTTTGAGTGCATGGCCTCAGAGAAGAAATAGAGCTTAATAGTTTTAAGAAAGAACACCATTTCATGTGAATTGAACCTAATTTACTTGAATTTTATTTTTTAGGTGAATGACCAGAAAAAAAAATTAGATTTCTGTGTCATCACTGATTTTCGCTATGGTTATATTTTAGATAAAAATCAGAATGGAAATATATCCTTCAGACTATGTTTGTAATTCCAGAATGCTAATTACCTTTTGTTTGTCTCTCTGGATCCATTCTGTAACTTGGTCTGCTATGATTTCTGCCAGGGGAGGCTTGACTTGTAAGTCTGAACGCTTTGCCTTCTGCCTTCTGGTAGGATTCAACCAGTGGGAAGCCCTGGAAGGAGATGAGTGAGGAGTAGAGGAAGAGTGAAAAAATGTGGGCTACTCTTTCCTTTTCTTGTCCCTTTAGTCCAGGAAATTCTAACAGCACCTTTTTTTTCACTGGCCTCAGGGCAAAGTGGGGCGGAATCTACACTACCCCTTGAATGTTCATTAGCCCTGCCCCCACCTTTGTAAACAGTTTCTTTTTAAACCCTCCTCGAATCATGGAAATCTGATTTTATTCTAGGATCCTGCCATTTGTTTCATACTGGGAATCTTCCTTATACACTGATGCCTAGCAAATTACTTGGTATACTAACTGTGTTTTAAAAAGTGGATAAACAAATGAAAGAACACAATGATACACTTACTTTATTCTAGTAGATGACAGGGGCTAAGGGAACCACTGTGGGTGTCTGATAATCCAAAAATGGTTTCCTGTTCAGTGGAGGTCAGTATACCAAATATAAAAGTAAATTTTTATCTAGACTTTCTTCCTCTTTTATAAACAAAATAGTCTTGGAACCCCATGAAAGCTGAGAAGACGGTCGTACAGTCAGATTCCTGCTGTCTGAAAAATGTGATAGTAATCCAGGAAGGGATTTCAGAAGGCTTACCCAGCAGCTCTGTGGTCACTCTGGTCTGGCAAAGAACGAAAGCCCCATGGTTAGGCTGAGAGCTTAGAACTGCACTCAGAAGCCAAAAGTCGTTTAGCTTGAATTGTAAAATGTTAGCCAACTTTGGACCAAGACATCTTCCTGAAAATGAATAAAAATTTCTAAGGAGAAATAGTCACTATCTTAAATATATTTCAAGTATGGGACTCATCCTGAATGAAATGATACCTCTCTTCTTTCAGGTAATACATTTATTTGATTGACGGTATCCAAACTTCCAAACATTTAACTTTATCTATCTCCTAGGAATGATTCAGTGGCTAGCGGTTAAATTTCATTTCACTGTAAATACAATGATCTCTTTAGGTAGTTGAGCAAGGAAGGGTTGAGACCTCTTATTTTCAAGGCTCCTAAAATTGTCTGAGGACTTATATTCATATAAACAACTTTATTTTTTAAAGAAAGCACCAAGTATTTACAAACCATTTACCAAAACCCCAGTCACTTTAGATTCTTCAGTGCTACTTAGCATATGCTGCAATTGTACCAGGCACTTTGAATACCAAAGGTGTTTAAAAAATTGCTATTCTGATGCAAATGTGAAATTGATGTGTGTGTGTGTTATAGGGTGCTCTCTCTACATCTTTGATAAGAAATATGTTAAAATTCTACTTATAAATGAGGAAACAAATTCAGAGGGGCAGGGTCACATGCTCTAAGTTTCACATTGGGGGAAGAAGTGGAGAGAAAACCCTGGCCTACTTACTTCTCCCAACACACAAAATAATTAGAAAAAGGCAGCCCCTAATCTTCCCCAAGCTCTAGCAGGTTAATTTAGTCACACCTAGGGACAGTTTGGGAATGACAGGTAAGCACAGTGAGATGCCAGACTGACTAAGGATGCAGAGTGAGAGGCAGAGGAACATCTGGTTTTGTTCTGTTTTTGATTTGTTTTGAATTTTGCTATTCCTATGCATGTTATCATATTAATGTATTGTAAGAATCTGTAGAAAAACTCTTTTGCAGTGCCTAGGTGGCTCAGTCAGTTAAGCGTCCGACTCTTCATCTTGGCTCAGGTTGTGGTCTTGCATTTTGTGAGTTTGAGCCCTGCATTAGGCTCTCTTCTGACAGTGCGGAGCGTGCTTGGGATTCTTTCTCTCCCTCTCTCTCTGCCCCTCCCCTGCACATGTTGTCTCTCTCTCTCTCTCTCTCTCAAAATAAATAAATAAGCCTAAAAAAACTTTTTTGGGGGGTTTTGATTTGGAATGGTATTTGTGCATTTAACAATTGTGGTATAATGCCCTGTACCTCACCCTAGATATTCTGAATTAATTTTGACTTTCATGTAATCCAGGTATAGGAAACTTCTTTTTTTTTCCTTTTTTTTCTTTTTTTTCAGAAATAGGTATTTTCTGTAGCTTCTTCAGTTACTTTAATTTATAGCCAGAGTTGAAAATTCCTGCTTTATAAGAATGGAGAGAAACAATGGAAGTTAGGAGAAGAAAGACGGAAGAAGAAAAAAAAGAAAAAAAACAAAGGAGGAAGGGAAGGGGGAAAGGAAGAGGAAGGAAAAAAAGAGGGAGCAAAAATGGGAAGAAAGGAACTATGAAGAATGGAGAGGAGTAGAGAACAGATGAACTCCATATGGGAGCTGAGACACAGGGGATGATTAAAAGTATCCTAAGTATGTGTAAACCCAATATAGATGGTCACTGACTTATAATGATTCAATGTACAATTTTTCAGTTTTATGATGGTGCTAAAGTGATACACAGTCAGTAGAAACTGTACTTCAAATTTCGAGTCTTGGTCCTTTTCTGAGCTAGTGCTGTGCAACGCAATACTCTCTCGTGATGCTGGGCAGTAGCACTGAGGCAGCTCCCAGTCAGCCAGGGGATCTGAAGGGTAAACCGATAGATTTGCAACCATTTTGTACCTATACAACAATTCTCTTCACTTTTAGTGCAGTATGTAGTCAACCATGATTCAACACTTTACTATACAACAGGCTTTGTGTTGATTTTGGCCAGCTATAGACTAGGCATGCTGAGGACATTAGTAGACTAGGCTAAGCTGTGATGTTCAGTAAGTTAGGTGTATTAAATGCATTTTCAGCTTACAGTATTTTCAATGTACAACAAGTTTATTGAGACATAATTCCATGGTAAATCGAGGAAGATCTGTACTTATGAAATAGTATGTGTCAACTAAACAAACATAAATACTGATTATGAACACTCTGAAGTGAAAACAAAATCCATTGTGTCTGTGTGTGTGTATGTGTGTATAAAATCTATATATTCGTAT
Source organism: Paguma larvata (assembly GCA_030068075.1). Taxonomy (NCBI): domain Eukaryota; kingdom Metazoa; phylum Chordata; class Mammalia; order Carnivora; family Viverridae; genus Paguma; species Paguma larvata. Next base: position 49,288,158 of record CM057831.1, read on the forward strand.
ATTCATACATATATGAAATCTTCCCCAGACACATAGTATTGCTATTTACAACTATTTTCCCAAGTCTGGCTTTCCTAAGGAAATATTCATGTTCTTAACACACGTACTTGGGCAGCTTAATATTTCTGGAACAGATGACACATACAGCAGTTGGCATCACCAAAATGTATTAAGGTCATCATCGACTAGCTGTCAACACTACCCAGCAGTACTAGTCTCTTACTCTGGTCTACTTCCTCCAATGTTTCTTTCGATGACTACTTCAAACCTTCTCTTTAGCTGACAGATTTTGGAGTCTTCCCCCACCAACTAATCTCTCTTTTTGCACTAAATAGTTACTGTGCTTACATCCCACCTTCAAAAACAAACAAAGGAAGAGCTAATCAAACACTTTCACCTTCAGTTTTCATCTTGCCAATTTATGCTCTAACCAGTAGTCGCCCCCTTATTCTCCACGTTTCTGCTGGTTACATTCCTGTGCTCTGCCTCAGTATCCCATGTAGCTTTCCATTGCGCTGTATCCTGATTTTTCCTGCTGTCTCTTTAATCTCATAACACTGTTTACCAGTATTGATTAACTTTTCCTGTGTTGTCAATCTCTCTGTCTCTACTGTATTCTTCCCAGGGCACCAGAATACGCCAACACTCTCTATTTCTTAAACAAACAAACAAACAAACAAAAACTACCAGCCATACCTTATAAACTTTCTCCCCTTATAACCAAGATTCTCAGAAAGTGTATATTTGCATTTTCTTCACTTTCTTCACCTTCTTTTGTCTCCCTCCTTCTTCAAACCATCTTCCGCTTTCTTCTTTCCATCAAGAAGGATCTCCAGTGATCACCAGGTTGCTAAATGCAGTAGGAAATTTTTTTGCCAAATTTATTTTACTTCCTATCAGCCTTCGGCCTATTTATTTCTTAAAATGTTCTTCTCTTAACTTTTGTGATAGCCCTGGCTTTTGGCCTGCCCCCACTCTCCTGGTCTTTTCCTGTGCTTCTTTATTGGTGCCTCCTATAACCAAATAATCTCGTGCTCATGATTTTAGACTCTGGAGCCAGCCTGTTCAAATTCAAATCCTGGCTATGAATCATACCACCAGTAGGTCAGCACAGATAACTCCTCTATAAAAATGCTAATACTACTGTTAACTTCATCGAAGTATTTTTTGAAAGAAGTAACTAATTTGATTGCTTGAGACATTGCCTCTGACATAGGAAATGCTAAAGAGTGGCGCCTGGGTGGCTCAGTCTGACTTCAACTCAGGTCTTGATCTTATAGTTCATGGGTTCAAGTCCCGTGTCTGACAGCTCAGAGCCTGGAGCCTGCTTCGGATTTTGTATCTCCTCTCTCTCTGCCCCTCCCCTGCTTGCCCTTTGTCTCTCACTCTCTCAAAAATAAATAAATGTTAAAAAATGTTTTTAAATGCTGAAGAGAAATATTATTTGTTATTTTCTTATACCTGTTTTTCAAGTCATATTAAGTTTCCCCTTTCATACTGTATTTTGAGTCTCAGAATGGTCTTTTTCATGCTGAAAGATTTAAGTACTATTTTAATTCTTGAAATTTATAATTTCATATCATTAATATCTTCTGTGTTCCAGTCTTATTTTCAGTATTTGTGATTGGATATCCCAAGGAAACCACAACTCAGCAGGTGTGAAATTGAACTCCTATTCTTTCCCTTGCAAAGTGAATGGCACCCCCTTTAGAACAGTGGCACAGGTCCAAAACTTATAAATCAGTATTTTTTTATATGCTACATGTGTTATAGTATCACATAATGTACATTTTAGTTGCTGAATATCTCAGGAATCTCTTTTCTCTGTCCACACTGCTATTACCCCTGGTTAAGTCCTCTCATTTTATTTTTTCTTATAAGCTTATGTACACTGTGCAGCCACAGTGAAGTTTTGCTTAAAAACAAATAGTGAATGAAATGATCATGTTCCTTTCTTTATTTCTTACTATCACTTTTGGGGTTAAAAAAAAAAAAAGAGCAAAATCCTTAATATACCACAAGGCCTGAATAGACTGCCTACCCAGATCCCCAACTACAGGAACAACTGTTGTGATTTCTTCGTTCTAGCCTCTCTTGACCGTGCCTTCATCCCTTTTGCTCATTTTGCTCATGCTCACCTCCACCTCAAGGTCTTGCTGTTTTGTATGTTAACCACTCTCCTTCATCTGCTATAAATAGTTAACCTCTACTTATCTTCAGATTTTGAAGCTTACATGTTATTTCTCAAGGAACTTCTTTCACGATTCTCAACGCTAAATCAAATCATAGCTGTCTGTATGTTCCCTTGACAGTGTTAAGTTTGTAGTTATATATTTGATTATCTTATTACTATCTGTATCTCCCCTTAGACTTTAAGCTCATCATTGCTTCCCAAACCTACTCAAGTGTCTGGAATATAAGATATTCAAACAATATTGCTGAATAAATGAACAGTGCCTGTAAGAGAAAGTGGGGGCCATAAAGAAACTAGAAACTCATGGAAGAAGCTTATGGATGTAGCATCAGATAATGGGTCCTCAGCTTGTTTCTGGTTTTCGTGTGTTGGTGATGTCGGAGAGCCACTACAGGGCTCTATTCCCCTCAGGGACAAAGTTAGATTTCGTATTTCCTTTTCACTCATTCAGTCTGTCATTTTATCATGATTTATTAATGGAATATTGCCCTTTTAGCAGTATACAAAACATTACAAATACAGCTATGAACAGAACAGAGATGACCTTATTTCTCTTAGGGTTTATTATGAAGGCATAGAATCCTAGTATCTCCGAGTGATAAGGTAGCAGTTTTAATAAAGGAGTCTATGGAACACTAATGTTATAGCTCCATAAAATAGAAGTTCCTAAGAAAGTCTAGGCTATGAAGCACACTGCATTTTTCTCATGGAAATTCATAAATAACATTGGCTCACTAAAGACTCTGAAAATATTTGCAACAAAGAAATCATTTAAATATGTGTAACCCAGCATTCCCTAAAGGTAGGGTTTTTTGTTTGTTTGTTTGTTTGCTTTTGCTTTTGTTTTAGCAGAACTCTTGTGCCGAGGAGGTACTAATACAAGACTATCCATTTCGTGTTTATATTGTTTTTTTTTTCTCCATTCCATTGAGTCAAAATTATCTTTATAGTTTAGAATCATTAGATTCTGATGTTTAAAATAATTAAATAGTTAATTTTGGCTGATGGTTTATAAACTTTCTTGACTTTAAGAATCTGTGGTTCAAAATGGTTGTTTTGAAAATGCAGGCATCAGAGTTTCTCTGATCAAGCCAGTGGTGAGATATGAGCTCCATTAGCTAAGCCGTTTGCTGCCCCCATGGAGTACCATTGGAAAATCAGTGATCTTGTCTGACTGCATCACTTATCAGAAAGAGCGAAGATGGAAATCTAAAGAGGCAAAGATAAATCTTAGAACACACACCTGGTCAAGTAAAGGGCAAGAAATAAAACTCAGGTCACTGAATTCCTAACCATTGCTTTTCTCCTTCTAGCACATAACCACTCTACCCATGCTCTGAATTATATGTTCTGGGGAATTGTAAAATTGTAACTTTTAGAATTGTAACTATAACCTTTAAATATTCTACCCTTCATTATGTGGCAACAGTACTGACCTTTGGCCTCTACACAGACCAAGCGTGTTCCCACCCTCAGAAATTTGCATTTCTGCTACATTGGCCTGGAATACTCTGGCCCAGGCCTTCGTATAGCCAGCTCCATTCAGGCCTCAGCTCAGATGTTGCTTCCACAGAGATGCCTTCTCTACCCACAGAATTTTAATATCCAATATCCTATTACTGTGTTTTATCTTCCTCCTAGCACATATTGTCAGTATCCGATTATTATTTTGTTAATGTATTTGGTTCCTTGGTTATTATCTATCTCCTGTGAGAATGGAAGTTCCATGAGTCTTTTTTATGGATTGTTGAATCTCTAGACCTAGAAAACTACCCAATATGCATGTATACAGAAGGCATTTGATAAGCATTTGTTATATGAGTTCATACCAGGCAAAGCTGCATGTACGGGCTGTCCATGGTAGCAGTGAGTTGCTTTTTGGATTGGCAGAAGTCAAATGACCACCTCTCTAAAATTCTAGAGAAAGTATTAAAGAGACCAAGTTAGATGTCTGAATTCCCTTCTAGCCTCGATTTTCTAAGATTCAAAAAGATTGGGATTGTTTCTCTTTATTCAAGAAATACTTACCACCTGGAAGAAAGTTTAATTCTAATGAGCCCAGTACATAGTACTGTAACAATTATTATCATATTCGTAAGGATTAAAAGATACGTATTTTAGGTGTTTTTGTTTTAAACCACAAGACCATAAAACTCTTTGGTTTAAATTTCGTAAACATTTCTTTACCACATAAATCAATAATTGTAGCTAGGGATATTTTACAAGTGAACTTTCATTCCCTTTTCGCCATTATTTAATAATGGTGCCACATTATTTTAGGCTCCATCGATGACACACCTGCATTAATGTCATTATCTCCCAACTGACTTCCTCCTCTGGCCCTGCAGTTACCTCTCTAGGCTTCCTTCCTTATTAATGCCAGAATTCTCTTGTTACAAATAAGTAATTTTCTACCTCTCCTATATTAAAGCCTTATTAGTTTCCTGTGTCTGCTATAACAAATTACCACAAAATTGATGGTTTAAAACAATTTAAATGTATTCCCTCACAGTTCTGGAGACCATAAGTCCTAAGTTAGTACTACTGGGCTAAATTGAAGCTACTGGTGGGGCCACACGCCCTTTGAGGCTCAGAGGACAGAATCTGTGCTTTGCCTCTTCCCACTGCTGGTGGCCACTAGCATCTCTTGGCTCATGTCATATCACTCCAATTTTTAAGGTGAGTACCTTCAAATCTTTCTCTGCTGTGTCTTCATATCACTTTCTCTTCTGTGTGTGTCAGATTTCCCTCTGCTTCTTTCTTATAAGGGTAGGATGTGGTTGCATGTAAGGCCCACTTGGATAATCCAGGATAACATTTCTATCCCAAGGTCCTCAACTTAATCACATCTTCAAAGACTCTTTTTCTTAGAAGGTAGCATTTGCAGAGTCCAGGGACCTGATGTCTTTATTGACCATTTTCAGCCTGCTATGGAATTTACAAGTTTGCCATTGCCTGTAAACTAAACTCCACACTTATTATCAGGAACTACAGTCCTCTATGAGTCTGAACTTTATTTTTTATTTTTTCTCTCTCCCAGATATCCCATGATGGCTTTCTGTATCCCTAGGAAAAATTTTTTCCAAATACATGTTTCCCCAGGTCTTAACCCTAAAATACTCTTTTGTACCTTGTCCTCTTTTTATAACATGCTGTTCCTTCTACAATATGCCCCCATCTTTTATCTTGGCAAACCTTCATTTATTGAATATATATATGGGTGACTGCAAAGTCTTAGTGACTGTGCTGAACGAATAAGACTTGATCCCAGGCTGGAGGATCTGAGCATCGACTGGTGAGGGCAGAGAAACAGAGTGAAGTATGATAAATGCCACAGCAAAGAGAAATATAAAGGATACTATAAGAACTGAAAGCATAGGCATAGAAAGGAGAGGGAACAGGGAATATATCCTTTTAAAGGCAATGCATGAATCAAATTTAAACAACACAAATCTTAGGCAGTACATTAGTAGAGTTCGTAACTGTGATGAATGGTTGCAGTTGACAGGGAGGCTTTCAAAGTTACTGAGTTCTGCTTTTTTTTTTTAAAGTATTTTCCCCCTAGTTTGATTGAAATACAATTGACATATAACATTGTATAAATTCAGGGTGTACAATGTGATTATTTGATGTGCATTTTTGTACACTACAACAAAATATATAGGGAAATAAAGAAACAGTCTCATTTACAATAGCACTGAGAACCAAAATACTTAGGAATTAATGTAACCAAGGAGGTGAAAAATCTGTATACTAAAAACAATGAGATAATAATGAGAGAAATTAAGAAGAAACACATATATAAATCATATTTGTGGATCAGGAAAATTAATACTGTTAAAATATCCATAATCCCCAAAGCCACCTGTAGATTCAGTACAAACCCTATCAAAATCCCAATGACAATTTTCAAAGAAAAACAATTCTAACATTAATACATAACCATAGAAGACCCCAAATATCCAAAGCAGTCTTGAGAAAGAACAAAGATAATAAAGATGAAAGCATTGTACTTCCTGATTTCAAGTATTCTACAGAACTGTAGTAATCAAAACAGTAAGATACTGGAATTAAAACCGACACATTCATCAATGGAATAGAATGGAGAGCCCAGAAATAAACCCAATACACAATCAACTGATACCTGAAAAGGGAGCCAAAAATATTCAATGGGGAAAAGATAGTTTTTTCCATAAGTGGAGTTGGTAAAACTGTGTTCACATGCAAAAGAATGAAATTTGACCCTTGTCTTAAACCATTCACAAAAGTTAACTCAAAATGGACTAGAAACTTAAATATAAGCTCTGTAATTATAAAACTGTCAAAAGAAAACAGGGACAGTCTCCTTGACATTGGTCTTCACAATGATGTTTTTGAATATGGCACTAAAGCACAAGCAACAAAAGCAGAAATAAGTAGGACTACATGAAACTAAAACAACTTCCAAACAACAAAAGAAATAAGAACAGAATGGGGTGCAACCTATGGCATGGGAGAAGATATTTGCAAACCATATGTAAGTTAAAGGGTTACTATCTAAAATATATAAGGAGAACATACAGCTCAATAGCAAAAGAACAGAAAGGTGATTAAAAAATGGTCAGGGAAACTTGCCACTTTTTTTTTTCCAAAAAGAAGATATACAAATGTCTACCATCTTAAGAAGGCTGGATTTCAGCCCTTTTAGCGTGTGATTTGCCAGCAGTAGATGAATCCTACTTTTATATTTCTAACACAACCTCCTGAGAACCCCCAATAAAGAAACAATTTAAAGGGCATATTACTTAGTTATACTCATTTTTCAGATCTTAGTTTAAGTGCTATTTTATGAGTAACACCTTCCATACCTCATGGGCCATATATTCTCTTATAGAACCTTACGACATCTAGTAGTTCTTCTATTATAACTGTCATCATTTTTTATTATAATTAAGTATTTAATATGTCTTGCCTAGACATATAACTTAGCTGTTATAAATTAAAGTACTTTTATGAATTAAAAGTTTTCGAAATGGCAAGAAACATGAAGACTTTGTTCATTGCTTTATACTCAGACCCTGTAGTGTTCCTGATACGTCTTTGATTTTTAACAAATGATCTTGGAATGAATTAGTATAAGAGTGAGAGAAGAAGGACTTAAAACTCATATTGAGTTCTACAGATGCCAACGCTCTGACGTCTCATGCTGTGTTTTAAGTGTTTACTTGTTCCTTCACACCTCACTGTTGCAGTGTATGAAGGACATGAATAGAGCAGCTATATCTGAGCTTTGCATAGTCTTAATTAAGCATGGCACATCTGATGTAATTGTTTATTGGAGTTTTGTTTTAGCAGACATGTACAGGTCTGAATTAAAAAAAAAAAATTAAACCAGGGAAGGGCTACAATCTTGCTAGTCAATTATATATTCCCAAAAGTTCAATATATATCCAGATATGGAAGCAGAAACTATATTGTGTTAGCTTTATTGAAATTATTTTGTCTGGCAGCAAATTTTAGTATATTAATTATCTTCAGTGTGTTAAAATTTTATTTGACATGTTTAAGTAGATATGTTGCTTTTAATTAAAGATTTTAACTGACAGAATATATTTTAAATTAGTCATTTTCATTCCTCCTGAATCTCTTCTGTGGAGCCATAAAGTTCTGTAGAACTATTTGTAAACCAAAGGTATAGATATTCCAGAGCAACTAGGGAGGGTTAGGTGCTGTAAGAAAAAAAGAAAACAGGTAAAGTCTTCTGCAAACATGATTATAGGAAAAATATTTTTAACTATGAGTAAAAACCCATATGCAATTTTAAAAATTGATTAATTTGGAGTTCCTTGGGGGCTTATTTGGTTAGGCATCCAACTCTTGATTCTGACTCAGGTCATGATTTCATAGTTCGTGAGATCAAGCCCCGCATCTGGCTATATACTGACAGCATGCAGGCTGCTTGGGATTCTCTCTTTCCTCTCTCTGCCCCTTACCTGCTCATGCTTTGTCTCAAAAATGAATAAACTTTAAAATAACAAATAAAAATTAAAAAATGATAAATTTGGGTACATAAAAATAAGAAAACAAATTTTGAATAGCACCAATTCAAAGAAAAAATGACCAATTGAAAGGAAACTTTTCAATGTGTATCAGAGAGTAAAGACCAATATTCCTAATTTTAAACAGAAAAATTGAAAAGGAATTATAATTTTCCCTATAGAAAATTGGGTAAAAACCATTAACACATAATTCACAAAAAGATTAAAGTAGGCCTTAAGCATATGAAAAGATGTTTACCTTCACAAATTAATACTAGACCAGGGAACTATTTATCATGTAGTAGATTGTCGAAAATTGAAGAACTTGACCAGTCCTTTGGTGAGGCAGTGGCAAACACTCCTATGTGTTACTGGGGAGGAAAACAAATAGTATAAACTCTATGGAGGTTGTACGGATGTTCTTCCCTTTGACCCAGAATACTCACTTCTAGGGATTAACCCTGATGATAGACCACCAAGAATGTAAAATTGCATGTGTACAAATGTATTTATTACATCATTTTTTCTCTCTGCAAAATAATGAAAAATATTTTATTAAATTATTTGTTAGTTATTTTGTTAAAATAATTTTGTTAAATTATGGTGTGTGTAAACACACACACACACACACACACACACACACACACACACACTTGAGTATTATGCAAATATACAAAAGAATGATGAAGACTTCTGAACTTCTGTGGAAAAATTTTCAGGAGACAGCCTAAGTGTAAAAAAGTACATAAAAGCATATGTGGCATCCTGTATTTTATGTAAGAAGTGAAAATAAGAAGATATGAATATACCTTTTATAATTGCAGAAAAAAAAAAAACAAGAAATACAAGCCTGAAAACAATAGGAACTGGTTAAATATAAGGGATACAATGAGCATACAATGAAAATGGGGTGGTAAGAATACAAGAGGAAATGACAGTTGAGTATACTGTTTTGTATTTTTTTTTAATTTAAATTTTAGTTAACATACAATACAATATTGGTTTCAGGAGTAGAATTCAGTAATTCATCACTTACATCACTGATCACTTACTCAACACCTAGTTCTCATTACAACAAGTAGCCTCCTTAGTATCCATCACCCACCTAGCCCATCTCCCATCACCTCCCTCCATTAACCTATAGTTTATTCTCTATCATTAAGAATCTCTTGTGATTTGTTTCCCTCTATTCTCTTCCACCCCATCCCATATGTTCTTCTTCTTTGTTTTTTAAATTCTACATATGAGTGAAATTATGTGGTATTTGTCTTCCTCTGATTGACTTATTTTGCTTAGCATAATACATTCTAGCTTTATCCACATCATTGCAAATGGCAAGATTTCATACTTTTTATGATTGAGTAATATTCCACTGTATATATATATATACACCACATCTTCTTTATCTATTCATCACTTGATGGACATCTTGGCTCTGTCCATAGTTTGATGATTGTCTGTAATGCTGCTGTAAACATTGGGGTGCATGTACACCTTCAAATCTGTATTTCTGTATCCTTTGAGTAAATACCTAATAGTGCAGTTGCTAATCATCATAGGGTAGTTTCTTGAGGAACCTCCACACTATTTTCCAGAGTGGCTGCACCAGTTTGCATTCCCACCAACAGTGCAAGAGAGTTCCCCTCTCTCTGCATCCTCACCAACACCTGTTTTTTCTTGTGTTGTTAATTTTAACCATTTTGAGAGGTGTGAGGTGGTATCCCATCATGGTTTTGATTTGTATTTCCCTGATGATGAGTGATGCTGAACATCTTTTCATGTGTCTGTTAGCCATCTGGATGTATTCTTTGGAAAAGTGTCTATTCATGTCTTCTGCCCATTTCTTAACTGTGTTATTTGTTTTTTGGGTGTTAAGTTTGGTAAATTATTTATAGATCTAGCATACTAACCATCTATCTGATTTCTCATTTGCAAATATATTCTCCCATTTCATAGGCTGCCTTTTAGTTTTGTTGATTGTTTCCTAAACTGTGCAGAAGCTTTGTATCTTGATGATGTCCCAGTAGTGCATGTTTGCTTTTGTCTCCCTTGCCTTCAGTGACATGTATAGTAAGCAGTTGCTCTGGCTGAGGTCAAAGAGGTTGCTGCCTGTGTTCTCTCTAGGATTTTGATGATTTCCCTTCTCACATTTAGGTCTTTCATCCCTTTTGAATTTGTTTTTGTGTATAGTGTAAGAAAGTGGTCCAATTTCATTCTTCTGCATGTCGCCATCCAGTTTTTCCCACACTTTTTGTTGAAGAGACTTTTTTCCAGTGGACGGATATTCTTTCCTGCTTTGTCAAAGATTAGTTCACCATATAGCTGTGGGTCCATTTCTGGGTTCTCTATTCTGTTGCATTGATCTGTGTGTCTGTTTTTGTGCCAGTTTTGATTTTTGAAAGTGCATTAACGTTCTACACATTCCAAAAATAAAATTAATTAGAGTAAGGGGGAAAATAATAAAACTAAAAATTTCCCCTTTAAAAGAAAGGATTGATTGAAGGTAACATTGTAGTAGTATTTGTAGTCTTAGTCACAGGAGTAAGAGGTATGAGTAGGAGGAATAGATGCCAACAAACCAAACTATTTTTAATAGTTTTCTCTTTCTTTCTTTCTTTCTTTCTTTGGTGGTAGAATGGGCAAAATAATTCTGAAAGTGTTTTAGGTATTTTTTGGAGTCAAGTCAGCGAACAAGTATGTTAATATTAAAGTAAGACTGGGTTTTCAATGTGATTGAAATATAATACAAATGTGAAATGATATAAGGCTAAAACAAAAAAAATATTTGTAATTTGTGAATTCATGATTTCTACCATACGTATGTGTATGCCTCTATCTACGCATCATGCATTTATATCTGCCTTTGCATGTGTCCATATATTTTGGTGTATGCATTCATGTAAATTTTTTATGTATATACACACACATATGTTTCTTAGTTCCATCTGTTAAAAGAGCCAGGAATCACAGACACTCCAACAGCAATAAATAAACCTAGTTTCTAGACGTTGCTATCTCACATGATTCCTCACTGTAATGAAGCAGATACCTTCAGAGAAGAGGCCGATCCTAGGACTGGGAAGGTAGGTATGAGATGAGCCTGACACATTGTATTAGCTAAAATCTCCTGGAGTGCTCAAAAAACAATAATGGTAGGATGCCACAAAAACATGGGTAGTATCATAGGGCTTCCACCAGCCAAATCTGGAACAATTTGAACACAAAAAAGATTAAATACAATAAAGAATTATAAACCATTGAGAAATAGACATTAATTTAACCATATCCAATAATGAATAGATAAAATCAATCAATCAGTCATTAGAAGAGAAGAGAGGGCCCTTGAGTATAATAAAATTCCAACGGCCAATTGTTTAATACAGAGGAAGTGTACAATTTAGAAAATTAATGTTTTGTATTGTCATATAAAAACAGATCAGAAAAGAGCCATCCATGGATGCTAATCCAGGCAGAAATTTTGATGAGATATAGAGCATTTGCTTAGTCTGTTTATCACATATATGCATACACTCACATATGTATATGGATAATGTTTGTATACAGACATGCATGTATGTGTATACATGAGCACACACACTCCTAAAAATGTCTTATACCATATAGATGCTATTTAAGTAGTTGCTATTATTAAGTTTACTATTATTTTATTTAATATACTATTATGATATTTCTGCATCTGACAGTCTGGGTTGCTTCCTTTTGGCCAAGATCAAGTTCTCCTGAATCTTCTGTAACCAGTCTAGGGTGGCTTATTCCCATTCTCCATCAGCAGCTACAAGTAAGCATTTGAGCTAGGGCTAGAGTGATTGTAACAACTACCACTAAGGCTGTCAGTGCTGGGATTTAAGAAAGCTGGATTTAGCCATGTTTTCTGGCAGTGAAGTTCTCAGAGTAAATGCATCCAAAAGGGGAAAAAAATGGTTTGAATTGTGTACGAAGAGGCAGTAACTTATATGAAAGCAGCTCAGCCTTGTTTGTAATGACTCAGAAGTGGTCCTTCCTCATACACTCCATGCCAAATAAATCAATTTTTCAACTTTGACTTGTACTTGACACTGCCTTTAATCTGTGAACTCTGAAATGCAAAGAAATCGTGTGCACACTCCTCTTCCCCATCTGTGTGTGGCTGTCAGGCGAGCAGTCAACAGCACTCTGTAACAGAAGTTAATTGGAAGGATCTGGATGTCTCCAGTTCCTTTGGTAATTATCGAAGTCACTCTCCTGACATGGAAGAGAGCCTCTTGCCTCCACTCTATTTGATAAAGAGATTCTTTTTCCTCCTTATATAGTCACAGAAGCCAAACAAAACTAAGCACTTTCTGTTTGTTTGATAAACCCCAGAATTATTTTAAGGTTGGCTACGCTAAGCTTTAGGTTTAATTTAATTCAATTCAAGTTCATTTTAAAACCTTTGAGAAGAAGACATGTCTAATTCACCTCTCTGTCCCCAGTGCTCAGCCCTGTACCTGACACGTAATAAATGTTCAGTAAGTGTTAGGAATTTATATTGTTAATACTGTTATTATTAACATCTGTCTCTAGTCCTGTTACATACAAGTCATTAAAATGAGCATTTAAGGGGAAAATGTTTAACTCTACAGTTGCACACATTTGGATCGCAATCCTCGCTCTAATATTAATAGCTATATGTTGCAGGCAAACTATTTCATCTCAATGAACACCACTTTCCCCTCTAACACTGTTGGAATTATATATGATGCAGAACATTGTATTGATTAAATGAGTTAAAACTATTAAAGTGCCTAGTACACTGACTGGCATACAATAAGTGTTTAATAATACTAGTTTTCCTCCCTCATTTCTTAATGTGTTTAGAGACCATTTGAATCACTTTTTCCACTCATGACTGGTATTTTGCTTCAGATCTTTGACTTTGACATTATTAATTTAGGACACGAGAAGTTCTATTTTCTCTCTTTGCCTTCTAACACTCCCATTCCAATATCTCTTCTGTTTGTCTCATTTTAGCTAAAAGACATATTTTAAATAGGGATTCATGGAGTGCCTGGGTGACTTAGTCAGTTGAGCATCTGACTTTGGCTCAGGTCATTATTTAACGGTTTGTGAGTTCGAGCTCTGTCAGGCTCTGTTCTGACAGCTCAGAGCCTGAAGCCTGCTTTGGATTCTTTGTGTCCCTCTTTCTCTGCTCCTCCTCATCTCATTCTATGTCTCTCTCTTCCTTCAAAAATAAATAAACAAAAAATAAAAAAAAGATAGGGATTCAAAAACCCCAACAAGATTTTCATTGTGTCCCTCTTATGTGGCAAGCACTAAGGCATGCATTGGAAATACAAGAATGAGTACAACATGATGCCTTCCCTTGGGGAATTTGCAGCCTTCTCAAAGAGACAGGGATAGGCATCCCCAACTCAAATAGAGCATGAGCAGTTTTCAGCGAGAGGGATTCTTAAAATCAAAGTGGTATATGAGAACTGTCAACGCCTCATGTTAGGAAGTAGGTGAATTGCACTGATGAAAGATTCAGGTAGGAGGTGCCGTTTTAAGTGGGCTTTGAAGGACAATCCAGCGTTTTCTGGACAGAGAATGGGTGAAAGATCATTCTATAGAGAGGGGACAGCATGTGCAGAACTACACAGTGACACATGTGATAGGAGATGACAACATGTATTTGCTGCCACTTGGTTCCATGCTATATTATACTTGTATATAGTTAAAGAGTATTGTTCCTGAGCTATGCCGCAGAGTCCGATGTTTTTAGAAGGGTAACTGGCGGTGTGTGGAAGGTAAGTTGCAGTTATTCCATACCACTTCTGATGATGGAGTAAGGATGTAGCTGCCTGAAGTGATGTAAAGCTTCAGAAACGGCATTTCATCAGACTTAGCGGTTACCTGCTGAACGGCAACACTTCGAGGATTAGTTCTGGTCTGTGGCCAGGACCACGGAAAGGCCAGACAAATTTTTTAAAGCTAATCAAGAGGCAGATGATGCACAGGTAGAGCAATTTTTAGGCACTGATCATGTGATTCATGGAAGGTCAGAAGAGAGAGAGACTGAAGGCAGATGGGAGGCTGAGTAGGGACCTGGGATAACTGTCCAGATGATGAGTTCCTTCACTAGGACAGTGACAATGGTAATGGAGGAGGACTGTGACTATTTTAGGAACATTTGCATGCAGCTTCAGGAAGCCAGCGGACATTGAATACAGAAAGCGAGTGAAGCAGATAATTTGTATACTTTAGTGACAGATGGCATGATAATGTGGAATCGAAAGGAACTGTCATTTGAGTTTCTTAGCCCTAACTTGTTCCATAAAAACACATTTTGTATTCAAATGATTAGACTTGTCTGTAGAAATGTAAGGAGTAACATAATTCGTGAACCTAATTTTTCTTTTGTCTATACTCAGTCCTACTTTTAAAAAATGAAATTGGAACTCAAAACTAATAATTTGATAAATTCAAAAATGTAGTAATAGTCCATAATGATTTTATACGGCATGATAAAGGATAACTACTGCTTCTAAATCATATTTACGCTGAAATAGAAAACACTGAAAAAAAATCCCAAAAATGTGATTTATAATGTTGGTCAAACTCCCCTAATTTTCCACAGAATTCGTTTAGTGTAACTTTCTCATAAATGTTAATAAACTCAAATAGTAGTATTTATTGAATCACCATTGTAAATCCAAGCTGTTGTCAGACTTCACAAATTGACCTTAAGAGTCCATACTCCTAACCTTAGATAGGGGAAGGTCTTTGGCTGAATAGAGTCAAATGAACAAAGTATTGAACCTGCAGACTACAAAGTGGTGAAGATAAATTCACTGCAAGGCAGGAGCCAAATACATAATGGAGTTTGAGCTTTGACGATCCAATTCTATACACATTCTTATTATCCTGTAAAGTGTTTCAAAATGCTTTATTAAACCAATCAACAAATATCTGTTTTATACTTTCTGCTTACAGAGACTTTTGATGACCTAAAATGCATACTTCTGTGGTTGGTTTTGCACGTAGAGTACAGAACCAGCTCTTCATAGTGCTTATGCCGTTTATAGTGTACCAAGATGCCTCTTCATCACAGAAATATGACTGATTGTAGCAAGAATCCTTGTTTTATTTTTATTTCCACTTTATTGATGAGAAAAAAAAATGAGCCTCTGAGAGATTAAGTGAATTAATTGACAAGGTTGCCAGGGTCTGAACTTGGGTTGATAAGATATTTTCTTTCCCTCTCCATTATCTGATTTAGTCTCACATCCTTGACTTCTCACAATTTCCTTTCCTTTCCTTTTCTTTCCATTCCTTTCCTTTCCTTTCCTTTCCTTTGCTGTTTTCCTTTCTCTTCTCTTCTTTCTGTTCTTTTTTTCTTTTCCTTTCATTTTCTTTTACTTAACTTTTTCTGTCTTTTCCTTTCCTTTCATTTCCATTCTATTCCTTTCCTTTCATTTTCTTTCCTTTTTTCTTTTCTCTTCTGTTCTTTTCTTATTTTCCTTTCCTTTTCTTTCCTTTCTAACATGAGTCGTTTCATGCAACTTGCATTTTTCTAATTTCTAATTCTTTTCTATATAAACTGTTTCATCCCAAATTGTTGATTTAAGCATTAAATAATGAAGAAGTGAAATAGATTATAAGTAATAATATTGAAGATTTTTAATTGGACTTTTTACTTGAAACATAGTTGACATGCACTGTTGTATTAGTTTTAGACCTAAAATGTCGTATTAGATCCAGGAATACAGCATCGTGGATCAACCGTGTGTCTCTTATTCAGTGTTCACCACCGAAAGTATAGTCACAATCTGTCACCATACAACACTATTTCAATATCATTGACTTTATTCCCTGTACTGTACTTTTCATCCCATGACTTATTTATTTTATAACTGGAAGTTGTTCCTATTAATCCCGTTCACCTATTTGGCTCATCTCCCACCACCCTTCTCTCTGGCAACTACCATTTCTCTGTATTTATAAGTTTGTTTCTGTTTTGTGTGTTTGTTCCATTTGTTTTTGGTTTTTGCTTTTCAGTTTAAATCATACATTTAAATCATATGTTATTTATCTTCCCCTGTCTGACTGACTTCACTTACCATTCATACCCTTTAGGTCCAACCATATTGTCATAAATGGTTGTCATAAATGGCAAGATTTCTTTTTTTTTAATGGTTGCATAACACTTCATTGTGTTCGTGTGTGTATACACAAATGCCGTATATAGATTGCCACATCTTCTTTATCCATTTAACTATTGAGAGGTTGCTTCCATAACTTGGCTATTGTAAATGATGCTGCAATAAACATAGGACTGCATATATCTTTTCAGATTAGTATTTTTGTTTTCTTTGGGTAAATTCACATCAGTGGAATTAGAGACCATATAGTAGTTCTATTTTTAATTTTTTGAGGAACCTCCACCTTACGTTCCACAGTGACTGTACCAATTTACATTCCCACCAGAGCATGAGAGTTCCTCCACTTCACATCCTCACCAATACATGTTACTTCTTGTCATTTTGATATTAGCCGTTCTGACTGGCGCGAAGTGATAACTCATTGTGGTTTTGATTTGCATTTTCCTGATGAGTGATATTGAACATCTTTTCATGTGTCTGTTGCCCATCTGTGTATCTTCTTTGGAAAAACATGTTTGTTAAAGTCCTCTGCCTTTTTAATCAGATGATAACAATGATGATGATGATGATGATGATGATGATGATGATGATGATGATGATGATTTTGGTGTGGAGTCATATGAATTATTTATATATTTTGGATATTAACCCTTTGTTGGATATATCACTTGAAAATTGGGTTGAACAACTTTGGGTACACATTTTAAGAGAAATAGATTTTCATTTTTAATGTGTCCATACTAGTAGCTTTTAAAATTTGTTCTCATGGTCAGATGTTGTTTTTCTAAGCCTACATTCCTTGCATAAGTCCTGTTGTAGCTTTTATAGCATTGGGGTGGAGATAATTGTGCACATTTTGTATTCTGTTTTCATTGGAGCTGTCTATGTCCCTTTATGCTTATAGTACTACAGGTAAATTTTTAATTTTAAAAAATTTTTTTAATCTTTTTAATTTCTTACTTTTTTAATAGAGAATCATGTGCGGGGGAGAGGGACAGAGGGAAAGAGGAGAGAGAGAAAGAGAGAGAATCTTAAGCAGATTCCACACTCAGCACAGAGCCCAATGAGGGGTTTGACCCCATAGTCCTGAGGTTATGACTTGAGCTAAAATCAAGAGTTGGACACTCAACCAACAGAGCCACCCAGGAGTCCCCAGGAAGGTTATATTTTATTACTAAATGTGTGATATTTTTGCAAATTACTTAATCTTTCCAGATTTGATTCCCTCTTTCATTAAATGGGAATAATCATCAAATATCATGGGGTTGTGGTGAGGATTATGTGAACCAGTGATTTATATAAATAGGTGGATAGGTAGATAGGTAGGCAGGTAGGTAGGTAGATAGAAAGGTAGATAGATAGAATTGAGAGCAGTACTCAGTAAGTGAAATGTAAGTCTAAGGAAAATAGGGTTGACTACTGACTAACATGAGACTTGAGGGCACCAATTCCCCTACATAGTCAAAAACTCACACAGAACTTTTGACTCCCTAAAAACTTAACTACTAATAGTGAGAACCTCAAGAGATCACTTTTTATTGCAATACACAATTTACCAGAGACAAGAACTGCTCATGCAGAGATGATTAGTGTCACACAGCATTTTAAGCAAATACTTGTAACACTTAAGCTCACCACCATGGCAACAAAAGTGGCTACAAAATCGTTACAGTAGTACAGTGTGTGCTATAGTTAATTTTATGCAGTTATGATTTAATAGTGCATCTTTACATTTGTTTTCATTTCTTTCAACTGTGAATAGTGCCCTGTACAGTCTGTGTTTGTGTGCTTGAGTTTTGATAGATTTTAACTTTTTATAATAGATGTGTGTATATCTTATAGATAAATGATAAATCAGATTAGTATCAACATATATGGATTCATGACATACCCAACTTTTTTAAATTTAGTTTTTTAAATTTCTAGGCTATGTGGCTTGTCTGCTAATTTTTTTTAAATCCAAGAAGTTTTCCAATATATTTATTGAAAAAAATCTGCATATAGGTGGGACCGTACAGTTCAAACCAATGTCATTCAAGGGTCATTTGTACAAGATGTGTATTTAATAAAGTTAAAATTTATTTAGCACTTTTTATATGCAGGGCCTATTCCATGTGCTTTATGTATACTATCTTATGTTAATATCCATTACATTATGAGACATCTGTCTTATTATTTCTACTTTACTGAAGATAAGAGTGAGATTTAGATTAGATAGGTATTTTGCTGAAGGCACCACAATTATCAGATGAATGGAGACAAGATTTAAATTCATGTCTTACTGACTTTAAAACACCTGATCGTAAGCCGTAATTTATGGCGTATTTTTCAATTTACTTCTCTTTGTTAAGTTGTATGTAAAAAACCTATTTGATGTATAGATGCTGGTTTATGGAGAAAGCTCGCATGAACTAAAGCGGCATAATTAAACATCAAAATGTCAAGAGCCTAGATTAGCTAAAAATTGAACATTCTAATATAGACTGTTATAATTAATCATATGTCACAAAATAAAGTGCTAGGAACCACATTTTTCCCTTTTTAAACTTCCTTTGAATGACTGTTATGGGATACAGTTGTAGTTTCAGTACAGGACTGAGTTGAGATGAGATTGGAAAGATATGGGAAGTTCTCCAGTCTAAGTAACTGTCTTGTCAAGTTTAAGCATCTGTAGTATATTTGATCATCCTGTCCTGGTCCCCAAATGTTTGGAGCATCGTAAGATCAATGAAGCTCCCAAGTTTTGTGGCCAAATTAGTATCCTTTCCTTGTTTTTCCATGAACTATAGACGCCACAGCCAGTTAGTGCCAATAACTTATAAATCAAGGCTAGTAGTAGAATTATGGTTGTCAGTTTGGGGGTATTAAATGATGGTATGTAGAATTGAAATGGTGTACTGGAAAGAAAGATAGGCTTAATCTTCCTGCTTTGTTACATAGTAGCTGTGTGATTCCAGACAAACTACTTTCTCTCTGTGTCTCACTTTCTGTGAGATTCAAGGTCAAAAAGCCCTAGATTCAAATCTTGTCTCTGTTCCTTAATAGCTTTTTGATCTTAGGCAAGACCTTTTATTTGTTTAAATCTCAGTTATATATTTAGTAAAAGAAATTTCTTGTGAATACTTGCTTCATAGAGTTGTGAGGGTAAAGTTAGCATAATACATGTAAAACATTTGGGTATGTGCACTGAGCATAACAAGCATTTAATAAATTTTAAGCATTACTGAATGTATATATCCCATTTTTCCTATCACTTGTACTTTGTCCCCCTGTGTTAGGCACTGTTGCAGTGCCTGGATATAAAATATATATACCAGCATACCTTGGATGTATTGCTGGTTCAGTTATAGATCACTGTGATGAGGTGAATATTGTAATAAAGTGAGTCAAAAATATTTTTTTTGTTTTTACAGTACATATATAAGTTCCGATCAAAGTGTAACATAGTCTATTAATTGTGCAATAGCATTTTATCTGCAAAATCAACAAAAATACCTTAATTAAAAATATTTTGTTACTAAAACATGCTAACTGTCATCTGAGCTCTTAGTGAGTCATAATCTTTTTGCTGGTAGAGAGCCTTGCCCTGACGTTGATGGCTGTTGACTGATCAGGTAGTTGCTTAAGGTTAGGGTGACTTATTACCCCTACTGTGGGTAGCACCACTTTTACCATTAGACTCAATCCTTTCAAATCCTACTGATACTTTATCAACTTATTTTATGTAATATTCTAAATCTTTATCGTAATTTCAACAATTTTCATGGCCTCTTTACCAGGAGTAGATTCCATCTCAACAAACCACTTTCTTTGCTCATCCATGAGGAACAACTTCTCATCTTTTCAAGTTTTATCATGAGTTTGCAGAAATTCAGTCACATCGTTAGGCTCCGTTTGTATTTCCAGTTCTCTTGTTATTTCCACAACGTCTATGATTATTTCCTCCACTGAAGTCTTGAATTCCTCAAAGTCAGTAATGAGGGCTGGAATCAGCTTCTTCCTAACTCCTGTTCCTGTTGATATTTGACCTCTTCCCAATAATCATGAATGTTATCATGGCATGTAGAATGGTGAATTCTTTCCAGAAGGTTTTCAATTTACTTTCCTGAGATCTATCAGAAGCATCACTATGTACGGCAGCTATAGCCTTATAGTATATTTCTTAAATCTTAAGGCTTTAAAGTCAAAATTACTCCTTGATTCATGGACTGCAGAATGGATATTATATTAGCAGGTATGAAAAAAAATTACCTCATTGTACATGTCCATCAGCTCTTGGGTGAACATGTGCATTGTCAATGAGCAATAATGTTTTGAAAGGGGTCTTCTTCTTCTTTTTCTTTGTGTGTGTGTGGGGGGGTAGGTCTTAACAATGGGAATAAAATATGTAGGAAATTGTGTTGTAAGCAGATACACTGTCATCCAGGCTTTGTTATTCCATTGACAGAGCTTAAGCAGTGTAGATTTAGCTTAGTTCTTCAGGGCCCTAGGATTTCCCAACTGGTAAGTGAGCACTGGCTTCAACTTTAAGTCACCAGCTGAATTAACCCCTAACATGAAAGTTAGGCTGTCCTTTAAAACTTTGAAGGCGGATATTGACTTCTCTTCTCTAGCTAGAAAAGTTCTAGATAGCATCTTTTTCGTCTATAAAGCAGTCACATCTACTTTGAAAATGTGTTATTGAGCATAGCACCTTCATAAATTATCTTGCCCAGATCTGCAGCAGCTTCTACATCAGCACTTGCTACATCACTTTGCATGTTCATGTTATGGAGATGGCTGCTTTCCTTAAACTTCATGAACCAACCTCTGCTAGTTTCAGACTTTTCTTCCACAGCTTCCTCACCTCTCTCAGCCTTCACAGAATGGGAAAGAGTTAGGGCCCAGCTCTGGGGTATTAGGCTTTGGCTTGAGGTAGTGCAGCTGACTTGATCTTCTATCCAGACCACTAAAATGTTCTCTGTATCAGCAATAAAGCTGTTTTGCTTTACTATTCATGTGTTCACTGGAGTAGCACTTTTAATTTCCTTCAAGGATTCTTCCCTTGCATTCACAACTTGGCTAACTGCTTAGTGTAAGAGTCCTGACTTTTGGCTCATTTTGGCTTTTAGCGTGCCTTCCACACAAAAGCTTTATCATTTCTAGTTTTAAAATATTTTTTAATATTTATTTATTTTTGAGAGACAGAGAGAGACAGACAGAGAGAGAGAGAGAGAGAGAGAGAGAGAAAATGTGTGTGTGTGTGTGTGTGTGCAAGGTGAGGGAGGGGCAGGGAGAGAGGGGGACAGAGGATTCCAAGCAGGCTCTATGCTAACAGTGGAGAGCCTGATGAGGGGCTTGAACTCACGAACAATGAGATTATGACCTGAGGTTAAGTCAGAAACTTAACTGACTGAGCCATCCTGGTATCCCTCTAGATTTTGATTTAAAGTGACATGTGAGATTCTTCCTTTCACTTGAACACTTAGAGGTCATTCTGGGGTTATTAAGTGGCCTGATTTCAAAATGTTGTGTCTCAGAGAATAGGAAGGTC
Source organism: Paguma larvata (assembly GCA_030068075.1). Lineage (NCBI taxonomy): Eukaryota > Metazoa > Chordata > Mammalia > Carnivora > Viverridae > Paguma > Paguma larvata. Next base: position 49,310,043 of record CM057831.1, read on the forward strand.
CAAGGAGAGGGAGAGAGAAGCAGAGGAACTGGTTGGTGGAGCGGTCAGAACACACCTAACGTTTATAATTAAGTTTGCTGGCACTTATGGGCACTGTTTGAGGAGCCCCCAAAACAATTGTAATAATAACATCAAAAATTACTGATCACAGGGGCCCCTGGGTGGCTTAGCCTGGTAAGCTTCTGACTTAAACTTAGGTCATGATCTCAGTTTGTGAGTTTAAGCCCCACATCAGGCTCTGTGCTGATAGCTCAGAGCCTGGAGCCTGCTTTGGATTCTGTGTCTCCCTTTCTGTCTCCCCCTTACCCACTCACACTCTGTCTCTCTCTCTCAAAAATAAATAAACATTAAAAATCAGTAATCACAGATCATAATAACAAATACATTAATAATGAGAAAGTTTGAAATATTGCAATAATTACCAAAATGTGACACAGAGACACAGTGTGAACAATTGTTTAAAAAATGGTGCTGAAGACTTGCTTAATGCAGATTTTCTACAAATCTTCACTGTGCATAAAAAGGTAATGTCTGCAAAGCACAATAAAATGAAGTATGTCTGCTATTGAAAACCATGGTAAGGGTTACATTAAATAATGCACATAGACTGATGAAATAGGACCTGACATTTAATAGATGTTCAGTAAATATTAGAACATGAGATACAGTGATATGTAATTAAGCCAGACACCCACACAGGCACAATGTGAATTAGCAACAATGAGTTAGAAGAACTTTTCTATCCATTCATTCTTTAATTTGTTTATTCTATTCAGCAATCTTTCTCTCCAGTTCCATGCCTGGAAAGGATCTTATGTAACAAGGGGAAAACAGAGATTAATAAGACTGGGTTTCTTCCCTATAGATTGTCTGTATTCTGAGATCTGGGTATATGTTGATAAAGTTCAGAGTCCATAAATATATGAATATACAAAAAATGAATATTTTTATTTTCCAGGAAGGATATCTGTCACTGTCATCAGCTTTTCTGAGGGCATCCCAGGAGATCACAATACAGAAAAAAGGATGGACCGTGATCCATAATTATAGTTTTGGAAGTATTATATTGATCTCCAGTTCCCCTTTGAATTCTGGGATAGCTGGATTCAATTTCTAGATTCCTTTCCTGGTAGCTCTGTAACTTAATTTAAACCTCAGTTTCCACATGTGTAAAACTGGGATAGTAATACCTACCTCTCAGATTTGTGTCAATAATACACATCAAGAAGAATCTCAGGATCTAACACTTCACAGGTATTCAAAAGGAGTGATTCCTTTCACGTTGGTGTCTGCCTCAGACCAGAAGGATACCTTCCTCATCTGTCACAGCTTATTGATTGATTGTCAATGATCAGAATTCTATGCTTCAGAGAATAGTCACATATGAAAGTGATATAAAGGTCAAAACTTAACATAATTGCTGCTCGTGAAAACAAAATCTGGGCTTATGCTCCTGGTCTCCATATCATAATCGTATATATCAGCTCATCCACCTCCAACAGCAGTACCCCAGCAGAAGTCCCTGCTGTTACCTGTTACGTTAGGTGTACTTTCTGTCGCAATAGCGTGACCTTGTGATTCAGATTTCCCCAAGCCATTATAGAAACTAACTTCCATGTACATAAGGTGTGATAAGTGACACGGGTGCATATTTATCCTTCAGATGCTTCTCAGTGAGAGGACGCTGTGGAAATTCAAGTTATACAGCAGCATAGACTACGGATATTTTATGGGAAGAAAAGGGGCTTTCAGAACCATATACAAATTCTGATAAGAGCCACAGAACCATGTACAAGTTCTGATAAGTAAGAGTAAAGTGGTAGTGATGCAATGGTGGAGGGGTGTTTTATAGAATAATTAAATGCACATACAAGAAAATAGACTAATCATTTGGAAAAAAATTGAATCATTATTATAATATAGCAAAGATAATACATGTCTTCCTAGTAATATTTCTGATTATTCCAGCCATGGCACAAATTTTGTCTCCTTTCAATGAAAGTGCATAACAGCCACTGACATTCATGTCATTGAGCTAGTGTGATGAAAATTCAGAGTGTCATCTGAGTGGATCCAAACTAAGGATCCAAAGTGGTCATTGAAGAATTCTCAACTCTATACCTGAGTTCTCTTGGTGGCCAAAATCTGCCCACTCAAGTACCAGAACCTGGCATAACAATATGGCAATAAGTGGCAGTTTTTCATTAATAGAATACTTTTTTTACAGGCAAAGTATTTTAAAAAGAATTTGACATTTTATGGTTTGTTATAGAATATTAGTGATAATAGTTTTCACAAGTGATATTTCCATTTATTACTGGAAAAAGTACAAATCCCTTACCATAATATGTACACATATGCATATAAGATGTAAACATTGTATTAGGGACCTACTAAATATATGGAGACACAGTGATGAAGAAACATGTCATGGGCTCTACCTTCAGTGAGCTTCTACTCTGTTGAAGAAGTCAGAGTTGAAAACAGTTACAGTTGGAGTGGTAGTAGGAGTGGTAAACATGGGATGGGAAATCCATGATAATATGAGACCACATAAAAGGAACATCAAATGTAGATTCAGAGAGTCAGGAAGGACTTCTCAAAAGAGGTAACACCAGACCCACCATAAAGATGAGTACAAGCTAACCAGGTTAACAGTAGGGCGTTGAAGGAAGATACTAATTTAGGTAGATGGAGGTTAGATTCAAAGAACCAGGGACAAGTGAGGCATGTGACATATTCTAGGAAGCGGAAGAACTTCAGTACAACTAGGGTGTAAATCAGCAAGTAGAAAGACATTCTTAAGGTATTATAGTAGAAAAGGAAATAGAATAGCTTGGAATGAGAAAAGACAGAATTGTACACATGGCTACTCCATATAAACTTCTCTAACCTTTGAGATAAATGCTCACTGTTCCCTTCCTCCCCATGGTTCCAGAGACCCCTGGATGGATGTGCCTAGAGAAATACAATAATTACTGCCTGTTGTTTGCATGGTAAGCAAGGGATGGTGTTTGGTCATTTCTCACAAGCCATCAAAGTGAAGTAACCTCCAATGCCTTTATATAGCAAGGTTGAAATACGGGCAAAAATTTTTGAATGAAATTTTCATTCTAGTGGAGAAGATACCAAGTAGACAAATAAAAATAAATCATAGTGTTAGATATCCATGAAATGTGAAGAAAATTAATGCTCGGTGACTTAAATGAAAATCCTTAAATGGGCCTTTAGAATAAAAGTTACTTCAAATTACTCTGATTTCTTTTAAACCAGGGAATGTTTTTACACAGGATATTAGGGTCCTTCTAACTGGATCCTGTAAATCTTAGACATTTACTTACTAATGATATTTTTTCTTTGTTTTACTGTCCACTATTCTAATGCATGTTGTAGAATAGCTCATATTCCACCTATCTGATACCATGCAGATAAGAAATTACTTGGATTCAGGAGGTGGAGAATGAGATAGAAAAGAAACAGGTCTTCTTTGTGTCATTTGTATTCTAATAAAAGAAACACTTCTCATTTTCCATTAACTTTATTGTGCCATTAATTATAAAAATGTATAAAATGCATGTCATATCACAACCCAAAGTGGCATGTTGCTAAATTATGGTTAAAAATGGAAACTTCTAAAAAAAGAACTGTTACTAATAGAAAGAATATGAGCAAAACTAAAACTTAACTTCACTTTTTTCTAAAGGCAAATAATGAGGAATAAATCTGATCAAAATAAAACTCCACAGTTCACCCATTAGTTTACTAAAGAGATCTCATTTTCTCTTGATGTACAACTGTTTCCTTTGTTTTAAATGTTACTAAAAGATAATGATTTAATTCATCTCTCAGTTTCCAAAGTAATTTACCTTCTCTAGTATTGTTTCAAGGTTTAGAAGCGTGCTTTCTTATCCAAGTTGTGCTTACATGTTAAAATCAAATTATAGAATCATTGCTTATGATTCTTCACATTTCACTTAGCTGCTGTAGAATATGATGCACACATATAATGAGAAAGCTTTCTAATATAATTCAGTTACAGGAGCTAAACACGGATTATGTTGTCCTCTGACCATTTATTCTACCTTGAGTCTTAAAGAGTTTTTACTTTTAGGAAGTTTTTAGTTTTATATTTGTTCTTCAACAGTGTGTATAAAAGATGCACTAAAAGCTGCTGTTTTCTCAACAACATCATGGTCACAGTTAGTTAAATATTTAATGCCACCAAGCACAAGGCAGGGCATGCAATGAGCATGAACTTGACTATAAAACCACTGTAATGGGTTTAGGTCCCTTGGGTCTCCAGCGTGCTCTGTACTGATACAGTAAATGGGGGAAAAGCCTCATCAAAATGCAAGTTTAAATAGAAATCTGTCCTGCCACATCCGTTGACAAGATTAATTATAGATCTCTGAACCTGATGTGTTTCTTAATATCTTGCATCCCTTTCCTAGTATGCAGTCAAGCTGCAATATTTATTATAGCCTTGTGTAATTCTGGTTAGTTCTCTTTTCCAGAGTAACAATTTTCAATATATTTTAAGTCTTAATAACTTAACTGAGTGCCTGACAAAAGTTTCCATTAGTGATTTGCCATTAGTCCCTGCATTTGTTCATTGAAATTAAGATAATTATTTTACAATAGTAGTGAATTTCTGAAAGAATGCAAGAGCTCTCTCCATAGGAAAATTCAGACATTTTCTCTAGTGTGTATGTCCTCAAATGAAAGGACAAGACAGTAAATATAGTAAAAATTATTAAGATATTTTGCTTTATGAGTTATCCAATCTGCCTTAAAAGAAATTAAAAGAAAAACATAAAGACTCAAATGATTTTTTAAAGCTGAAATTATGGTGGTACTATATCCAGTACAACACTTGTATTTTTAAAAAATAGCTTATTTTTTAACAAAGGAGTTTAAAGCACAAGTTTATAGTGAAACAAACATAGAACTGAATCAGGATATCAGTGTTTACTATTTGGGTAATGCTAATCAATGTTTTGATCTTTAGTTTTCTCATTTATAAAATGGAAAATGTAAACCAACTTTTTGGATGTGTTACATTGATTACATAATATGATACAGAGAAGGTGATTACCATAATGCTTGGTCCATCACAATCACTAAATGTCAGCTTAAAATAAACAACTCTTTCTGTCTCTGGCCACCATGTCTGTCTACCTGCAGTGGGTGGATGGTCATGCAGAACTTCTCCAGCTTCCTGATCAAGAGGAACAAGCAGACATATAACACAAAACTCAATAACCTGAAGGCTCTCAACTCCTTCTGCTATAATGGGCGGATTCACCGCAAAACTTGGGTATGGAACTGGTGGCTAGGGGCAAAAGTGTAGTGATGACCACGAAGGGGAAATCTGGCCAACAAAAGCCAGCCACCTCCTACTTGAGGCTCATCACCAAAAAGAATGCTCAGGGCACTCTCAGCAGCATCAGGCATATGATCCACAAGAACAAGACTGAGATGGTGAAGAGGGAGCAGACTGCCCTACCAAGAGCTCCTGAATACCTACTCCCCACCTCCAAAGCAATAAAGATGTCAGCCACCTAAAAAATAAATAAATAAACAGAATGCTTCATACATTTTGAAATATGTGCCTAGGCTTTTTGTTGACTCCATCATCTTAAATGTGAATCCTAGAAGTAAGTGTCGTAAAAGCCTGTGCAGTTGACCTTAATGAAGACTCAAAAGTCTTTGTTTTATTGTGATGCATCTTCATAATGGATACTTGGAGCAATATATATTAATATACTATATGCCATATTCGTTTTTAAAGTATATTTATTTTGAAAGAGAGAGAGAGGTAGGGAGGGGCCGAGAGAGAGAGAGAGAGAGAGAGAGAGAGAGATTGAGAGAGAGAGAGAGAACCCCAAGCAGGCTCTGTACTGTCACCACAGAGTCTTATGTGGAGATCAAATTCACAAACTGTGAGACCATAACCTGAGCTGAAATTAAGACTTAGAGGCTTAACTGACTGGGCCATGCAGGCACCCTCAATATTCTTTTTTTTTTTTAATTTTTTAAAAATGTTTGTTTATTTTTGAGAGAGAGAGAGAGAGACAGAGGATGAGTGGGAGAAGGGCAGAGAGAAAGGAGACACAGAATCAGAAGCAGGCTCCAGGCTCTGAGCTGTCAGCACAGAGCCCGATGCGGGGCTGGAAATCTCAGACCATCAGATCATGACCTGAGCCGAAATCGGGCACTTACTTAACAGACTGAGCCACCCAGGAACCCCAGCACCCTCAGTATTTTAAACAAGAAACCACTAAGTAATTATTTTTCCTATTTTCTTTAATACCTAGCCCAATACTCTTAGTTGCAGGACATAGTGGCTACCTCTCTCTACATCTGAGCTCCCATCACCCCATGGTGTGGTCCAAGTTCTTTACAGTCTTCAAGGCTGCACTGCAAAATAGCCTCCTTCTTGCCATGGACTTGACCTACCTCCTTCATTCCTTTTTCTATTTTTCTATCTAATCATTCCCCGTGTTCTAGTGATGATGATGCAAAATATTTATATTCATTTAGGGGTGAACCATTCAGTCATGTCTCAGTTTAGAGAAAGACAGAGTCCAGGGGCTGGATGCCCTGCTGGAAGGCAGACTACAGAGTCACTCTGGAATAGAGGTGCAAACAGTGTTCAGGATAGTTGATGAAGAATACCTTAGACTGAGGTTAAGTTGGGTAGAAGTCAGTAGGAAAGGATATGGTAAAAATATAAGTAATGGGATAATGCTAGGGAGGCAAAGCTAATGGATAAAAATCAAGTCAATGAATAATGGATATGATATTTGTCATTCATTTATTATATTTCTTTAGGGTGGGAACACATTAAAGGAACTGAATTAGACTGGACAATAAGCAGATGGTTGTCATCAAAATTCTTTTTTTAATTTTTTTAATGTTTGTTTATTTTTGAGAGACAGAGAGAGAGAGAAAGAGAGAGAGAGAGAGAGATAGAGTATGAGTGGGGGAGGGGAAGAAAGAGAGGGAGACACAGAATCCAAAGCAGGCTCTGAGCTGTCAGCATGGAGATTGACGTGGGGCTTGAACCCACAAATTGTGAGATCATGACCTGAGTCAAAGTCAGATGCTTAACTGACCGAGCCACCCAGGCGCCCCATCATCAAAATTCTTAACACTGTCATTAAAAACATCATCATCATCACCATTACTGCCACCATCATTATAGTCCTATTTTCAGAAAAATAGCAAAGTGCATCATTGTTACGCTGAACGAAACAATAGGTTAAATCAACCTTTGCTATTGTATAATCTGTATTCAGTAAGTTATTGATTTTGGCTTGATTTTTACTGAGATATAATTCATATAACATAAAATGTACCATGTTAAAGTGTACATTTCAGTGGTTTTCATCCTCCCTTCTGTCTGAGTCTTACAATCTAATTCACTTATTTTTCTTACTCTTTGGCCATGTCTTGAAAACTTATGGATCTGATTCTTAATCAAGATTTAGTAATTTAAGTGTATTAGTTTCTTACTGCTGCTGTAACAAATTACGGCAAATTTAATGGCTTGAAACAACACATTTAGTATCTTATAATAAGGTCTTTCTGAGCTATAATCATAGTGTTATCTAGGCTGCATTTCTTCTGGAGGCTTTAGGGGGTATCGATTTCCTCTTTCGTAATTTCCAGAGACTATGCACATCCTTTCCTCATTGTCCCTTACTTCATCCTCAAAGCCAGCAGTGTAACATTTTCAAAACTCTCTCTGATTCTGTTCCTCTTGCCTTCAGCTTTCACTTATAAGGACCTTCATAGTTACTTTTGGCTTACCCAGGTAATCTGGGATAGTATCTCCATCTCAAGATCCTTAACTTAATCACATCTATAGAGTACCCTTTGTTGTGTAAAGGAACATTCTCAGGTTCTGGAAATTAAGATGTAGACATGTTTGGGGGAAGGAGTTGACATTCAGCCTACTACGTTGAGATTTAGGTAAGTGTGTTATATTGCATGAATATTGTTTAAATATGTTTCTTATGGTTTTTTTTTTTTAATGATTATATATCTTTGAGAGAGTGAGGGAGTGAGGGGAAGGGGCAGATAGAGAGGGATACAGAGGATCCAAAGCAGGCTCCATGCTGACAGCAGAGAACCTGGTGTGAGGCTTGAACTCAAGGACCGTGAGATCCTGACCTGAGCTGGAAGTCAGATGCTTAACTGACTGAGCAACCCAGGTGCTCCTAATATGTTTTTCTTTGTTTTGTTTTGTTTCTTTGTTTTGTTTTTGTTTTTATGTTTAATGAGGTTCTTTATGAAATCTTCGTGAACACTTCTCTGGACTTTACAGCCTATAACATTTGAAAGCCCTTCTTTAAGAAGTCTGCCAGTTGCCAGGGAGCTTACACTCTCCTACACTGTGTCATTCCTGTCTGCAAAGAATTTCTTTTAGTGACTTCCATAAAATATATCTATCACATTAGTTGGGAGTTTTGCTTGTTTTACTGAAAATTTGGAAGTCCGTGGCCATGACCATCAATCTCATTGATCCCGTCCTTCCTTCTCTGACATTCCTACTGTCCCTATCCCTCTTCTTGTCACCTCGTCACTCAGATATCCTGGCATTCCCAAATTCTTCTCTATTTTGCAGAGCAGTTCATTTTTTAACAACTTCAGTTGTCAAACTTGAATAACAGTACCAAAGCACATCAGAGCAATGGGCCTCCATTGAAGAAGTTTGAGTGTCTATTCAGGTGGCTGTGTCTATAGCTGACAAAGTGATGTTTCTTGTTCTTATAAATATAATGCTATGATTTATATAAACACTGTTATCATAGATAATTGAAAGATGATGCTAAGAATCATTTGGAGACAGTTTTGGTATGCATGTCTGAATACTATTTTATATACTAGTGTTTCTTACTCATTAGGTTTACTTAAGTTCACCTGTTTACCAGGCATTTTGTTAACTACAGATCCAATAAAGAACAAAACATAAAGTCTTGATTCCATTGGCTCACATTTTTATTGATCCATGTTAAATTAACTATTTTCCATCCATGTCTTTAGTTTGCTCTTGCCTTTGGTGACTTGTTTGGTACCTACCCATGGGTAATGGTCATGATAAATTGATAGCAGTAGAAGATCTGGGTTTGACACTTTTGTAAATGGTGTTCATTAACTTAATCCCAGTTTCTGTGGAGATGGCCATGTTAGAATAGGAGAGTTTTGAAAGATAAAAATTATCTCTCGAATAAGCTTCTTAAAGGCATATACCAAGCAGAATGAGATCTCATAATTTTCAGCTCCTCTATGCATTCATAGTGTATATATACCTCAAAAAGCTTTAAAGTGACAGGGACTGTGTCTCTTTTTCTCTCTGCCTAACATATAGTAAGTAATATAAATTAAAGTATTTGTTGGATGATTAAATACATATATGAATGAATGCATTTAACAAAATAATAACAACTAGCATTTATGATCACTTACTGTGTGCCAGCTGCTGTGTTAAGCTTTGTATATGAATTCATTATATTTATTAATAATATAGGAAAAATAAAACTTAGGGGGATGTAATAACTTCTCCACAATTGTATATCTATAAGTTTGCTTTTAACTATTACCTATCTCACCTTCTACTTATCATACTAAATCACAATTATCTTATAAACTGCTAGGCTCCCTTACTAGACTGTGAACTCCAAGATAGTAGTGATTTTTTTTGTATACCTCTGTATCACCAGTGCTAAATTCAGAGCCTAACAAAGAGAATGTGTTCAGTGACTGCATCTGGTTTGAAATCATTGATCTATAGAGATCTCTGGAGAGCAATCAGCCTCAACATAAAGGATCAGTGGAGAGGACTTGAAGATTAGGAGAACTTGCATCATTGATCACCTTGACCTCGGAGGTTCTTTTTCCAGTAGATAATGTTAGCTACGAAAGAAGTTTCACGTTGAGAATCAGCTAGACCTGTAATTTTGGCGTCAAGTTAAAATAAAAACAAGTAAAGCCAAATTCTGGCATACACATATAAGTTTATTAAATGTAGATATCCTCTGGCAATCAAACAGAAAACAATTTATTACAACTTATATTTTAAGCTCAATAAAGTCATGCGGTGCTTTTACTTGTTCAGACTACCATCTGGTATGAAAGTTCACTCGGGGTGGATGTGAACAGAAGTAACACTTATAGCTGTCATTAGGCAATTGTGTTTTCCTGCATTATAATTATAATTAAGTTTTCTTACATTATAAGTTGAGCATGGATCTTTTTAGGGTCAAGCTGTGTCCACAATCCTTGAGAATATAGTTTACAAGCCTCCCTCAATTCTTATGATACTTACATCTTATGAAAGGCGAGAGGAGCCTTATTAAAGCATATAAACAGATCCACATATCTTGAACATACTAATCAACAAGCCACTAATTTCACCTGTGCAGAATTTTTTTTGACATTCATTAGGTTAATTGTGAAAGCCTCAGGTGTAGATGGAGATGTATAAAAGAAGCCCTTTTAGTTGCCGCCAATCTTTTTAATATGATACCAAATGAACACCATAGAATGTGGTTTTTAATTAGGGTAACCGAGATTTATATCGAAAACTAATAACATTCATAAAACAAACCATTAGTGGTAACTTACATATATATACACACATATGTACAAACACATATATAGGTGTATGTGTACATATATGTGTGTGTATATGTTGTGTGCATGTGTTTATTATAATCCCTTTTCTTCCAGGGGCCATCTGCTCTCTAGAATTAGGTTTAAACATTCATGACCTAGGTAGTTCCTATAATTTCTCCAGAAGTAATCCATCTTCTGGGAAGCTGTCATTTTAATCCCATTCACATTTTATCTTTAATTGCATCTCTAGTTCAAAAATTATTTGTAGAAACTTTGTATAAAAAAGAAACTTTATATAAAATAATTCAGATTGATATATTTGATATACTATAATTAGTGATTTTTTTCATGTGATATTTTCTCTTCCCAAATAATTTATAAACTCATGCAGATAAAGGATAATTTTTTTTTCATTTCTAATTGCTCACCATTTATATCACAAATTTTAGTGACACTTAGCTAGGCTTTTTCCATTCTCTCTTTTGCACTTCCATGCCCACAGCTAACTGGGCTCAATACCCAGTGCATACACTGTAAACGTTGAATGCCTGAGAAACATCCTATTATGAAGACATCATTACTAAAGTTTTCAGGTTTCTTTCCCTAATTTCAAAATGCCTTTTTCATTTTAGGTCACTCCAGGTAGCTTGTCTTACAGTATCAATTCCCTGTTGATTCTGCCTGCATGGGGCGAAGAAGAAATCACCAGATCAGGTATGGCTTCCGGTACAAAAGTACCCACTCAAAATTAAATACATACACTACACTGTGGAGTGAAACTTTAAAATTACTCTTACAATAGAACTTGGGGCGATTGATTTTGGAAATTACTAGAAGTAGGAACCATTTTTTCTGTACTACAAGATCTCTTTTGTGGAAAAGAAACTATTTATACAAGTACTTGTTAAAGCTTCCACATTGCAATTTACTCCAACTAATAATTACCCTATCAACACATATTCTGTCTAAATGTCTTTAGTCACAGTCCTTCTAATGTAATCTGGGTGTTCATTGTTCTTCTGTTTGATATGCACTGAAAGCTCCCAGCATCTTATTCTAATCAGTATTTGAACGCATTGTCTGTTGAAATGAAAGTAACAATGATTAGTAGGACAGATGTTTCCCTTGAATGTGAAAATGTAGGGGTTAAAACCGCAAATTAAACTGAACATTCACAGTTTTTGCATGTATTTTTCAAGATGGTTGGATACAAATTTTTATGTAGTGAAAATCAGGTACCGGTCAAAGTTGTAAAGATCTGTGACCTGCAAAATAGATGATATTTGGAAATAACTTTACTGTCTACTCTGGAGAATAGACAAAGAACTCTAGTATGTTGGTAACATGAAATGCTGTTTACCTTCAATGAATGGTGATTTTGACAAGGAGACTAGGAGAAACATGGAAGTAGAAAATGGAACAATCAGAATTTCATGCCAGGTGCATCCATGCACTAGGGGATTAACAGAACAATTAGAAGAACCTATGAATGGATCGCCATTCTTTAGTATACTACTGTTTTAGTAATACTAGATGTATCTCTGCTTTTTAATTGAAAATGCCACAAAAATCAGTTGCATATGGCATTTAATGGTCAAAATTTGAAGACTTTTATAACAGAGAACTGATTTCTCTCATGTTGGTAATATTTATCTCCTATTTTACATGTATTCTTTAGTTAATATTTTTAATAGGATTTTATATGGCCATGAGAAAATTTTTTTTAAATATAATGTATGTGTCAATGAGCTAACTTTAATTTCACAATTGAGGCAATAATTGAGAAAGGTGATTCCCGTCTTTCTTTGTTTGTAAAAACAGTGCAGATCTTCCTCTACTTAATGTCGAGTTTTGTCTGGGTAAATCCACTGTCGGTTGAAAATACTGTTAAGTTGAAAATCAGTTTAACACACTTAACTTACTTAACTTCATAGCTAATCCAGCCTACCTTCACATGCTCAGAACACTTACATTAGCCTATGGCCAGGGAAAATCACCTAACCCAAAGGCTGTTTATAAGAAAGTGTTGAATATCTCATGTACTCTATTGTGTACACTGCTGAAATTGAAAAATAGAATAGTTATTTGAGTACAGAATGGTTAAGTGTGTTGGTCATTTACCCTGGTCATCTTGTGGCCAACTGGGAGCTCAAGCTTCACTGCCATTACCCAAAATCTTGAGAAGGTATCATGACACCTGCTGCTAGCCTGGAAAAGATCAAAATTCAAAGTATGGTTTCTACTGAATGTGTATTACTTTTGCACCTTCTTAAAGTCAAAAAATGCTAAGTCAAACCATCCTGAGTCAGAGATTGTCCGTATTGTAACTTACACCTTTATTTAAATAACGTTTGTGTTTATTCCTTTTCACAACCTTCACAAATCATCTCTGAAAATAGGTAGTGAATACAGCTGCAGAATACAGATGACAGGCCTGGCTAGGGAAGGGTGCCTAGTTAGCTAACCTCCCAAGGAAGAATAACAACCTTAAAACCCTAATTTACAATGCAAATTGTAAGTTAACCACTTCAAGAGGGTTATCATATCTCAATGATTAGGCTGATATGAAGTAGCTACTTGTTTTTTGTCAGAATTGCTTGAAGAGTTAATAAGAAGGTGGATGAGTGTCCTGGGGTTAGAATGATTCCTCTGTCTACTGACCTGCTCAGAGTTTGTATAGGATCACTATCTAGGTCTCTTTAGATTATGACCCATGGATCTAATCTCCATTAAAGCTTTCTTCACATAGAATAAGAGGTTCAAAATGAAGCATCTTTGGAGTCAGTACCCATCATTAAGAGGCGATTGGTTTCCCTGGTCAAGAAAGTAGCACTACAGTGTTTCATGATGCCTTCCCTACTTCAGATCTCATAATACTTGCAACTCAAACATGTTGCTGCCTTAGACTATGACATTTAGTTAACATGTGCTTTTGTTTGTTTTAATTTCATTAACTTAACCTAAAACCTATCATTCAACATTTGAAAACTTTGAAAATAAAATAGATGATAAAATAATAATGTTATATAGTTCATAAGACTGCCTCCATGACTCATAAGACTGCCTCCATGATTCTTGGCAAACCCTTTAAATTCTCCTTTTTATTCACCGTACGAAAGGCCTTTGTTGAAGTAAGGATAGCTCCTCTCATTGGGATACAGATCTTTGTTCTTTTTATTTTATATTTTTTTTTAGTATTAGAGATTTATTTAAATATATTTTGGTTGATCCATTTGACAACTACCTGAGCGTTTGATCTTTTTATAGCATAAATAGAATAAGGTTAAATGCAAGTAGATATAGGATTATATTCTTATCCTCATCTTTTAACAGCTGTGACTACTTGTTATAGATGTCACATTTGTAACTCCTAGGGAACAATGATATTATTGAAAAGAGTTTTTCCAAGGATTGAACTAGGTAATACACTTCAAGCTCTTAGTATACTGTGCAGCATAGAGGAAATACTCACAGCTTTTAAGTACATCATAGAATTGCCTAGAATATTAATTGGAGTGATATATGTGTATATAGATTAATAGCATCATCGCAGGGAAGATGTGTTATCTGTTTTCAAATAATTTATATAGAAAAAGATTTAACTCTAAAAGTACACTAAAGACAGATTGAATTTAAATATTTACAGTGCTTAGGTTTTATCACTATCGATTAACCTTGTTAAGTCCAGAAAACTAGGAGTATAGAATGTTCTATATATGGAGCTTAATATCTGTGCAAACCAATGTAAAAATTACCACAGATATGATCTAGCACAAAGACTTTTTCAGACTGAATTATTTATTCAAATTTTTTATTTGATTTTTTATGTATGTTTATGGGACTACGATATATATAAAAGTAATATAAGAGTTGATCTCGGGGTGCTTGGGTGGCTCAGTTTGTTAAGTATATGACTCTTGGTTCAGTTAAGGTCATGGTCTCACAATTCATGGGTTCAAGCCTCACATGGGACTCTGTGCTGGCAGCACGGGGCCTGCTTGGGATTTCTTTCTTTCTGCTCCTCTCTCTCTCTCACAACGGGTAAATAAAAAGAAGAGAAGAGGAGGAGAAGGAGAAAAAGGGGAGGGAGGAGGAGGAGGATGAAGAACTGAGCTATTTGGGAATGAGAGAAGCTCAAATTCTTGTTTCTTCTACTGGGTCACTGACACATCCCTGATCCCTAGGTCACACACTGAGAGAAGGATAGGTCTGGGTATACTGACTCCTATCTGTGGGATCATGTTGACTCTTAGAATACAGTATAAGTATAGTTTAGGGAAGCAAATGTGGCTTTGGGGAACGTGCCTGTTCCTCCCTTTTTGCCAATAGTATTATTTGGTGGTTGCACATGTATTATAGTAGCAGTTTTCAAAGTATGGAACCCAACTAGATACATCAGCCTAACTTTTAAAAAATACAAATTCTTGGGCCTACTCAAAACAACTACGTCAGAAATTCTGATGGCAGGGCCTGGGAACTAATGGATTAACAAGCTCTCCCGAGGATTCTAATATTTATTAAAATTTGAAAACCTCTGTATTGAATAAATTATTTGGAAATTAGCTCCATCTGTAAACTAATCTTAATGACATGGGTTACCTACAAATAAGCAAAAACCACTATGAAGATACATAAAATTCTTGAAGAAAATAATTAAGAATGAAATTTTGCTGATTACCTACCTTATCCAACAAACTCTGATTTCTCTTAGTTATTCAGTCCTTATAGCAGCATTCTGAAGTATGCATTGTTATCTGAATTTTTGATGGAAAAATTTGACTCAGATAAAATAACTTGTCTAAGATCATTCAACTGGATGTTGCAGAGGTAGGATTTAAAGCCAGATGTAATTGACTTCAAAGCTTTAAATCTTCCTATTATGCATTGAAACCCACTGGGTACTACACACACCTGGGGTGGAGTAGCTACAACTTGAGGGGAAAAATCCATGCATTCAATCTCTTCATCACTATGGGGTACTTTTAATGTTGATTATACTTAGGATGTAATATACCTCTTTCTTGATGTCACGTGGAAACAATGTTTTGTCACTTTGACACAAGAATACCTTTTCTACTCTTTCATTTCACTTACATCTAATTGAATATCAATCCCTGAATTTCTATGAACTTGCCAAACTATGACAAGCTAATGTATATGTTTATGCTTATATTTTTAGCATTTCATGCAAGAAATAATAAAGCTCCAATGTGTCCCGTTTGGGGACATATAAAAAGTTGTCAAAAAATGAATCATTACCTTAGATATTATGTAAATAAAAATCATGTAAGTATTATGTAAATGTAATTACATATAGAAGTAATTATAGGGATATGCACTGCAAACTTCAGAGTTGTAATATAGGAAATTATAGGAGAGGGTAATTATATATCATGTTCTCTAAAGCTTCAACATCTCAGAAGAAATTCATCCATTTTTATATCTGAAAGAGACATTAAATATTTTATTGTGTTCCACAGAAGGTGTGGTGAATGGGAGGTCTGATTAGGGAAGCAGAATATGAGTAGATATTGTGAACTTGGAGGATGTTTGTATTTTGGAAGCATATCAGTTCTAGAGCTGTTAAGACTACTTGTCAGTTATAGGCCTTGCTCATTTCTACTTGAAACTGGTTTTCACTGGGTAAGAGGAAAGTTCTTGCCTACTCCACAATCTAGCATTTTGCCTGTGAGAATGCCAGCTACATAGTCTACCTGGTAATGTTCTGGAAGATGGAACTTGATTGGGCAGGTTGTGCCAATGGCTGCCAGAAGAAAAATTACCTAAGCAGGTAAATGCATAGAATTCAGCAGAGAAGGGGATGCAATATTAGTACATGGGAAGCTGTATCAAGGGTTGTGTCTGAAGAGTAATATGGAGTCTTGATATAGGATAATAGATGGAGCTAGAGAGCATAATGCAAAGCTAAGTAAATTAGAGGAAGACAACTTTGGTCTCACTCATATGTGGAATTTAAGAAACAAAACAGGGGCACCTGGGCGTTGGACTCTTGATTTTGGCTCAGGTCGTAATCTCAGGGTTTGGTTCTTGGGATTGAGCCCCACATCAGGCTCCACACTGACAGCACAGAGCTTGCTTGGGATTCTCTCCGTCCTCTCTCTGCCCCTCCCCTGCTTGCCGTATCTCTCTTTCAAAATAAATAAATAAATTCATTCATTCATTCATTAAATAAAACAAATGAGGAAAGGAAGAGAGAGAGAGACCAAGAAACAGTCTCTGAACTTTAACAAAAAACAGATAGTTACAAAAGGGGAGGTGGGTGTGGAGGTGGGTGAAATAGGTGATGGAGATTAAGAGTACACTTACCATGATGAGCACTGAGTAATGTATAGAAGTGTTGAATCACTATATTGTACACCTGAAACTAAAATAACACTGTATGTTAACTATACTGGGATTAAAATTTAAAACTTAATAAAAAAAAAGACAGAGAAAAGACAGAAATCACAAGTTACTGAGATCATATTTGGAAGCAGAACAAAGCAAACAATTCAGGTACTCGATCTCTTTGAGGGACAACTACGTATTTATTTGTGAATCAGAGCAGTTAACTTTAAGACTCAAGACTCAAAGGACACCTTATTTCTAGGGCAAACATAGCAACCAATCACTGTACCTCACATATCCTCTCCAAAGCCAGTTCTTTCATTTTTCTTAGTAAATGTCTCCCCAGTTTCTTTACTTCACTCCACTTCTACTGCTGTTGTCATACACCATGCCAGCATCATCTTTTACCTGAAGCAGTAAAAATGGGCAAAAAATATAAATAGACATGTTTTTTCAGAGATAGTATACATGTTATCAGTAAAGACCTGATAAAACATACAACATTACCTATCATGGAAGAGCAAATCAAAACAACAGTGTGATGTTACTTAATGGCCATGACTGTGATAAAAATTAAAGTAAGAACAAATGTTGGCAAGGCTTTGTACAAATTTGAATCTTCATACATTGCTGGTAGGGATGAAGAATGGTACAACACTTTGAAAAATACTTTGGCTTGTTTTCAATGAGTTAAACAAAGAATTGTTCTATGACTTCTAGCAATTTCACTCCTAGTAATAAACCTAAGATAATTTAAAACATATCTCCATATTAAACTTTGTACGTAAATGTTTATTATAGCAATACTCTAAATGGGGCCAAAGTAGAAACTGCCCAAGTTTCCATCAACTGATGAATAGATAAACAAAATATAGTATATTTATATGATGGAATATTATTGAGCAATGAAAAGAAATAGAGTGCTGATAAATGCTACAACGTGGAGGAACCTTGAAAACCTTATGCTAAGTGAAATAAATCAGTCTCTAAAGACTATAAAAGATCAATTATGGTATAATTCCATTTATACAAAATGTAGAAAATAGACAAACATATGGAGAGAGAAAGTAAATTAATGTTTCCCTAAGAGTAGGCAGGAAAAAAATTGGGAGGAAGTAGGGAGTGAGTAATCATAGATACTTTTTTTTTGATATTCAAAAGCTTATAAAAACTTTTATAAGTTTTTGATATTATAAACTTATAAAATTAGATTGTCATGGTGCTTGCATAACTCTGTGAATATGCTAAGTATCATTGATTATATATTTTATTTTATTTTATTTTATTTTATTTTATTTTATTTTAGAGAGTGAGTATACAAGTGGGGTAGAGGCCAGAGGGAGTGGAAGAGAGAATCTTAAGCAGGCTTCACTGTGGAGCCTGATGTGGGGCTCAGTCCCACAACCCTGGAATCATGACCTAAACCAAAATCAAAAGTCAGATGCTTAACTAACTGAGCCACCCAGGCACCCTTGATTATATATTTTAAATGGGTGAATTGTATCATATGTATCAATAAAGCCATTAAATTTTTTGTCATGACTTGATAAGACAAGTTGCTTATATAAAATGTGTGGGTACATTATTTGCGGTGAATGGTCAAAAACTGTTAACACACATGCCCACTAAAAGTAATGCAAAACACCAGACATGGAAAATGCATGGGTACATATATATTACAAAAAAGAATCTTGTATTTAAGTATATTTAAAAGATAATTACTTAAAGCAAAAATATTAACAATCTGTTATGAATTTTATAACATACTTATTTGTGACAATAATAGTGAAACTGCAGGAGGGAAGAAATGGGAGTTTATTATTGTAAAATTCTTACACCATATATGAAGTATTGTCCTAGTACTTGAAGGTGGACTATAATAAATCAAAGATATATGCTCTAGGGGAACCTGGGTAGTTCAGTCACTTAAGTGTCTGATTCTTGATTTTGGCTCAGGTTATGGTCCTAGGGTGATGGGATCAAGCCCCATGCCGGGCTCTGTGCTGAGCATGGAGTCTGCTTAATATTCTTTCTCTCTCTCCCTCTGCCCCTCTTCCCTGCTCCTGTGCTCTCTCTTTCTCTCTAAAATACACACACACACACACACACACACTCACACACAAAGAATAAATGTAAGAAATAGTTTTAAATTATTGTAAATTTAAAACCAACATCAATAATCTCATTAAATATAAATACATATAAATGGATTTAACACCTCAATTAAAAGAGATTGTGAGATTGGATAAAAATTATATTTCAAATACAAATAACATACATTAAATATAAAAATAAGAATGGTTAAAATAAAAAAAAATTAGAAAAACATGTCATGCTAACACTAAGCACAGAACAGCTGGAGTAGATATATCAGACAAAATAGATTTCAGACAAAAAATACTACGAGGAAATAGAGGGCCATTTCATAATTTTAAAGGTGGTAACTCAAAGTGGAAGTAACAGTTGTAAGCAATTATGTATTTACTAACAGAGCTTCAGAATCTATGAAACAAAATCTATCAGAACTTCAAGTAGAATTCAATAAATCATTATCATAATTTGATATTAGAATACTTCTCATTACAAATAGGACAAGTCAACAGAAAATCAGTAAGGTTATAGATGAACAACACTAAAAACCAACTTGACCTAATTAACATTTATAGAGTACTCCATGCACTTGGAGCAGAGTATATATATTTTTTCAAGTACATATGAAACATTTGACAGGATAGACCATATTCTGGCCCAAACATGTATTTCAATATATTTAAAATAATTACATTTACACAGTATGTTCGGTGACTATAATGAAATGAAATTAGAAATCAATAACAAAAAAAAAAAATGGAAAAATCCCCAAAATTTGAAAACTAAATAACACACTTCTAAATAACCCATGGCTCGAAGAAGAAGTTAAGAGGAAATTCAGTACATATTTTGAACTGGATGAAAATGAAAACAAAACATGTCAAAATTTATGGGATTTACCTAAGACAGAACTTAGAGGAAATTTTAGAACACCAAATGTCTATTTTAGGAAATAAGAAGAATCATAAATGACCTCAGCTAATAAGAGAAAATTAAATGCAAAGTACGGAAAATATAGGAAATAATAAAGATTCAATGCAACCTCCCTCAATGAAACAGAAGACAGAAAACACATTAGAGAAAATCAATGAAACAAAAAGCTTATTCTTTGAAAAGATCAGTAAAATTGATAAACCTGTAGCCAGACTGATCTAGCATAAAAATAAAATAGACACCCATTACTGACATCAAGAATGTGTGAAGCAAATATAATGAATAACTTCATATCAATAGATTTGGCAACTTGGATGAAATGGACAAGTCTCTTGAAAGATACAAAGTGCAAAGTATCTCCCAAATTACAGTCTTTACAGGTGTAATTAGCTAACAATTTTAAGATGAAGTCATCCAGGATTTAGATCCTAAATCTGATGACTGATGTCTTTATCAGAGAAAGAAGAGATTACACACAAAGAGACACAGGGAAGAAAGCCATGTGAAGACCAAAGCAGAGATTGGAGTCATCTTGCCACAAGCCAAGGAATTGCAGGAGCGACCAGAAAGTTGCCAAAGGCAAGGAAGTGTTCTCTCTAGATCTTTCAGAGAGAGTTGGCCCTGCTGAAACCTTGATTTCAGACTTCTGGACACGAGAAGTGTGAGAAAATAAATTTCTGTTGTTTTAAGCCACCCAGTTTGTGGAAATGCATTGCAGCCATTCTCTCTCAAAAAGAAATTGATAAATTAAGTGATAATATAAATACTACTAAGGAAATTACTACTATTTCTACTACTATTTTATACTACTACTACTACTACTATTATATAAATATAATACTACTAAGGAAATTGAATTTGTACCTCATAATCTCCCACAAGGAAATTTCCATGTCGAGATGGTTTTATTTGTAAATTCCTGCAAACATTTATAAGAGAAACAGTATTGATACTTAATACAAATCATTAAAAAAATCTGAAGAACTACGTTTCTCAGACAAAAATATTACTGCAGAGTAATATCTCTCATGAACATAAATGAAAAAATTCTTTTTTTAATTTTTTTTTATTTGTATTGAGACAGAGTGCAAGCAGAGAAAGGGCAGAGAGAGAAGGAGAGGAAGAGAATCTCAGTCAGTCTCTGCACCATCTCAGGGCTGAAACTCACAAACTATGAGATCATGATCTGAGCTGAATGAAGTTAAGAGTCAGTTACTTAACCAACTGAGCCTCCTAGGTGCCCCACATGAAAAAAAAAAGTCTTAACAAAATTTCATCAAATATAATCCAACAATATGTAAAATGGATAATTCTTGCTACACAATCGGAGCTTATTACAGGAATACAAGGTTGACTTAACAGTAAACCACGTAATCATCTTAACAGGGACATAGAAAGTATTTTTAAAACTCCAAACTATAGGCCTGACAAACTTGGACAGGAAGGGAAATTCCTCAGCCTGTGAAGGGGCATAGAATGGCGAAAGGCTGAATGTGCTCCCAGAGATCAGGAACAAGGTAAGAATATCTGTCTTAACACTTGTCTTCAACATTTTGCTGAGGCTCTAGTGTATGCAACAAGGAAAAAAAGAAAAAAGAAAGAGAGAGAGATTGAAAAGATACCCAGATAGAGATGGAAAAATTAAAACTGTCTTTATTTGCAGATGATATAATTGTCTATGCAAAAAAAAAATCCTATGGAAGCTACAAAGCTACTAGACTTTAGTACGTCTAGCAAGGTTGCAGGATACAATTGGAAATTTATATTTAATTTTTAACATTCTACTTAAAGTAGCTTTGGGGCTCCTGGGTGACTTAGTCAGTTAAGTGACCAACTCTTGCTTTCTGTTCAGGTCATGGTCTCGCAGTTTGTGATTTCAAGTCCCACATTAGGCTCCTCAAATTAGCAGCATGGAGTCTGCTTAGGATTCTCTCTCTCTCTGTCCCTCACATGCTCACACTGTCTCTATCCCTCTCAAAATAAATAAATGAACTAAAAAAAAGGAAAGTGTATTAAAAATGTGAAATGATTAGGGATAAATCTGCAAAAGATGTGCAAGAGTTATATTGTAGGAAGAAACAAAAAATATTGCTGAAAAATTTTGAAGGCCAAATAAGTGGAGAGATAATCTGTGTTCGTGAATGGTAAAAATCAATGTTAACATTTCAATTCTCTTCAAATTTGTCTGTAAATTCAATGTATTCCCAATAAATATCCCATCATTTTTTTTTTTGTTTTTGGTAAAAATTGACAAGCTGATCCTAAAATTCATATGACAATACAAAGTACTTAGAATAGCCAAAACAATGTTGGGAAAGAAGTATACAGTTGGAAGAATTATACTGCGTGATATCAAGACTTATTATAATGCTAATGGAATAAGTGTGGTGGCAGGATAAGATAGACTTATGGATCAATGGAACGGAATAGAGATCCACAGATACAGGTCCATACATTTATTTACAACTGAGTTTTTACAAAAGTAATTCATTGGAGAAAAGATGGTCTTTGCAACACATGGTTTTGAAACAGTTGGCTAGTCATATGCAAAAATGTGAACTTGGATCTGTACCTCTTACTATAACTATACACAAAAATTAACAAAATGGATCATATGTCTAAATTTAAATGTACAACTGTAAAACTTCTAGAACAAAATGGGGGGAGAAAGTCATGTGGCCTTGGGTTAGGCAAATTCTTAGATATGACACTGCAAAGAAGATCCATATAAATTATGATAAATTAGAGTTCATCACAATTAAATATATTTGCTCTTTAGAAGACAATAAGAATATTTTGAAAACTACAGACATGGAAAAGGTGTTTGCAAATCAAATATCCAATAAAACATTTGATTCCATAATATATAAAGTACTCTCCAAATGTTAAACAAATAACATACAAGGAAAGGTTTTTCATAAACTTCATCAGAGAAACATATGAATAGTAAATAAGCATTTGTCATTAATCATTAGGGAGATATAAATTAAAACCACAAAGGATTAAATAAAGTCACAGATGCCACTGTACACCTTATTCGGATGTCTAAAATTAAAAAGAGTGACGACACCAATTGTTGGCACGGATGTGGAGCAGTTAGAAATGTCATATCCTGCTGGTAGGGAGGTACAGTGGTTAAAAACGCTTGCAAAAACATTTTGGCGATTTCTTAGAGTGTTAAAAACACTTCCCACTTGATACAACCATTATATTCTTAGGTATTTACTCACAAAAAATGAAAGTATATATCTGTATGAAGACTTATAGATGAATGTTTATAGCAACATTTTATCACCTCAAACCAGAAACTACCCAAATATCCATCAACAGGTGAATGGATAGGTGCATCAGGTGTGATCTAGGCATACAACAGAATCCCACAGTAAAAGGCAATAAAAAGAAATAAACTGCTGACTTGCAGCAATACAGAAGAATGTCATAATAATTTTCTGTGATGAAGAAGCCAGATAAAAGAGCAGATATTATTTGATTTCTATTTATATGAAATTCTAGAAAGTACACAGTAATCAGTAGTGACAAGAAAAACATCAGTAGTTACACAGAACTAAGAAGTAGGTAGGGGTGGTTTTAAAATAAGGAAGAAGAATATATGAAAAATGGATATGTTCATTATCTGAATATTGGTGATGATTTGAGTGTATACATAAATCGAGGATTATCAAACTGTACATTTACAGCACAAAAGTTTGAAAGAACTGGAAAATAAATATTGAGACAGACAATGGTAACAAAGAGAACAAGTGTGGTGTACAAGTCTTTCCCCCCCATCCTGCTCAGGGCCTTGGACTATATTCTTCAGGCAGTGTAGAGTCCTGGAAGGTTGTTAGTGGGCCAGTTACCTTGTTTGCATTTGAGCAATGTGATTGGCAGCAGGGAAGGGAGAAGACTGGTAACACACGTTTTTGTTTTTTAACATCGTAATGGAATTGCAACAAATGTTCCAAATAATCTCTGCAGGATTTCCAGTGAAGCCAATTAGCATACATTTGAAAAAGTGCTGGTGGGATTAGGGATTTACTCTGTAGCCATTAAAACAAATTGGCCCACACTGGCATACAAACTAGTAAATGGCAGAGCAATGACTTAAAACCAAGCCTGTCTGATTGAAAGCCTATTTCTTTTTCCACTACACATTCCCTCCCCAACCTGGATACAAACCTCATTCCAAAACGTAATGGGACATTTTCAGGAGAATTTTCGAGACTTTTCTCAAATCAGAATGTAGACTGGATGTTATATAATGCCAGGATCTGCTGCAGTGGTTCTTAATGGAAGCCGAGTGGGCTATACCAGTAATGGATGACATGCACACCCTGTTGTTTGAGAATATGAGTCACATTCCAAGATCATCCCCAAAGTGACACAGGTTAAAAGTGACTGAAATGGGAATTCATTGTCTTTTTGGCTTACCGTGGGCCACTGTGGGCACAGTGCTCCATATTGATTCAAGGACAGTATCTCTAATATAACCCATCTTTATTGCTTCTCAGACCATCTCTAAGATTTAGCAAGCATAGAAAGCAAGAATGGCAAACTTAAATTTATTTGGCAAAGGAGAGGTTAAACTTTAAAATTAGCAGTCTTCTGGAAACATGAAAAGCAGTTACCCCTATTCCATCCTATTTGGAAATCTTTGAAAGAATTTGACATTTTGACAATCTGAAATGTCAGTCATTCATTCTGTGGCAAATGCATAGAAACCTACATAAAATTTGCCTGTTTGGCTTTTCAGATTCTGTTGAACAAAAACCCTCTTTGGACTTTGGCTAATAGTACTAATCAAAACTTTAATAATAGACTTGTCATTTACTCTCTTTTATTATAAGTTGGATGAGACTGGAGTTTGCTTGTGCAATTTTCACACAAAAGAATGAGCAATGAGTGTTTCAGGCTTGTTGCAAAATCATGTTTGCAGGCAAGAAAGAGAAGGAAATAAAGCTGGGCCTAAGGATTGAGAAACTCTTGTCTAATTTCGCTAAACTTTACTTACTCTGAGAGAGAAAAAAAGAGATTAGTTTTCATTCACTCATTAGTCTCCATTCATTTATTGACACTAATGTGCATTATCATGCATTAAGCAGAACAGGTAGTGTGAACAGATTAGACTCTGTCCCATTGCTTGTGGGGGCTCATAATGAAAATAAGTAGAGCAGAGAGATTAAAATGGATTTTTAGACAACACTGGGTTCAAATTCTGACTTTCAGCACCCTGTCTCTGATAAATTTCTTTATATTCCTAAGTATCTTTTCCTTATTTATGAAATTCACTATAACAGTAATGCATAGCTGAAAAGATTTCTGTGAGAATCACATTATTCCATGCATCCACACCACTGAGCTCAGCAATCTGCACTATGCATACTAGCATTACATGTGCATGTTGTGGTGTAGCCGAACATATTATTGCAGAGTGATGCATGTGCTGTCTCACTTAGCCTTCATAGCATTCCGCTCTTTCTTTCATTTTACTAGTGTGAAAATAGAGGCACAGATCATTCAAGAAACTTTTAAAAAATTATTCAGTTCATAAGTGGCAGAACTTGAATCAAGTTTCTGCTGGTTTCCAAAACCGTGTGTTTTCTACTCTTCAATGCTGTTTTCTAACTTAGTAATAAGCATAAAAGAAAATACAAGAAATGTTCATTTATTAGTGGCAATCCTTTGGTATTGCTGTTTGTTACTAACCAAATCTGCATATTTATATCAGTATTTGTATATAAAATTGAATTGCAAAAGCAAATGTAAATTTTCTTACTTAACATGATTTTCCAGAGAATTTCCCAATGAATATGCCCTCTTTTCTCATAAGTCTTTATATAGATGAGTTTTGGTAGAGTTTTCCAGCCATGCTTGTGATGATTGCACTTGCTGATTCAAAATTTGAGTGTGCTGAAAGCAAATATTGCTTTTTATTTAAAATTACAAGTAACCATTATATATTAAGCAGTAAAGGTATATTGAAGCAGGCAGTCTGAGAAGACTGGCCTTGTTTCAGGCCATGTAGTACAATAGTTGGATAAGTGAAGGTAATTTGGGTCAGAGAGATTCACCCTCAGAACTCCATCTCAGTCATTGTCGAGCAGGGTGGTTATGGATAACTTCATTGTTCAGGTTGTTTCGACAACTGTAAAGTAGTAATGATCGAGGTAACAAATAGCATCAATGCATGGGATTGTTTTAAGGGTTAAATGAGGTCCTGGTCCAGATTAATTAGCCCAGTGCCCGGCAAGTGGCATGGAATAAACTATGGATGTGATTGTCAATGCTTTGTGGTTGCATAGCTCTCCATGGCTAGTTCTTTTCAAGTTCAAGTAAAAATTTCTAACAAATAGCCCATCCACAAGGACAGATAAATCTGTGAAATGATATTTTGATGGAAAATGTTTTCTAGAAGGTTCTCCATTTTCAGTTCTCTTTCTATTCATATTGCGGCAGAGAATATTTTCAGTTAAGTGTTCACGTACACATAAAAACACGTGGTGATCTTCATATGAATAAAAGAGGAGTTCATTGTGAAAAATCAACATACAGCTAGCCTTTCTCAGCCCTTTTTCAGCTGCTGCAGGAGTGAGAGATGGGGTTTAAGAGTTGCAGCCCTGGGGGTATCAAGCTCAAGATGAAATATCAAATTCATCAAAGTATACAGCAGTCTGTACATTTATAGAAGAGGACAGGACTCCTTCATCAGAAGATAACGTGACCCAGTACCCAGATCTTGGTTTCTAATACTGTGCTCCAATAGAAGGTACCAATAGTCCTTGGACAGATAAATGGCTGATTTTAGAACTGAGACATAGAATACACAAGATAAACCTGGGTGTCTAGTAGCTCTAGAAACTAAGGAATTCATCAAAACTCAAAATGATGAAGAAATGCCAAAAGGACACAGAAGTCAGCTGAAGAAGCTCCCAATGGCCAAAGATGGAACAATTTGAGTCACAAAATAAACAATGTAGTATTACCCTCTACATCTGAGTACAAAATAAAGCGTACATTATACGCTTATTATAAACAAGTGATAAAACATAAATAGGGGAAAGGAGATAAATCTCCCACACAGAAGTTCAAATAATTTATATAAATACTTGCCCCTCCACTCTTTGACTATGGACTACACTTAGTGACTTGAGTATAAAGAGCACAGTATGGAAAAGAGGAAAAATGACTTTATAGGAGGATTCTGGCAAATACTACCTTAGATAGTTGATTAATGTTAACACCAGTGATAAATCATGTGTTGATGACTTGTACCCCTGATATTTGTTGAGAATGGCACTTCACCTATGGGGGTTTTCCTTCTCAAAGCTCATAACCCCAATCTAACCATAAGGAAAAAAAAATCACACAAACCTAAATTGAGGAACACTCTCTAAAATACCTGACTTCAAAACTGTCAAGGTCATCAAGGAAAATCTGAGAAACCGTCAAAGCCCAGCAGCCCAAGGAGACATGACAACTGAATGTAACTTGTTATCCTTAATGGAATTTTGGAATAAGAAAGGACATTAAAAAAACCTAACAAGCTTGACTAAAGTATGGAGTTTAGTTAATAAGAATGTGTCAGGGGCACCTGGGTCGCTCAGTCGGTTAAATGTCCGACTTCAGCTCAGGTCACGATCTCACGGTTTGTGAGTTCAAGCCCCATAGCAGGCTCTGTGTTGACAGCTCAGAGCCTGGAGCTGCTTCGGATTCTGTGTCTCCCTCTCCCTGCCCCTCCCCTGCTTGTGCTCTGTCTCTCTCAAAAATAAACATTAAAAAATTAAAAAAAATAAGAATATGTCAATTTCGATTCATTGGTTGTGATGAATGTACTATAGTAAATGTACATGTTAGCAGTAGGGAAAGCTAGGAGCAAGTTAGACAGAGACTCTTCCATCTTTCCAATTGTTTTGTAAACCTGAAATCATTCTAAAATAAAACATATGGTGTGCAAAGTATTGCTAAGATGGCATAACTAGCTTAAAACTGAAGCTATTCTTTTAAAATTTATTACTAAAAATTTACATTTCTTTTAAAAATTATTCTCATTGTCCAATATGGTAGTTACTAGCCACCTGAGGCTATTGAGCTCTTGAAATATGGCTCATGTAAAATGAGATGTCCTTTAAGTGTAAAATGCACATTTGCTTTGAAAGACTTAGTTCATACAAAAAAAATGTAAAATTTTCTTATTAATAATTTTGTTATCGATTACCTACTGAAATGTTATTTTGGATATGTTGGGTGAAATAAAATACATTATTAAATTAATTTTTCTTGTTTTTACTTTTTTAATGCAACTACTAAAGCATTTAAAAATTTTTATGTGATTCACCTTATGTTTTGAAGCTATTAATGAGGATGGGTTAGAGTATCTTAGAGGAACAGGGTGTGTCTTCTTTGTGTTTACTTAACATGTGATTTTCCATATTTTGTTGTTGTTCTACATATTTTTTTTAATGAAAGATAACCCAAGAACTTAAGGACAAAATCAAACTAAAAAGTTTTAGCTTTTGGAGGAGATATTTACATATTGTTATTAATTTGCCTGAGATAGCACCTGAGACTAGACTGGGCCTATGCAGTCTGGTGGGTGGTCTTGGAGGCTAACATCTCACCTCAGATGTCGCCTGCAGCACCCATCTGTTGTGCTGCTAAGATTGCTCTGTGCATTATCTTCCCTCACAGATTCTACGAGATATGCCCCATAGTGTATAGCAAAAACAGACAAAGTAGAGAAATGTTCTTTCTCCCTTTTTATCTAAAACTGTAGGTGCTCTTCCAGTGAACAATGGGTGGCCTTATCCCAGCCTTACAAATTCTCATCCATTGCCTGAAGTAAATGGTATTTTATGTGAGTAAAAAGAACACTGATTCTATTCATCACCCTGCCTTCTGGGTAATACCTGGCGATTAAAACAACCAACCAACAACAACAAAAAAAAATCTGCCATTTCCTTCCTTTTATACCTGAAGAAGTCCTCATTCTTCAAACCTAGCTCTAGGCATCTGTTATTGTGAAGATTTTTTTCATCACAGTCTTAAATATCTCCGTGCTCCCAGGACACTGGCTGAAAAACACTGTCTTTGACAATATCGTAACATATTCTTGACAGGATGATAGAGCTGTATCTCACTCACTCAATTTTGAGATCCTTGGCAGAAGAGACTGAAGAAACATGGTGGGAAGGATTTTTGAAACTAGGTGCCAGCCCTTGCTTTGAGAAAACCAAATCCAGTGAGGAGTTAAGTAAACATATGGAAGCCTATTCATATCAATATGAAACAAGAGGTAGTTAATGAATGAATAAATGAATGCATGAATGACCATAATAATGCCTTTTTTTTTTTTACATATATATAGGTCAAGTTCCTGAATATGCTACTTAACTCCACTTACATTTACACAGGTCTTGTTTGCCATCTTCTACCACTTTCCAAATATAATAATTCTCCCTACAATCTGCCTTGTTATTTGCCCTACTTTCTTTTAAAATTACTAAGCAATACTGTTTTGCTCTTCTAATGCTGATGAGTCTATTTTAAATTTTAATGGCTAGAACTAATTTTGGAAGAAACAGGAAAATAAGAGAGGTCTTGGTATCCTAAGACAAGACAGAGTCGCTTGGGGCTCTAGTACATCACAGCGGAGGCCATGATTTGGATGAAAGCGTTGATCTTACTTTGTGTAGCTATAATATTTGAACTTCATTGCACTCCTGTTATTCAGGGGAGGGAGAATACAGTTGCTAATTTAATACAGCTTACAGAACCCTGAAAATAGATTTGTAAAATAAGATAAAATAATCATTGATGAGGCTTTTTTTGGGGGTAGCACTGGGGTTCGCGGGGTCCAGAGCCGATGGCCAAGAAAGAATTCTTGAGACATCTTTGGTGCAAAAAAAGTGATTTTGTGAAAGCACAGGGACAGGACCTGTGGGCAAGAAGAGCTGCCCAGGGACCATAAAGAGAGACTGGTTATATGCGATGCAGTTGAGGGAGGTAAAGTCCAGGGCAAATTTCCAAAGAAATTTTCATATGCAAAAGAAGACTCACAGGATACTGGAGGCCTAGCTATTGTCAAGCTAAGGTTGTTTTTCCCTCTAGCAAAGCATTAGCATTAAGACAGTAGGGATTTCCTGGAGAAACTCTGCCAGCCTCAAGTGTGTGTCAGTGGGCTGCAAGTTATAAGGAAATTTAATTTTATCTGCCATTTCCTTCTGTCTTTGTTTCCCACATCAGTCACAGTATGTTACAAATTAGGACTATCTACTTATCTGGAGAACAAAAAAGGAAACTCACAGAGTGGTAAAGATATTTTTAGTATATATGTCTGACAAAGGACTTATATCCAGAAGACATGAAGAACTTCTATAAATCCATAGGGAAAAGGTGGTCAACCCAGTGGAACAATGGGGTGAAGGACTTGGGTATTTCACAAAAAAAAGATATCTAAAAATAGATATAAAATATATGAAAAAAATGTTCAACTTTGTTGGTCATGAGGGAAAATAAATTAAAAGCATAATTAATGCTATATATCTGTCAAGCTAAGATGAACAAGATGGAACATATCAAATGCTGGAAGGATGTGAATGAACCAGAACTCTCCGGCACTTACTGGTTAAAGTACAGTTTGGTACAGATATTTGGAAACTATTGGATAATACCTACTAAACCTGATCATTAAATGTAACCTCAGCAATTCACTCCTAGGTACGTACTCAACAGAACACATATGTGTTTTTACCAAAATCCACATACTAAAATATGTATCACAACTTTGTTCTCCACGGCCCCTATTGGAATCTATACATATGTCAGTCAACAATAAAACGGACATTAGTTGTGGCATGTTCATAGAATGGAATACTATGAAGCAATGAGAATTGGGTGATCTCCAACTGCATTCGCAAAGACAGATGACTCTCACAACATAATATTGAGGAAAAATTCAGAAAAAATAGAGTACACAGTGTAATAATTCATTTTATATTAAATTAAAAGGAGGCAAACCTAATATATGTTGTTGGAATTGGATAAAAGTTACTCCTGGATGATAGATGGGATTGTGACTGGATCAGAACAAAAGGAGTGTCTGGGGTGCTGGTTATGTTTCCATGTCTGTATTTACTTGCTAATTACATGAGTGTGTTTAGTTGTAAAAATGTATCAAACTATGCATCAAATATATGAGCAAATAATTCCAATAGGAACGTTTACAATTACAGTGCTGCCCTACAAATCCTTGTCCATTTTAGGTGTGGGCAAACATAGAAAATAACACAGGGAGCACCTCTATGAGGTTGCGTAGGAATGTAGTCTTTACACAGGTGTGCTTGGACTACTGTGTAGTTAACATTAACTGAGAGCTACTCTAGATGCTCTCCTGATAATTTATATGTATTTTACCATTTAATCTTCCCAGCAATCTCAAGGAGTAAAAATTATCTCCATTTTATAGAAAAGAAATTTACTTGATTTGTCCAAGATAGTGGTAGGCTCAGGTCAATACTCTTGTCAGTGTGACTTTAGAACCTGACCTCTTAGCTCCCATGCCATCGTCTTTATTTTTTTTTTCAATTTACTCAATTTTATTAAATTGAATTCCTTTCTCTACAGGAGAATATTTTAAAAGGAAATTGTTGTCTGGCAATGACCTATAGCCTTCTCTGTACAACCTGGCATTCCTTTAATCTGGAATTCCTATATGGCATTTATGAACCATGTTCCTCTGTATGCCTAGAATACAGATTTGCTCGTAACACTAATATACTCTCTGCAGAGCAGCTAGGAATGAATGCCTGTGGGATGTGCATTTGCTGAGGAGCTGCAGATGAGCTCAGCAATGGAAAGAGCCTACACAGTGCAAGGAGACTGAAGTCGAGTTCCATTTTGTCAGCATCAAGTTGTGTGATGCTGGACATGGTATTTGTGTATTCTGAACCTCAATTTTTGCAATTGCAAAATGGGAAAAAATAATTACCTTCTCTGATTTCCAAAGTGTAGTTTTTGGCTCATTCTCTCCTTTAACTTTTGGTTTTTGCTTCTTTTCCTTTCCTTGTTTTTGCTTTTGGCTTTTTGTTTTTGTTTTGTTTCATTTTTTTGTTTGTTTGTTTTGTTTTGTTTGACTTTGTGCTATGTACCTTGAAGCCATTCTTGCATATGCTATTTCAGTTTATCCCCACAGTAACCTAAACATTATTTATATTCCCACTTCTTTGTTGGGGAAATTGAGGCTAAGAGAGATTTAGTATTTTGGTTAAATTCATATATCTGTATCATTTCTCCTCTGTTACTTAATGTCTCTGAGTCTCAGCTATCAAATGGAAATAACTGTAATTGTTCCATCTGGTGCCTAGGATGTTTCTTGTTTTGTTTCGTTTTGTTTTCTTGTTTGTTTCGTTTATGTTTTGTTTTGTTTTGTGTTTTTTTTTTTTTTTTTAGTTTGTTGTTAGTGATTTGGTTTAATTTTACTGTTTACTGAGTGCCAATTATATGTCAGGCAGTCTACTAGGTACTTTCAAATATATCATTTCACTCAATCTTCATAACAATGCTGGAATTGAAATTAAGTCTGTTTTACAGAAGAGGAAACTCAGGTCTCAAAGTGACCTGGTCATTTTCCCAAGCCCATCCAGTTAGAATCCAAGCCCAAGTTTACACATTCAACATGTGAGGTTTCTTCACTAAGCCCAGGGCCTTCACATTTTTATGATTATGTGAATAAAAGTGTTAATATAAAAAGTAATCTTTTAGGGGCGCCTGGATGGCTCAGTCAGTTAAGCGTTTGACTTAGGCTCAGGTCATGATCTCGCAGTTCACAAGTTTAAACCTTGCGTCGGGCTCTGTGCTGACAGCTCAGATGCTTCGGATTCTCTGTCTCCCTCTTTCTCTGTCCCTCTCCCACTCATACTCTGTCTCTGTCTCTCTCTCAAAAATAAATAAAAACATTAAAAAAATTATAAAAAGTAATCTTTTAAACAGTAGTATAAAGGAGAAACTTAATTTTGAAAAAAAAATTTAAATGGATTTTGTGTCCAAAACCAATGTCATCAACTTCTTTCTTTTTATATCATAATTTTAAATGTAACCATATACTCCAATTATTTGTTCTGTTTTTATGCAAAAAAATCTGTGAAATGCCTAATGAGACTAAGCATCGAGGAAGAAGGAAGGGAAACCCACTCTTCCCTTTTTGAGGAAGGCTTGCTTTAGTTGGAGGGTTAAGATTGAGATAGTGGAGGTAGAGAGACAGAATAGAAAAGGAAACATAATTAAAATCCATGTGGTATTACAGAAATAAGCACTGAAGTAGAATTCCCAAACCAAGTAAGATATGAAGCCCCACTTACTGATTTTCGAAGATGATAGAAGACACCCAAGCATAGAAAGGACATTAGGGTTTCCATAGCTTTTGTGAAATCTATAAAATGATAAATATGACAAATCCTAGTGAGTTCTAAGATAGGCAGTGGTTCCAAGTATTTGTCCTGAAATCATGGTGAGTGACAGGGCCATGAGTTTTGAGATCTGAAGCTTGTAAAAGTTGAGGAACCGTCATTAAGGAAAGTATACGTAGAATTAGGACAGGGCATATTTATTTAGATTAAGAAATGAACTCACACACAAAAAATCGATTTTTAGAGACTTAGGTCCCTTTCTTCCTGAATTAGCTTATATAGAAGTGTTTAAATGGAAATGCTTCCATATCGAAACTTATCTTCTTCTCTCTGCTTAGAATATTCTATAACTCCCAACCATTCCCAGCAACATAAACTTAACCATAAATCCATCTCTGGAAGAAGATGAAGCTGGTCTGGTATGGTGAATAGAATTCTAAGATGGTCTCAAGATTCCTACTTTCCTAAGGAACATTGTGCATATAATGTTTCCTTGAATGTAATGTGACCTGTGGACATAATGGATGTGCCATAACGATTAAATTATGTTATGTGGCAAGGTGAAAGAATTTTGCAGATGCAATTACGGTGTCTAATCATTTGATGTTGAGTTAATCCAAAGGGAGATTATCCTGGTGGACTTGAACTAATCAGGTATACACAAAAGAGATATGGGAATAGTTTTCCTGCTGACTTTGAAGAAATAAGCTACCACATTCTGAGAGGGCCATATGGTAAGGAGTTGTGAACAATTTCTAGGAACTCAGAGCTGATGGCCAGCAAGAAAGTGGGGGTTTTAGCCTTACAAGGACAAGAAATTAAATTCTGCCAACTATGTGAATTTAGAATGGGACCCCATGCTCCAGAAAGGAACACATTCCAGCAAACATCTTAACTGCAGTTTTGTGAGACCTTATGTAGGGAACCCAGAGGAGCCATGGCTGGACTCCTGACCCATAGAGACTGTGAAATAATAAATATATATTGTCGTGACCTGTTAGATTTGTGATAATTTGTTATACAGCACTTGAAAAGTAAATACATCAGGAAAGCTAAAACAAAAAGAATGGTATGCCATACTTGGAAAATCATAATGCTGCAATGATTGTTGACTCCATAAGACTTTTACAACAACAAGAAAAAAAATGGCTTAGCCAATAAGTTTGTGACTTGTAAATGTGTCTGGGGGTTGTAAGTTAAGGACAATTGTTCTATTTTAATTTTTTTAAATTGTAATGTTTATTTTTGAGAGAGAGAGAGACAGCTTGAGCAGAGGAAGGGGAGAGAGGGAGACACAGAAACTGAAGGAGGCTCTAGGCTCTGAATTGTCAGCACAGAGTCTGATACAGGGCTCAAACTCAAGAACCTTGATCGTGACCTGAACCACAGTTGGACACTTAACTGAGCTATCCAGGTGCCCCACAATAGCACAGTTAGACACTAGTACTAATTTACTGGGTAACCTCGAGTTCATTATTCTTTCGTATGGATTTCAGTGTTCTTGTCCTCACAATGAGGGAGTTGGATAACTCGATCTCCAAAGATTTTCCAGCTTTGACAACTCTATGGAATTATCGAGTGTATTGCCAGATGACAGGCTCTGTGAAAGCCATTGGCCCCTCTGTACTTTTGGGTAGGTTCCAATTGTCTAGGCACCCAATTTTCTTTCATTTCAAAGTGGCCTAGGCTCTGCATTGGCATTCCCTTTCCACATAAAGTAATTATAGAGGAGCAGATGATTCATTCTCCAAAATGGTCGATTCACTTAGATTAACCACACCTACAACAAAAATCTTCTTGACCTGACAATCTTCATTTAGAACTTGCTGATTCAATAGAAAGACATCAAATTACATCCACTGTTAATTTTAAATTAGCTCAAAGTATTTAATTAACACCTCCTCAAACAGAAAAGGAAATAAGGATAGTTTCCACTAAAGGCAATGAAGACCACTTAAGATATTTTTATAAATCAAATTTAAACCGCATATCCATTTAAACTTGTTCACAATTAAGAATATTCAGGGTAGAGATGCACATAAAGCAATTAGCAGCTCCAGAGAAGGGATGGGGGAGGGATACTAAGCAAGATTTGATTAAATGTTGAAGTGAAGCTAAGACTTTGTATAATTGTGGAAGAGGAACCTAGTCCCTCAGGTATATGTTAAAACTGGAAGGAAATCTACAAAACCTGTGAGCTCACTGAAGACCACTAAATGTTATGGGGTACATGAGAAACGTGCTCAAACATTAGGTTCTAAAGTCTTTCTAATGGGAGAAAATGGAGGTATGGATCAGTAGACTCCACGACTCTATCATAAGTTCATTAGATGACCCCGATAGGTCCCTTGACTTCTTTGGGCTTCATTTCCCTTATTTTAAGCAATTGATGTGGTATTTATATTAAATGAGCATTAGAAGGACCACCTATTCCCTGAGCTTTTGGTATCTGTTAAAATATAGAGAAACCCTTTTTAAACGGCCAAATCAGTTTCAGGAAAAGCAGGGAATTAAATGGATTAATTTTTTGTTGTCGTTGTTGTTTTTAATTAGAGGATTTCTTGAAGTCTTTTCTAGGCTGATGGGGCCTAGAATCTCCCAGGTGATTATATTGTCAGCTCATTTGATACAAGGATCCCCTGTTTTTAGACAATATCTAGGAACTGTGTTGAGCAGAAACACGTGTCAAAAAGGACCAGATGAGATGATCTCTAAAGACCTTGAAAGCCTAACATCCTTTGAATCTTGATCGTCTTGTCTGTACTTTAGCTCTAGGTACATTCATGAGCTGGAAAGGATGTTAATAGGGATAGCACTTTTGACAGTAATTTACTAAGTCTCCTTGATGAAGTCAAACATTTAATTAAGTATTCATTAGCTTCAGACCTGAGCCTTGTTAACCATAGCTTTATTTCAAGCATGCATTGAGGGACCTTCCCTTTTTACAATCTCTTTTTAGTTTTAAATGTACACACTTACCCCAAAGCTTAAACTATTGAATGAAAAACCAGATGCATTACAGAACATTTTGGTTCCATTCATTGTTTTCTTATTCCTACCTACTTCAGGTAACACTAAAGTAAAGATTGTCAAGTTGAGACAGAATTAAACTCTACACAATGATAGTACAATGTGTGGAAAGGAAAGAGTATGTTACTTTGGGATGAGAAAGGGCTTTGGCATGGAATGGCCTGGGGGTTTAATTCTTAGCTAAATTGTACTACCTGCGTGGTCTTGGGCTGGTTAATCAAGCACTTCTACATGCTTTGTCCTTATCTCCAACAGTTGTTGGTGTAAGTAAGCTGTATATTTTCTGAGTATTTTTAAAATTCATGAGTTAAGCATTGGTTTTCTACTTCCTATAACAGTTCTAATGTTTCTTCTGTGAATCTTCTAAACTGTTGAGTAGTATGACAGCGTAAGCTTGGAAATTATACATACCTGAGTCTCTTCTGTTTTAAACAATCCCTTTGCATTTAAAACAGTCAGTTTCACTTTTGTTTAAAAGTTAAGCCTTTTAGAGTTCTGTCTCCCTCTTTTCTTCCACAAGAATGGCATTGGGAATCTTTGAAAGGATTCTAGAAATACAACCCCTCACCTCCAAAGTTTGAGTCAATTGAGAAATAACAGCAAATAATTAAATCAAATGACCAAAATATCACATTTCTTTGAATCCATGGAAAGGTACTGTTATTTTAAAGCATACTATTGTTTTATATATTTTAGATAAAAGCACTGCTAACTAATACTTGACAGTATACTTTCTTATAACTTGTAATTTCTATTTTACTCTGGAAAAAAATAGACTTATTTGTTCATATATTTTTAGTTTGCATCAGTCATATCCAAACATAAAGAAAACATGAACCAACTAAACTGGCGAAGGTTTTCATAAAGTTTCTTTGTATTGGGAGATTGATATTATTCACGTAAGATGGATCAATTTCTGAGCTTTTTCTGTATAATATTTCCCATGTCCTGTCAGAAGTCTTGTTGATATGGTATTCTAAAATAGGCCCTTGGGAAAAAAATCCAGAAATCATTGTGCTGAACTTTTTTTTTAAGCTTTTATTATTTATTTAGAGAAAGTGCACATGGCAGAGAGAGAGAGAGAAAAAGAGAGAGAGAGAGAGAATCCGAAGCAGGCTCTGATTGTCAGTAAAGAGCCTGATGTGGGGGGGGGGTAGAACTCACAAACTGTGAGATGATGACCTGACCTGAAACCAAGAGTTGGAGCCAACTGAGCTGACTGAGCCACCAGCCGCCCAGGTGCTGGACTTTTAAACTGGCTTTTCAAAAACGTGGAACTAGTCTTATTTTCACTCCTGCTTCAACAATGTTCCTAAACATATTCTATGTAATTCCTCACTGTTCAGTTCCTATGGCATAAAAACAATCCTCAGGGCTTTCTCCCGTTTCTGATACCCATTAAGCAAGTTTGATACAGGCACATTCAATATTAGTGAATGTGTAGGCAGTAACCACTGTCATGACTGCTGCCTGGCCAACAGTGAGCCTTCACTACTGATGAAGTGGATTTTTTAGTGTAATTAATATATACAAGCAAGTGATCTTTCTAATACTAAACAGAAATGGACTGACCTACTGACACAGAGGCTCTGGTCTGACTGTGCATTCACCCACCAAGTAGCTGCTGCCAGTAGAAAGAAGAAACGGCTCTACCTCACAAACCTGTTTTTCCTTTCCAACTAATAAGCCAGGTAGGCCATAATAAGTGTGAGGGTGTGGTAGAGTCCATGAATATTATAATATTCCACTTTGTATTTTCTGCATTCTCCTTGGTCTCTGGTGCACAGGGGCTTATCTGGTCTGCTGCCTCAATGCGATGACACCCACTGCTGGAGTGAGAGCCCAT
The DNA here is from genome assembly GCA_030068075.1 of Paguma larvata. Lineage (NCBI taxonomy): Eukaryota > Metazoa > Chordata > Mammalia > Carnivora > Viverridae > Paguma > Paguma larvata. Next base: position 49,348,317 of record CM057831.1, read on the forward strand.
GAAGTCTCCCGTCTCCCTAGAGGTATCTTCATAACTGTATTAGCATTCTGGTATCCTCAGGCTAGGACATGCATGGGTTCCCATTTTTTTCTGCATACCCCACACCGTGCTATGGGATCTGATAGAGGTGCCACAGTCCACCTATCTAGACGCATTGCACATTGCTGTTGCTTCATGCTGTAACCCCATACCTTCTTGAAGATGCAACACCCAGAGCTTCTTCTAGAGACTTGAACCCTAGAGGCTCGATGCTACAAACTACCCATGGATCTCTCTACCTCTCATATTCTCGAGTGTGACCAGAAACATACCTCTCTGGATATTTCTATTACTCTGTTCTCCCCTGAGTTTCACACTGAGAGAAGGAAAGTGAGGAGTCACACCTCTTTGACCTTTTGTTATCTCTTTTTTCTTGCCTATACTCCCTTCATGGTTAAAAGGACATAGAGTTCAATATTTTTTTGCTTTCCTATCAGAATATCCCTCTTCCTTTGTACCTCCTCTCCTCTAGGTTTGTAATGCCCAGGAGACATTATTTAAGGGTAGGGTAATAATATGATTCGTTGTTCAAATTAGGATAATTTTGAGTGTGAGAGACAGTAATATTCATAAATACATTGGGAAAAATGGGCATAAGCCAGGAACAAGCAGGCATGGTGGATATTGTGACACGCCACCCATATCCCCTTTCAGGGAGATGGACTCAGCATAGGGGAGTCAATTTACCCACCATCACACCCCTTTTTCAGAGCAACCATTGACCAATACTGTGTGTGTGTGTGTGTGTGTGTGTGTGTGTGTGTGTGTGTGTGTTGGAGGAGAGGAGATATAAAGGCTTGTCCTCCTCAAGTTGGGACAGTTCTGTAAGGTCTTCTCCACTTCAGAGCTCCTTATGAGATTGGCTGGAGCTACTCTGAGATTCATTGCAGCTCCTCCTTTTCCTTCTGTCCAGTGCTGCTTCTTTCGTTTCCCTTCCACCAATGTAAATCCCAGGATACTGTCCAGTCAACATCTTTCACTCAAATATCCATAGTCCATCTCCAAGTTTGCTGCTCAGAGAAACCTACCAGAAACACCAGCAAACTGATAATGTACGGTTACCCTATTTATGGGGGACAGTGATAGAAAACACAAAGCCCTTTGCAGTATGTAAATTATACCTCAAAAAACCTGACTACACACATATGTACAAATTCAGACACACAGGAGGAACGTTTGCAGAATATTGCAAAAATAAAATTTGAAAAATATCCCTCTAACGTTGTGATGTGGGATACAACCTAACCTCACATAAAAATTGAATGAGAAATGAGAGACTCATTGTGGAGGTCCTGAGAGCAGATCTGACACTCAATAATGTAAGAAAGCAGCTAATCTTGTTTTTCCCCCTCTTTTCCCTTTTCCTGTTCTTTCACATAAATAAGAATTTTACTCTTTACAAAAAATATGATTTACTCTTTACAGCCCTGTTTCAAGTAGCTGAAGCCTCATTATAACATGCTTTTTATGGAGTAAGATCCAGACTATCTGAAAACTTAATTGCTAACATATTAAAATGACCTCATTAATCATGTTGTATCACATGAAAGGCAGACTTATTGCAAGAACCTCAACAAAACAGTATAGGGGAGTTTCCACCTAGCATGAGCGGAGCCCTTACATTGTTTTCAAACACATTGCCATTGCCATTCATTCATTCATTTATTCTAAATACACTTATTTATTAATGTCTACAATGGGGACACTACTTGTTGAAAGTATAGAAATTAATATGATTTTGTCCTTTCCATCTAAAAAATTTTTGCTTAGGAGTGAAAATATATACATTATTGAGTAATTTTAAATTATATTGGATATTCTAATAGAGGAGTTCCTGGTTACTGTAGAAGTTATAGTAATTAGCCAGACCAAAAACAATCAAGGAAATCTGAGGTGAGGTGAAGGCAGTCTTGATTCTGATGGAAAACTAAGAGCCTTCCAAGCCCTCCAAAGTGTGGAGAGAATTTTAAGGCAGAGGGAACAACTCATGCAAAGGCATAGTGTTATTATAGAACTAAGAGTCTGCGGTAATCCACAAGTAATTTTGTAGGCCAAGGATATCTAGTTTGTGCATAGAGGAGGTAGTGGAAAGGTAGTGGAAAGCCGGAAGAGGTGGTAAGAATAATTAACCCTTAATACCTACTCTACACAGACCCATGTTCCAAGCAGATTGCTTATATAGTTATTAGATTCTCATAACGGTTCTATGAGTTAGAAACTATGATAATCCCCATTTTACAGGTCTTAAAACAGAGGCACCAAAGGATAGAGTCACTTGTCCAAGGTCACATTTAGAGCAAGGAACTAAGGTTGGATCTTAACCCATGCAAATCTGGCCCCATGTGCCATTTTCTAAGCCTGTGCTCTATGCTTTCATTATTTTGAAGGTGATATGATGCCATCAGAAATCATTATTCATACTGGATGCAAACTGATGATAAAACTAGATTATTTAGTTACATGAAATCCGTTGATGGCAAAGTTACCAGAAGTTGATTGCAGAACATAGATGTCATAGGAAAGAGAAATAAATCTATCTCATCTTAAATCTAGGCATTCATAGTGTCCATCAGCAGGACTGTAAGGTTGCACTCTGTTAAATTTGCATATGTTTAGTGTCAGAAATACAGCCTTTGGAGGATGAATTTTTAAGACCGATTTTGTTTAAAATTATAATATTTAACCATATTATATTTTTTATTTTTATTTTATTTTAATTCCAGTTAGTCAACATATAGTGTTATATTAGTTTCAGGTGTACAATATAGTCATTCAACAATTCCATTCCTCAGCCAGTGCTCGTTGGGACAAGTGCCTTCCTTAATCCTCATCATCTATTTAACCCATCCCTCCATTCCCTCCCTTCTAGTAACTATTGTTTTTTTCTCTATAATTAAGAGTCTGTTTCTTGAGTTGTGTCTCTTTTTTGCATTTGCTCATTTGTTTTGTTTCTTAAATCCCACATATGAGTGAAATCATATGATATTTGTCTTTCTTTGACTTATTTCACTTAGTATAATACTCTGTAGCTCCATCTATTCCTTGCAAATGACAAAATTTCATTTTTTCTTATGGATGAATAATATTCCACTCCAATATATATATATATTGGATTATATACACACACACACACATATATATATATGGATTATATATATTTCTTTCATATATATATATATTTTTATATATATATATATATGGATTCTGCAGACCATATACACATACATACATACACATACACTTGTTCTTTATCCATTCATCTATCGATGGACATTTCTTTTAGGTTGCCTCCATATCTTGGCTGTTGTAAACAGTGCTGCTATAAACATAAGAATGCATATGTCCCTTTGAATTAGTGTTTTTGTATTCTCTGGGTAAATACTGAAGAGTGCAATTACAGGATCATTGGGTAGATCTATTTTTAACTTTTGGAGGAAGCTCCATGCTGTTTTCTAGAGTAGCTGCACTAGTTTGCATTCCCACCAACAGTGCAGGAGGGTTCCCTTTTCTCCACATCCTCACTGACACTTCTTGTTTCATGTGTTGTTGTTGTTGATTTTAGCTGTTCTAACAGGTGTGAGGTGATAGCTCATTGTAGTTTTGATTCGCATATCTGTGATGATAAATGGGATGTTGCACATCTTTTCATGTGTCTGCTTGCCATTTATATGTCTTTGGAGAAAAGTCTGTGCATGCCTCTGCCCATTTTTTAATGGGATTATTTGGTTTTTAGGTGTTGAGTTTTATAAGTTCTTTATATATTTTGGATACTAACCCTTTATCTAATATGTCACTTGCAAATATCTTCTCCCATTCAGTAGGTTGACTTGCCGCCGCCTTCTTCTTCTTCTTCTTCTTCTTCTTCTTCTTCTTCTTCTTCTTCTTCTTCTTCTTCTTCTCCTTCTCCTTCTCCTTCTCCTTCTCCTTCTCCTTCTCCTTCTCCTTCTTCTTCTTCTTCCTCTTCCTCATCTTCCTCTTCCTTTTTTTTTTTTAAGGGATTGGGTCTTTATTTCAAAAAGACAATGATCAATTTTCAGTATCAAAAAAGTTTTACTGGGGCACCTGGGGGCTCAGTTGGTTAAGTGTCCGACTTCAGCTGAAGTCATGATGTCATGGTCTGTGAGTTCGATCCCTGGTTCAGGCTCTGTGCCAACAGCTCAGAGCCCAGAGCCTGCTTCGGATTCTGTGTCTCCCTCTCACTCTGCCCCTTCCCTGCACGCACTCTGTCTCTCTTTATCTCTCAAAAATAAAAACATTTTAAAAAATTGAAAACAGTTTTACTATTGGTTTATTTCTCTCAGTACCCAGAGAGAACATATCAAAGGGGAGTGCATTTTAAGCCAATAAGCTGCAGAATGCACACCTAACAGACCCCACAGTAAGCCTCACCAAAAAGGGGAACTGGGTAGGGAAACAAACTTAAAAGATCAGCATGTTTTCAGTCCAGAGACTGTAGACAGAGTCCTTAGCCCAATGGGGTGGCCAATGTGTCCCCAACCGTAAAAAAGCAGAGTTTCAAAATAATTTGGAGAGGGCAGTATGTGTTAAGCTGAAAAATTTATTTCCAAATGTGAGAAAGGAGTTAGACTGCTGCTTCACAACCGTGGAATTATTCGGAATGTTTTACAAATGGTCACTACATCAACAATAAAAAAGGTAATTACAAAATTTGTACATCATGACATGCTTTTAAAGACACTTTGCATTGTGCACACTTTCCCTAAAACATTGTTCCCAAGGTTGCTCAGCTTGAAGCCCAACTGAAATGTTTAGGGAGAGACAGAGACAGTTTGGCGAAAGAGACAGGGGTTGGGGTGGGAGAGGTGGCAAAAGGAGAAAGCAGTCTTCCAATTAAAGATGAACTCTCAGTTTCAAGGCCAGCTTCAGCCTTAGGAGGAGTCAGGCTTTGAGGGAGGAACAGTGGCAGGGAGACTGCTCTGCATCTCATTCAGGTCAAGTAGAGTCTGGTCTGGCATCCTTTGTGTACAGAGGTGTTCCACTTTGGTGCATTTCAGCTTATCTTCCAAGTCATCAGTTGTCTTCTCCAGCTTGGCCACTGACCTGTCAGCAAACTCATTATGCACCGGTCTCTGCCTCTTGAGTGTATCTGTAAGAATCGTTATCTCCTCTTCATTGTGTCTTCCTCTTGAGAGTAATTTTCTGCAGCAGCACCCAGACACTTCAGGTTCTGGTCCATCAGTCTGATCTGCTCATCTATCTCTTGGCAATGAGACTGTGCCAGCTCAGGACGTTCCTCGTCCCCCTCAATAATCACCAACTTCTGAGCCTCTTTTTTGTAATTTAGATTTGCTTCTTCTGCAATGTGCTAAACTTCTTAGAGTTGATTTCCTGGAGTTTCATCTTTTCTTCATCTTTTAAGTCACGGTTTTCAGTAACATCCATACCTCTCTTGTTCTGAGCAGCAGCTTTCTCAGCTCCTCTGCTTCTGCACAGCAGCATCCAGGTGCTCCTGGGCACCCTTCAGGTCCTCCTCAACCAGCTGCATCCTACGGTTCAAGGAGGACAACTCAGCCTCGGCCTCTTCTTGACCTCCTTTCCCCCCACTTCCTGTGCAGTTTCTCAGCCCACTCCTCTACATCATCCGCTTGCTGCTGCAAAACGTGGATCCCTCACTTCACCACCTCCATGGTGGTGATCCCTGCCATGGTGCCCACACAGCCCCTGCTTGATCTCAGCTTCCGGCCTCCTTCCATCCATTCTGCAACCACTTCTTATCTTCACTTCTGCCTGTTCCACCCTGAAATGCTGGAACTCCAGGAGGTTCTCTTTTCGTTTTGTTATTTGTTTCATTGTGCAGAAGCTTTTTATTTTGATTTAGTCCCAATAGTTTATTTTTGCTTTGGTTTCCCTTGCCTCAGGTGACCTATCTAGGAAAAGTTACTATGGCCTCAAAGAGGTTACTGCCTTTGTTCTCTTCTACTATTTTCATGGTTTCAGGTATCACATTTAGGTCTTTAATTCATTTTAAATTAGTTTTTGTGGATGGTGAAAGAAAGTGGTCCAGTTTCATTCTTTTCCATACTGCTGTCCAGTTTTCCCAACACCACTTGTTGATGAGATTATCCTTTTCCCATTGGATATTCCTTCCTGTTTTGTGGAAGATTATTGACCATTTAGTTGTGGGTTTACTTCTGAGTTTTCTATTCTGTTCTGTTGATCTGTGTGCCTATTTTTGTGCCAGTCCCATATTGTTTTCTTGACTATAGCTTTATACTGTAACTTCAAGTTGGCATTGTGATGACTCCGGCTTTGCTTTTCTTTTTCAAGATTGCATTGCTATTCAGGATTTTTTGTGCTTCCATAAAATTTTTAAGATTATTTGTTTTAGTTCTGTGAAAATGCTGTTGGTATTTTGATAGAGATTGATTGGGTAGTATAGACATTTTTGACAATATTTGTTCTTTCAATCCATGAGCATAGAATGTCTTTCCATTTCTTTGTGTGCTCTTCAGTTTCTTTCATCAGTGTTTTATAGTTTTCAGACTAGATGTCTTTCATGTCTTTGGTTTGGTTTATTTCTTAGATATCTTCTTAATTTTGGTGCAGTTGAAAATGGGATAATTTTCTTAATTTTTATTTCTGGTGCTTCATTACTGGTGTATAGAAATGCAACAGATTTCTGTGGATTTATTTTATATCCTGTGACTATACTGAGTTCATTTATCAGTTCTAGGAGTTGTTTTGGTTTAGTCTTTTGGATATTTTATATATAGTATCATGTCATCTGCAAATAGTTTAAGTTTTACTTCTTCCTTACCTTGGAAAGGTAGGATGTCTTGGATGCCTTTTATTTCCTTTTGTTGTCTTTTAACTATAACTAGTACATAAAATACTGTATTGAATAAAAGTAGGGAGAGTGGACATGCTTGTCTTGTTCCTGACGTTATTGGAAATGCTGTCAAATTTTCCCCATTGAGGATGATGTTAGCTGTGGGTTTTTCATATATGGCCTTTATTATATTGAGGTATGTTCCCTCTAAACCTACTTGGCTGCAGGTTTTTAACATGAATGGAGGTTGTACTTTGTCAAATGCTTTTTCTGCATGTAATCGAAATGATCATATGTTTCTTATCCTTTGTCTTATTGATGTGTTGTGTTACGTTGATTGATTTGCAAATAATGAACCACCTTTGCAACCCAGGAATAAATCCCATTTGATCACAGTGAATGATTTTTTTAATGTATTGTTGAAATTCATTTTACTAGTATTTTGCTGAGGATTTTTACATCTGTGTCCATCAGGGATATGAGGCTGTAGTTCTCTTTTATTGTGTGCTGTATTTATCTGGCTTTGGTGCCAATGTAAATAATTTGGAAGTTTTCCTTCCTTTTGTATGTTTTGAAATAATTTGAGAAGATTAGGTATTAAATCTTCTTTAAATGTTCGGTAGAATTTGCCTGTGAAGCCATCTGGTCCTAGAGTTTTTTTTGTTTGTTGGGAGTTTTTTGATTTCTTGCTGGATATCAGTCTGTTCAAATTTTCTATTTCTTCCTGTTTTGGTTTTGGTAGTTTATATTTCTAGGAATTTATCCATATCTTGGTTATCCAATTTGTTGGGGTATAGTTTTCATAACTTTCTCTTATAATTGTTTTTATTTCCAGGGTGTTGGTTGTCATTTCTCCTTTTTCGTTGGTGATTTTATTTATTTGGGTGCTTTCTCTTATTTTCTTGATTAAACTGGCTAGAGGTTTATCAATTTTATTGATTTTTTTTTCAAAGAAACAGCTCCTGGTTTCATTGATCTGTTCTATTTCGTTTTGTATGGTTTTAGAGTCTACTTCATTGATTTCTGCTTTAATATTTATTATTTCCTTCTTTCTGCTGGTTTTAGGTTTTGTTTGTTCTTTTTCTAGCTCCTCTAGGTATATAGTTAAGTCATTTATTTGCAGTTTTTCTTGTCACTTGGGGTAGGCCTTTATTGCTATGTACTTTCCTCTTAGAACAGTTCTTGCTGCAACTGAGAGGTTTTGCACCATTGTGTATTCCTTTTCATTTGTTTCCATGTACTTTTTATTTCTCTTTTATTTCCTGGTTGACCCACATTTAGTGGCATGTTGTTTAACTTCTGTGTATTTGTAGTCTTTCTAGATTTTTTCTTATGGTTGACTTCTAGTTTCATAGCATTATGGCCAGAATAAATGCATAGAACAGCTATTATCTTCTTGGATTTGTCGAGGCTTGTTTCATGGGTTACTAGTGATCTATTCTGGAGAATGTTCCATGTGCACTTGGAAAGAATGTATGTTCTGCTGTTTTAGATTGGACTGTTCCAAATATATCTGTTAAATTCTTCCGGTCCCCTGTGTCTTTTAAAGCCATTGTTTTCTTGTTGATTTTCCATTTAGATGATCTGGTATAAGTGCTATTGAAGCAAGCACTGGATGATCTGTACATTCATATAAGTGGGGTGTTAAAGTTTCCTATTATTTTCCTATATTATATTCCTATATATTTCCTATATTATATTCCTATAAAAGTTTCCTATTATTCTTTCATTATTGATTAGTTCCTTTATGTTTGTTATTAACAGTTTCATGTATTTGGGTGCTTCCACATTGGGAACATAAATATTTACAATTGTTATATCTTCCTGTTGGATTGTCCCTTTTATTATTCTATAGTGTCCTTCTTTGTCTCTTGTTATAACCTTTGTTTTAAAGTCTATTTTGTCTGATACAAGTATTGCTACTCCAGCTTTCTTTTGACATCCATTTGCTTGATAGGTGTTTTGCCCTCACCTGACTTTCAATCTGCAGGTATCTTTAGGTTTAAAACAAACCTCTATAAATGGGTCTTTGTTCTTTTTGTTTTGTTTTTTATCCATTCTATCACCCTATGTCTTTTGATTGGAGCATTTAGTCCATTTATATTCATACTAATGATTGATACATGTATATTTATTGTCAATTATTATTTGTTTTGTTATTTTTTCTGAATATTATCTCTGATCCTTACATGTCTTTCTTCCATGTTTTGCTATTTTTCTTTAGTTGTGTATTAGGAATGCTTTCTCTTTTTTCATTTTTTAATATTTTTAATGTTTATTTTTGAGAGAGGAAGAGAGAGAGAGAGGAAGAGAGAGAAAGCACTAGTGGGGGAGCAGCAGAGAGAGAGAGGAGATACAGAATCTGAAGCAGGCTCCAGGCTCTGAGCTGTCAGTACAGAGCTGATGTGGAGCTCAAACCCATGAACCTAGAGATCATGACTTGAGCTGAAGTTGGATGTTTAGTCGACTGAACCACCCAGGCAGCCCATTCTTTCTCTTAATTCTTTGTACATGTATTGGTAGTATTTGATATATGGTTACCATTAGGTTTGAATATAACCTGTTCTGCTTATAGTAGTCTATACTTGAGAATTGTTTACATTTTAACCTATTATTTACCCCTATCTTCCCCATGTTTTAGGTATATGTTGTTATATTTTGTATCCTTTTATTTTATGAATTCGTTGACTGATTTTTAACAGAAACATTCAATTTTAGTGATTTCGTGTTTCCTACCTTTATACTGTTACTTTGGTGTCTCTTCTCCTTTTCACTCAAAGAATTCCCTTTAATATTTCTTGCAAGTCTGATTTAGTGATAATGAACTCCTTTAGCTTTTTGTTTGTAGACAGACTTAATTTTAAACCATGGTCCTACCTCTTACCAGCTTTAAGATTTTTGTGAAGATCACCTACTTCTCAGGCACAAATTTCTGGACTTTAAAATGGAAACAAACAAACAAATATGTAATTCTCCTCAAAGAGCTTTTGTGATGATTAATCTAGTAAAATTCTGGAAACATGGTATAGTCTTGATAAATGCTTGTTGCCTCTTCTTGTAATCCTACCGAATACTTTTAAATTATAAATAGTTTCATGTGTCAAAGGATTAAATTGCTGATGACTGACAAGCTCAAGCTTTTATTCTGAGGGGTGGTTTTTTTTTTTTTTTCTTTTTTGATGCACATCAAAAAAATATTCCTTCCACTGTAGTCATTTTGTTTAAAACCCAGTAACTTTGACCTTACAAAGTCAATACTGTTGTTTATATTTCTTGACTTTGGCAGAAAACAAGGTCCCAAGCACTGAAGCAAATCTTTTTGTCTCCCTTGATCTATTTTTCCTGCCTTGAAGAAATGTTTCATGTATTTGACTCCTCTATTTATATCTCAATTCATAGTTGTTACCAGATTTGCATGTTCTCATTCACATTTTCATTTGTAAGATTTATACGGAACATGTCCTTTGCATAAGTGTGCAACATAAAATACAGACTTTCATAAAGGACAAAATGTGTTTCTTCTCTAAGAATATATGAGCCCTGAACATAAATTCCATATCAGTGGTATACGGGGGGAAACTTTTTCATGTGTTGAGAAACCACATGGGGAACTGAAAACTGAAACTTCCCCAGTAAGTAGAGTTGTGGATCAAGTGTTTAAGGGTAAGGAAGAGTGAAGGAAGCCCAGGCTTAGGCATAGTTCAGAAGGGAAAAAGATGACAGTGCTGAGTAAGCCAAAACAGGGAATGTCCAGCAGAGTCAAATTCTGTAGCGTGGCTTAGTAGGGGGTAGCCTGATAATCATATTAGTTTTACTATTTACACAGTCACAGGCAAAACAAAGAGAGTAGAGCCATCAGGTTGTTGGAGATGGAAGTCTGAAATATTGTGATTCGAGGAGGGTAACTAAGCAGATATGCCCGGTTCCCTTCCGTGTCTGCCATATGACCATGAGCATTTTGTGTAATCTTTCTGAGTTTGTTTCCCTAACTATCAAATGGACAAGATAATGCTGATTTTATGGTGCTATTTTCAATGTTTTTGCGATAATAATATGCAGAGTATGTAGCAATACTTTTTTTTAAATATAAAAGGTTTGTAATAGATGGTAGGCAGTATTCTTATCAGGGTCAACATTTTTTTATCTATATTCAAGGAGGTTAGACAGAGAAACAGAAAAGAGAAAGATTCAACTGTGTAGTTACCTTTGACTTTTTAAGTCTTACTCAAAATATTCCTGTTTTTTAACTGAAAAAGTATAGTATCATTATCATGTTTCATCATTTCCTTTGGTATTTTACTTCATCTCCAACCACTAAAACAAACTCTACTGCTTTCTGGCCTCAAGGACTCTGAAAATGAATCGTTTCTTATTAAAACTAGTGGTTCTGTGGCACCAACCAAAGGTTCAGCCATTCACCTTTCCAAAATAACACTTTTTTTTTTCCCTTCCATCTTTAACCAAAGTTAAAATTCTTCTCTAAAAGTGAAATGGAACTATGCTATTGTAATACTTTGCTCTTATGCAAGACTAATTTGATGTGTGTAGATTTGATTGGCCACATTACTGGAATTCTTATGCATATCTAATAATCTTTATCAATTATCAAAAGCTACTCTAAGGAGAAACTCCCAAGTCTTAGTGATTTCATATAATAGAAGTTATTTCTCATTCATCTAGAGACCAGTCAGCATAAGCTGGGAATAAAAGACAGTCACTGTGCTTGAACGACTTAACCAAAAGAGATTCTGCCCTTTCAACATTTGGCTTCCGAGGTCATCTTGGAGTTTGACAGAAAACTAACATAAAGAAAAGAGACACAATGAAGCATCACTTAGGAGGTTGGATCAGGCCTGGAAGTGTTGACATCTCTTCTATCAGTATTACTTGGTCAGAACTTAGACCCATTTCTAGATTCAAGAGAGCTGGCAAAATGCAGTCTGGCTGACTTTTCATATTCTGAAAAGGAAGCATTAATCTTTGATGGTTCTTTTGCCATTGATGTCACGGTCCATATTTTAGGCTTTTAATCTGCTGGACATCTAATGAAGAGCACTGTTTGGCTAGGGATGAATGATACTTCTTTATTAACGTCTGCTCTAATCTTTTCAAATATTCAACAGTGGTGGTGAGGAATGAAGCTCTGCTTTTGGTGTCAAACATACTTGAGGTTGGATCCTAGCTCATGTCCTTGCTCTCTGAATATCTTGACTTTTCTGAGCTCTGATTTCTTTATCTGTAAAATTGTGGGACTGTGGCAGACATTGACAATGTTTATATGAAATCTGGAGTTGAAATAGGTAAAATATGTAAATTAACTACCAGAGTGTCTAGCACAAAGAGATTGCTTAATCATTGTTAGCTGTTATTGCAATTGTTTTTTGCCTTAATACCAAATAAGTAATGATTTATTATTGCATCATGACTTAAAGAGTGCCTCATGTGCTCTATTTGTTTTATTTTTCTAAAATTTAAGGTCATTGGAAGGAGGACCCCTTTTTAGATTATTTTATTAATTTGACATATCCAGTGATTGTTCATATTTGAACATGAGAAAGTATCTGTAATGCATACTGTGGCTATATCCTAATAATGTGTCTCCCGGTGGTAGAAGTGACTTTTGGAATATTTAATGATAATTTTAACTTTCATACTTAGTTCCTAAAAAGTAAAGTTAGTAATCACTTCCTCATTATGGAAAGCATTCAAGTCTATTTGGACTTCTTCAAACTCTATTTCTATTCCAACTGTAGGAAAAAAATTTAACCTCTACTATTCTAGGGAACTTTGTCTATAAAATGAGAGTGAAAATATCTGCCACACAGAGATTGAAATCATTCAAAATACTACAAGGACAAATTGGATGCTCCATTTATGTTTGTTGTATTTGAATCGAAGTCTAAAGATTCTACAATTTTGTGATAGTAGTAGAATTTTCATATTCAAAAGTTTTGCATTTTTGTTACAGAAAATTGTTACCTCTATAAAAGTCACTAAATCTAGAATTCAAATAGAACACACTCTAAAGGATACCATAAATGCTCTGTTTGCTTGGTACTATTTACACATGTTTTCCAACACAATTTACTGGAGAATGAGATGAGATAAGTAGAGATGCTGGTTATTAAACTCTGTTCCTTACATTTTAGCTACATCAGTGAGAGCAGGTTTCTGGATTCTAAGTGCTAGAAAATGAATTATTGAAGTGTAAAAGCAGAACTGTGTATTGAAAATTGCAAAACACGCAGAGGCTGGCTGGTCTGCCTTATCAGAGAAGCTGGTTTTTTAGAACTTTAGTGATTAAACTTAAAGATACCTCTGCCTCCTATTAGAAGCGAATGTTCTACCCCTTCTTTCCTGCCTCTTGCCCCTGGAAATAATCCTATAGCTAATATGTTGTAAATGTTAATGAATTCAGTATTGTCTTACACTGTCTCCTGCATTTTAATCACCATATAGTCTTAGAGTGGTGACTATATTTCCCAAACCTAAACTGGGACACATTGCCTAATACATGGTCTGATCCACAGCTATAAACTGCCTGAGAGACATCAGTTGTTAGAGAAATACTGGAATTTCTGGAGTGTAATAAGTATAATTAGAACCATATTGGATTTCTGGGCTATTACTAAATAGTCTGTTCTAGAACTTAGTTTGAGGGAAAGGAAAAGAAGAGGGAGTGAAATTAAAAATGACTAAATGCTAACTAGGTGTCAGCTATTGAGAAAAAAAGTCTATATTTACAGTAACTGTTCTAATCTTTCTAAAAACCCTATTATGAATGTTTCATTTTTATGGAGAGGGAAACAGAAGCTTCAAGAAATTAGGTAACCTGCTCAAGGTCACACAAATTCTAAATGCCAGAACCAGAATTGAAGCTATTTAAGGTAACTGCTCTTTGGTAAAACCAAGTTAAACTTTTAGTACCACATCGTGTGTTTTTTCAAAACAATTCAAATATTTCACTGCAACATCTATCAGTTCTCCCATTCTCTAATATTAACTAGGTGTCCTACGATGCAATTTAATTCTGACACTAACAACCTGGAGTTAGTGCAGACAACAAGGGTTAAGAGCTTAATTCCACAAGACTGCCTATACTTTAGATGTCAGCAGGAAATGGGGTCCTTATGCTACCTGCACTCTGCCCAGCTTGCTACAAATCCAGGAGTTCTTACAGCCCTCCATTCATCAACCTGTAAGCTCCCTCAAACTTCATTGTTTCAGAGGGATTTTTTTGTGTTTTTTTTTTAAATTTTTTTAACATTTATTTATTTTTGAGAGACATAGAGACAGAGCATGAGCAGGGGAAGGGCAGAGAGAGAGGGAGGCACAGAATCCGAAGCAGGCTCCAGGCTCTGAGCTGTCAGCGCAGAGCCTGACACAGGGGCTTGAACTCACAGACCTCGAGATCATGACCTGAGCCGAAGTCGGCCGCTTAATCGACTGAGCCAACCAGGTGACCCTGTTTCAAAGGTTTTAATGGTTTCATTACATAGGCATAATGATTAAATCATTGGGTAGCAAGTGCTTATTGAATTCAGTCTCCACCCCATGCCCTTCCTCAGAGGTTAGGGGTCAGGTGGAACTGATAGTTCTAACCTTCTACTCATGTGATTGGTTCCTCTATAACTCATCTTGAAGCTATCAAGGGGCCCACCAAGAGTTCCCTGATTACTGTAAACTCTGATATGGTCAAAAGGGACCTGCTATGGATGATAAAAGACACTCATCATTCCAAAAGTTCAAAGATTTTAGGAACTCTGTGCCAGGATCCAGGTACAAGAATCAAATATACTTTTTTTTTTATACCACAACTACCCATTCTTTTAATACAGATCACAGAAACTTATTCTCCTCATATGTTTACATTTATCTGACAGGGCCTCTTGGTTCAGAGAAAAGAAATTATGGAAGAAATTAAATCGATGTGCTACAAAGTTGAAATACATCAAAATATGTGACCCAATTCTAGTACCAGTAAAGAATTCATTCCTGAAAAGTGCCTTTTGAAGACCAACCTCAGGGCCTTTTGGCTACTTAAGAGAATATGTATCCAACATTAAAATATATACACACATATACACACACACACACACACACACACACTATTTATTTATTTATTTATTTATTTTTATGTTGGTGCATTATAGTTCCATAGTATTTAAAATTGAATGTAAATGGGAAAATCTAAATTGTTGTTTGAAAACATCAGAACTAAGCAGGAGATTAGTTACTGTAAATGACTCTGAACTTGGAGGGAATAAAACACCACCACCTGCCCCATATCCATCAGGTACCTATCAGAAAGGAGATCATTTCTCCATATATTTAGAATATAAGAAGACCATTATGAGCTTGGATTTTATAAGTATCAGTTTAAACATTTAAAGAAAACTTAAAATAACTATAATGAATTAGTCAGTTAATCACTTATTTCTATATTTAATCTTGCTTTTACTGCCAGGTAATAAGTACTTACAAAGGTAAACACTGAGTTCTTGTTGACCACTGTATTCCTAGTACGAAAGCCTAGCATCTAGCACATAGTAACATAGTAACATATATGTTACTCAAAGATTTGTTGAGTAAATGAACCAGGAAGACCTGGTTTTTAATCTTGATCATGTTATTTACTGTGACCTTGAATAAATTACTTAACCTATTAAAGCCTCAGTTTCCTCAATATTTATAATGATAGTACTGTTTAATAACAAAATTTGCTCAAGTAAATTTGAAGATCTAATTGGCTTTATTAAATGATTCATGAATGAAGCAAAACCCCACCTAGCAAGTAGAGAGGCTCTCTGAGGAGCTATACAAAATGGAAGAATTTTATAGACAGAGTGTGGAACAACAAAGTTATTAGCACAAAAAAAGGATTGTTCCACAGGAGGCTGTTTGCTAGGAGAAAAAGCTAGGTGTCTTATCTTGCAGATTACCTCATCTTTCTTTGGTAAATGGAGAAGACCCAGGTGACAGACTCATTGGTGCTGATGGAAAAACAAAACAAAACAAAACATTTCCTGACTGACTGGTTAAGGTCACATTTCTGGAGGAGGTTAAAACTGCCTTTAGATTGGATATTAAGTCATGGTTTGGGAACTTGGTCTAAGTGACACCCTTTTGGCCTGTAGTTTTCTTTGTTTTTTTCTTTTCTTTTTAATTAAAAAAAAATGTTTATTTATTTTTAAAATAGAGAAAGCATGAGTAGCGAGGGGCAGAGAAAGATGGAGATACAGAATCCAAATCGAAGCAGGCTCCAGGCTCTGTGCTATTAGCAGTGGCCAATGAGAGGCCAGAACTCATGAGCTGTGAAATTATGACGCGAGCCAAAGTCAGAAGCTCAACCAACTGAGCCACCCAGGTGCCCCCAGCCTGTGGTTTTCTTTCGTCTCTGTTCTTTTTTTTTTTTTTTTTTTTCAGTACTAACTTTTTTATTTATTGGGAGATACTGGTGAGATAACACATGCAGATTACTTATCATACAGCATAATAGGTAGTATGCATTCAATAAAAGTTAACACTATTATTACATTTATCAAAGTTTAAAGGGCACAGATGGAATAACAAGAATAAAATTTATATTATGATCTATGGCCCATACTTTCATAATTCTTTCAATATATTATTTCATGAAAGCTCCTAAATTAAATCCACTCCATTCTATCAATTACTTTGCATTTAGTAGATATTAATACTAATTGAATGAATGTATGAATGCATAAATAGGAATGTAATATTAAATTTTAAGCCGGTGGCTGAGAATATATAACATGTGATAAATATGATGAACTAAATATAATCTCTGCCCTTAAAGATCTTAGAGTGTGTTTTTTTGGGGAAAATATCTAAACAGATGATTGCAATGAAGTATGATAAATACTGAGTTGGAAACATCCAAAAACCAATAATTATACACATGCGTACGCAGAGCTACAGAGTGAATGGCCATGGGTGCATTAACATGGGAGTTGATAGTTCAGAAAGCTTTTCCACATCCTTATCCTTTTTATCACTTGAGGGAAATGTTTTTGTCTTTTGTGCCCATTTCTCAGATGCAGAAATTGAAGCTAAGAGGATTTCATTGAATTATCCCAGATTTTATAGTCGTAAAGATTAAATGCATGTATTTTGAGATCTCATCCCATGCCCCTACTACATTTCCTTTAGTGTCAGTCCTTTAATAGGTAACAGCAGAGTTGGTTTTTTTTTTTTTGTTTATGTTTTGTTTGTTTGTTTGTTTTAATTTTGGATACTTATGGTTCTAATTCTACCCTGCATATATAGTTCTTATTCTAGTAGTCTTTCCTCATTACCTTTTTCATGTCTATGAATTTACAACTTAACAAATCCATTTAAATACTCTTGGGGGATCTGGGTGGCTCAGTTGGTGGAGTGTCTGACTCTTGATTTTGGCTCAGGTCAAGATCCCAAGGTTGTGGGGTCAAGCCCCACAATAGGCTCCATGCCGAGCATGGAGCCTGCTTGAGACATTCTCTCTCTCTCTCTCTCTCTCTCTCTCTCTCTCTCTCTCTCTCTCTCTATCTCTTTCTATCTGTCTCTATACCCCCTCTCCTTCTGCCCCTCTCCTACTCACATGCACATGCATGCACACACACACTCTCTCTCTAAAACAAAACAAAATAAAACAAAACAAAAACAAAAACTCTCATAAAATGATAAATAGTCCAAGGAGCTCTGGATAGAACTTGCAGTGAGGACTTTGATTCTTCAGCTGATTAGACTGGTTGAGTATGATCTCTTACAGGAGGCCTTAACATTAGTAAAATGGGGCTAATACTATTGGTCTCAGCGAGTTACTATGAAGATTAAAAAAGATAAAACATTTGTAAAACCTGGACTGGGTGCTCCGTATTAGATGGTTCTCTTCCCCTTTCCCTGTCAGGCTCTGCCATGCTTCACAGGTACCCACTACCTGCTCTGCCTCTCCACGTGCAACTTTAATGTCCACAGAAACGGCTTTAGAAGTCCAAAGATAACATTGTTTGGAAATACCATTACAGAAAACACACACGCAGCAGGACTGAAGACATACTGCATTTTACTTACATAAGAAAGTTAACGGCTCCCGTTATGTCTATATCAACCCCTCCTCCTCACCGTGAGACCTCAGCCTGGGCTGTATTACCAGGCAGAGACTGTGCAATTCCAGAGATTTTTCGAACTGTTACAAATTAGAATCCACGAGGGAAAGGCTCACTAGAGGACATCACAGGCGAGGTTATCATTTTTTCCTTTTGAAGTTGGGCCTCATATCTTTTTCTCATTACAATCATTACTTTGAAATATGATTTTTTTAAACAGTAATTTTCTAGAACAAAAGGGATAATACCATATTTCAAAAGCTTTACTGTGAAATTAAACCTTTGAACTACTGTGAAAGAAATTATTCCCTCAAGGCTGCAAGGCTTAAAGGTTATTAAAAATTTAATTTTAAGGAAGGCATCCAGGAAAAAAAAAAAGTATATAAATGCTACTTAGAACTCAGATTGCCCAACTTAATAACTCCCATTGCTCCTTATTTTTAAATAATCTGGAAATGTGAACAAATGCACTCCATTTTTCTCCGCGGCAAATCAGTATGTCAACAGATGGCTGGCAGTGCTCCTTAACGCTGTCTTCAACTGGAAGTACATGTACTGTGGTGGTTCAGCCGGTATCTTCTGCCTCCCCCATTGAAGAGATAATAGAACAATGCAGAGAAGTATTACACTCAGGATACACTGAATTCAAAGAATCCCCCAAACTCCAGATTCTGTAATAAAGAACAAGTATCCAAACCACAGTATAAATGGTCCACACTGGTGTGATAGGAAAAGTTTCCATTTTCTTATTTGTGAAGTGAGAGGAATTTTCTTCATCTTGCGATATGGACCTGATATTAATGCCTCCATTGGTCAGACAACGTGACCCCAGGTTTCTAACTTTCTTTCTGTTCCAGTTTCCTCCTCTGCAAAATGAGGATAATAACAGTATTTACCTTATCTATATCTTAGAGTTTGCATGAAACGTAAATTGATTCATATCTATCCAGTGCAGGAGATGCTACCTGGCACATAGTGAGCACAGTGTATTATTAATATTATTATTAATTTTAATCCTCCCTTGTCCAAGTAATGTAATGCATTCTTAAAAGAGTGAATAGATAATAAGTCCATTCTTAATTTATTTTAATGTTTATTCATTTATTTTGAGAGAGAGAGAGAAAGAGAGAGAGAAAGTGCAGAAGTAGGGGAGGGGCAGAGAAAGAGACTCCCAAACAGGTTCTGTGATGTTAGCACAGAGCCTGACATGGAGCTTGATCTCAAGAGCCATGAGATCATGACCTGAGCCAAAATCAAGAGTCAGCTGCTTAACCGAAGAGCCACCTGGTGTCCCAATAAGTCCATGCTCTTAGGGAGCTCACAAGCAAGTAGGAGATGAACTGAATAAGCAACAGTGATTAAAAGCAAAACAAATAAGAAAAAAACCCCAGCACATTAGAATGACAAATCAGTGGTATGTTCAGTGTCCTCATTTGTGATTGGGATCTGCCCGAGTGGTGACTGCGTGAGGAGAGGATGTGGTTAGAGGAGGGTTCCCAAAGGAGGTGCCTTGGAAAATCATTCTAAGCATAAGGGAGTGAAAGCTCATTGAGTATAAATAAAACCTGTCTCCCAGGAACCTTGTGGAAAAAACAAATGACATGAAACCATGCTTCTCAATCCTGACTGCAATTCAAAATCATCCATGAAGCTACTTAAAAATACCATTCTTGATCTATTGAATCAGAATCTGCTGGCCTGCAGTCTGGGTATTGGCGATGTTAACAACACGTGTAAGTAGTTCTGTGGCACACCCAGGGTTGAGAACCACTAAGATAACCCACTTTGAAAGTGTATTGTAAACAGTGAATCTCAAAACAAATGGTAGATATTGTTATGATTGCTTAATATCTGTTTATTTTTGACAAATTGTTTATTTATTTTTGATAAATAAACTGTTTATCAGGTAAGAATTTTAAAAACTTTACTTATGTTGGCAGTAGCAGTGGAGCTGGAGACTATTGCATTGTCTCCCTGCTGTGTGGTGAGAACAATCAATAGTGTGGTGAAACTTGTGACCCTTTCCAAGGCCGTGCAGGAGCTTGAGGGTGTCCGTGCTCACAGCTCCCTCTGCTTGTGGGCTGGTTTGGTGATCCACTGGGTGTCAGGAGCTCTTCTGATATCTTTAAGGAATAGATCAATGAGGATAGCCTCAAAGAGTTTGTGCATGGAATCTTCGCCAGTACAGTAAGAATTCAAGAACCCTGAGCCCCACAGTGGCATCCAGCCCACCCCTCTGCAACAGACTGAAGACTTTGGACAAACTAGCTGGTTAACACCTTGATAAACAGGCTTGCCAGAGGTAGCATCCTTAGGAACTGGGCATTTACGGCCACCCCATCACTCACGAATCTGATATATGACATAACCTTGCTTGGCTTGTATCCCATTCTGTGTGCTTTATTGGGCCAGGTTGGGCAGGGAGTGCAGAGCGCTAGAGGTACTGGCAGCAGTGCATCCTGAGAGGAAAATGCATTACACTGGACTGCTTCTTCTTCATAGCTCCTGGATGTACTTGTACATGCCTATCTTAGCTTACCTTTGAGCGAATGGCTGCCACCATGTGGAAAGGATAGAACCTTTCTCCCACAGTCTTTTTTTTGGACCTACTACTGCTTAATATTTAAATACGTAAATACAACGATCTCAAGTTCCTTACATGTACAATGTTTTGTTTTTGTTAACGTTGTTTTGTTTGTTTTTGTTTTTGTTTTTTCTTTTTGCTAAATATGTTCACACACTGGTGCTAGAAGTGGCAAGCAAGGCCGTGAATGGCAAGCACAAGAAATTGGACTTATAATAAAGCTTTTCCAGGTTGGGAAATGATTAGATGTGGTGCTTAAAATAGAGACTGTCTCTGCTCTTCTGTTTCTTATGGAATAACCCATGTTAGGACAGAGATCCTCATAGAACTAATTAGGCATCCAGTGCACTCAGAAAGAACCATATTTGTCTCTCCTCGACAACATTCACTTGCTGAATCTCACCTACAAATGTTCTCTCCGAGGAACACATTAACCTTGAACCTACCAGAACTGTAAGCTTTTCCCACTAGATTTTGCACTCCTTAAGGGCAGTGACAATATGTCTGCCATCTACTGTTTCTCTAGCACCTGTGTGGTGCTAATCATATAGTAGGCCCCAACAAAGATTTATCCGGAAGGGATAGTTTGTTGAATTTTTCCTTCAGTGGACATGATGTGAATGGTATTTGGATATCTCTTCACCAACTTTGGGGAAAGGATTGTTTCCCTATATTCTTAGTTGTTAGCTTATTTTTAAAGGATGTTTATCAGAGCTGGTGGCATGTTCCTTGTATGATTACTATAAATAATTACTTTCAGAGTATTGTGGACAAATAATTCAGTTCTGTTGTGTACTTCCACACCAGCCAGGGGGTAAGGTCATGTTTGCTCTTCTGGACTATCACCTTGAACCTCTGCCATGAACATGAAGTTATTAAGACATTTTGTTTCTCTTTAGAAGTCCTTGGTGTTGCCCTTTCTTTCTCTGCTTATCTAGAGTTCAGCAATGCAAACCATTCATTATATATTTTTAAGAAAAATTGCAAAGACTATGCAATATGTATAACATGTAATTCCTTATTAGTGTGACTGTTGCTCTCCTAAATGCCTAGTATGTCAGATAAAATGAATTTTCTCATTAACCTCACGCATGCCAACTTGTCAAATTATGATGAACCAAACAAGACTGTACCCAGAAATTGAGCTGCCATCATTGCATTTATATGGCTTTGCCAATTAGTCTATAAATAACACATTTTTAACACACTTCAGAATTTTGAAACTAAACCACTTCTGAATGTTCTGAAATACAAGAATAGCAAAAAGACTATCCAAAGAAAGTAAAAGAAAATGATTTGCTCTCATTAGAGGAAATGAACATTATTTAGAGGAACAAGGGATCGGACAATCATACAGACATTCAACCAGTATTTATTGGATGTCTGATTTGTGCATACAGTTTTCTCCGTTGTAGTAGGTGTGACTTAGTAACACGTTCCTGGGGTTTTCCCCTCAGTAGGAAATTATTATTTAAATAATAATACAATGTAAATATTTGTTACACCTGTATGGATTTCAGGGTATTAGCGATGGAGTACCAAGATGAATAAGACAAATCACCATGTTTATGGAACTTATACTTGATGGTGAAGTTAGATAAAAATGATTAGAGAAGAAACTGGGAAGGTAATAGTAGTGACGTGCATGCCTTTACAGCAGCAGGATGGTAGCAGTTAAGGATGGAAAGACAGATACCAAAATAGGGAGGATTTATAAAGGAGGAAATTGTTTGACCTAAGTGTGAAGTGCAGGGCCTGTCTAAAGAATGAAAATGATTTAGGGGGACAGTCACCTGTATTTGTTTGAATCATAGTTTTTGAGTTCCGTCCAACATATGTTTAGAGGAAGCTCTGAGGTTTGCATGAGGGACTGGCTCAGTCTCTTATCAGTTATAGAGAGTAACCCAGTTTTGTGTCCATCATGCACACACTGCCTTTTGACAAAGGCGAAGGTGGAAGTTAAAGGGCCCATCTTCTTTTGAAGGCACTTTAGAGAGTAACCCTTATGACTCCAGCATCCCTGCTGAAGATTTTCACCCTCCATGCCCGGTAGCCATATAAACTACTTTTGCCAACCACTTTTTTCTTCTTAAGAAGAGTTCTTGTAAATATGATTTTCCCCATCAAGTTTTATTTCGAGTGTTGTTTTAGTGTCCTGTGAGACTTTACTGTAACACCTATAACTACTGCTATATACTACTATTAAGTGAAATAAGACACAGGTACACACTTCCCATCCCCACTCACAAATGGCACAGACAAGGTCTGTCTCCCCCTGCTAATGTGACCCCACAGAGCAGAAGACACATCTCTCTTATTGATCGATTTGTGCCCAGTACTTAGCATTGCTCAATAAAGATGCGTGGAGGAAATCAAGGAAAAGCTAACTTAATCCTCACAACCCTCAAGTTCTTTTTTGAGCTGGTATAGTGAGCAAATGTCATTTTTCCCCAGAGTGAAGTTGATACCCATTCAACTCAAATCTTACATTGATTTCATTTAAGAGTATGGATTGTTATCACAAGAACGAAATGAAAAGAGAAGCATGTAATTAGAAGAGGAGAGAGACGGGCATCTTTCAATTAATTAAGAAATGATGCAATTCTGGCCTCCTTATTGTTTTAATAGAAACATTATTTCCCTTTTCATTCTGAGTCGGGAGGTGTGGGGATGAGATGAAGACTGCAGGAGCATAAGGAGGGAAGAGTCATACATAATTGGAGTCTGCAAGTGTAGACGGCACTTCTGCGAAGCCTGGCAATGGGGGAGAAAAGGTGGGCACAGGAGAGCTCCATTTCCTTGAGAGAAACCAAACACATGAAAACTTGTGTTCACTTACTTTCTGAAAGGATAATAATAATAATAACTAATAAATGACATTACAGGGCATGTTTTGGCAAAAAAAAGTAATTCATACTATAATTCTGTAATACAGTAATGCAGACTCAGCTTCTCCTATATTAAATAGGGATACAAATATTCCTTCTCTTATGGAGTATCATGTATCATGCAAAGTGCTTAAGGTGCTGGTGCATATTAAGGCTTCATGACTGTATATATTTGTCATCGGTATGTCTTTATAAGTAACTCTTCACCTCAGGCCCGGAAAGGAAACATTTATTAATCTCACTTCACAGGGAGGGAAAATGAGTGAGAGAAATGAATTATCCTGACCACCCCACCCCTTGTCTCTTAACTAGATAATGGAAGAGCCAGAACTCTAATTCAGGCTTTCAGTAAAAATATTCTTTCTTCCGAAATAAAGTTTAACTTTTTTTTTTTTTCAGTTGCAGAGTTTTGTTTTTGGTTTTATTTTTGTTTTGTTTTGTTTTTTAATTTACCAATCATGATAATGTATTCTTTATTCTTGTCTTGCAGTACATAGTTTTAGAGTTTGTCAGGCTTTAGACTTTAATTAAAAACGAGCTTATATCATGGTCAAACAGGCATCCTTTTATCATATATTAATGGTAATGATTTCTGTTTGAGCATCTTCAGGTTCCTAAAACTAAAAGGCTTTGAAAATGAGATGTAGCGATGTGTATATGCATCCACAAAGAGAGAGAGAGCTGGGGAAGGGGAGAGATGTACACTAATACAGATGCATGGGACAGCCCCGAAGTGGGGTTTCTAGACAACCCAGTCTCTGGGAAGGGGCTGAGCCAAGAGCAATTTGCAATAATTACATTTGAAAGGAGTGACAGAGTCCTCTCCATCTGGACAAGGTGCAGACGTGTAGACGTGAGCAAAGGAACTAATACTGTTGCAGAAGGAATGCCTTGTACCTTCTATTATTACTAAATGCTAGCGGTGCATCAGACATTGCCCTGCTCAGTAGTTACTTTTCCTGTGGTAGCTTCACTCTTTAATAACACACTATCTTCTCAGGATTAACTTAGCTATTAGGAGCACAGTCTGGAGATTTTTCATTTTTTGTGGATATCCCCCTTGTCCAAACAAGTACTGAGTTGGCTTTTTATGAAAACTGGAGTTTGGTTTTACCTGTAAGAGGTACTGAAAAGTATAGGTGATTGGGAATGAACAACTTTTCTCAAATTTAATTTATTTTGCTTGGAAAGGGAGTGATATCAGTAACTGGGAGATTTACTTGAAGCCTTAACTCTGGAAAACTCTGACATGGGCACTCACAAAGGTCACCTCCATGAGACAGGGAGCAGAGTGAGCAGGTAATCCCCCAAACCTGTCCAGATCAAATCTGTAAATCCATGAAATGATTATCACTGCGTCCTGAGATGTCCATAACAGGCTTCTTTAAAAAGCATCCGCACAGGCCCCAGAACAGGAAAAGCTGTTCCCACTCTGACAAAGGTGAGCTGGCTCTGCCTTGGGTGTGATTTTTCTGGAATGCTTAGTGCCATTGGGGGTGTCAGTGCTTGATCAGCTGATCATAGTCGCTGACAACAGGGCATGTGTGCGTGTATTCTAGTTGTTGTTTACTGGATGCTGCATGCTTAAAGGAGAGTTAGAGGGAGATTTCATTGGTGCCACTTTTCATCTTCTCCAGTTTCACTGCCTCCTACTCAACTCCCTTGACTCAGTACACAGAGCAGGAAGACAGGCCCTTAGGGTTTCCCCCGAGCAACTTCATTGAAAAATGCCTCAGGCTTCCCCTACTGCAAGTGGAAGGTGGGGGAAAAGCAACCGCACCTGCACATACTTCCAGGAGCACTGCTCCAGAAATACCCAGGCTTCTGTGACTTCTTCTCCAATAAATATCTGCCTCAGACGGCTGTACATTTCCAGAATCGAGTTTAAAGTGCCCTGGAAACTTTAGATTGCTAATGAGTGTTAAGGAAAGCGTGCTGTTGAGTGGAATGGAATCCTGAAGCGACTGCCTCATTAATCTGAAGTCATCTTTTTTTTTTCCTCTAAATCTAAGATTATTCATAAAGCTCCATTCATTTTCTCCTCCAAAAAATGCACTTAGGTTCCAAAGAGATATATTAGCACCTTGCACACAAGAAGGTAATAACTTTTAGATCTGCAAACTTTTATATCAGAGATGATATCCCTTGAACATAACATCTATTTGTTTTAATATAAGTGATGGAGCAGATAAGAATTAGTCATTTCCTGATGGAAATCAAGTATCATTCATTATTTGGCAAATGCTTATTAATTTGTTATTAAATGTTGTTTACAAAGAATAAAATGTTTTTCCTCATATGTTATAATATATTATTATCTATATATGCTTAAGAATCTTTCTGACCTGGTAATTGTTACAATATGTTCTTTTAAATAACTTTTTGTTTGTTCTTCCTGTGTTCTAATTCTGACTGTTCCAGTTATTAACTTGGAAACTTTGTACAGGTTAATTCGCTTATTTAAATTTAATTTCCCTAAAATTTTTAAATGGGTTATTACTTGAATGGAATGAGATAAATCTCCAAGCCCATACAAATGTCTTTTAACTCAACTGATTTCAGTACACACTTACTGAGCATGCCTTCACCGCTCTGTATAATTTGTTTTAATTCTTTTTCTCAGTCATCATATTAAGTAGGTATTATCCAGTCACACAGAGGAGGAAGCTGGAGCTCAGGGAATTAATAAACAATTTTCACAACCAGGGAGTGACAGTAAGAATTTGAACCTCAGTCAGTGTGGTTCCAGAGCCCCAGCCACCTCTCTAAGCACAAGTCACTGTTTTTTTATAGTTTATTATTCATTTCATTATGGTCTTTCTTTAGTAAAATACTTCTCCTTAAATATAAAATGATCAGTTTATTGACCAGAGAAATTCACTCTTAGAATATAAATTTTGGTTGGGAACATTTGCACAATACTGAAAAATACATTCTCTTTTCTTGAGTTTTCACTTCCTTTTTCATACCTTTAATAATTATCTCCCCTCCTTCCCTAAATCCTTTCATTCTTGTACAATTTTGTGTTAGCTTCAGCAGACTGATTTTTCCTCTAGGGTTGTGTATTTTCAGCTCCCAACCAACTAAACTTCATCAGCATCAGAGTCATTTCTATCCTCGGATTATGGTACTCTGGTAGGACCATTGGTAAAGAGTTTTTAGATGAACCTACAAGAAATAAGGTTCTGTTGATCAAAAAAAATAATGAACATGAAAATAGCACTATGTTCCAAGTATTCTATTAGTTTCCAAGAATATGAAGTCATGTTTAGAGACAAATTCCATTCTCCAAGATACAAGCATCTAAACATATAATAACAGTGACCAATGTTAAGGGTAATAATAGAATTGCACCACAGAAACATGAGTGGAGGAGAAACTACCATAAGGAGGTCAAACAAGATTTATAGATGAAAGATTATATAGCAATAGAAAAATTCTAGAATGGGGAGTAGGCGTTTACCCCATAGAAAAGCAGGACTTGGGCAGTGTAAACCAAGGAAACACTGAGCAAAGACAGGGTATGAACAAATGTCATTGTTGTCACCTGAGAAAGAAATTAAAAATGGGAAAACTTCAAATTAGTCCTGCTAT
Source organism: Paguma larvata (assembly GCA_030068075.1). Taxonomy (NCBI): domain Eukaryota; kingdom Metazoa; phylum Chordata; class Mammalia; order Carnivora; family Viverridae; genus Paguma; species Paguma larvata. Next base: position 49,375,320 of record CM057831.1, read on the forward strand.
GAGATTTTATCTTAACCTTAAATATCAAAACAACAGTAACAAAATTTTTTTTAATTTTTATTTTTTAATGTTTTTATTATTTTTTTTTTTGAGAGAGAATGCTAGTGGCGGGGAGCAGGGAGGGAGAAGCAGGAAGGGAGGGAGGAGCAGGAGAGAGAGGGCAAGAATACCAAGGAGGCACCACGCTGTCAGTGCAGAGCCCAACACAGGGCTCAAATCCACGAACTGTGAGATCATGACCTGAGCTGAAATCAAGAGTCAAATGCTTAACTGAGAGCCACCCAAGCACCCCAATAATAATGAAATTTGAGTTGGAATTAGACAAAGTATGTTCTGTAAATCTAAAATATCAGTAGATTCATTGACTTATTTTTTCAAGATTACCTGTTGTTTGACTATTCTACCAAATGCTTGGCTAGCCATTGAACATGCAATGATGAATAAAGTAGACACAACCCCTGACACAGACAGTTTATCATCTAGTGGAGAAACAAACTTTGAACAACAACGTCAGATAGATAACATAGTTTCTAATGCGGTATGGAGCCTGATAATGCAATGAATGAAAGAGAGATGTTTCAACATAACATTTGCTGAGATTGGTGAACAAGGTCAAGAGAAAAATTCAACCCAGGAATGAATAGATACAAAATCAGCAGAGGGGATAAAGGTAGAAACTATCAAATGTTTAATTTCAATAAGGGACAAACATCTGCTTTGGCAATAGACTATAGGAAAGGGTTTGAAACATTATATTTGACCCAAAGTATAAACAGGATTACTGATGTTGATGTTACTATTCATTTTAAATTAATTCAGTGGCTTCACTAAGATAACAAAGATCCAAATTATGAGTGTGATATTCCTACTCATTTTCTTGTTTTATAGGATACATCTGATACATGCAGTTTGCTTCTAATATTTTTAAAAATATTAACAAACTATAATATTTACAAAGATGGACACCCAAGACCTGCAAATCATGCCATACGTGGTAATGGGAAAAAAAGGAAAAAATGCTCCAAATCTGGAGGTAGGATAGAATGGTTATAAGAGCTACATCAGATTATTTTCAGTCCAGCCCTTTCAAGTACTGTCATACCTCCTAGAGAAATTTATTTAATTTCTCTAAGCCTTAGTTTGCTAATCTGTATTGGAAGGAAATATATAACCTGTTTCTGGGGCACTTGGATGATGGTTAGGCATCCAACTCTTGATTTCAGCTCAGGTCATGATCTCAAGCTTCAACAATGCAGACCTCTGTCTCTTTCCCTCTCTCTCTGCTCTGTCTCCTGCTTACGCTGTCTCTTTCAAAAATCAATAAACTTAAAAAATGTGTATATATATATGTATGTATACATACATATATATAACCTATTTCTTATGTTTATTGTGGAGATTAAATAATATAATACATATAATATGTTAAGAACAATACCTATCATGTAGTACGTGTTCAACAAATGTTAGCCAGTATATATTTGATGTCTGCTAATTCCTGTAACCCACTATGCTTTCCTAACCTTCAACTTGTAACTCTTTCCTGGCCTCTTTCTTTCGGAAACTGCTCTCCTTCCACTGTGATCCTCTAATTCTTGTGGAGCTCCCAACCAAAGTACCCATCTTCCAGACAATGGTGGTGGGCATGCAACCCAAGCCTAAAGAACTGTGATGTTCCATCACCTTGCCCAAAGATTGGTAATGGATCATTATGTGAACCTAGCTGGCCAGTTAGAATCCTTCCCTGATGTTTTTACATGCTAAGCTGCAGGAAACTTTCTCACATTTCAGACTGTAATGGTGTGCTTCAGAGCTCGAGAGGCCATGTCTGTTATCCCATATATTCTATTGTGTACGTATCATATACAGCAACAGAAGCAACAAATGCAGAATTTAGCTAGGACTCCCCAATCTTATAAAACATTCCCCATCTGAAGACAGAATGTCCCCAGCATCTCTAATGGAAGATATTGAAAGAGAACTGAAGGCAGAAGCTAGTCAAATGGACCAGATGAGTAGTGTGATAGTTCATCTGATTCTAAAAGTTCATCATCTTCAGGTAGTGAGGATAGTTCCTGTGACTCAGACAATGAAGAGTATAGATCTTCTCTTATATCTCAGGATATCCTGTCATGTCTGTCATGCCACAGTGCAGGATTCCTGATAATCCGGGATGCTGGCAGGAATAGATCTCCTGACGACAGTGACCTTCTGATGAGTACTTTAAGAAATGGTTTGCAGCTGAACGAATCAGGAAGTGGCAGTGATGACTGAAGAAACTTACAGCTATATATGTATAAAATGTGCAAGACATGGGATAATTTATTTTATATTAAGAGTAAAAGTTCATAAGACTGAAGAAAATGTCTCTTAATTTTTGATGATAAAAGAAATTAAATTTGATTAAGAAAAAGAAAAATGGCACTGGGCACATATGGGGCCTAGCACCAGGCACAGCACACAGCAGGTGCAAGAAAGTGTGGGCCTCTCTCTTCTCAACCAAACCCCAACCCCTGAGTAAATGAAGCCAACTCCCTAACAGAAGTAGAAGTGAGAGATGGAGAGATTCATGATGAGAAAAAGTTCAAGCCCAATCTCTTAGAGACCCAAAGCTGCTCTGGCCCCTGCCGTTTTTCCTTCACTTATGGGAAAATCGGCATTGCCCTTCCGATAAATCTCTATGTGCTGCTTGAGTCAGTTTGGATTGGGTTTCTTTTACTTGCAACTGAAATTGTTCAGACTACTACTGTTGTTAAACTATGGCTATTGGTGAATGGCTACTAAGAATGATACTTAGGAACTAATAACTTTTCAGTAAATATTTTGAAATGAATTGAGTGATTTTTTCTTATTGATGAGTTGGAAGCGGTTTTCTGAATTAATATTGATTATCAAGGATTATATAAAGTAGATATATTCAGAATTAAACAAAATTCAGGATCAGAATCTATTAGAAAAAAACAGCATAGGAGAAATAGTTGAGTCTTTCAGGTGAAGTGGACTTAACTTCGACCCCCCTTTTATCACTTAGTTGTGTGGCCTTGGGAAGAGCCCTTAATTTCTATGAGATCAATTCTCTCTGTAAAATAAAGTAAATAAGTACTTTGATACGATGTTATTGTACTAGCATAAACACTTAGTATCCTTCTACCTTCTCAAACTTTTAAGAATCTAGGTTCTTTGTATAATCATTTTTTCATAAGACACAACATACTGTAAGAAAGCTACATTATAAAAAAATGAAGTAAATTCAAAAGACTATGTACTAAATTCTAATTATACTTTTATTTCAAAAGTTTTTAGAGAAAATTTAATTCGGTATACCATATTATAAATATTTTTAAGTAACTCTTTTCAATGACTAGAATGCCATTTTAGATATATGTTAACATTCTTTTAGAAAAGTTGCATAAATATCTTGGCAAGCTTTATTTTGTTTGTTTTATGTTAGAGAGAGAGTGCACATGAGCAGAGGAGAGGGGCAAAGGAAGAGAGACAGAAACTTAAGCAGGTTTTATGCTCTACATGGAGCCAGATCTGGGGCTCCATCTCATGACCATGAGATCCTGACCTGAGCCGAAAATCAAGAGTTGGGGACTTAACTGACTGAACCACCCAGGTGCACCATGGCAAGCTTTAATTATTGACTGACTTCACTAACTTTTCTGTTAATGACTCATGAGTTATTTCCATATCCCAATTTTTAAATGTATTTCATTGATAGCGATTTTCTTTGTATATTTTAGTATCTCTTAGTGAAGTTGCTTGCATAGCCAATAATCAGGGTAGTGAGGCTTAAATCACAGAATCACTACAGCCCTTCCTTCTTTTGAATGCTTATCTTTCCAGATAATCCAGGGTATTATTTCCTGTGGACAGCCTCGTACATCTATGACATATTAGAAACTGTCTTTAAAAATCATTTTCCATTACCAAGGGAGTTTGGGATAATGGAATGTGTAGTCACTTTCAATTTGTGTCAAATTTTCTGATGCATTTGTACCACCAACATTTTATCAGCTTGTCACTAGAACAAATGAAGTTGCAAATTGCATTGACTTTTTTTTTCCTGAAATCTTTGAAACTGTTTATTTTTAACGTGACTTCTCTCCTTTTTATTTCTATAGTGTAGCAGGCTTGATTTTCAACTTTCAGGGTCTTTGTCACTTAGTGAGTATGGCATTCGGGTGCAATAATTTCCCGGGGCCTTGAAGGTTTTGGGAGAAAAGATTCAGGCATGTAGGGCATATTAAAGCTGAATGCAGATTGAAGCAATAAGCATGGAACAATTTGATGAACTACCTGTAGGCAGGAGCGGAGAATTTCTGACACATCAAGAAAGCCATTATGCTCCTGTTATGTTCAATAGCCCAGTTGGCCTAAAAGGTTACGGGTGATGTATGTTTTCATTATCTCCTATGAGCTGGATGCCTCAGAAGACCCCAGATGGCTTATTGTGGCTGCGGTTCTCTTCATTTGCACTATAGCAACCTCTGTCACATCACACCAATATGTTTGTGAGGGTCAGTTTGCTTTGAGGAAGATTGTCCCGTGATCTCTGTAATATTCTTCTGCCTGAAAATCTGCAAGGATTTACCACCTGGAGAGTAACTGAAAGCTTCTCGAAAACACATTTTGATTTCCTGGGTGTCAGCTGTCACTATAAAAGCAATAATAGCAATAAAACAACATCAGTGACATTAGTTATCATTTATTGAACATATATTATATACCAGGCATGCCTTACATACAGTACTTCATTATATGTTCTTTAACATATTCCATTAAGCCAGGTATCATGATTTATATTTCATGTATGAAAAAAATAAGATATTAAGAAAGTAATTAGTCCAAAACCAAATTCCTAGATGCATTAGAGACCGCATTTAAACCAGGTCTACCTGACTGCAGAAAATTCTTAACAATTGCAGTTCATATTTAGTCCAACATGAAGAAGCTCACAGTCTAGTTGAGGAGAAAACTATATGTAAACAATACCTCTTATACAATAATATTTTCATTTAAAAAGCATGTGTGTTTAAAGGGCAAGGGAAACAATATATATTAAGAGCTATTTATACCTATCTTTAAGGAGAAGTAATTAAATCTAAGGAAGGGATCATAAAATCCATAGAAAAGAGTAATTTATTAGTAGAAACACAGTATTATAAGAACTGGAACCAGAGGCTAAGCAAAGGCCCAGAATAAGCCCTGAAATTATATGTGTTGGGGGAGCAGTAAAAAAGTCATGTGTGGCTTAGGAATTGAAACACTCCAGTGTCTACACCTCTCTGTATAAGCATAGGAAAATCTAAAGGTGCAGAAGATCAGACCTAAGATGAGAGCAAACAGGAGAGACTGAAGGAAGACTTTCTCTATATTTTTTAAGTGAAGTCAATGAAAATGTGAATGAAGAGACCTTCATTTTAAAATAAAATGTGAAGATTGATTCCTGTCTTACCTGTGACTTAGGATTATTATAACATTGAAACAGTTATTATATAGATCAAAGCAGATGTTTTAGGATATGCAGCTTGCCTATCTTGGTCATGACTGTCTCCTGTCATCTTGAAATTTTGTTTTTAATTTTTTTTCAAAAAGGAAATTAGTTAAAATGAATAAACCAAGCTGTACTCATTTTAATGTTGTTTCGTATTTACTAACATTTCTTTGTATACTCTTTCCAAAAACATTCCACATGGAGTAAAAATGAGGCAGAGTCAGTATCTGGCACAGACTATTTATATAAAAGCCTTCTCCTTAAGTAGTAAAGTCAGTTTTGCGGAAGTGTCCAGTGCAAACATCACGGTATTTAATAAATAGTTGGAATGTCCTTTAGATGGATCCAATATTAAGTTCGGTCTTCGACTACAAACAAGTATTCTGTCACTTAAAATGACCTTGTGTCATATGTGTAAAAAGGTTGCTCTAATACAATGAGACTAATCCATTTGTCTTACAAAGCCATGCGTTTGTTTTAGAAGAAGAATTTCTCTTTCGTTACATAGGCTATTATTTGCTTTGTCAAATCCCTCTTGGCCTTGAGCACATTCTAGAAATGAGGATTCTTTAGAATTGCTGATAAGGTTGTTCTACTAAATATTACCCTTTATAAATCTTTGAGGAGGCTCAGGAATTGGTGAAGCACTGTAAAGATTTATATAAGGAGGTGTACAAATCTGGCCAAATGAGGACACATCTGGGATGTATCTGGGTCTAGCCTCTCAAGGGCCTGTGCTATGTAATGCTGATTCATTTATTTTGGAAAGGGAACAATACATCTGTACTCCTTTGACTTTTTAACATCTTTATTGATGTCTAGTTGATACATAATAAACTGTACATATTTAAACCATACAGTGACATAGTTTTGATGTATGTATATACCCATGACACCATGACTACAATCAAGATAATGAATACATCCATCACCCCCAAAAGTTTCCTGTTGTCACTTTATTATTTCTTCTTCCCAACCCTTGGTGTCCCCTCTTCACAACTCCTTATCTGCTTTCTAACATAATTCTTTTCCATTTTCTATAATTTTATATAAATGGAATCCTATAGCATGTTATCTAACTTATTTCACGTTAGTATGACTATTTGAAGATTTAGCCATATTATAGCCTACGTGGGTATTTTATTCATTTTTATTTCTGGAGTAGTTATTGTATGAGTATATCAGAGTTTGTTCATCCATTTTCCTTTGGCAAGTATAACTCCCTTGAACTTAATGTACCTTTCATGACCTTTTATCTCATGTCTCTGATACCAATAAATTCTTTGTGAAAAAGTATTTCAAAAGCTAGGTTCTCCACTGTCTCTTAATCATAGAGAGGAAAAAGTACCTTAAGGATGCATAGGAGTATAATTACAATATTTATGATGATGATAATACTAATACTAATAATGGACTTTTAATATGCATAGCACCAGATGAAGTTTGTTGCTGTTTTTTAAGCTGGACATAGCATCACCAATAACCCCCCTGTTTTATTTTTAATTATTTTAGAAAGCAATTCATGGGTTATGAAGATGTGACTAAAACTATTATGATTAAATTTGAATCATTGATTTAATAAATATATTTTAAGGCCTATAATATCAGGCACAAGAGTGGGCAAAAGAGATTGAAAAGTGACAAAAGACACATTCTTCTTCTTTCATATTCAAAAGTGGATTTATTGTAAGCATAATAAGAAGTTGAAGCATATATACAGGCCATTCTAAAGCCCTGGCTTTGGCAGTATGTTCACATGGTCACATATTTTGGAAAGTTTGCAAAATCATTCTGTTTTATTTTAATGTGCTGATAAGAACCTATATCTCTTTACACCCCAGCTTTCTTACTACACACTTTTTCCCAGTAAGAGTGGCATCGGAGTTGTCATGGCATTTTGGAGATCCAGCAAAGGGAAATTGGTGTTGAGAAGTAGATAGATAGAAACATACATATATACATACATACAAACATATGTACTATGTATGTACAATTTGGATTTAATAGCACAGATGCATGTGGTTCACAGTTAATTCTGTCCATATTAATTTACGACTAGTCACCCCAGGTGAGAAATGGTACATAGAAATCCTACCTGCCCAATCTGCCACCTCACTGGGCTCCATGATCAAAAGGTGCCTATCTATAAACTGTTACACAGTATAAAGGTGTCCAATGGTGGTGCACACTGGAAGGATGCAGATGGTGGAAGTACAACTAGGTTTAAAATGATTAGATCCAGAAGTTTGTGTGTGTGTAGAGACAGGGGGCAGGGTGAGAGGAGGAGAGAGGGAGAGAGATGTTACGCTGATTGATTAGTAAAACTATAATGTTATTTTTCTGTGTACAGGATATTTGTACTATTTGTCAACTTTCAATATTTTATTTTGATGGGATTTGTTTTCTCATTTTATGTCTTTAAAGTTTATTTGGAGAGAGAGAGAGAGAGAGAGAGAGAGAGAGAGCAAGAGTGCACATGCGAGTGGGGCAGGGGCAGGGAGAGAGAGAATCCCAAGCAGACTCCAGACTATCAGTGCAGAGCCCAACACAGGGGCTCAGAATCACTAATTGTGAGATCATGATCTGAGCAGAAATCAAGAGTTGAATGCTTAAACAACTAAATCACCGAGGCACCCCTATTTTAACATGTGACCTTGATTTTCTATTTGTTATTTTGGATTATTTTTATTAGAGTCCTCCCCCAACTTGTAAATACTTGAGGCAACACAAAATGAGGATCCATTGCTCTTTATATGTTACAGTTCAGGCAGGAAGACAGGCCAATAGGCATACATTTAAGATACATGATTATAAAGGTTAAATAAAAGAACTTCAAGGGGTGGACAGGACAGGAATAAATTCTTTCTTGGAAGGATAGAGTTCTTGTATAAGGTGGTGTTAAAGCTGAGATGTAGTATAAGTTGGTCAAAGTTATATATACCTATGTGTCCCTGTACCTGTATGTGGGGTAAGGGATAAAGAAAGGAGGGTGTTGATAGGTGTTTTACTTTCCCGTTAGACATACAGAGTTTTAAAATAGGTGGGTGGGTGACACAAGATCAGATTTTACAGATTTTTTTAACATATATTTTACATGCAGTGTGTACATACATTTTATAGTTAATCCTGAGGCACATGAGTGAGGAAATGCCAAGACTTTCACCAGAGAGACTATATTTGATTATGTGTCTTCCAAAACTTCATTTCTCTCCTCTAAGGCAGATGTCCTTAATTCTCTAGAGGCAGTTGTCAAGGAGCAGTTTTCAAACACGGTGGCATATAATGAAGGAAGGCTCCTTAATGTGGTGAGTGGTATCTGGGATTCCATCTTAAACACTAATACAATGTAGGTCCCATTCAATCATTGCTAACTTAATCAATGTTTGTTATAGGGAGAGGATCAGAAATAATGGGCTGATGTGTCCATTTTCTACTATTTAATTTGCTTTGTCATCTTGACAGATTATTTCTGTTCTCTAAACTTCAGTTCCCTTATGTTTATAATAGGGGTAAAAATCCCTACCTTATAGGCTGGTTTGAGACAAGAGGATCTAATCAGATAATCCAGGATAGAAGTGCCCAGCACAAAATAGATGTTCAGTAAGTTTCAAATGAATATGCACTTCGAAAATTCTACCATTTTAGGATTAAAAATTTAATTGTAAGATTAGAAATCATAAAACTCCTAGAAGAAAACAGGCAGTAGCTCTTTGAGATAGATCTTTGCTATAGTTTTTTGGATCTGTTCCTGAGGCAAGAGCAACAAAAGCCAAAATAAGCAAAGAGACTGTGTCAAACTAAAACCTTTTGCACAGCAAAGGAAACCATCAACCAAACAAAAATGCAGTCTCCTGAATGGGAGAAGGCATTTGCAAATGACATATGTGATAAGGGATTAGTATCCAAAATGTATAAAGAACTTGTACAACTCAAAATAGGTAGGGAGGGAGGGAGGTAGATAATGATAGACATATATTTAAACAAACAAACAATCCATTTAAAAATGGGCAGCAGAGGGGCACCTGTTCAGTCAGTTGAGCGATGGACTTCAGCTCAGATCATGATCTCACTGTTCATGGGTTTGAGCCCCGTATCGGGCTCTGTGCTGACAGCTCAGAGCCTGGAACCTACTTCCGATTCTGTGTCTTCCTCTCTCTCTCTGCTCCTCCATACTCATGCTCTGTCCGCTTCTCTGTCTCTCTCTTAAAAATAAACATTAAAAACATTATTTAGAAAAATGGGCAGAGAACCTGAATAGACGTTTCTCCAAAGACATAAAGAAGGCCAACAGAAACATGAAGAGGTGCTCAGTGTCACTCATCATCAGGGAAAAGCAAATCAAAACCACAGTGAGATATCACTTTACATTCTGCTGGAATGGGTGTTATAAAAAGACAAGAAATAATAAGTGCTGGCAAGGATGTGGACAAAAGAAACCTCCTGCACTGCTGGTGGGAAAGTAAATTGGTACAGCCATTATGGAAAACAATATGGAAGTTCCTCAAACGATTAAAAATGCAAGTACTAAATGATCCACCAATCCCACTTCTGGATATTTATCTGGAGAAAATGAAAATACTAATTAGAAAAGATATGTGCACATATCTTTGAAATACACAATGAAATATTGCAATGGAATATTCCTTACCCATGAAAGAGAATTAAATCTTGCCATTTGTAAAACATGGATAATAATAGAGGGTTTTATGCTAAGTGGGGCAAGTCAGAGAAAGACAAATACCACATGCTTTCACTTATATGTGGAAACTAAAAACAAAGCAAACAAGACAGAAAAAGATTTCTAGGTACAGAGAACTATCTGGTCATTGCCAGAAGAGAGGGGTTGGGTGGTAGGTGAAATAGGTGATGGGTGTTAAAAGATGCAAACTTCTAGTTATAAAATAGTAAGTCACAGGTATATAATGTACAGCATGGGGAACATAGTATGTTTGGTGGCAGATGGGAGCTAGACTGATTATGGTGATCACTTCGTAATATATATAAATTTTGAATCACTATATTGTACACCTGAATCTAATATGTCAACTACATTTCAATTAAAAAAAGAAAAGTTCTATCATTTTATAATGAATACTGTGTATAGCTCCTCTCATATTCCTGATGAGATAGTTTTTGGACACTGGCTCTCAGATGTTTTTGTTTTGCTTTGTTTTGTTTTGTTCTGTTTTTTTTTCCCCTAAATGTATAATGTCTCTTTGAATTGATTCATTTAATAAAAAATTGAATAATGCTTGGAAGTCCATTAAAAGTAATTTTAACAGGTCACTGAAAGCTTATTTTATATTCCTCTGAGACTAACCCAATATTTACTTAATATTCAAAGATGATATACCTCTTTTTAAAAAGATAGGGACCATACCTTGTACAAGATGATGGTATGATCATCTTGGATTCATTTTTAAGAAACTGAGTGCGTATGAATCTTCCATATCACTGTGGTCTTCATATTCATTGGTCACAGTCAATAGTGATTTGCCAGAATGTGCAATTTTATTTTGCTTTTAAAAGTACAGCAATGGTAGGCAGAGTTTTTTACAGTATGGAGCTGTAGATGTACTTTGGGATAATTATTTATCTCACTAACTCCTACTCCTTTGTGATAGTCTTGGTGTGAACATTGCTAGTGCAGAAGTTACTTCCCAGGCCCTAAGGTCAAGTCTCTTGTTTTGTATTTTGTAGGTTACCTGTGTCTTCTCACATGTTGTCTATCCTTATGACTGTGTTATATATCAAACATCTGTCTCTCTAATATATAAGCTCTGAGAGTACAGGAACTGAATCTGACTTATTAAACACTATATCCCCTTTACTCCTGGAAGTTACTGGCATATATAACAAGTACCCAATAACCATTTATCAAGTGAATGAATGAATGATTGCATGAATGGCCATTTGGTTAAGAATAAAGATCACAACTGGAAGCAATAGTTATAAATAGAAAGTTCTTCAAATTCTAAAGCTGAGGAAATTTTGGAAGATGCTTCAATGAAGGAAATTAAGGGAGAAATAAATACAGAGGAAATACTGATTTTTTAAAGACTCATGCTATTTTAAAAACGCAAAGTGCCATGCATAACTTGGTTTTCTCATAAAATTTTCACATTCGTTTCACTCAATTGAAAAGCAGAGTTTATTTTGGCAGGTAAATATTTACAAATTGAATTTACTTTGAGATAGTTTTCATCTTTAATACAAATTCATCTCCAAGCTGCTGAACTTTAAAAAAGTGACACTCTTATCATTTGATGGGTGATAAGATACAAAAGAAAATTTGAGATTAGAAAAAAAGTCATCCATGGCACAATAAAAAAAAAAAAAATTAGGATGGGGCACCTGGGTGGCTCAGTCAGTTAAGTACATGATTTTGGCTCAGGTCATGATCTTACAGTTCGCGAGTTCGACCCCACTTCAGGCTCTGTGCTGAAGCTTGGAGCATATGCCTGCTTCGGATTCTATCCCACCCCTCCTTGCCCCTTCCCCACTCATGCTCTGTCTCTCTCTCAAAAATAAATAAACATTAAAAAAAAATTAGGGTGACTGGCCTGGTGTCCTTTAGTGACAGACACAGGGTAAAGAGGAAGAGAGAAAACCAATTTATATTTATTAAGCATTTATCAGGAGTCAGTCTCCAAACCGGGCACTTTACATGGATTATCTTGTTTAATTTCCATAACAATAATTTGGGGACAATATTATTATTTTCATTTTTGAAATGAAATACTTAGATTTGGAAACTAACTTTTTAAAAAGAACTCCTAGTTAAGACAAGAGGAAGCGGAATATAAATAGGTTTTTCTAGGCTCCAGTGCTCAGGCTGCCATCTCACCACGGCACAGAGACAAAGAAGCTCTCGTTATAAAACAGAAGGTCAGTAACAGCCACATCCTGGAGTCATTTTCCTCTTTGGGGGAAAACAAAAAAAAAAACATGCCTTCAAAGGTGAAAAGGATCTTATCTCTATTCTTTCAGGGTCTGCACCAGTACTACCCAATAAGGTGACCCACATATGTAAAACTACATTTTCTAGTAGATGCATTTTTAAAAAGTTAAAAGAAATAGGTAAAATTAATTATAAGAAAATTTAACTCAATAAATATAAACAATATTATTTCAACATAAACAATATAAAATTATTAATGCAAATTCTTTTCATAGTATGTTTTCAGAATCCGATGTGCATTTTATACTTGCAGCATATCTGATTAGCCACAGCTCAGGTGCTCAGTAGCCAGAGGGGCACTGGGACCTGCCTTATTGTGCAGCACACATTGGATAGTTGTACTTAGGACTATGATGAACTGTCTCAGGCAGAGAAATTTTAGTCCTTATTCATTAAAATATCAACATGTCTACCGTCATTTCTTGTAGATTGCTGACTTTCTTTTCAACTCAGTGCCGCATGAGGATCAATTCTAGGTTTTAGAGTCAGGTTTCCGTAAAACTCTGCTCTACCCCTTACTGGATGTGAGTCCTTGAACAAGTTATTTAATATGTCTTAGCCTCAGTTTTCTCATTTACAAAAATAGGGAGAATGATGCCTAGCTTACAAGTTAGATATAAGATAGGTATAAGTCTCCTGGCACATGATACTTGCTCCATAAGTAGATAGTTTTCATGTTAAAATTTAATCTCATTTTCTTCTGTAGGCACTTGAACAGAGATCGAGTACACTATTTTTTTAAATAAGCATATTCTTTCTTTCTTCTTTCTTTCTTTTCTTTTCTTTCTTTCTTTTCTTTTCTTTTCTTTCTTCCTTCTTCCTTCCTTCCTTCCTTCCTTCCTTCCTTCCTTCCTTCCTTCCTTCCTTTCTTTCTTTCTTTCTCTCTTTCTTTCTCTCTTTCTTTCTCTCTTTCTTTCTCTCTTTCTCTCTTTCTTTCTTTCTTTCTTTCTTTCTTTCTTTCTTTCTTTCTTTCTTTCTTTCTTTCTTTCGAGAAAGAGAGAGCACATGAGCAGGGAAGGGGCAGAGAGAGGGAGAGACAGAATCCCAAACGGGCCCCACGCTGTCAGCACAGAACCCTAGGTGAACCTTAAACTCTTGAACTGTGCGATCATGACCTGAGCTGAGATCGAGTTGGATGCTTAACTGACTGAGCCATCCCGGGCACCCTGAGTGCACTATTCTTGACACAGACAATTCCTTCCTCCACCCTGGCTCCTCCTCACTGCTGCATCCGTAATCATGAATATGGGTTAGTCAATCACTCACCCTCTGTGAGTAGAGAAAAGTTGGTATGGGTGTCATACATGTTGTTATATTTGTTGTTTTCTGATATATTGGAGTTTCCTGCAGAATGACCCGTGTATGCTAATTGGGATAATTTATAACATTTTAGAAATCCCATTAACTCAACTTACAGATGAATACTATGTAGTATTGAGCTCTTTAAGTATTTAAATTCTTTATGGCTCAGCTACTATCAACTAGAACAAAAGGAAATTATAGTCTTTATACCCATACTGTTCCTTCTCCCCAGGTGAAACAGATTATTACAAATCCCCACATGCTTTCTCTTGGTTTCTCCTGGTCCTAAGCTAATTGTGTGAGTAACATTGCTCAAATTCTAGAAAGGGCTGGAGGCCAATGTATGATTCTCAAGATTTCTTCCTAGCAACATGTAGAAAATGCCTATGGAAGAAGCAGGAGCTCTGTGTTCAAAACTCGGGATTCTTTTTACAGTGTTTCTCCCATTTCTACCTATTTGAGAAGGACTAGCTTCCTACTACTCTCTCCTTAAGCCATTAAATGAGAATCAGGTGTTTATCCTCAAAGCAATATTATCTCCTTCTTAAAACCCAGTCAAGGGCACCTGGGTTGCTCAGTCAACCAGCTGAGCATCTGACTCTTGATTTTGTCTTAGGTCACTACCTCGTGGTCCTGAGATGCAGCCCTGCATTGGGCTCCATGCAGGATATGAAGCCCTCTCCCTCTGTCCCTCCCCTGCTCACACTCCCTGTCTTTAATAAATAAAATAAAAATTAAAAAAAAATAAAACTTAAAAAAAAAAACCAAAAAACACAAATAGTCAGAGATGGGGTGAATTCCAAATAGAATTATCGCAATAATTTCCTTTCTTAAAAAGATATGCCAAAGAAATCATACAATTATTCTCAGTGTGTAGTTTTGACTAATGCAAAATTATCATTCTATTAATTGTAGCTTTTAGCTCAGAGTATAGCAATATTTGCATTTTAGCTTTCATTTCCCAAAGAAAAACCCACTTTTAGTGTAAGATTTTCTTATCTACTGTCTTATCCTCTCAATAGTTTGTTAATAACAAATAAAATTTAAGAAATATTTACTATAATGTTGTTATAACTTGAGTTCTATATTTTAATATCAAATTAGTAAAACACGGTATTTATATATTTTATAAACAGGATCACTAAAGAGTGTGCGTGTATGCGTGCATGCATGCACATGTATGTTTGTATGCAATTTAGTCTAGTATTAAAAAAGGTTTGGCAGAAAATGAGAGAAATAGTCTAAAAAAGTCATATAAATATGACTTAAAAATTCATGAAATATATAATTGTTTTTAATTCTTAACCGTTAGGTTGTGAACAAAACTGCTTGACCGTCTCTGTCTTTTATGTACAGGAAAGCTAAGGTTTTGAGCATTTATGTTGTTTTCTTGGGGATAATTTTTGGCTAAACAGAGGATGTCCCTTCATGCATACTACCACATCTGTTGAAAACTTATGAATTAATTAACAATTAACGTGGCTAAACACCATTTTATAGATATTCCCAAGACTTGCTTTGCTAAATTAAACCTTTCGTTTAGGTAGAGAAGATAGTCTGATTGTAAATGTAAATGCATTTTTGAGGCTACACATATCAGCTTCATCTCTTGGAGAGGTGGTACTTGTACTGGAGAGCATCATTTAATGTCGGTTTCTTATTCTCTCATCATGGCTCTCCCACTTTTTGGCTGCATGACATTGGGAAATTCCCTTCATGTCTCTTATCTTCACTGTCCTCCAGTGATTCTTTATTCCTTTCTACTTCCTGACAGCATTAATAAAGCACAAATAAATATGGTATGTGAATGTTTGCTGACAACATTGAGACTATATACAAGCCACAGGGCATTCTTACCACTGCTTTGCACACTGAGCTTGGTAACTCAGTGTAGCCCTGTGATGTAGACACAGGCCTTGGAAATAGATTGTCCTGGATTAGAATCATTACTTTGACCTTGACTAGATCTGAAACCTTAGGGGGTTTCATTTAACTTTCTAAATCTCATTTTCTTCATCTGTGAAATGGCTCCTTTGACCTCTCAGGGTTCCCGTGGAAATGATGGCTGCTGAGAAATAGGCCTCAATCCCCTGAGGTTGATTAACACTGTAACTGAAAGAAAGCCACTCTGTAAGTTATCTTAAGGCAAACTGCTATCACTTCTTTATCTCTCATTCTACTATCTTCAAGCAAAAGCAAAGCTATCCAGCCTTTATCTTACAACAAAAACCAGCCTCAAGAGATCTAAGCATATTTCTCACTTTATGAGGTAGCTAAAGTATCCTTTGAAAAGAAAGACCAACCCACTGCCAATCACTGGCCTCTTAGTTATCACCATGACATTACTCCTATACCCAAACTATTTCTCTTTTACATTTAATAACTGTTGAGAGAATCATTAAACCAGTAGTCATTGTAGGACAAAAAAAATAGAGTTAAAAGGGATATAGTCAGATAGTCGAACTGTTGTTTTGTACACCTTTGTTGGCTCCAACAGATGCAGGTGGAAAGATAGATTGCCTATCAGAATATATTCAAGTGAAAAAACAAACCACCATCACTGCCACCATCACCAACAGCATCAAATGATTTCTGCATCATCTGCCAGAACAGTGTCACCTCTCTCTCACTGAGTGTTTGATTTAGACAGTTATCAGAATTAATTTGCATTACTCAAAGGGGATCAAAGGGCTGAGTTGCATTATTTACATGTCAGCTGTCCTCATTTACTATTTAAAATTTTAAAGGATCCTATTCTTAGAGGAACATAAATGAGAACTGCTTTAAGGCCTGAAAAAAGTCATTACCACGGGCAGGTGTCACTCCACATCAGAGAACCTTTGCCATTTCATTGAGCCCTTCTAGATACAAAAGGTGGCAACAATTGTTTGAAAATACTTTAGCTAATGTCCAACGTGAGAAGCACCTCTGTCATGGGAAAAGAAGTGATCATTTAGTCCTTCTCAAAGAGGGCATTATTGACATTTTGGCGATGAGACAATTCTTCATTTTGAAGGAGATTCTAGCACATCAAAAGATGTTTAACATCCCTGTCTTAAGTGCTTTGGGGCCACCAAAAATACCCCCCACATTTCTAAATGCTACCTAGCGGGTATTATAGTCCCTCTTTGAGAACTACTGAGGTAAAGCCAGGTAGGGCTCATCTGGATGCTAAGAGCCCATCTTTGGAATCAGAAGGGTCTGGATTTGACTCTTGGCCACAAATTTATTAGCTCCATAATCTTGGTTACTTCAGTTCCCTGAGTCTCAGTTTTATCTGTCTCTTTGGGATAATAATGCCTTCTTAAGGGATTAATAACTTAATGCTGGTAAAGTCATTAACATGATGCCTGGTGGGGCACCTGGGTGGCTCTTGGTTTCTGCTCAGGTCACGATCTCACGGTTCACAAGTCTGAGCCCTGAGTCAGGCTCTATACTGTGGAGCCTACTTGGGATCCTCTCTCTCTCCTTCTCTCTCTCTCTGCCCCTCACTCACTCATCCACCTGCACACTCTCTCTCTCTCTCTCTCTCTCTCTCTCTCTGCCCTCCCCACTCATTCACCTGTACACACTGTCTCTCTCTCTCTCTCTCTCAAAATAAATAAACTTCAAACCAAACAAAAACATGATGGTCAGCATATAAGAAATGCTTATTTAAGGGTAGCTAGTTTGTACAGATTTTGACATATATGTTTTAATAAAAATTCATATAGGCTCAGAGAAAAAAGGTAGCCATCACAGTCAATAGTGATTGTTGTAGTTGTCATGGGAAAAATGGCACTGCTGATAGTTGTGGTACACATAGGAGAATCCATAGGTAAGATGTTTAAGATGTTACCTATACTGCCAGAGTTGGAATTTCCATGCCACTGTGTTATTTAGGCCAATTCCTTGTATAGCCTATGCTTCATATGTAAAATGAAGACAAAAATACTGCAAAGTGTAATAGTTTGTTGTAAAAAATAAGTATAAATATCACAAAGTCAATCAGGTTTAGAGATTCCTATAAATTCAGTGGAGTCAAGAGAGGATTGGATCATTTGACTTTCTGCTTTCAAAATCTTAAGCCACATTAGGGTTCGATTGCTTTTGTGCTGCTGGCTCCACAGTAGCTAACTAGTCACTTTCTCACAAAGGTATGTCACATGGCTCTATGAGGGTGCTGTTGTTTTCTATGTTAATTAGATCTGGCTCAGACAGTCTTCACTTGCAAGAGAGTTTAGTATTTAAGGTATATTGTAGATTCTAGCCAAGGTAATTAGTTCTCAGAGCACCTAACAGCCATGATTATAACAGGATCTTCTCTTGGATGTGGTATAATATGAAGGCTGTGGAGAAAGTTTGTGTGAAATCCTAAAGGGGAAAAAATGGAGCTGTTAATAGCTCAACTTCAACACATCCACGGATATCTATGTTTTCATCCTAAAAGAAAATAAGTTGTCAGAATGTTTGCAATGTTAACCACTTTGGGATTAATAAAGTATGTAAATCACTTTGATAAATAGTAGTTATTTGCTCATTTTGCCTCCTGATTATAAAAGGGTGTTTTGTTTTGATTTTCTGTTTAATCTTCAAACTTTATGTTCCAATATGAATTTTAAAAGACAACTGGGAATTGATTTTTCAAATGAGAATGCAGCCTGGTATCTGGTTATTTCATACTGAATTTGCAACCCCTACTCATAAATATATTGTTGGTGATCGCCATATTATGTTGTGTCTCTGAACGTGTAATTATGAACAGATAGAGATGTGACATCCTAGATGCAGGGGGACTCTTTTATCATAATATCAGTATTTTTCCACTTGGGTGTCATCTTTATGAAAGTAATGATGCAATATTTCAAAAGGACGATTTCATTCCTCTTTAGATTCCATTTATTTGTTTATTGAGTGACTACGTAATATATGCTGTATGATGCCTAACCTAGCCATGTTGAAGATACGAACATAAATGAAATTGTTTATACCCAGAGAGTAGTTTGGAAGAATCATATATTTGAAAAATGTACTACACTGTGAAAAAATTCAGTAAAAGAGATAGTTCGGAGGGGAGGTACAGGATGAAGTCAAGAAGGATAGAGGTGACGATGCCTTATGATAAGTCTTACAATATCACTTATATAAATAACTCAGAAGAATCAGAGACTTTCAAAGCTAGAAATTAATCATTTTAGCCCAGTTTCCTACTACTTCCTGATATGCATGCATGAGTCTTGTTTAGTAAGGACATAATGTAGACTTGCCAGTTTTCTAGACAATGATCCAGTTCCTCCTGCTGAGTATACTAGCTGTGTGGCCTTGGGCAAGTTATTGTATTTTCCTTAGCTACAATTTCTTTATCTGTAAAACGGAAAAGGTAAAATACCCTTTAGGGTTGTTGTGAAGATTAAATGCAGTGATTATAGAAGAGGGAATGGCAAAGTATTTAACAAATGTTAGATTTAATTACCTTGGAGTCAACAGTTTTTCTACTTTGCATTTTGTCATGAATCCACTGTTTTTCTACCTTTAAATTATTGTTCATTAGAATTTGCTAACTTGAAATGCATGTACTTCTATATTTCTACCTATTGAAATCCAAGGTCTTAAAATGTTACTTTCCTTGAGTGCCTTTTCAGATTTCTTTCAAATGTATGAATATAATACCATCACTTATGAAAATGTTCCATTTTTTCCTCCTCATAACCGTATTTATTGATGATCAAGCTATATCGTATTACCAACAGAGTGTCTCAATACCAGTTAGCTAGAAAACAGACCTCAATACTAATTTTTTGGACTAAATTAAGCTATAGACTCGTAGTTAATAGTTACTGAGTTTTATTCAATCAAATGTACATCCTGCATTTTCATGCTTTGTACATTGAGACCCCCTAAATCATTTTTCTATACCAACTTCGAACTATATCAGTTTAGGAAGGGCACTTCAATCCATCCAACAATGGCTCCACCTATAAACTAGAATTTCAGTTCATATGCATCACCACCTTTGCTTGTAAAGCAATATCCATTTGTGGAAATATTTTAATATTGTATTCACTTTGCCTTTATTACTTTACACAAATGGATGGAACAGATAAAATTGAAATTGCTGAGACTAGTGAGGAGAAGCATAGGTTTCATAAACTCAATATAATTAAGGCAAGATGGATATCATTAGGCTTGCCTCAACTTTAGCCTCTATCAGGCACTCACTGGCCTTAAGCCCAATCAACTGTGTGTTCAATTATGAAGGAAAGGGATAAAACTAAGTGCACAATGTTAGAAATATACATTAAACAACGTACCTAAAAGATGAGCTGCCATTAGAGATTTTGTAATTGGTTTTAGCATATTGGGAGTGGAACCTATTAGAATCTAAATATTTTGTTCAGCTTGTGAACATTTACCATAATATAAAAGTTGGAGATTGTCTACTATTTTACTCCTTTTTATAAAACAAAACATTGAATAGTTGTAAACTTTAAGTTGCCAGTATTTAAAGGAATAAATAAATCTTTCATCCCCAAATTTTACTCATCCCTGACATTATTATTCTAACACCATCAGGTATGCTAATTTCATAAAGAAATTTTTAGATTCAGTGAAATTGTTCAATAAATCATTTCCCTTTCTTTGAGATATAAGTATATCTCAAGTATGGATAGAAAAATGAATCAAACCCAGAAACTTTTAATTTGATAGAGATTTAGTCATTAACTGAAATGTTTTTTGAATTTTAAGTTATGTGATTATCAAAGAATTCAGTATCTCTGTATTTCTGCAACCTTTTTTTTATTATTAGTATTTATGTTCTAATAAAAAATTCTAGACTCTCTTTGGAAAAGAAGTTGAATTTCTTTCATAAATTTTGCCATTCAAAAGCATACATTATCTAAATTTGTAAGGTGCAAGGTAGCTGTTTTATGGTAGAATATTTTAATATCAGTGTGAAACACCTGGCAGTCTTCTTCGAGTGCAGGTTCTGATGTAGCAGGTCTCAGGGGGAGCCTGAGATTCTGCATTTTCAATCAGTTGTCAGTTGCTGCTGCTGCTTTAGGTCTGGACATATTGAATAGCAGTTGGGTGGACCACCAAATATGCAGTCAGAAAATTTTACTTCGAACATCACATCTACCATTTACTAGCTACAGGAATAAGGATAATTCATACCTGCTCACTTTTTCCATCTATGTTGTTCTCGCTTTATTTAGTCTAAGCTGCCATGGCATAGCCTCTTCATTGTTTTCTCAGCATCTGACCTTGCCCCTCTCCAGTCCACTCTCCAGACCACAGCCCATCCTTCTTAAAAACACTAATCTTATCCTACCACCAACTGCCTAAACCTCCATTAACAGCTTTTAATGACTTTCCTCAAAGATAAAATTCCAAATTATTAACCTAACCCATTAAGTCCCAGTTTGCCTCTCTCATCTCATCTCCTTCCCTATTCTCGTTGTTCATTAGGTTTCACCAACTGGGCTTTTCCTTTGTTGGCTAGGTGCGATCCCCAGGTAAGCTGAAACATATAACCTGGAAAATGGTTAAAAATTCCAATTCTGGATCCTACCCTTGAAACTTTCTCCCACTGGACAGGGCGTCTCCCATAGAGGCAGGGCCTATCAGATTTTCTTTCTTTCTGATTCTGCAGCACTCAAAACACTGCTTGGGGGTGCCTGGGTGGCTCAGTCGGTTAAGCGGTGACTTCAGCTCAGGTCATGATCGCACAGTCTGTGAGTTCGAGCCCCACGTCGGACTCTGTGCTGATGGCTCGTCAGAGCCTGGAGCCTGCTTCAGATTCTGTACCTCCCTCTCTCTCTGCCCTTCCCCTGTTCACACTCTGTCTCTATGTCTCTCAAAAATAAATAAACGTTAAAAAAATTAAAAAAAAAAACACTGCTTGGCACAGTGTAGGTTTCCAATAAAAAGTTTTGAATGAATGAGAGAATTAATCCTTAATACCTCTATCTTATTTCTTTATCTGTAAAATAGACAAAGTTTTGCTTCCCTCTCAGGTTACTGCTGATTCATTAGCATATATGAAAGTAGAAAACACAATACCTACTTTAAAAATATTCAAATATTTTGTTTTTTTAAAAGATATTCAGTTTTATAAAGCATTTTTACATCATTTTCTCAATTATGCCTAAAATATTTGCTTTTACAAAACCAGTTACTATACGTAGCTTTGTTCATTAAGTTACCGACTCAAGTACATAACACTGAATGTTTGCGGACATTGTTGCTTCTACATGGGATAGCATTCCCACGATTTGAAGTTCTAGCTGGTGACATTCTTAAAGCCTTTACTCATTGAATCTGACAGTTGTCTCCTTCTAGTTTCTGGTGTACCTTAAATTTTCCTCTTTCAAAGCACTGATAACATTTAAAAATAATAAGTGTTGTGTTTTTTTTTAAATTTCAGAAGTAATATAGATTCGTTATAGAAAATATTTTTAAAATGCAGATAAGTAAAAAGAAAAACCTTAGTTCCTACTGCAATCAAGAGCTTTCATGATAACATAACCTCTTAAGCTCTTCCATATTCTTTAAATTGCAAAAAATTGCTATAGTTTAAATAAATTTATTTGGCATTTCCAAATTATGTACATAAGATATTTTATCATATTAGTTAGTTGATATCCTGGTCTATTAAATTCTTTTAACGTATTATAGAAGGGTGTGTTTAACCAAATGCATTTTGCAAGTATTCTTTTAAAGAAGTAATAAAACAGCAGAAGTCATGTGGATGTAAAATTGTATTGCAGTCAGGTGACATGGTAAAGACTGAGTTCCGTAAGAACATTTGATCTACAGTAGATTTCCTGTGTATTCTCTGAGCCACTTTCAGCTCTGCACCCAAGGGAACATTTAAATGCACACAGCTACTTCCTCTTGCTATTGTAGAACCAATTAAATTAATTTGTTGGAAATAACATTGTCTATCGCTCGCACTGTGCTACATTAGATTCTCTCTGAATCTTCCTGGATTTCACTCTACAATGTGTATAGCACTTTGAATTTTAGTGGCAAGTCTTCCTTTGCTTATATAAAAAATTGATTTTAAGTACTCTCTAGAAAATAGAGCTTTCTCAGAAACCTCCATTTACTTTGGGGGACTGCCGCATATATTTTCTGATACTTTAGTATCATTTAGAATACCAAGAAATAGAACATAGAGACTCTTTTGCATTATGTGTATATCTCTAACTTTGGGGATTCTTTCCCATATGCATTAGGGAGAAGGAATTTCTATGTATGACAAGAGGATACATGATAGGATAGGGAATTGTAGTTGGATGAAATGATCTAATTCAGTTTTTTATATTGTGTGACCTAATGCCAAATTCATCTGTTCACTCAGTTAACAGTTATGAGCACTGCTCTAACACAGTTCTTATGTAGGATACATAGGCTACCTGGAATATTTACACATATATATGTATATCTTTATAAGAATGTAAATAGGGGTTCCTGGGTGGCTCAGCCGGTTAAGCGTTGACTTTGGCTCAGGTCACAATCTCATGGTTTGTGGGTTTGAGCTCTGCGTTGGGCTCTGTGCTGACAGCTCAGAGCCTAAGACCTGCTTCGGATTCGGTGTCTCTATCTCTCTGTCCCTCCTCCATTCTCACTCTGTCTTTCTCTCTCTAAAAAATAAACATTTAAAAATTAAAAATAAATAATGTAAATATCTAATTATATATAAATTAATTCTATGTATTTATTTAAAGGTATATAAATTATAAATATACATAAATATTTAAAACAACACAAGTCATTTGCATGTAAAATTGCAATTTCTGGATTCAGTCAGTGTGTACATGGAGCAGGAGAGGAATGTGTCAGAAGACCAGCTGGGGGGTGGGCTGAATGATTTTGAGACCAGAATATTTATTTTAAGGTGAAAAGCCACAGTAGTATAAGACTAAGAGGTAAGCAAGGATCAGATAGTTAAGGGACTTCTAAAATACAGAATTTTGACATTTGGCTATAGGCAGCATGGAGGGATTCTGTTACTCAGGATGCTGTCGTTGAATAGCTGTCGGTAACAAAGTAGCACTTAGTATAATAAAATAGGGTCTCTTTAAACTTAGTAGACTTTACATGCTTGGGTTTCCCTTTCATTTGATAGTTTTCCGTAATTGACAAAGGCAGTGTTTCCACCTCCCAGGAGACTGGGATTTGCATTATTGTGGAAGGGCTCTGGGTATGGGAAACAAGAGGACTGACTTTGAACACTGACTTTGCCATTAACTAGCGATGTGGCCTGAGACACAGCACTTTTCTTCCCTTCGGTGCCCCTGTCTGCAAATCAGGAAGGGAAGTGCTGTTGGAATAAATAACATTAAACCTCCTTGGATTGTTCACTCCTGTGATCTCTTGTGACTGCCACTAACAACTCCTGCCTTTTGTCTTTCGTAAAATAATCCAGATTAACACTAATGCCAGGTAATATAAAACCCAACCTAGAGTTAAATAGAATTTTGAAGATTGCTCTCACTTGGAAACAAAGTTCAAGAAGGAAAAGTGTTATATGCTGCTAGTACAGACTAAATGACTTCGGACTTTGGGAAGTTTTGAAGACCGCTGCCCTAATTGTTGTTGTTAAAGCTGTTAGTACTATTTAAAATTAAACAAGTCAGTTCTTGTTTGTCATTTGTAATAGTGTTTGGTTCTTAGTAAGAGCCCGGTGGAAATGATCTTCCCGATAGTGTTGCTTATGAGAAAATAATAAGCTAAATTTAGTATGTAAAGTACACATGTCCTCAAAAATGGTAGTTTCTTACTCACCTTCTAAGGCACTTGTCAATCTGTAGCTATCTATGTTGCTGTTCGGCTATGCTTCTTGGGTGCTTTCCTGTGTAGTGCCTGATCCATTTTACAGTACAAGAGGCTGAGCTTCAGTAATGGGCAGATGACTCAGTCTGAAGATTGGAAATTATGTTAAGCATCGGGGCAGTGAGGGTGGAAAATAAAAAGCTTCATGAAAAGAAGATAGAAATAGAAAACTGTACTTGATAGCCTCAGTATTTTTGACAGACTCCTTTCTGGTTCATGTGTAAGGAGGGCAGAATGATGGATATTAAGATACCGGAGGTAGAGGTGCTACTTTTACCATTTTACACTCAATGCATAACAAATTGAGCCAGTGCAAAAGTAGATTTTTATTATAATGGCCAGAACCCTTGCTAGACACAGATGAAACCTCAGCCCAAAGGAAGGAAGGAAGCTCTCTTGGAAGAGAAAAAAAAAATAAAGTCACTTTGGGTAAAAAAAACAATACAATTCAAAATTGGATGATAACATTTTGCTTATATTTAACTAAAGTAGACTGTTATTTAAGAATTTTGGAAAGATAGGACCTAAACTGTGCTCATTGCCAGCTCTGCAAAACCTTGATTAATTAGATGTATATACTATTGGCTTTACTTTGACCTAAGCCAGAATGTGACTGCTGCATCTCCCGTTACTCAGTAACTGTACAATCCGAAGAAAACTGATTGAAACTCTGGAGCCTCGCCTTTCTCATTTGTAAAATGAAGATACAAAACCCTAACTGCAGAGTCATGCTGAGGATTAAGTGAGATAACAGCGATGACCTTGCCTAACACACTACCAGTTATTTAGTTGGTAATAAATCAGCTTCACTTGCTCTAATGTCAGAACCTTCACACGTTGGACAATCTCATTTTACTCTTTGAGTCTCAGTTTTTCTGTGCCTAAAATGAGTTTTGGAGTGAAATTATTAAGTTTATTACGGCTCTAGCATTCTACTCTTTATGTCTTCCTATGGCGCTGTTCCCTATGCATATTTGCATGCTAAGAAAACTATCAATGTTCTTATTTAAAAAGAAAAAATAAAAACTGTGGAATTGGGGAAATTTCAGATATTCTACCAGTGAACAGAGAGATATCTGAGGGTCAGTAGGCAGCAACAAGTAGCTTTTAACTTTACCTAATCTGCTGTATCTATTTACATGCCTTGTCTTTATGTTTTTAACCCAAGCCCCTCCCTCCTTCCGGAGACTCTGAGTCTAACACTAAGAGTAAAGAATTCAGGACATACCAGTTATTTTTCTACACTATAATCCTGGACTTTTTGCTTTTCTCCAGCTATTCCTATATTTTGGTGATATGGTAGTGGTAAATTACTCGAATATTTGCCTGTGCCGTCTGGTTTTAAGTTCCTTCTTCAATAGCGGGACCTGGGCACTGGGGAAAAAAAAAAACAGATTTCCAGTTTGAGTTGTGCTGCGTTTTCTTGGCCACATGCTTTCTTCCACCTTCTTCCCCAACCGGGTCAAGAACCAGTACTTCCACAGTGGATCTAGACATTTAACTTTATCTGACACGATATTAAAGGGTTGCATAGGCAGTCGACTTCCCAGTAGTCACTTTAAAATGCTCCCAAGCTAGAAAGCATGATGTTAATTTGACTCTACCAAAAAAGACACCCTGCTTCCTAACTGGAGTGGAAATTTCTTATAGTCATGTTTACCTATATCACAGACTTCTCTGATGTTTGATGACTGAAAATTTTCTTATCCACCCCCATAACTAGATCATGAGTACTTAGATGGCATACTCTAAGACCCAGTGTCCTTTTCCTGTTTATTTCTATTGCGGTTGCCACAAGAGATGCTTGGTGCTGGGAACTCTGGCAGGCACTTGTGGTGAAAGATACAGGTAAGTAAGTCATGGGGTCAGCTTCAACCAGTTCACAGCTTAGTTATGAAGACAGGCAGGAAAACAAACATATTAGACATTTGAAAAATAAATACTATAATAAACACAGGAGCAAAGTACTAGTACCAAGTACAGGGTCCAGAGCATAGCAGTTGCTTATAATAAGTATGACATGCCAAACTGAAATCCCAAGAAACACATAAAGGGAATAAGTTCTTTTCCTCAGGAAAGGGTAGGGTTTCTACCTAAAAGAGGTGATATTTGAGATGGACTTTGGAAAAACAGTTTGATAAGTTCAGCTTTGTTGATGTTTGTGCTGTTTATACTACTTTAGTAATTCTCTGGAGACCTGGTTAAGGCCACTGTGGCTCCAACCTCATTCTTCCTCTTTTGCTTTCAAGGAGACCTAAAGACAGCAGAGACAATGATAACATAACCAAGTTGAAAGTAGAGGCAAGGGCCACATTGCAGAGAACTTTGTATACCAAGTGAAACATTGCAAAATGATAAATTTAAGCTAAATCTATCTCATTACTTTTGCTGTTAATTCCCAGCCTAAGTTTGAATTTGCAGTGAAGCATTCAGGCCACCAAAAAATGTACAGATTAGAAAGCAAATAATGAAGTAGGAGATCCCCTGTTATAAACCCATGCCTCTAGAGTAGGCAATCTTCATTACAGTGTCAGGGAAACTGGGCCATATCACAGGGCCTTAAAGGGCCTTGTCTCCATGTTGTCTCTTGAGAGTTACACATCCAGAATATAAAGGCAACATATTTGTCTTTGACTAAAACTCTGTGTGAGCCCCTTTTGTAAAACTACAATGTCAAAGAGACAGAATCATGCCACTTACTGATTCAGATCTTGATATAGAACATATCAGGATAATTTGCAGGAAATGTAAACAAATCAATAGAAAGGATACCCAAATAAAAGAAAGATAAGTCAAAACCAGCCTGATAAAATAAAATTAAAAGTTAAACTATGGATGTTGACAACCCGAAATTGAGAAAACAACATTGAATTTTAATAAAATCTTAGGTTAATAGCTAATTTCTGCAACTATATTTATTGTGTGAAACAGGGCACGTTCTATATGCCTAAACTGGTCATGATATGTGGACATAATGCCATATGACTTAACTCCTTCATATATTTTTTTAATGATAGTCCTATTACTTATATTAAAGCCTCTTAATAAACTCTACATTGCTATTTAAGTGCATTCCTTAATTTTTGGCTATTTGTTTTGTGGGACACTGAAAATATGATTTCGTACATAAAAATTTAATATACAAGCTCTTTTTCTACAGCACCTTTGTTGTGGGCAGTGAGGGACTAGCGTATTGAGCTAGATGGTGTTGTTATGCATGACTGTGAGCTCTTTGAATCACATATATATATATATTTTTTTTTACCTGCTGTGAGTTACAGTGCCCTAGAATTTTCAGTATGGCCCTTTTGTTTATGTTTCATAAGTAATATATATTCTGTCTTGGCATTGAGGAATTGCCATGACCCTAATAGTTTTGATTAAGTATCCTTGCCAAATCAGCTACAAAAGAGCCCAAACTTATTTTCCCATTCCCTACTCAAGCAAAAGGAGAAAAAAAAAAGTGACCCATTTAAGACTGGAATAATACTATATCCCCCCCTACTCACAGATGAATAGATCTGTAATGAAGTGCAATTTTCCTCAGAAAATAAACTCCAACGAATGGAAAATTGGGGTTACGGCGCATGCATTGTGAAGTAATAGTCACTTAAGTATTGAATACAGCCAAAGGACAATTTGAAAAGATGAAGGACATTCAAGCAAGAAACTAGAAATCTGGCAAAGGTGAAAGGGGGTCCACTGGAAGCTTTATTGAACAGCGATTTCAAGAGTAACAGTGAAATAATGATTCAGTTCTGAAGGATGGAAGGGGTTGAAAGGGCAGAGTGAACCCTGGTTCATGTCTAGACAATAGTTATGTATTGGCCATGGTCCAACAAGTGACTTCACAGGGGAATTGATTAAAATAGAAAAAAGAAGTCTCAAAAATTAACAACCCAGCACAGAAAATGAAAGATCAAAATAAGTTTAGGCTCCAGATGTACATATTTAGGGTTTTCAAATGCTCTGAAAACACTTTAAGATCATTTCTTGATGCAACCAAGATTTATTAAATACAGTACTTACCATGTCCCAGGCGTAGGAACTTGCCAGGGTCAGCAGGGACAAAAATGGACGAGATGTCTTAGCTCATGGAGCTTCAAACTAAGAACTTTGTGTTTCCAATGAAACACACTGTACTTCATTTCTGAGATGATTAGCATAGGTTGAGTCATAATAAACTGTCATTTTTGTAGGTCAAAAACATTTGGGTATTGGCAATTTTAAAGGTTCAGCCTATTATTATCTTTGAACCTTTGTTTGAATGGTGGAAGCCTTTTAAGTAAATGTTCTTTGCCTTAAAAGTATTTTTCCCCCCTAATCAGCATTTTCTTCTTTGTTTTAATAAATGGAATCTTTCAGGGTGTTTAGATGGCTCAGTCGGTTGAGCATCTGACTCTTGATTTTGGCTCAGGTAATAATCACAGGGTTGTGAGACTGAACCCTGTGTTGGGCTCCCTACTGGTGGTGAGTGTGGAGCCTGGTTGGAATCTCTCTCTCTCCCTTTGCTGCCCTCCCCTGCTCTCTCTCTCTGTCAAACAAACAAAAAAAGAGTAAAAAAATAATCTCTCACCTTTATTATCCCCTCAGGACTCACTTGAAATCTCCAAATTAAATTACTTCATGTTATAGTGGATCCCTTCATATATTAAGGGATCAATATGCTGGAGCATAGACTTTCCTCATTCTTATATAACTTTATTCTGTAAGGAAACCTTCTACTGAGATTCTATAAATTATGTTCTGTGGTAATTTCATCTTTCCCGTGTCTGAGACCAAAACCTTCACTCTTAACTGTTGTTATATATCTCTTATTCATTATGTTGAATGAGTTGGGTCATCAATTAATGGGTCATATAATTAGTATGACTGGGTTACACACCTCTACCCCAGCACTAACCACAACTGCCAAGTTATTTCTCTAATACAATGGTATGGGTATCACACCAACACCATTAGCATCAGCTGTGTATTCGTGAGAAGCACAAACACTAAGCTCCACCCCAAACCTACTAAATAAGAAACTTTGGGGTGGGTGGGCCAAATCATCCTATTTAGCAAGCCTTCCAGGTAATACTGATGCAGCACTTAAGTTTGAGGACAACTGATTTAAAGCGGTAGTTCTCAGTCTTGCGTACATGTTGGAATCAGCTTAGAGAATATCAGTAAGTATTGATTCCTGGGTCCTAACGCTAGAAATTCTGTTCTTATTGGGAGGCTGCAGGATGGTTGTATTAAATAAACTCTCCAGATGTTACTAATGAATAGCTAAGGTTGAAAAACTCTGGTTTATGAAAGTTGTTTTCACATAGTTTTGTGATTGCTACCTGTGAAGCCAGGCACTAGGCTTCTTATCTTGGGAGGTGAGTTTAGGAGATATAGAAATGGATTAGGGATTTTAGATCAATTGATCAATTGATTGGTTTATTTTAATTGTCACTTTTGTTGAATGGATTTGGATGCCTGCTGGTGACTATAGAATAGTATACCAGGATATACGACTATGGAAACCCTCAAATAGAGTAATCAATCAATTGATACCTCTCTCTCTCTCTCTCTCTCTCTCTCTCTCTCTCTCTCTCTATCATCTATCAATTATCTACCTTAGGTTTATGGAAATAGCATCTAAATTACTTAGATGGTAGGAGGTTGAGTGGAGTTGGGGGTAAGGAGTTATGAAAAATTCCATGCAAAGACAACTAGTCTAGCAACTCAAATTTTAAAAGCATCTATCAACGTGGGACTGAATTTCTCAGCTCTTCAAAGACTTTGCCATGTGGTCCCCACACTACTCCTTTCCTGTATGAAGGCCTGAATTACTTTAATTCCTCTTTTCCCTTATTCTCCTGTTATCTCCACATTATTGACTCCCCTGTGACTTCCTCCTTCCTATATTGTACCTTGGAAATCCTCGGGTCTCCAGCATAGACCATGGGCATGGGACACAATTATTTTCTTGCTTCACTATTTAATCTGCTTGGAAAGGAAGGGGGGAAACTTTGACTGTAAAGTTGGAAGATGTAGGGAGGACCAAGTAGTGGCCTTGAGTCTGAATCAGAGTCAGGTAGGATTGAATGGGTGAGCTAGGTCAGGTGGGAACTGAAATCCACTCTAGCTTTGAGAACCAAAGGCTTTGAAATGTGGGAGCGGTACTGCTGGGATGGCAGGATACAGGGTGTGTGTGAGGAATTTCTTTCCCTATACAGAAAAATCTTAGGGTTGACAAGATAGGGGAGGGTTTTTCTTAGTGAAAAGGCACCTTTAAGTAGGGAGGCCCTTATGGGAACTCACTTGGTAGACTTCTTCTGGATGTTGTGTTCTTCCCAAGATAATAGTGCAAACATCAACTGACTACAAATTAAATGTAATTATTTATATTCCCTTTGTAAACAAAGGCATTAGAGATTATTTTACTAGATAATGTCTTTTTCTTTTTTTTATAATAATTTATTGTCAAATTGGTTTTGAGAATGTCTTTTTCTTTAAAATAATCTATTTTGCCACCCTATTTGTGATGTCTTGTGTGCCAGTTTGTCATTTTCTAAAGTCTAAATTGTTATCTTTTTCCTTTGAATGCATTGAATAGGGGAAAGGGTCATTGACTCACATAGGGTTAGAGTCTGAGGGAAGCCTTCGGTAGTAAGGGAAGTCATTTTCTTCAGGAAACGAGAGAAGGGAGGCACTAGCTTAGAATTGGTTCTGGCTCTGGAAATGTGACACTTTTAATGTGGTGTCACCCTTTAACCATCAGTAAGTTGAATTCTAAACATTCCTTAATTCAGGCTTGCAATGAAGTTAATGGCTTGGGCTAGGATGGAGGTTGAGGGGTGAAAGAGGGGTGGGGAGAGCACAGAAGAATAAATGAATATGCTTGAAATGTAATTTTGAGGCCATTTTATAGCATCTAATAAATTAACCCTTCCAGTGAAGTAGAATGGAAGAATCCAAGTCTTTCCCCAGTGTGAGCCATTTGCTTTTCTCTCAAGGCTTGTATGTTTAACATGGATAAAATAACCTTATGTCTTTGCTTTCTTAAGTCTTTCACTTTAATGTCATGAAAAGCCTTTGCTCAGGGAACCCTGTCACTCTGGATTGGGTTGGCAGAATAGAAGAGAAGAGACTCTAAATGTTCTTCCTTTTTTTTTTTTTTTTTACCCTTTCAAAAGCACAAGCATCCCAGCTTGCAAAAATTAAGCAGCCAAGAATATTTGATGCCTCATTTTGAAATGTCATATCTTACATAAACCTTTCCCAAAGTAACTGTAGGTTTTTGCCCTAGACACATTCATAGAATTTTTATTACTGAAAAGTGACACTCTTTCTTTTCAGTGATGCTGCATCCTATAACTACTGCTTAATTCTTCATAATTTCCCATCTTTACCTTGGGGATAACAAATTCTAAAGAATGGAAGGATATCAAGGGTCAGGGTAAATGTTTGTAGGAAACTGCAAAAAGATTGTTGCCAAATAGATTTAAGCTTTGGAAGTCGTGATTCATCAGTTTATTGGGGAGAACATTTTAAGCATGGATGTCTTAAGTCTTAAGTAGGACTGGTTAGTATCAAATCAGGAGACTTTTCAAAAGTAGGCAAGCTTGGCTTTACAGACATTGGTAGATGAAACAGATGAAATGCTTTGGCACTGATGGGAATGTTGAGCTTTCAATTTTCTCTGTGCTGTGTTGCTTTTATTGTTCTCATTAAACACATTATTAGTAGACAGCTTTTATATTTATATTTGCCAAGGACTACAAAATTACATTTACATATGCAAGAGACTTGACAGGCACTTATTAGGGAGTCTTCATATCTATCACTGTTAACATTTACGTAAGGTTTTCCAAGTCTCTATGTTTTTAAGCAAGTATTCTTCAACTTTGTTTGGATTCACTGACCGTAATAGCTAATAATAATGGCAGTGAGGTGCCAGGCATTTTTTATGTATTATTTCTAATCCTTCTAACAATCCTGGAATTTAGATGTTATAATCTCCATTTTCAGATGAGGAAGCTGAGTTTGAGAAGTAAGTTGGCCTATGTCAAAGACATGCCAAGTGGAAAAATAAGTGAAGATTCAAACCTGGGTCTGTGTAGTGACAAATCCCTGCTTTTGTACTGGCATCTTAATTCTCTCCAGTATCAGTGAGATCATTATTCAGGGAGAAGTTAAACTTCATTGAGAACCAGTCACATGTTGTCACTTGCGAAGCCCATGGATGTTAGACTGTGAGCTCCATTCTGTTAGACTGTTTTGCCCTTCAATATATTCCCTATATACAGCACTATGCCTAGAGCCCAATGACTATGCAGTAAACATTATTTTTTTTCGAATGAGTGAATAAATAAAGGAATAAATTGGCTTCCATATCTGTTGATCAAGAAGGTGTCAGCTTCAGCCTGGGCTGGAATCCCAATTCTTCTTCATAGATCCTTAGTTGAATAAACTTGGAAAAGACACTCAACGCTGCTAAGTCTCAGTTGTTTCATCTATATTAAAAGGGATAGTTTAGAAGATCAGTTGAAAGATGAATGTAAAAACATTTAGTAAATTCAGTGTAAATATTAATTGCTATAGCTGCGATGTAATTTGCAAAGCCCTGGAAAATGATATCTTATCTAGATTGGAGATTAAATCCTTCCATCTGCTTTTTGGTGCCTAAATTCTGGCAATAATTTTCACATATTTTTGACTTGTTTTTATCTTGCTCCACTTTGAGTAATATATTTTATGTCAAAGCTCAACATATGTATATATATATGAATTATATATAATTTCATATATATGCCTGTATATAGATGAAATTATAATTAAAACAAACAAAATTGCTACGACACAATATTTAAATCCATGTTATGCATGCCTGGGTTCTGTGTTCTCTTCTGCTTTATTTTATTCAAATAAAATATTGTTTATAACCCACTAAATTGATTTTAGGATCCACTTATTTGAAACCCACTTTCTGAAAAATACTGTCTTAGGGGAAAGTTTCCTTGTGATTTTAAACTCATGCTGTAAGACTTTTTGTTTTTTATAGTAAGACTCTGACTCAGCAGATGGTGTCATTTCTGAAGGGAAGGCAGGAGTGTATGTATGTGTGTGTGTGCATATGTGTGTGTGCGCACATGGAGTTGTGTGCTTGTATGTGCTTGTGGTTGGGATGACAGTAATGTAGAAGCAGCGGTAATTAGAGATTGACTCTCTCTCTCTCTCTCTCTGTCTCTCTCTCTCCCGATCTATCTATCTTAGTCTGTTCAGGCTGCTATAACAAGATACTATAGACTGGGTGGCTTAAAAGCAAACATTTATTTCTCACAGTTCTGGAGGATGGGGAGTCCAAGATCATGGCACCAGCAAATTCAGCGTCTGGAAAAGGCCCACTTCCTGGTCCACAGACAGTCCATTTCCTTGATGTATTCACATAATGGAAGGGGTGAGAGAGCTCTCAAGGATCCCCTTTATAAAAGTACTATCTCCTTCATGAGGTCAACTTTATGACCTTATCATCTCTTAAAGGCCCCACTTCCTAATACCATGACGTTGTGGGTTAAGATCTCAATATATGAATTTGGGGAGGATGCACATATATAGTTTATAACTCTGTCCATCTTTCCATCTATCCTTTAATCTGTCTACTTTCATTTATCTAAATCTACCCACCTACCTACCTACCGCTTACTCTACATGTAGCTGTATAAATAAATGAGTATAATACTCATGTCTTTCTTTAGGATCCATCTTAGAACAGTCCCCATGAGTTTCCTACAGGCAATGCCCATATAGACTTTGATGACATGAAAAGCATATCTCCTAACATGTAAATGTTGACAGAAACAGATACTAAGTGAATAATGACAATATGTAAGATTGGATTTTTTTTTTTTTTTGAGAGAGAGAGAGAGAGAAAGCACCTGCACATACACAAGAGAGTTAGTTGGGGAGAGGCAGAGGGAGAGAGACGAATCTTAAGCAGGATCCACACCTATTGCAGAGCCAACACAGGAGCTTGAACTCAGGACCCTGAGATCATGACCGGAGCCAAAATCAAGAGCCTGATGCTGAATTGACTAAGTCACCTAGGTGCCCCATAAGATTGTACTTTTTACAACTTGAAATAGAATTTTCTACAGTCTGTTACATTAAACATGTGCCACCTATTTTATTTATTGTGTGTCATTTATTTTAAACTGAATAGAATACAGTAAGCTTTATATAAGAATTTTATATGTTAATGGCCATTTAACTTATTTAACTTTGTAAATATTGGGGGATTTATTTCTTTTTTAAAAAAAATAATGTTTATTTATTTTTGAATGAAAGAGAGGCAACGTGAGCAGGGAAACAGAATCCAAAGCAGGATCCAGGCTCTAAGCTGTTAGCACATAGCCCGACACAGGGCTCAAACTCACAAACTATGAAATTATAACCTAAGTGGAAGTCTGACACTTAACCTACTGAGCCACACAGGTGTTCTGAGGGGTTTATTGCTTAATCAAACATCCAAAAACATACAAAAGACATGTAAAAGTGAACATAGTTGAACTGTGTGTAAGAACTATGGTATGAAAATACCATAATTTATTTAACCTGCTTTTTATTAGCGAGCATTTAGGCTTTTTTCTAATATTTTTATATTATGAATCTTACTGCAATGAATAACTATGTATCTATCATTTTATTTACATATAAGTAATGTATATTTTTCTCTTTTTTGTTAAATATTCCCAAGTTGTCCTCTTTAGATATTGTAGGAATTTCATTCTCACCAAGAATATGAATGTCTGCTTCCCTATATGCTCAATGCTGTAAACTACCAAAATTTTATATTTTTGGCAATTGAATAGATTAAAAATAAATCATTGTAATTTAATTTGATTTTTTTAATGTTTCTGGAAGAGACTGAACTTTTTCCATGTGTTTCAAAATCATTTGCATTTTCTTTTGTTTGAACTCTCTGCTTATAATTCTTTTCCCATTATTCTACGGGCTTTTTTTTTTTTTCTTGTTTCTTTATTGAATGTATATTGAAGCCTTGTTGAAACCAACAGTCTATTTTTTTTTTCCTGCGATGGATTGAAAATATGTTCCTATTCACCTGTTTATTTTGTGTAGTGATTTTTGACATGCGGTTATACAGCTGAACAACGTTTTAATGGCTTCTGAGTCTTGCATTGTTCTTATAGTGCTTTTTCCAACCTGGTATTATTTTTAAACATCCTAAGTTTTTTTTTTTATAAAATCCCTTTAAAGTTTCATTCTCAAAAGAATATTTTTAAATGTTTTATGCTTTTGATCTGGTATTATGTGTTGGGCATAGATCTAATAATATCCCAAGTGTCTACCAAGTCGTTGTAGAACCTTTCACTAAATAGCTCATATTTTGTTTACTTATTTGTAATTACTAACTTTATCATACACCAGACTCCAATACATATTTGAATCTATTTCTGGTCTTTCTAATGTGAGTCATTGACTTTTTAATTATTTGCTGGCATCACATTGCTTACTTTATTGAAGCTATAGAATGTGCTTCAGTATTTGATGGCATCACACACCTCAAACACCAATCTATATTTTTCAGTTTTCCAGGTGATTCTTGCTTAGTTTTTCATATAAAGTTTATACAGCAATTAGCTTGCTTACTTTCCATGAGAGAAAAAGTTGAATTTGAATGGTATTTGTCTCATGATTAATTGATGGAATAACCTAGGGAGACCAAACATCACTATTTTATTGAATCTTCCTAGTCAGACTCTCTGTATGCCTTACATCTGTTCTAATCATCTTTGGGTACCTCAGGAGCATTTAATATTTATCTTTGTATAGGTCTTGACACTTCTTGTTGGATTTATTTCTAAGTATTTTATGTGTTTTATTGCTGTTCTGATTTTTTTTAATTTTATTTTACTGTGTCCTTTAACTGGATGTTATTTGCATATATGAAGGCTATTATTTTATGTATAAAATTTTTGTGCCTAGAACTTTACAAAAGTTCTTTTATTACCGGTAGTAGTTTTTCCAAGGCATTCTGAGTTTCTAAGTAAACAATCATATATTATTATCTTCTTTCAAATTTATACTATAGCTCTTTTCCAGTTCTCTAATTTGTTAATTGGTGTTTTCAAAAATACTAAGTAGTAATTGTGACTATAGTTACCATCGTTTGCTTCTTGGGATTCTTCATCTATTTCTCTTTTAAATATGGTGTTCTCAAGGAAATGGAAAAACATCTCATGCTCATGGGTTGGAAGAATAAATATTGTTAAAATGGCAATACTACCCAAAGCAGTCTATACTTTCAGTGCAATCCCAATCAAAATTACACCAGAATTCTTCTCAAAGCTAGAGCAAACAATCCTAAAATTTGTATGGAATCACAAAAGACCCCGAATAGCCAAAGTAATACTGAAGAAGAAAACCAAGGTGGGAGGCATCACAATCCCAGACTTTAACCTCTACTACAAAGCGGTAGTCATCAAAACAGTATGGTACTGGCACAAAAACAGACACATAGACCAATGGAATAGAATAGAGAACCCAGAAATGGACCCACAAGCACATGGCCAACTAATCTTGGACCAAACAGGAAAGAGTATCCAATGGAAAAAAAGACAACCTTTTTAACAAATGGTGTTGGGAGAACTGGACAGCAACATACAAAAGAATTAAACCAGACCACTGTCTTACACCACTCACAAAAATAAACTCAAAATGGAGGAAGGACCTGAATGTGACACAGGAAATTATCAAACTCCTAGAGGAGAAAGCAGGAAAAAAACCTCTTTGATCTGAGCCAAAGCAATTTCTTACTCGACGCATCTTCAAAGGCAAGGAAATTAAAAGGAAAAATGAACTATTGGGACCTCATCAAGACAAAAAGCTTCTGCACGGCAAAGGAAACAACCAACAAAACTAATAGGCAACTGATGGAACAGGAAAAGATAGTTGCAAATGACATTTCAGATAAAGGACTAGTGTCTAAAATCTATAAAGAACTTACCAAACTCCACAGCCGGAAAACGAATAATCCAATGAAGAAATGGGCAGAAGATATGAATAGACACTTCTCCAAAGAAGACGTCTAGATGGCCAACAGACACATGAAATGGTGCTCACTGTCAGTCATTGTCAGGGAAACACAATTCAAAACCACACTGAGATGCCACCTCATACCGATCAGAGTGGCTAAAATGAACAAATCAGGAAACTATAGATGCTGGCGAGGATGGAGAGAAACAGGCACCCTCTTGCACTCTTGGTGGGAATGCAAACTGCTGCAGCCACTCTGGAGAATGATGTGGAGATTCCTCAAAAAAATGGAAATAGAACTACCCTATGGCCCAGCAATAGCACTGCTAAGAATTTACCCAAGAGGTACAGGAGTGCTGATGCATAGGGGCATGTGTACCCTGATGTTTATAGCAGCACTTTCGACAATAGCCAAGTCATAGAAAGGACTAAGTGTCCATCAACTGATGAATGGATAAAGAAGATGTGGTATATGCATACAATGGAACACTATGTGGCAATGAGAAAGAATGAAATCTGGCCATGCGTAGCAACATGGATGGAACTGGAGGGTATTATGCTAAGTGAAATAAGTCAGTCAGAGAAAGACAGACACCATATGCTTCCATGCATAGGTGGATTTTGAGAGGTTTAGCAGGAAAACATGGGGGAGGGAAAGAGGGGGACAAAAAGCCACAGAGATGGAGGGACACAAAACATAAGAGACTCTTAAATACTAAGAAGAAACTGAGAGTTGAGGGGGGTATTCGGAGTGGGAGAGAGGGTGATGGGCACTGAGGAGGGCACTTGTTGGGATGAACACTGTGCATTGTATGGAAACCAATTTGACAATAAATTGATAAAAAATAAATATTTGTAAACATTTTTAAAATATGGTGTTCTTTGAATTTGAGATGGATATGCTTTATCATCTGTGAAATATTTATATTTCCTATTCATTTTTAATAAATATTTTTCAAAGGACTTTTTAGCACTTAGTGAAATGTCTACATATTCTTATTTTATTAATATTATAAATTATGACATATACCTATATTTATGGAATAATATTGTAAGCCAACGAGTGTTGGGTTTAGTATCAAGTTATGCCTGCTTCATTCTCTTTCCATGCTTTGACACTTTGGAAATATTATAGAAATTCTGTCTATGATCTTTTTTTTTTTCTTTTAGAGAGAGAGAATGAGCATGAAGAGGAGAGAGGGCCAGAGTAAGTGATAATCTTAAGCAGGCTCCACACTCAGCATGGAGCCCAACCTGGGGCTCAATCCCAGGACCCTGTGATCATGACTTGAGCCAAAATCAAGAGTTAGACACTTAACCTACTGAGTCACTCAGGTGCCCCTAAAATTATTTGCTAACAGTATTATACTATAACAGTATAACTGTATATTGCAGCGTACCTATAACAGTCCTTTGCTTTTACTGGCAGCCTTTCTGGTCAGGAGTCCTTCTTGACTAGTGTGCCTATGCAGCTAGGCATTTTGATGATTATTCCAACTGCCATTGTTGTAAAACTATACCAAGAGAGAACTTTGGGAAGGAGTATAGGCAAGAGCCTGAGAATTTCAATGGGATACTTTTTTGGTGGGAAATTCCTTCACTCCTCAGACTGATATCCAGCAAAATGAGGAGTTTGGAATAGCTCTCTCAGGTCCTTTCCCCTGCAGAGATAATACCTATATAACAGTCAGTGTAATATCCATTGGTGTCTTGGAAGAATTTCTGCAGGCTTTCAGGTTTTCTTTGTGCAAGGTCTAGGCTAAAGTGGATATCCTATGGTTTCCAGTCAGGAACTTTATGTATATGTTTGTATATAATTTTGAATTATATAAGAATTCTCCCCTGTATTGCTTAAATTAATGTCTGTAAAGCAACTAGCACAGTGACTTAAACATGATAAGTGCTCAGTAAATATTAGACCACATTATTTGGTGGCATTATGATGTCATTTGGTTGTCACTAAATTCTTGTAAATAAAGTTAAGAAAATTTTAACTCACAGTCATTAAAAGGACTTGCTTGTATCACACATTTATAATGTGGCAGCACTAGATTGCTAATTAAGATGTTTTCACTCTGACACCAAAGTTTTTCTCACTAGTAGATAATTATAAGTTGAAGGTTTTGTACGTGAATGGAGAAATTCACTAATTTACTAATCACTAACTGAAGTTTTTTAAGCCTCTCCTTGGTTATGAATGTGGGCAGTAAATCCATTAGTGTAAGCTATTCCTCTGACTTTATTACTAATAGAAATAAAAACACTTTTAGGCCATATTAAAGTTATTGCATATATCCTGAGATATCATGTATGCTTACCACTATTTTGAAATAGCACTAGCAATCAGATCTGCTGCTTGAGCTTATTATTTAAGACACTAATAAATATTTGTAGTTGTATGTCAATATAGTGAGTTTTTTTTAAATGCTGTGTACTTATGCACTTAAAGTATTATTATGAGAAAGGAGTTCAGAGTTTGACCAGTCAAAGAGGTTAATGTGCAAACACAGTGAAGAGCCCTTGGTAAACTATGCTGTGATTGTCTGATCCTCTTATCCTAGTCTGCATTTTTCACTACATTTCAGAAGGAACATATCATTGTGGGATGAATATTCCCAACATCTCATTCAAAGGAAATTTGAGACATCCATACCTGATAGTAACTGGCACTGAATTCAGTGAATTTTTCAGCTGGCAGAATAACCAGATGGATTTTAATTGCCCAGTGAAGGGATAATTTTCCCCAAGAAACCCTACGCATGCCAACACAACCCCGTGAGCTAGTCACAAGGCTCCTCCTCTGCCAACCTTTTCAGTTTACTGCAAATGGTGCTTTTCAAAGAGATCCTGTGACAGCATCAAGCGAAATTTAGTAAATGTCTTTGCTCGATTGGGGTAGAAGTGAAATAAATAGCCAGCGCTCTAGGGAAAAAAGCTGCAGACAATGCTCTCCTGCCGCTCAGTGTGCTTATCGGCTCACACACAGCGTTTCTGCAGAATGAATTGTGCTAAATCTAATCTGACGCCTTCCCCTGGAGAGATGGGGGTAGAATGTAGGGATGATCATAGGGTTGACGGATTGGGATATATTCCATCTTCCTTTAGAACGCCAATGTTTCCCTTCAACAGAGTCTTGGTATGCTTTATGTTCCTTGCATTTGGAATGATTTTTGATGTTCTGGTCATCAAAACCAGGGTTATCAGATTCATTAAACTTTAGGGTACGTGAAGAGTACTGAGATACAAGAAATGTTTATAAATGGGAGCCACATAATTATCAAACAGGAAAGGACCAAGAGCCATTATCTTCTGTCATCTGGGTCGTAATTCACTGGATTAAATTTTTGTATTTTAAAATAAATAGCATTAGTGTTTCTTAGGGTCTGTTTGGGCATTTCTATTTACTAAGATGTTTATATCCCTTATTTTACTTAATCTTCATGACCACTCATTATTCTCATTTTACATATGAGGAAATTGAGTATCAGGGTAATTAGATAATTTAGTCAAGGTCACACAAATATCAAAGAACAGAGTTGTGCCTTCAACTCAGTGTATCTACTTAATAAGCCCTCCTCTTTCCATTATCAACCTTTGTAGACTATACCTGCACAACACTTTCAACACTTTCAGCAAAGAAAAAAAATAAACTATATATTTTGGGGTGCCATCTTGGAACGCTTCTTGACCTAGATCTTAAAGAGATGAGTTCAAGTTGTAGCAGTACAAGTAAAGGTGGTTTTTAAAAAGAAAATAAAACTTCTAGAAGCATTTCTTAGCAATAACAATACAAAGCAAAGTTTCCTACTTTAACCTTAAAGCAAGTATTCCACTTTGCTTGTAAGTTTCCGTTCATACCTCAATCAAATTAAATTGGTTTTTCCACATAGCAATTTGGAGAAATATCAGGTCCATTGGGATCAAGTGAAAAACAGATGTGAAATAATATGCATTTTTCATATGCCCCCAAGGGTTGTGACATTTCCAACTTAGTGACACTCTGGGGTAAGGAAAACATATCTCTGAGCGCGAAACCAAAGCTCTCAGTCCCACAATTTGGTTGCCAGAATGAGCTTATTTAGGTAGGTGGAGAATTTCTCTGAATATCTTGTGTGGAAATTTGCAAAGCTCGGACTTTTTTATACAATTGATCATTTACGACAGCCAGTTATTTTCTTGCTTGGGGAACAGCTGGCTTTTAAAAATACTGCAACATTAACTCACTTACTTACCCATACCTACCCGTATAAATAACGTTATGCTGTCAGGGAGTTTGGCATAACGAATCCTATTTCAGCTTTTTCTCAAATATAGGTATTAATAAAATAGAATGATGCTAAGATACCCAGACCATCTTTCCCACATAGCTGGTGTAAGATTCTTTTAGTCATTTATTAAAAACAAAATTACTAAATGACCCCTACATATGGTATCTAGATATTCTGAAGGGCAGAGGGGGGTGTTGATAAAGCTTTTAATGCAAACTATTAATCTTTCAGCCTTGTGTTTTTTGTGGTCTCTGTGTTTTGTTTGTCTGTTTACTTGTTTTAACTAAGTATTAAACACCACAGACATATTAACCCCATAACGACCCCTTGTCCTTTGGGGATTCCCTGTACATTAGGTACTAATTAAATAGGAATGCAGCAGTGAGTAAGACCCAAAAAGCAACGTGTTTGAAAGCATTTTATATGTATCCTTTCACTACTTACACCAATAATAATAGAAGCAATAATTACTTATTATAATTAATATTGTCCCTGATTCCTGTTAGGAATTGTACTCTCCCTTCCTAGACAAATGTCAGGATAACCATAACATCTACTCTCTAGATGTAATAAGCCATATTTGAGCAGCATAGTGATTGGCTGTAAATTGAGTTTGAGAATATACCATTGGGGTTCATGTCTGGGTGGGCAATTCTATGACTTGGTGACAGAACCAAGTGTGTCACCTGTATAATTATTTGAAGATGATATATTGTGAAGGAGGTGAGCTGTCAGGCAAGGGTTGAAGGACTTTTATTTTTTTTCCCTAGAATGGGAATAAGTGGATAGTAATTGCCTTTCTATTCCATCTTGGTACCTGGACCTACTTTGGGAGGAAACTAAATGTCCCATGTCTCCTGTGCATTAAAATAGCTTTGCGTTTGTTTTCCAGCTATCTCACTGAGCTCTCTGAGCGATATCAGTTGTCAGCACCCTGCCTGTAAGAACTGGAATTTTGTTTTTAAAGTCACATGAGAAAATTAAATATCTACAATTCAGTTATTTCTACTTATCACTTCATCTGGGCTAGGTAATATAAAAGGTTTATAGTTAATATGTTAGCTAATTTAATGTTAATCTTGATATTATAAAAGAGCCGTCAATTTTATTTCCATTTTATGAATGAAAAAACTGATGTCTGTTGAAGACATGTAATTTGTTCAAAGATATTAATTTAAACTCCAAAGCTTTGGTGGTCCTTATACTACTACTAACAATAAGAGAATCTACCATGGCTCTTGTTCAGCAAGTGGCTCTTAAACTTAAGAGATATTTCATGTTGAATCTTCTTTCCTTAGCCTGTCA
Source organism: Paguma larvata (assembly GCA_030068075.1). Classification (NCBI taxonomy): domain Eukaryota; kingdom Metazoa; phylum Chordata; class Mammalia; order Carnivora; family Viverridae; genus Paguma; species Paguma larvata. The sequence continues at coordinate 49,418,506 of CM057831.1, forward strand.
GCCTCTGCAGGGTAGTTGCAAGATGGTCATGATCTCTGCAGTCCAGTCTCTTCACAGAGCAAGGACAGAGCCTGCCCTTCCATCTCTAACCACTCCTGATTATCTCAAAAGGGATAGACTCGCAGGTTTGGTCCTGAAGTCAAAACTTCTGCATCTGACAACAGTTCTGTCTCTTTTTCAAGGGATAGCTTCAAATCTAAATATTTAGCAGAATTGGAAAGGGCCTACTTTGCCCTTTGTCTAGAACAAGAATCAGCAACCGTTTTCTATGAAGGGCCAGAGCCTGACAGTTGCTATTTGTTGTTGTTGTTGCAACCCTTATCAACATGTACAAATCCATTCTTAGTTCATAGGTTATTCAAACTGAGCCATGGTTTGACAAAACCTGGTCTGGAACCTAATATTCTTAAATGCATTTAAACCTACTTGTGCAGAAATTGTTACATTGTTTATTTATTTTAGCCCTAATAAAGCCATAAGCTTTATTGCCAGGCCACATTTATTGAAACAACTCTAACAGGTCAAATGATAACAATAACAAAATATCACTCTTCATTAGTTGATAATTGGGTTTTAGCCATAATCCCAGATGTCTCTTTCTTTTTCTTTTTTTTTTTTTTAACATTTATTTATTTTTGAGAGACATAGAGACAGAGCATGAGCAGGGGAAGGGCGGTGAGAGAGGAAGACACAGAATCCGAAGCAGGCTCTAGGCTCTGAGCTGCCAGAGCAGAGCCCGACGTGGGGCTCGAACTCACAGACCGTGAGATCATGACCTGAGCTGAAGATGGCCGCTTAACCAACTGAGCCACCCAGGCGCCCCTCTCTTTCTTTTTAAAACTTATGTTCAGCACCATCTGGAGCATCACTTGACATCTCTCCATCCCCACCCTCCACTACCAAAAGTCCTTCTTCTCTGAGTCAAAAAGTATCTCCTAGCCTCTGCCTGTCCTCTCTTTCTAGGTTTTCATACATTAGGGTAATTGTATTCCCTTAATATTTCCTTTCCCCTCTGATTCTCAGAGTCTGTCCTTTCAAACCCATTTTGGCAGTCCATGTCACAAGTTCTCCAGGAGCCAGACAGAAACTGAAAATTTCTTCTCAGAGTAGGGTAATGGGAAGGGCTATCTTGGTGATCACTGTGCTTGGTTCAGGCTGGAGCGGGAATGGAGCAGGGGATGAGGGAAATGAAGTGACTACACTAACATTATTGAGTTTTAGTTTGTCAAAAAACAATTATAAAATTATTTTTATATTTCTTTCTATGGAGATGATAAAATGTAGGAGGAACAAAGAACTAAGTGAAATCTTGCTCAGATTAAGCTCTAGATGAGATGGTACAGTGGAACAGGGAATGTGGGAGATAGGAGATGTAGGTTTTAGTTCTGGCTTGTCCATTAAATACCCAGCTCACCTTGGCTAGCTTGTTTTTTCCCTGGGCTCCAGTACCCCATCTGTAAACAGTGATGTTGGATTAGATGAACTCTGAACTCTTGTTCCTCTAAAGTGTTGTTACTTTGTCAAAAACAGAAGAAATGCCTTCCTTTTTTATTATTTAAAATACTGGAAATCCACTTAAAGAATAGTCTTACCAAGAAAACTGAAACATCAAGTTGTTGCTGAAATTTTATATACACACACGCAATATTTTTTTTTCTCCGTTGCTAAAAAATTTACAATTGTTAATGGAACAACTTGTTATGGGAGGTGAGGGATTTGCTATTATTGGAGCTATTCAAGGCAAGTCTAGACATGGCTATAATAAAGTCTGTAGAATTATGTGAACTCACCTCTGGAGAGCTCCATGCAGGATGGGTAAGATACCCTGAGGCATGTCTTCCTGTCTGCCTTTTATATCTAAGAACACATTATCATCTTCAGATAGGTGATTATCTCTCCTTTAGTAGTTTAGCTTGAAGATGGCATTGACATCCTTTGCTATTCAGCTTCTGAAAACACTGGCCAAATCCAATAAAAAATAATTAAATTGGTTTCAAAATATGAGATTGAATTCTCTTCATGGTTGATACCATATCCATTTATTTAACAAGACGGTTTCCCCATTTGTTTATTTAACAGATATATCTTCTTGCTTTCTCTGTCTCACAGTAACAAAGAAGAGTGATACAGTCACTAGTATATCACATCAGGAAGGGCAGGGGTTTTGTTTATCTAGCTATGCTATCTCCCCATTCCAAGTTCTGATATATAGCAGAACTCAGAAAAATCTTTTGATTTTTCTTGCCTTGAAGAGTTGTAAGTTGGAAACATGAGACTAATAATTGGTAATAATCCTAATGCCACAAGTTACTATGAGATATGAGCATAGGGGAAATTGCATTTGAAATATAGAAATTGTTCAGAGGAAAGGATGACTAATTCAGTTTTGACAGAAGGCAATAATGAAAACTTCAAAGATGAAATAATGATCAGAGCAGGACTTTGAACAATAAATAGGAGTTTTTCTGACGAATAGGCAGAGGGGATCATTCTACACATATGAAAGAGCAGTGAGGTCAGTTAACAGGTTGCCTAAAGAGATTTGGCACAGCAGGACCTTGAGAGTAGAGGAGGAACATGCAAGGTTCTAGAGACAGATACCTGCCAGGTCATAGACAGACTAACAGCCAGTATAAGGAAGGGGAAGACATGATCCATATTTCTGCTACAAAGATTCCACTAGCTAGAGAGTAAGAGATATACTGGAGCTAAAAGATTCAGGAAAGTGAGTTGGGTTGGTCTTGAAGTAGGACAAATGAGATGTAATGAGGCCTTGAATTAAAACAATGGTAGTAGCAACAGAGACAGGCAAGATATTAGATATCTAGATTCAACACTATTTCTGAGTTTCTGGAATTATTCTGTAGGTTATATATAGACATGAGGGGGGAAAAGTGCACAAGCTCATATCTTGATGAATTGTTAAAATTTTTCAGGGGCACCTGGGTGACTCAGTCAGTTGGGCAGCTGACTTCAGCTCAGGTCTCGATCTCATGGTTCGTGAGTTCAAGCCCAGCGTTCGGCTCTGTGCTAACAGCTCAGAGCTTGGAGCCTGCTTCTGATTCTGTGTCTCCCTGCCCCTCCCCCTCTTGCACCCTATCTCTCTCTCTCTCTCTCCCCCCCCCCGTCTCAAAAATGAATAAGCATTAAAAAATAAAAAAAAATATTCATACCATCTATTTTCCTATATAGAATTTCAGTGACTTCTACTTGCAGGGGATATTTTGGGATGATAGAATGTGTTTTCAACATTTAGTTCTCTCAGTAACCAGGAACCATGAGATGTTTAGGAGCAGATAAGTATGAGGATCAGAACTGTATTTTCAAAAGATAAATTAATAAAGCACTGAAATTAGTTGAGGGGCGGTGTTAGAGGGAGTCTCATCAAGTCTGTCTCCATCAATTTAGACTCAGGTTAATGGAGACTTATAAATATTTAATGTGAGGTAAAATCCAAGTTTGTGCTAACTAATTACTTATTCAGTCATGACATATTTAAAGAATCACTAGCCTAAAAATAGGAAGCCCCAAGGCTTACTCTGCGGGGGAATTTCCTTCCATTCAACAAATACCTAGTGCCCATCCACTGAAAATCAAGGATTGCTGGTGTGGGATGGACTGCCTTCTACAAATTTATACAGGGTTGATGCAAGAAGAGTGTAAGTTAATTTTAAAAACTCATGATGAAGGATAGGTTACAGTAGAAATAAGGAAAGGATGTCAGCAAAGAGATAAGGAAATGGATATTTGAACCTGTCTGCTAAACATAGAGTGGGTTAATGACATTTCCTTTTCTGGAGTGATAAACAGGGAAAGCAAATGAGAAAAACCTATTATGACAATTACGACTACATTCATCCAGCTCATTGATATGCATTTAAACATAGTGGAGTTAAAAGATAATTATCTAACTTATGAAAAATATTGCTGCAGGAAAGTTTAAAATCTTTCAACAAAAATAAGGAAAACTCTGGGGAGGCTGATTGTTAATAGTTTGTGTAAAACATCAACATGTATTCTAGGATCTCATGTTCTCTGTCAGTTACACAGAGAATCATCCAGTCCAAGGAAATTGTTTATATAGAAATATATTGCATCAATTTTAATGCCAGTTCCTTTCAGACCAGATTGTTTGCTACTTGTAAGTCTTGTAGGATTTCATTTGGTGAACTTGTTTTCAGAAATCAAAAGGTTTTGAAATGAAAGATACCTAGAGGTCAAAGGGTGAACTATGAGTTGTAGAGTCTTTGGGTTACTACCCTATATTTTTTGGACTCTAAAGCCATTATTAAAACGAAACAAAACAAAACAAAAAGGAAAAAGAAGACAATGAGTAGCAATGCCGACTTTGAGTTTTGAGAGGATAAAATAAGAGAATACCTGTTTACTTAGTAGGTAATCAAGAGGTTAGCAAGAAGGTTACCTCGTGTGCACCAAATGGTGTTACAAAAATGGTGGAGATGATGCCTTTAATATAAAAATTAACTGAATTCAGTGAACAAAAGAAAAATGATTATAAAAATGACAACTACACTACAAAAACAAACATATCCCAAACATATGTGAACATATGGTTTTAGAATTATTATTCACAATTGAAAATTGTGAAATATTCACCAATACAACCCAAGAGTTTAATAAGCATCAAGCTAGTGTGTCTTGTTAGAGGCAAGTTGGTACTCGATAGGAAAAGTTAATGGAAATGTTTAACACTATGGACACTTCATGAATGTCTCCTAAAAAGTCTTCAGTAGTTAGGTGAAAAGAAGGTTCTGATTCATATCAGTCCCTCCCTGTTAAAACATAATTATCTAGTATCCCACCCACACCTTTAGCATTGGTCTTCTGAATCCAGAGACGTGTCTTCTCTGATGTAAGTATGTCCCTTCTGCCTCCCAGTGAATAAAAGTAATGTATGTGGTAAGCACTACCTCCTCCAGGAACACAAAAACATATTTTACTTTTCTACCTGAGGAGTATGGAGAGAGTGGGATTATCCAATGAGTAATTTTTTTTGATGGGGGAAGGAGGAGAGAAACACTCACAGGAAAAACTGCTTACGTAAGCAAAAAAAATATTTTAAAAACCACTAGGTTAAAGAGTTTGGAAATTTTTAATTTATACATTTATTTTCTCATTGTTTTGACAAAAAATGTGGTGAGTGTCTAACATATGCAAGACTTTGTACTTAACTATACAAAGAGTAAAAATTACCTACCGTTTTGATTTAATCACAAACAGTAGGCTCATAACTATTTTTGCTGCTATTACTATAACTACCATTAGTATTACCAAGATTTTTTATCATTATACTATTTAATCTTTAAGACAGCCCTATATATTGGTTCAATGGATAAAGATCTGTTAAATCAGCAAAAGGAAATGGAATAAGCTTTTTGTTTATGTCTTAGCCTAGACTCTGGAATTTTGTTTAACTCCCATGACGAAATTGTGACCTGATTCACATGTAGGGTTCAAATTTATAGCTCTTCTGAAGCCTCCAAATTATAAGCTGGTGAATCCAATAAGAGTTGTCCAGATTGGAAACATAGGATGGAAATTAACAAATCAAAAGTAAAATTTATCTAGAGGGACATAACTTCATCTTATTATTTCTACAGATTTTTTTTTCTTTTTTACAAATGGAGGACAAATGTGAATATAAACTCACAATACAAATTACAAAACAGAAGAAAATAAAAAGAGTAAGAGTCAGCCTAACAAACAGAAGAGATTATCAAATTGAATGGATGAGTAAATCGACAGAATAGAAAACAAAACAACAACTAGTGAGAATTAGGAAATACAGAGAACAGATTGAAAAGAACCACACAGAATATAGCACAAAGATCAAAGGTACAGAGACTAAGAAAGAATGGCTAAGAGACATGCAAGACAGAAGGAAATGGTCTAACTTACATTTTATTGGAATTCCAGAAGTGGAAAATGGAGAGAGTGAAAAGAGGGAATAGCTAGAGTGATAATGGTGGATAATTTTCAAAATTGATTAAAGACATGAATTTTGACTTCTAGGAAGCCAAGTAAATCATAAGCAAAATAAAAAGAAATGCATAACAGGAGACGTGGTTGGGAAACTGCAACACACCAAACATAAATAAAATGTCTTAAAATTAATCAACTTAAGATGATAGTCTTAAATTTGACTTCCCATTAACAACAGTGGAAGTCAGAAGAGGAAAATGAGATCCACAGAGTGTTCCAAGAAGTAAAAAAGATTCACAGGCTAAAGTATTATTCACGAATAAGAATAAAATTTAAAAAAATGAGGACAAACAAAAGTAGCATTTCCCACCTACAACACTTACAATAAATGCAATTCTAAAGGCTTTATTTTTATATTCAATTTAATGAATGCATTCCAAATGAATAATTCCAGGAAAATATATGCGATGCAAAGAGCAATTGTGAGCAAAGAAACTCAGTGATGTAATTGAAATTGATTGTATAAAATGATAATTTTTTTCACTGGATGGGGACAAAAACTTAGAACCAACACAAAGGAAATAAATATATAAAATGGAGAAGGTAGTGATACTTAGGCTGAAGTATTATCATACCCTTCAGTTTTTCCACAGGATGCTGCAACTATCAATTTTAAACTTTAAGTATTCATGTTAAAATATAAAAGTTAACATCAAGAAGAATAGAAATGAAAGTTATATTTTTCCAACCAAGACAGAGAAAAAATGGAATTTCGTAAACAGAATCCATCTAAAGAGAGCAGCAAGTGAGAAAAAAAAAAAAAACACACATAGAGAAAGCAGAACCAGTAAAAATTGAAATGTGATATGGGAGCTGTAACTCCATATATACTAGTAAGCAGGTAAGAGAATATAAAATGTCTTGTGTACTTAGCAAAGGAATTGTAATAGTTTTCCAAGGAAAGTAGGGAGTCAGTGAATCCTGTAGTGATATCTCTATCTTGCTATACAACCATGAGTTTTTTTAGGCAGTTCTTTCTGATTCATCTGTATATTCACATGGACAACTGCTTGCTTCAATCTACTAGAGACTTAAAATTTTTAAAGTTCGTTGAGTGATGATCAAGGTACTTAGCTAGACTGCTTCTTGAAGGAAAAAGCGATCTTTCTTTTGGTCCTCATTTTTTTGAAATGATCGCATGTCAGGTATGTATAAATTAATGAGTGATCTTTTCTTTTCTCTAAGATCTTATATATTTTATCCTATTGAAGAATAAGAGTTTCTAAAGGACTTCTACCAAGATTCTGTAACCATAAATATAGACGTGGTATTAATAATGAGAATAATACAGTAGAACTTAAGTAAATTACTTTATCTACCATTCACTGTTTCTAAGACACTGTAATAAAAATCTAGTATGTCTTTCAATCCTGACATATGAAACATATGTGATGTGTACTTAGTAATCACATTTTATAGGTGAGAAACTATAGATTTGAGAGATCCAGTGCTTCCTTAAGGTTATACCTAAGGAGTGGCTAATCAGGAATTCAGACTCAGGTGTTTTGACTTCAGAATTTATCCATGAGGCCCTTCTGTTTCTCAGGCCTTAGCAAACTCATCCTTCAAGTTCAATGAAAGTCCATTTGGCTGTTTTTATGTTGATGTTATAAAGAACATTCAGACAATCAAAGAGAAATGGCATTTTATTTGCATAGTTGATGAGAACAACACCAACAACAAAAAAGAAATCTAAGATCTGTTTGTTTAAAATGCACATATTCTGTTGTTTACTTTGGATAGATTTGTGATTGTCATTTAAAGAGCTCCTTTATCACTCAGCATTCAGTTCTCTTTGAACACCACTCTTTTACTAGGAGATAAAAGGAAAGTTAAGAAAGAAGCTCACTATGAAAGATCAAGAGTGTCATTTAATCAACAAGTATTTATTTGCAGCCTCTTCTGTATGTGAGTAATCGTGTAGGCTCTGGAGAATATGATGATAAAGTTCGTCTCCTGAGGGACTGTACTGATTGGCAGAGGAGTAGGAGGAAAGCAAGCAAGTACAGGATCTGGCATGGAGTCAGCCTTTAGTAAAATTAGCTTGAATGAATGAATGACGAAGAAAGTGTTAGGGATGTATTAGTTTCATAGGGCTTCTTATCAAAAAAGTACCACAAAATGGGTGACTAAAAACAACAAATTTATTTTTCACAGTCTCAGAGGCTAGAATCTTGAAATCAAGGTGTAGGCAAGGCCGTCCTGCTTCTAAAGGCTTTAGCAGAGAATTGTTCTTGGACTCTTCCTAGCTTCTGGCACATGCTGATAGTCCTTGGTGTTTATTGACTTCTAGATACATCACTCAGTCTCTTTGTCATCATGTAGTAGTCTCCCTGTGTATCTGTATCTAAATTTCTTTCTTTTTATATGGATGTTAGTCATTGAATTGTGGCCCATTTTTAATAGGCATGACTTCATCTTAATTTGATTGCATCTAAATTTGATTTCAAATGAGGTCCTTTTCACAGATAACAGGCATTAGAACATGAACATACCTTTTGGGGAGACTTGACTCAATTCATAATGAGGGGCTCTAGAAAAGTTTTACTGAGGACAAGAGACTCCTGCCTCCCTCCACCCCGTGTGTGTGTGCGCATGTGTGTGTGTGTGTGTGTGTGTTGTGTTTTGGTATGTGTGTTTGTGTGTTGGTATGTGGGAAGGCAGAGGATGACTTCCAAGAGAAGATGCAGCTTTGCTCACATTTGAAAAATATGTAAATTATCCAGGAAATGGTACAGGGTGAGGCAGGCAGTGCTGGTAGAGAGAAGCATCTGAGAAGCTGCATTGAATAATGTCACTGTGAATCCTGAGCCTCAGCCCAAGAAATCACTAGTATGTGAAAAGAACTAACTCACATTCTGTTAGTGTTCTTTATTGCTTCAGCCAGTCCTCTTACCCCTGATTATATATATATTTTCACATCTAGCAATTTGTATGTGAGGTTTATGGTGATTCTTTAGGGTGAACTTTTATGAACCTCATGTCGCAACAAGAAGCCCTTGGTACTCTGTCTCAAGTTCTGAGAATCAGAAATGACAATGTCTGTACCATGCTAATAACGAGGAAACTTTCATGTATTAACATTACTTTCTTCTTCTTTGTTATTTATTAGTAATTGTGCCAAACTAAAACAAATTGTCTTTTAGTGGTTAAAGTGAGAAAACACTAAAAATGAATCACAAGTAGACGGCACCTTGGTGGCCTAGTGTGTTGAGTGTCCGACTTTGGCTCAGGTCATGGTTTCATGGTCGTGAGTTCGAGCCCTGTGTTGGGCTGTGCTGACAGCCTATAGTCTGCTTCAGATACTGTGTCTCCCTCTCTCTCTACCGCATGCCTACTCACACTCCGTCTTTCTCTTTCTCTCTCAAAACTAAACATTAAAAAAATGAATCACAAGTGCAAAATATATAAGATAAAGTATAGAATACTGCAATGATATCAAAGCAATTAAGCTCCTAATATGGGTTATAAATATTATATTTGAGCAACTATCAGCCTTCAAAGACTTGAAACATCTTTGACCTGAATGCTCACATCTTTGGTCAATGAGAGGTTATAAATATTGCCATTAATTGTACATTTAAAATATATAGGGACACTTGGGCGGCTCAGTAGGTTAAGCGTCTGACTTCAGCTCAGGTCATGATCTCCTGGTTCATGGGTTGCAGCCCTGCATTCGGCTCTGTGCTGACAGCTCAGAGCCTGAAGTCGGCTTCGGATTCTGTGTCTCCCTCTCTCTCTGCCCCTCCCCTGCTTGCACTTTGTCTCTCTCTCTCAAAAATAAATAAACATTAAAAAAAATAAAATATATAGTTTGTTGAATGGTATAGATTTGGAATTCGTTGAATAAATAATGAATAAATCTATATTATGAAAGAGTAGTACTTTATTAAAGAATGTTTTAAATGAATATTTAATAGCATCAGGAGCTGTTCATAAGGTAGTGTTGAAATTACAACACTGTTCACAGTGTATCTGAAATTTTGAAGTAATGTGTACGTGAAAGGAAACACCCCAAATCATAAAATATTAGACATACTTTATTTTACTTGTGTTATTCCATATTTTGCAAATTCATGGGAAGAATAACTTGTACTTAAATAAATTTAAACACTTCAAAATACATTAAAAATGAAAACGAAAAAGAAATTTAAGACATAATTTTCTGTGAGATCTAGACAGTGCTGTTTATAAATATTTAATAACCAGTTTACTAGAGAATGTATGTTGTTATTAATTTTACTGTTATATATAACACACAATTTACAAAAAATAGTTTCATATACTATATTCTTATTGTAACTTTCACAGCCATTGATTTTTATAGAACACTTTCTTTGATATTTGCTAAATTCGTATCTATAGACAGCTATAGTGTTACGTCAGAAATGAGTATAATTCTGACAGAATTGTTAGTTGACATTTTGTTTATATTAATAAATATTGAAAAAATGAAACAATGAAGACCTTCTATTTTATCCTATTGCCCTTTACACAGAAATAAAATAACTTCCAGAGCACAGGTAATAGTAAATTGTAGTAAAATTATTATGAAATGGAGTTTTGAGTATTTATCCCCATATTTAATTTTATACTCCTACAACTCAGTGTGAAATAATAGCTTACAAAATTTAGAAAAAAATAACTGATTCTCAAAAGTTGGTACTAGTTGGCTTTAGCACATTACTGTATAGGAGAAAACACAGTATACTGTCTTTGTGTATAAGACAAAACTTGGGCAAATTTTATTGCCAGTCTGCACATGAGTTTCCTTGGTTATACGAAGGTCACAAAAACCAAAAATATTCACACAGTTGGTATGTATACACGTGGTAGAAAATATCCCACATACGTTAATTTTATGATGACCTCTCCTTATATAAAGTTCAAATACACACATATCTATGCATACATATATAATGTATATATAAACATAACATATAGGCACATATGGACATTTATGAATATACCTGCCCATATGTATTTTTCTAAAATTATATGAAGCCATTTATGAAAATAGCTAAATATCCTCCATTGTGGATAATCAGAAAAATAGGGAGGTTGGGGCTAGAAGTATAAAGAAATAAAGGGAAAGGAAGAGCAAACCAGGAGTCAGAGTTTCTTCTGATTATAATTTTGATTATTTTTGAAATAAATTTTAGGCTGAAATTGGTATACATTTTATTTTTCATATATTTTGGTAACATTTTTCCAGAAATATTTGATCAATTTGAACTTCGATTAGCTGTGTATGAGAATGTTTAATAGGTGATACTCCCTTAATATCCTGTACTTTCTTTTTTTCTTCTCAATTTTAGAGATGAATTTATATTTAATTGTTTTAATCTGTATTTTTAAATTATCAAGTTGATATAATGTGTAATATTTATTGGTCACTAGTAATTTTTCATTTACAAGTTTTTCTTCCACATCTTTGCCTGTATTTCTAAGGGAATACAAAGATTTTCGATGATTTTTAGGAACTTTTCTTCTTTTATTCACATAAAAACTTGATTATTATGTGTAATGAAATTTTTTTCTTTATTTGAGTTTCAGTTTTATTTATAAACCCTTTGTGAAGGCAGTGCCCATATTAAATAGGTCAGTTAGTATTTTTCCTTATTGTTTATTTTCTATTTCCTTTGGCATTATCTTTATAACTGACCTCCCTATGCCCAATATAATAGATATACAGTTTCTATATATTTTACAGTATCTGGGGGCTCTTTTCACATGCATATTTTTATTCAAATTGTATTATGATTTATGGTATGATTTCAAACCGATTTTTGTCAAATTTACATGAATCTACATACTGACTATTCTGTCCTGATTGAGTTAAAATCTTGCCTTTATCACATATTAGACCTCCAAATATTCTTTCTTTCTCATTTTCTCTTGAGTTATATTACTATGCCAGTTTTATACTAGTTCTCCTTATCTGTTCCCCATGTACAAAGCTCCTGTAACTTAAGTACAGATCAGAAGACACAACTCTAAAGGCTGAAGTGCAACAGTGTTTATGGTGGGTTAACACTGGCTCACTGTAATTTTAAAAGCGGTTCCGTTTATTGCAAGGAGACAGGTTTTTTGAGGCATTTTTATGTTTTTGGCATTGCTTCGGTCTTGGTTTTATTTTTATTCCCTGAAAAGAAAATTCATCTAAGTTAGCAAACGATGATTGAGTTTTGGTAAAATAGACAGGAGCATTACATTGGCTCACAGCATCTGTTATGGTATACCTCTAACTTATGTTATTCATTTTTAATGTTTTAATTGCATGGTAGAATATTTTCCTGTGTTAAGTAGATCTTTCATCTGAATAGTTTTTTTTTTTTCTTCCCTCAGTAGATATTTTAAGCCGAAAAGATACTTTTACATTTGGCTAAAGAGAGATAATTAAAACTTTCTTTAGAAAAGCAAGATGGTAAGAATAATCCTGTTTTATAGACTCCCAAATTATCATTTCTTATCTCAATGAATTAGTCTTAGAGGCTTTTAATCTAATTAATCCTTAACCAGGTATAACACCACAGGGTGATATTTCGTGTAACTGCCAGTGTGCATGGATTTAATTATGGATTTGCAAACAGCTTTAGATAAAATCATCTCTACCTGACCTATGTCTATTCTGGGTTTAAAGTAGGGAACATTTCAGTTAATTTAAATATCTTAGTTAATTTAAGTATCTTATATTAATCTGTATTTGTGCCTGTAGTGCATCTGTGTTCATGTACATGTTTATGCACATTTATTTATTCTTTCTTCCACATTTGCCTGGACCTCCTAGTAGATTTTTCTGTATGGTGTAAATTAATCTATGCGAAGTAGTAGAAAGGCATTATGCCTGGAACTTCAGGACTTGGTCTACACTTTCAGCCACTCTCTTTCTCTGGAATTTATTTTCTTGAAATGTAGGAAGATTGGATATCAGGACCAGTTTAAACTCTAACATACTGAGATTATAATTTAATAATTGTGAAGTTTATTTCAGAAAGAAAATCATTGTTACATTCTTGACTACTTATGTCTTATGTCTTACATATCTAGATCTGGGTTCTAGAACTCTTGAACAAACTTTATCTTGGTCATTTGTCTTTTCAGATGTTAAGTCTAGAAATGTGAGTTTGAACTATTGACAAGTAGACATGAAATAATTAGTGATACTGAATATATATGTACATACATATATATTCAAAATGTATGCGTACCGCACTATAAAACTGGAAATAAAATTTATAAATTGGAGATGGAAATTATATTCATTTATCATTCATTATCATTTTTACAAGTTGCATATATAATACATTATAAGAAAAAATAATGAAAATTAAATGTTTAAAATATAGTTGCTGTCACTGATGAAACAGTGTATATACACACATTATATATATATATGTATATATATATGTATACATATATATATATATATAATTTATGCTCTAAATTAAGAAAGACAATAATCCTTACACAAAATTATTATAGGAGTGCATAAAACAACATATATAAAGTTCCAAGCATGGGTTTTGGCATAGAAGAATTGTGCTTTTTACTTTATTACTTATCTTTGCAACAGTCTATTATAGAAAATATTAAAAGTATACAAAATAGACTTAAGACAATAGTGACCCATTGTGTCCATCATTCAGCTTTGATAAGAATCAAGTTGTTTCATCCCCTACCCACTGTTCATTACTTTGAAGCAAGTAGCAAACATCATAGCAATTTATCTGTAAGCATTTACATATGTTTCTCTGAATAATAAGTCTTTTCATATAAAAACAACTCAAATAGTATTATCACATCCAGTTAGCAAAAATTGATTGGCAGTAGGTCAATCAAGTTTAAACAGCTTTCCAAACTAGAGGAGAAAGTAAAAATGAAAGAGAAGATAATCATTAGAAGTGTAAATCCCTTTTCTTTTCATATTATATATATATATATTATTTTTTTTATTTTTCTCTTTCTGTTTTATTATGTTTTTGAATGGGATGTTGTGCCAGAATCTCAGAGCACAGGTCAGTAGTGAGCCTGGAGCTAAAACACTCATTTCCTGACTTAGGTCGTTCTCTTCCCTATTCCTCACTAATGTGTATATTTTAAGAACTGATAAATTTCCCACTGTAAATAAAATGAGTTGATTCCATTATTTGTGGTAGTTACATTTTGTAAAATAGCCATTAACACTGAATTAGTGAATCCTGAACCATTGTTCCTAGAGGAAACACAAGGTTAGGTGCCTGTGAGCCTCAGTTGATATTTTTGCCAACCGTATAATACATAACCTTGTTTTATATGTGTTTCTGCTTAAAGACATTGCATTTAATATACATTGCTGATTCATTAACATTGACCTCATCGCCAACAGAATTATAACTGATTCTGAACAAAACTTCTTAGCTACATGCATTTTGTTCACAAAACAAATCACAGCCTTCTTACACTTAAGAACACTAGAGAGCACTTTAGTGCTACCCTACCCTTTGGTAGTAAAATTACCATTAAAAAGCACTGAAGTGGAAAAAAAAGTGGCAGTAAACATACCAGAGGGGCGAAAAATATTTACTGGTAAGCGCTGGAAAAGAAAGCAGAGCATTGCTTGTTTGACCTTAATTGGGAACTTGCATGTCATACAACTCAAATTTTTCATCATTTTGCACATGTATGAGAAAGATCATGAAAGCAACAAGTGCTGATTTAGGGGTTATAAACAAATTTTAATAAGCAGGCAAATTTGCAAATATGGAATCCATGAATAATGGCAATTGATTGTACTTGCATTTATATACATTTGGAATTTGAAATTTAACCTTAGAGAATAATTATAAAGAACATTAGATTGTGACATTAAAAAAAAATTTTAAAGGGGCACCTAGGTGACTCAGTTGGTTAAGTTTCCAATTTCAGCTCATTCTCATGGTTAGCGAGTTCAAGCCCCATATGGGGCCCTGCCCTGACAGCTCAGAGCCTGGAGCATGCTTCAGATTCTGTGTCTCCCTCTCTCCTTGCCCCTCCCCAACTCACACTCTATCTCTGTCTTTCAAAAATAAATAAACATTAAAAAACTAAAAAGAGTATTAGATTATGGAAGTTTAGGAGGCAGAGTATATGGTGGAGCAACAGCACCTAAGTTTTCAATACAGCATTCGATGAAATAAAGTAAGTTAAAATCAAGCACAATCAGAACTTTTGAGTGGCATTCCTGAGTCTGTTGAGGAAGCAGCTGAGGTGTCCATAGCATTGTGTGCTGGAAAGAGATGCCAGAACTCTGCTATGTTGCTCTTTTCCGTCCTACTTTGGCATATATTAATTACTGAAGAGATATTACTATATAACTCTGTGGCTTACACACCACAATTGCTCCTTCATTTCTGACAAACTAGTTTTTCATAGCTACTAAGAGTTCACCATCTTGGCTATCCAAGTTTTGTATTCTTCAGATCAGAGTGAACATGTAATTTTCAATGAGACTAAGAGAACTTACATGATAATTCTAGAACTGGTTAGCAGTAAACAGATAGTAGGGGAGAAAGGGCAATAAAGATTTTTTTTTCATGAAAATACTATATCCTAACAAATACAACTGAGGATTAAAAGGAAATAACCCTTAAACAAAACAGAGTAACTTCTGACAGATAACTTCTGGACCCCTGATTGGCAAACCCAAACACAAAGGGACAATGTCCTTTGGACATGAGGGCTGTGGATACAATTAATGGGCTTTCTTTATCTTTCATAAAGTTATCTGGGAGAAGGAGCAGTGGTCATGTTAGCGTCCCTAGATCTTAAACAAAACTAACATTTAACAGAGCAAAATTTTAAGTCTGAGAACTGGAAACATGAAGGAGGTGACCATTAGACTGATTAATTCCGAAGGATTTAGCCCTGAAGTTTTTGTTTCATGGGGGTGACAACTTGAAAATGTTGAAGATGTCTTTCCTGAAGCCTTACAAAGGCTCTTTGCTTCACTAAACTAATTCTTTGGTCGAGCCATTAATTTTGCCTATGAGAATAAGGGATGTTTTAGCTCATAAGAAACTCTACAGTCATGAAGCAGTGACTTGACTTGATTAAAACAAGCTCTTTCCATGATAGGCTCAGCTGAGGAATTTGGATAAATGCTAATTCTGTGATTTTCATATTTCAATGATTTGGCTCTCTTATCAGTTCCCATTATGCTAACTTTTTTTTTCATGAAAATGAAAAGAAAATGAGGGATTGCAGTTCAAGTTTCCTCTTAATGTGATGGCTGCCTTCTGTGAGAGTCATCAGGAAGTCAGCTCACTCAAATTTTGATAACTGACTAGAATCCATAATTAGTGATGTCTGAGGCCCATACTTTCCTGAAGACCTGTGAATGCTCCTTGGCTTTCACTCAGTCATCAGGATCCCCTGTGCTTTTGTTCTTCATCCTCCATATACTCCCAATAGAGAGCTGGTGAATTGCCCAGGTAATTTATGGTGGGCAGGAATAATTGTTTCTAGAATATTCTGAGTATTTAAGAAGAATGGAACCATCTCCTTATGAAGGTACTAGGAAGTGGGGCCTTTGAGAGGTAATTAATTTTTTTTTAATGTTTATTTATTTTTGAGACAGAGAGAGACAGAGCATGAGTGGGGGAGCGACAGAGAGAGAGGGAGACACAGAATCCGAAGCAAGCTCCAGGCTCTGAGTTGTCAGCACAGAGCCCGACGCAGGGCTCGAACTCACAGACCGCAAGATCATGACCTGAGCCGAAGTCGGTTGCTCAACCGACTGAGCCACCCAGGCGCCCTTTGAGAGGTAATTAGGTTTAGAGGAGGTTAAGGGATTTGAGCCCCCATGATGAGATTTCCTTATTAAAGGAAATAATAAATAAATAAAAAAAAGAAAACAAAAGCAAACAAATAAACAAACAAAAAACAAAAAGGAAAACAATGGGAGACACCAGAGCTTCTTCTGCCTTATGTGGACATAGCAAGAAGGTGGCCATCTGAAAGCCAGAAAGAGAGCCCCTAACAACAACCAATTCTACTGGCACTTTGATCTTGAGCTTCTTAGCCTCTTAGAAGAGTGAGGAACAAATGTTGGTTGTTTAAGCCATGTACTCTATGGTAGTCTGTTATAGCAGCCAGGCCTCTGACAAACAGCAATAATAATGACAACAACACAATAGTAATTATAACATATTTCTTATTACCTCTTAGGAGAACTCTTTCTCTGTTGCCCTCGCCACCTAAGTTATTGCATTGAATCTCTTCTGATTTCACAGACCATGGAAAACCAAGTACTCTCTCCTCAAGTTTGCTCAACTTCTCTGTCTTCATCTTCATGGCCTCATTCTCCCTAAGCTCCTATTTCCACACATAGTCTCTGTGATGCTATTCCTTGCCCTCAACATGCAATTTAGCATTCCTTTGAGTATAAAACCGAAACACAAATCCACTTGAGTAAAACATTTGTAGGTACAACTGACATTGTTGAATATTTTTGTTGCTGTTTGTTTTGTTTTTTTTGAGGGAGGGGAATGCTGAGATAGGAATAATGGTGAAGCAATACAAACAATATTAAAGTCCATATTAAATGGATTATTTCTAAATTGTTTTGTGTGTGAAATACCAAAAAGTTTTACTGTTTATATTAGTCTCCTCTGCCTGTTATAACAAAATACCCCAAACTTAGTGGCTTAAAACAATTGATATTTATTAACTCAGGGTTTTAGAAGTTAGAAATTCTAAATTATTATCACTGAGCCAAAATCAAGGTATCATCACAGCAACATTCCCATAAGAAATGCTCAAGGCAAATCCATTCCTTGCCTCTCTCAGCTTCTGATGGCTGCTGACATTCCTTTGCTTATGGCTGTATCATTACGACTCTGCTTCTATTTTTTTTTTATTACTTCTGTATGTGTCTAATTTCCTTTGTCTCTTTCTTCAGTGCCATTTATGATGACATTCAGGCCCAGGCAGATAACCTAGGTTAATCTTCCCATGCCGAGATCCTTAAATCACATTTGCAAAGACATCTTCTCCCCCTGCCCCTTGTAAGGTAGCGTTTATAGGTGTCATGGATTTGAACCAGATATCTTTGAGTGCCTATTATTTATCCTACAGTGTTCTCACCTAATTCCAGCCTATCTCCATTTTGTTACTTCCTCTTCTCCTTCTTCTGCCTTAGCAACCTCTTTCTTCCAAGGAGAGCTAAACTCTTCTCATTGTATTACATGAAACAAGTTTACTCTCCCCAGTCCTTAGAATCAGTACTCATTTATGCCAGACTTACCAAGGTATTCCAGACAAAAACAAACAAACAAACGAATACAGGAATAATGAATAAACAAAAATTTATTTAACAGAAACCAAGATTGCCACAAAGTGAGAATTTGTTTTCTTATTATGACAAAGGTATTGTTTCATTTTACTTAGATTATCTCTCAAAATCTCATGATGATTTAAAAATAACTGCAATATCTTAATATTATCATGATAATTCTTAATGGGATTTGGTTAATTACCCTATTTTCAACATGAGGTAACTGGCCTGAAAAGATAAGGTGACTGTGCATGTTTATAAGGCTAGGAAGGGGAAGAGCTAGAAATCTAAAGTAGTACTCTCTGACTCCAAATTCCTGTTCTTTTTTTTTTTTTAAGTTTATGTATTTATTTTGTAAGAGGGAGAGTGTGTGTACATGTACACATGAGTGGGGAAGGGGCAGAGAGCAAGGGAGAGAGAGAGAATCTCAGGCAGAATCTGCACTGTCAGTGCAGAGCCCGACATGGGACTGAAACCCATGAGCAGTGAGATCATGACCTAGCTGAAACCAAGAGTCATATGCTTAACTGACTGACCCACTCAGGTGCTGCTCCAGGGCCTTCTTCTTAAGAACTAAGCTTTCTTGCACCTTGAGGTTCAGTTTGCTAGTCTATAAAAAGAGGTAATAGCATTGTTAACCAAGCGTTATCTGCAGTGTTAAATAAAGTTGTTCAGGTAAAAGCACTACATAAATTATAAAACTTTATGCAAAAGTGACCTCTGTCATGTCCATAATCACCACCAATTCCACTATCACTACTACCACCATCACTATTAATACCACCATCATCACCATCACTACTAACATGGCAGTCATCACTACCATCACCATCATCTCTACTACTACTGTTACAAGCAATACCGCCAGCTTTACCATCATGAACACAACTACCACCATCTCCACCTTACCTCAACATCAAAACTGTCATTAGTATCACCACTGTCATGACCACTACTAGTACCACTGCTAGCAACATGACTGTTAGTGCCACTGATGCTACTACTACCATTATTTCTAGTGGTGTGCTAGAGGTAATGGTAAATGGCTCACACCAGCTCTTGAGATATGACTGTTAAAATCTCTCAATTCTACATTCACTGATATCACTCTGGTAACTCAAAATAGACCATGGTAGGGCTATTTATCCCATGACAATTAGGAAATACTACAAACCAGTGATGTTTATCTTCTAACACACCAGGAATCCCCACAACCACCAATGCTACCATACCAGTACCACCACCATCACTACCACCATTGCTTCTACAACTACTGCCACCATATCCTTCTCAGCATTATCAACCCCTTGTAATTATTATCATCTGAATGATGATGTTTATTAAAAAAACATATTTTTCTCAAAAAAATCAGTATGCTATTGTGGTGATTATTTATGTGCTTATACATTGGAAAATAATGTAAATTTTGGCCTTGTATGTGAGCCTACTATGTGAGAGCATAAAGGAACTAAGGTGGGAGTGGAGTGAGGGGGCATCTACCAAGCTCAGCATCCTTCTTGGCTATAAAACATGCTGTGAAGTTTGGCTAGATTTATTGGACAGGCAAAGTCTATCCACACCAAATCCATTAAAACAATCCTGCTGGCACTCCCATTAGTGTCACATCCGTTAGTTGCTTGAAATACATTTATCTTTGGGAATAGGAGAGAGTGGTGATAAAGCTGACATGTCTACACACCTGGGGGGGAGCCTTGAGGCTGTGAGTAAGGAAGCGTGTCTTTTATTATAGCATTGCACAGAGCTAAAAAGTAAGTTGATCGTGGCTTAGGGTGCTGCAAATGAAAACTTTAGTCTTTCTTTAGAGAGAAAAAGGAATAGAAAGCAAAGCAGAACATATATAATAATATTTTCCAAATACTTATGAACTCGTCTTTATAACAACACTGTATGATTGATTTTACATTTCACTAATAAGTGAAGTGAAGCTAAGAGAAGTAGAGTTACAATACATTGCAGGGTAGAGTTCTCTGGTTTCAAAGTCCATACTTTCCTACTGCATCTCATTTCCTCATAGAAAGAAGGAAAGAGGACATTTAAAATAAAGATAAAAGGTACAAAATCAAAGTTAGATCATTTCATGTGTATCTCTTTATATTATCAAAATAAATTTGTAAAAATAGGCATTATTATTCCTATTTTACAACTCAGAAAATGGATACTTAATTTTTTAATGTTTATTTTTGAGAGAGAGAGGGAGGGAGAGAGAGGGAGAGGGATAGAGAACGAGGGGGAAAGGAGCAGAGAGAGAAGGAGACACAGAATCCAAAGCAAGCTCCAGACTCTGAACTGTCAGCACAGAGCCCTATGTGGGGCTCGAACTCATGAGTCCAGAGATCATGACCTGAGCTGAAGTCAGATGCCAGCTGACTGAGCCACCCAGACGCCCCTAGAAAATGGATATTTAAAGAAATTAAGTTACTTGTTCAAAGCAAATCTGCTGATAAGAACCAGAACTAAGATTCAGATGTATTGTACAATATTCTAAACACTACCTTTTCCTCTTCTTCCCCTACCCCAAACTTTGGGGATGTTAGTACATACATATTTAGTGGGAATTGGATCAGACTGTTTTATAACATGATTGAAAATATTCTTTGCTCAGTAGCCACCTGAAGTTTTATTTCATGTCATAGCCAGTTTGCTTTGTTTCATTTTGAGTTTGTTGTTGTCATTACTTTGCCTTTATTTTATCAATTGATTGAACTAATGTCAGTTTGTGTTGTATGGGTGGTTTTCAGGTTGATCCCTGAATAACACACCACACTCTTTGTAGAGTGCTTGCATTTAATCCAGCATATTTGAAATCTAGGACTTCATTTGTTATTGTGCACATTAAGATAAATAAATTAGTTGACTTTTTGAGGTTCTTCTTAGGCAATGTTATTAATTGTCCTAATTATTTGGGTCTTTCTAACCCTTTTTTAAAACCCCGCATTCTAATTATTATTCTTTATGTAATTATTACCTAATGTCTTGGTAAATGCATGTATGAACATTTATATTGACTTTTTCTGTTTACCTAAAGAAAAATATTTTTAAGCGACTTATCTTCCCTTTAATCAGCTGTCATCTTTCACACAATGCCAGTAGCAGAAATTAACAGAGTAATTTTACGGTGAGAGGCAGTAGAAACAATTTACTCTTAGACTAAGGAATTCCCAGCTGCTACTAATATGCATACAAGATGATGTTTTAGCAAGAATTCTCTTTGTTCTATATCCTCCATTATCTTTTCACTTTGTTCCTTTTCCACTACACTCACTGCCACAGACTTTAAGGGACTCTTAATTTTCTTCAGGTGCAGTCTAATAAGTAATAATGTAGTTCTTATATGTGTATGGACTCAGTCAGATTTAGAGGTTGACCAAGCTGTCTTTTCAGTCTTGAACCTTCTCTGTGTAAGAGAAAGGAATGGCAACAGAGTTGGAATAGATGCTTATGTTTTTTTATTTTTCCTGTACCACTTACAGTTATTTAGATGCCAGATGTGCTTACATAGGCATTGTCCTCTGTGTGGAAAATATGGAGAATTCTAGCACAGACAATATGGACAATACATGAAAAGTAATTCATTAGAGTGTAAGCAGCACTAAAACCACTAAAGTTAGTTGTTCCATAAATAAAGAGGTCAAGTGGGGTCTAACTTATTTTGTTTATGGAGAGGATGGTGCATATGGGAGGATATATGAGTCTATTGAGCCTAATTTTCAGATCCATTTTGATCCTTAAAGAATAAAGTCATTTTTAAGCAGGTAGAAAAAGGTGAGAAAGTAAGGAAAACTAATTCTGAAACATTTTGTGTATATGATAGTATTTAGTTTTCACATTGCCCCTATTAAATAAACATCAGTTGTTACATAACTGTACAACTACACAATTAGCCAAAGCCGAGAGAATTAGTAATTTTCAAAAAATAGTTTAATGCTGTAGTGGTTTGTTAAAAACAAGACAACAGGTCTAAAATGGAGTTGCTCCTGCTAAGCCCCATGTTACCAAACTGAGACTTAAATACTGTTTCAACTCTCCCAGAAATTGTTCCTTAAACCAGACAGTCAGGAATCACCTGATCAGCATTAGTTACGAATCTGCCTGATAACCTCAGCAATTCCCTAAAGGAAAGTAACCTTGCAATAACCAGATGGCTTTTTGCCTACTATAACTTACTTGTTCCTGCTTCTTCTCCCTAGAAAAGTCTTTTATTTTGTATAGCTCTTTAGAGCTCCTTTCTATTTAATAGGTGGACCCCGCCCACTTCATTAATCATTGAAAGAAGCCAATAAGATCTTCAAAATTTACTCATTGAATTTGCTTTTTTATTTTGCTTTTTAACCGATTTGACTCTCAAGCCCATTTCTTTGCTGTACCAGAACTCATTTTTTGGATTTCACGGACGAGTAGATTTTTTTTTAATGGAGTTTTATCAGAGTGTTTCCAACATTGCCTTTTTAAAAAGTAATACTTTTTAAAATATCTATTATCTATTAGAATTCCCATTTGCTAAAAAGAAGAAATCTTAATAAAAAAATTAACAGGAATATACATGTAGAACAAAAGCAGTCATTTTCAAGAAAGTATACTTGGCAACCTCTCTCTCTCTCTCACACACACACACACAACACACACACACTACATTATTCTAAAATGTATTTTCTTCATATTTGTGAAAACTTCCTTGTTGATCAGTATTTGGAAACCACTACAGTAGGCTAGTAATTGACGTGGGACAATTAGCCAAGTAGTGTGCTATTTAATAGTCACCTTTTCTTTTGGGAGAGCCATGACTCACAGGGTGCCAATGCACTAGTCCAAATGGCTGACTCCCCGGGGCCCTGTATTGTGATGCTCTGTATTTGCTTATATGTAGGCCAACTCTGTCTCTCACAGGTGCTTATTTTTCATGTGGGTGGGAGGAATCATGGAGGAGGGAGTGAGCAGCTGCCCCTTTTTCCTCTTCTTCAAGAAAGATGGTCAGAGTGAGAGAGAGTAGAGCTCCTGAGATTAGAATTAGAAATGCCAGCTTTCCCCTCTGGTTTATTGGGAGGAGGAAATAAAACTTGCCAAGTGCCCCACAGAGTCTCCCAATATGAAGTCCTATTTCAAATACTTACTGCCTGCTGCTATCTGAATTTCCATTTAAAAATAATTATCAAAACCATATGGGTTAAAAGAGTTGGGGGAGTCTCAAAATGGAAATATGTAAATTGCAGCAACTTTGGCCTTTTACATTTGGCTGAGTCTCCCCCAAGCCCAGAACTTCCCTCTGTGCTTTTTGCAGCATGGGTTCCCATGCTGCTGCCCCCACTAGGGCTTAGGTTACCCCCTTCTTTTCTTACAATCCTGTGCTACAGCTCTGAACAGCAGAGTAGAGTGAACTTAGTTCTCTAGGTGCTAGTGGCTCTCCGCTTCTCAGTTTCATGTTAAGCTCATCTCCTCCATGAGACCTTGTTCCTACCTTCTTGGCTTACCACCACGTAAAACGACCAGTGACTCCTATGTGTCTCTAATGTGTCCTGTGTGAACCTCAGTCAAACAAAACAAAACAAAACAAAACAAAAAAACAAAAACAAAAACTCTCTCACAAATCCAGCTGGCTGTGCTCTACTAGATTGTGACCTACCTGTAGACAAGGAATAATTACTCATCTCTACATCCCGAGCACCTACATGTTACCTGACATACTCAGTACATGGTCATTGAATGAGTAGAAGCTAACAGAAATTTGATTTAAGCTATGTAATAATTATATATATATATATATATACATAATATAGCATATATTATATAATAGGTATACAACTTAAATATATACTTATATAATGATAAAATGCCGTTCTAAAATAGATTAATAGGATTTGTTATGAATCCTCAAGCTCACTATTAGAAATGATATATAGAAGGTTTCTCACAGGCCATTTAAATTTATGCAAGATATTGGGGTGCCTGGGTAACTCAGTCAGTTAAGTGCCTGACTCCTAATTTTCGCTCAGGTTATGATCCCAAGGTTGTGAGATCAAGCCCTGCCCTGGGATCTGTGCTTAGCATGGGTTTTCTCTCCCCCTTCTGCCACTCTCCCCGGTGTGCACTCTTTGTCTTAAATAAGTAAGTAAGTAAATAAATAAATATTTATGTAAGGTATTAAGACTATTACTGTCAAAAAACAATATTCAACTTAGTAAATTTTAAAGATTTTATGAGGTTTATTCAATGTCTCATGAATCAGAGAGAATCTCATCTATTATGTAGAAAGGAACACCCAACAGTTGTTCAAAATGAAGTATTTTATATTCAGAAGGGAGTAGGGTGAGGAAGTTATACTAGTGAAGAGCTGAGCAGTTACCTTTTGTTAGGGGACAGCAGGGATCTATCGTCTGTTGACCTGATCATTTTAATCAACTTGTTTGAGACTTCATTCCTGAGGGAGGCTAAAATTGTAAGTAAGGTAGGTAGTGAGTGTCAGTTTGGGGACTCTGGTGCTTAGCATACATGACTCCGTTGAGCCTGTTGGGCCTATTGCCTTGTTTTAAACATTCCTAACGGGACTTATTTATGCAATGACATAGTATTTTTGGATTAGGGTTACATGATTTAAAAACATAATTTGGAAAGACATTAATAATAAGTGCTAGGGATGCCTGAGTGGCTTACTCGGTTAAGCATCTGACTCGTGATTTCAGCTCAGGTCATGATCTTGTGGTTCGTGGGCTCAAGCCCCATGTCTAGGTCTGTGCTATATGCTTGGGATTCTGTCTCCTCTCTCTCCCCTTCCCTACTTGCTCTCTCTCTCTCAAAAATATACATTAAAAAATGATAATAACTAATGCTAAGTAGATGTTTGTTCCATAATGATGCTAACATCTTAATGTTTGGGCATTGTAAGGGAAGAGCTTTTGTTCGACAGAAACTACTTCGAGAGACTTTAAAGTAACACTAGCAAGTTTCTGTATATTGTAATGGTACTGTGCATTTTTAATATAAATTCCTGACTCTTTTTTAAATCTTATCACAATTTAACTTTTCTAGCATTATTTTTATTCAGGATCCCAGGCACAGGTTATATTTATATCTGAGCTAATACATTTCCATATTTATCAGCATGTGGCTACTAATCACCAGAAATGTGGCTTATTTGTATTAAGGTATATTGTAAGGATTAGATATATACCATATTTTGAAAATTTCATGTAAAAATATGATTAATATTGTAATGATTATATCTTAAATGATATTATTTAGAGTATATTGGGTTAAATAAAAATTAACTTCAGTGGCTTATTTTTATTTATTTTTTAACATGGCCACTGGGGGGTGTGGTATGTGTGGCTCAGTTGGTTAAGCATCCAACTCTTGATTTCAGCTTAATCGTGATCTCATGGTTTATGTGGTCAAGTCCCACATCGGGCTCTGCCCTGATGGCGTGAGCCTGCCTGAGATTCTCTGCCTCCCTCTCTCTCTGCCCCTCTCCCGTTCACTCTTTCTCTGTCTCTCTCAAAACAAATAAATAAACATTAAATAAACATAGCTATTAGAATATTTAAATTTACATACATGCCTCACATTTGTGACTTACGTTGTATTTCTTTGGACAGGGTTGTTCTAGAAAGACTATGTAAATGAGCCAGGTTATATGGCTACTTTGTGTGTTGTCTTAGAATCTCAGTTATGAGCACAGAGGGCAGCAACATTTAATATCATTAATACAAGTTTATTTAGAATCTACCATGCAGCATACCCTGTGATGAGCCCTGGAAATGCAGGTTTAGAAAAGGCAGTCATGATCCCTGCTGTCACAATAAATAACAGTGAGGAAGACAGATATTAAACAAAGAATTATTTGAATACCTAATTTGACCAGTGTGGTGCTTGGCACAGTAAGAGATATGAAGAAGTACATAAGTCAAAGTATCCAGCTTCAAAGAATTTTCAAAATTGTCAAATATATTTCCTAATAAAAAATGAAAACATTCATTCCACAGTGTATTTTCTTTCTCTTTTGATATTTCTCTCCTTGAATATTTAAAACAGCTTGTATGTAACCACGGTTCTTTTAGAAATGATAAATTCTAAGTATTCTAGAAATCTTTGACCTTTGCCTTACTATGTACCTTGGTAACTCAGCTTGTTGCAAGGGGAAGGTCGCTAGACTGAGCGTGCAGAATCCTGAATGCTAGACTTGTCTTTGTCTTGAGCTAGCTGTGCCATCTTGGAAAAGCGTTTCCTAACATTCAGCTTCATAACCTATTTCTGGTGAAAAGTAGTTGATCTAGGAGACTTCTATATCAGTTAGAATGTTTGTTGCCATAAGTGGAAGCCTCAAACTTGGTTAAGTACTGGAGGTTAATTACGAGCCCAAGGAGCTAAAAACTCCCAGATCCCTCCAGTCTCTAAAAATCTGCAAGGTTTGGTGCAGCTTAATCAGGGACCAAACTTCCTTCCATCTCTCTGTCTGCTTACTTCACTTCGAGGCTCATTGGTCCTAAAATGGCTGCCAGCACCATTCTCTTCACACAGTCAGCAGAAGAGTGTGGCATCTGGCTCATCATTCTGAGTGCAAGTTCTTAGATGCTCTGGTTGGAAGAACTCAGATGGCATGCCCAGCCCTAAGTCTAGCTCTGCAGGTAAAACAGCACCCTGATGGGTTTAGTTTAGTTCACATGTATCACCTATGGAGCCAGGAATGAATTCAATTTCCCTGAAACCATATCGACCCCTAAACAGAAATTTCAGCCATTGTGAAAGGGGAAGGGAGACGTGAAGGCAACCCACAGATGCTCCACAGGGTGCCTAGATGATATTGATGAAATTATGTTAACTCTATGGTACGGCATTTTATCATCTGTGAGATGATGTGAATACTGTCATACTCAACACACAAGATTACTATGCGGGAGAAACAGAAGAGCCAATGTCTTTACATTGGCAGAGAGCACAGAGCCTAGCTTTCAACAGGCATTTACATAAAACTTACAGGCACTCATTCATTCTATTTGTCTATGAGTCTCTAAGCCCCTCATTTCCCCATTCCTCACTCTATTTGTCCATAAAATATAAATATGAAAGCTTCCCTTTTGGCTTCATCCGAGAACTCTAATGAGAATTCATGGGTAAGAAATGTAAATTGTGTGAAACTTTTTATATATATCAACATCATTTCATTTATTCTCTCAGAAGCTGAATTGCATTGGTCTGGATGTTTGTTTTAGTGTGACTTAATGTCTAAAGATACATCAGTTTCCCTACATTGACTAATTGCCATTTCCAGCGACACATCCTGAGAAAAATGTTTTCACAATATTCTGCAAACATGCACTGATTTCTCCCTCTGAACTTCCTTGTAAACAACTTATCAAGCCTTCCAAATTCAGACTGTCATTAATAAAGTAGAAACAGTGTAGTAATTTTTTTGAACTGCTGATGTAGGGTAAACACCAAACATAAACATATACTCCTTTCTCTCTAACTGTAAACATAGTAGATACACAAACATGTGATCCAAATCATATTGTTGCACAAAATAACCAGAAAGGGCATGTTAGTTTTCCCTGAATTCTGTAAATGAGCTTCAATTACATATATTACTACCCTTGGTGATTCTATTTCAAAATGTCTTTGAATTCATCTGCACGGAGATGACCTGGCATCTCTTCAACTCAATGTGTGCAAAAGGAAACTCAGGTTCATCTCTCTTACCTGATTTTTCTTTCACATTGCTTATTTCTGTTAATGATACCTCCATCCTCTCAGTCTTAAGGTCTCAGAATTATCATTAGCACCTTTCTTTTTCTAATAATAATAAAATATCCTATTACCTTAACCGCTATAATATATCCATATAGCAAACCTATTTCCATCTCGTCATCACAATTGCTACTCCCTTGGCCTTTGTCAAATGAATCAGTGGATCCAGGTTCATTAAATGCCTAAACCTAATGACTGTTTGCTGATAGGTCTTCCTGAATAAACTCTGAAATCCCTGCCTGATTCATCTTTATATTCTTAGCATTTAGCACAGTTTCTAACATATAGTACATGCTCAGTAAATAGTAGTTGAAGCAACATTTGATTTATCCAAGTCCCCTTGTCTCTCCCCATTCAGAATCAAACTGCCTCTTACTGTCTGATTAATTTTCTCAAAGCACAGTTCTGTTCATATCAATCTTTTAATAAACACAGTGAAAAGTACCATTTGTTTAAAATCTGCTGTGTTTCAGGGTTATTATTCTCACTAACACTCCAGCAGGTATCATTTCCATGTTCACTGATGAGGAAATTGAGGTACAGTGAGGTGAGGACACAGGTTGAGCTCACAAGATTATCGAGGTGCAGGTCTGTGTATAAACTCACATCCGTGTGACTCTAGAGATGATGGTTTCCTCTAGGCTATTTGCTCTACTGTGCTCAAAATCTTCTGTAATGCCTCTCTAAAATGACTTGCCCTTTTAGGACAGGAACAGATCATTAAAGATCCAGGTTGAGTGTCTACTGAGACCTTGTTATTCGGACTGAGGTGGGTAGAGCAGCGTCCTGCCCTTCCTCAGAGCTCATTAGTGATGCTGAATCTCAGGCTCCAGCCCAGACCTACTGAACCAGAATCTACATTTTAACAAGATCCCTCAAGTGATTTGTTAAGCACGTGGAAGCTTCAGACTCATATTTCAGGGACACCCTGATCACTAGGCACCAACATTGATTTGCCCAGGAGAACTAGTCATGCTAGCCTAACCTCAGCTCCTTCTTTCGCAGGTTATCAAAGACATTGCTTAAGGAGATAAGGGCGATTTCAGCAATACATTGTATACATATATAGTAACAATGTAATAATTCAAGGTATTTTGATTCATAACAACCATCACAGTTTGTAATCACATATTGAGAACAATTCCTTGCTTATGAAACTGATGAGGCTAAGAGTTCTAACAGGCAGTGTCTCTGTGTTCTCTGAACCATTGTTTCCCTGACACCAAGCACAGGACATGGTAAGGATTCAATATACATGTGCTGAATAAATGAATATAGTACTGAATAATGACCTTGGAGACAAAATTTGGTCAAAATATATGGGTGTACTGATAAGAATATTTTAGCTAAGGGACGGGCATTCAAACTGGAGGGAAATTTCTAGTGTTGTGTTACATGGCTCTCTTTTGTTCTACATTTATTCCATTACTTCATCTAAGACATTCTGATTATGTTTAAATTTGTGGATATGATCACCCTGGGGACAGGTTGAACATGTTAGAGGACGGAATTAATGTCCCAAAAGATATTTAAACAAGGAAGTGATGGTATGATTCTTATAAAATGAAATTCAATGGAATTAAATGTAATAATATGCATTTTGCTCAGAAGATCAATGAAAAAAGTGAAGGAGTTGTGGTTTTAGGAAAATGAGTGAAAACATAGTTTTATATGGTACAGTATCATTCAAAAGAGTGATATTACTACCCTTAAAAATTATGTAAGTTAAGAATGAACTGTGAGAAGTGGAGTATCCAGAGTGAAGAAGATTGTAGTTGCCAATTTCAAGGCTTAATAAACTTTTCTGAAAAGAGCTAAATAGTCAGATTCACTTTTTTTGTAGGCCAGAAGGTCTTCTTTATCACAACTACTCGATTCCTCTGTTGTCACGGGAAAGCTGCTATAGGGAATAGGTAAACGAATGATTCTGTTGCTGTAAATTATTTTTATAAACACTGACATTTTAATTTCATATAATTATCTGAAACATTACTTTTAAGCATTTTCAATATACAAAATGTAAAAATCATTCTTAGCTCATGAGCTGTGCAAAAACGGGTGGTGGGCTAAACTTAGCCACAGGCCAAAACTGGGCAAACACTGCTCTATTCTGTTGTAGTCTGAGTCCACTTAGAATTTAGTTATTGGGGACCTCTCTTTTGGACATAAATGAATAAACTGTTAAGGCTTCAAATAGGAATGGTATCATTCAGATAATACTGAAAATGAAGAAAATAAAAAGAAAGTGGGGCATCTAGTTTGGAAAAGAAACGACTTTGTACTACACTGTTGGCACCTTCAAATAACTGAAAGTAAATTTAAGAAAAATATCATTGCATATTCAGGTATAGAATTTAGATTCAGAAAGGCTTGGATTCATCATGGAATGGGTATGCTATTTAAGCCAATATACTAAGTATTTCCCTGTTTACTCTCCTCATTTATAAATGATGCCTATAAATCAAAAAAGTATGATGCCTATAAATCAGAAAGTATGATGCTTATAAATTAAATTAACTTTGGTTGTGTAAAATAAACAAACAAAACAAATAAACAAAAAGCTACTTCAAAACTTGGTGGCTTAAAACAATCATATATTATTTCTCTCATTCTGCGGGTAAACTGGGCAATCCCTCTGCTGGTTTTGCCTGGATTCCCTAACATGACTAACATTTAGCCAGAGCATCAGCTGGGCTAAAATATCTAAAATGGACTTGCTGCTTATGTCTGATAATGGTGCTGGCTCTTGGGTGAGGTTCCTGGAATCTTCGCCACATGGCCTCTCACTCTCCAGTAATCTAGATTGCTTCTTTATTTGATGGCTTGAGGGCAAGATTCTAAGAAAGCAAAGGAAGATACTGTCAAAACTTTTGAGACCTAGGATACAAAACAAACACAGTGTCACTTCCCCACATTATATTTCTCAAAGAAAGATACAAAGTTAATCCAGATTTAAGAAGGTGGAGAAAGAGTCTTTACCTCAGGATGATAGGGGCAGAACAGTTCAATTGCAAAGGGTATGGTCTTAGGGATTGGTCATTAAATATGGTTATTAATCTACTACATCCACTTAATGGGGTATTATTGTGAAGGTTAAATGAGGTAACATTTGCCAAATACTTACCATAGTCCGCAACCCACAGTAATTGCTTAATAAATAGTGACTATATAATTTTGTGTCTGGTAAAATAGAGGAAGGAAAAACACAGAATGGGAGATGTCCCAGGTTGGAATGGGCTCTTTCTGAGTATATAGTGTCATCATGCTAAGTATCAAGATTGTTTGGATTAAAGAAGAGAAGTCAGTACTGGATAAGGGGAATCCAAAATTCATTCACTCTTCAAATTTCTTAAATTGGATTTTTCTTCTGTTCATTGTATGAATATCAGATATCAATGGGGGGCAGTTTAAGCCAAAACTCATAACAGGTATGAGGAAATGTATATTAATTTTATTGCCAGTTTTTTTAAATTAAGTTTATAGTATGATCATAGGAATATTATGAACTTAATCTGAAACTGATTGTGAGATATTTGACCTTTTAAAAAAATGAAATACTGTATCCAGTAATTTTGTTTTATGTTACCTCTTTTCCTTTATAAATTTCCAGAAAGAATATGAGAGGATATTATCTGTAGTTTTTTCCCAACGTCATTTATATTAAAAGTCCAAGATTAGGGATATTTTGGAAAACAGCTGGTACTTGATAGAAAACCAATTGCATCTAAAATATGAAAATAGAGAGGAAAGAGAAAAAAACAAACCTTCCTCTTCTTCTCTGTACATGTCTCCTCACTACTTAGATGAGGAGAAAAAGAGTTCTCTGACAAGTAAGATGATGACAAAGAAACATCTGAGTCATCCAACCCCATAATGAATGTGAAGGATTGTAGAAAACAAGGTCAGACGGATGTCTTATTGACTTTGACCACGCCTACTCCGAAATGTTTAGGTGGATAGATTCCTTAACATTAAAAAAAAAAATGTTTACTTATTTTTGACAGAGAGATAGAGCACAAGTTAGGGAGGGGCAGAGAGTGAGGGAGACAGATGATCCAAAGTAGGCTCCATAGTGAAGCCCCTATGTGAGGCTCGAACTCACAAACCCCGAGATCATGATGTGAGACAAAGTTGGACACTTAATCAACTGAGCCTCCCAAGTGCCCCAGTTCCTTAACATTTTTCAATCAGTTTTCACATATGCTATTGGATGCCTAAGTTCATAAAGGAAAACATTACCTATTAAAGTATTGACAGAGGCAACTTCAGCCTTTTACTAAAGAAATGAATGAACTAGTAAATAAGTAAGTGTCTTTGTTCTTCTAGGTGTAATGGACTTTGCATGATGTGCTGGATATTTTTGTTTCTTCCCTTAAATCCATTCTCTACCTTCTTTTTGCCTGGAAAAGCTGACCTGTACCAACTATGACAACAGATTCTCTTTTCTTCTGGCTTCTGGGTGTTTTAGCCAAATAGAAGTATGGGCAGGAAACTGAAGAGGGGGAGGAAAGGGATTCCCCCTCTGCCATCATTCTGATGCTGTGATTAGCTAGAAAGCACTGCAGTGTCTCTTGTGATTTTCCTGCACCCATCTCACACCTTGGTAAATCGTTTTGTATTAAATATTCTTCAAATTACTTAATCTTCATGTGTCATCTCTTTTCTGCTGATATGCAGAGAGATCCTAAAATATCTACTTGTCTATCCAAAACTAAAAATAATATGTGACAACAGACAGAAACTCTAAGGTAATCACTCACTACAGCTAATATTGAACCCATCAAACCCTTCATTCAAATATTTTCCTCATTTATTAAAAATTGTTTTTGAGTGCCTCCTCATTGCTTAAAAGACCAGGCCTGGGGCACCTCAGTGGCTTAGTTAAGCATCTGACTTTGGCTCAGGTCATGATCTCTTTGTGAGTTTGAGCCCTGCATCAGTCTCTGTGCCGACAGCTCAGAGCCTGGAGCCTGCTTCGGATTCTGTGTCTCCCTCTCTCTCTGCCCCTCCCTCACTCATGCTCTGTCTCTCTTTCAAAAATAAATGAATATTTAAAAAAATAAAATAAAAAAAAAGACTGGGCCAAAATATAGTCTGGGCATGTAGTTTATAGTCTAGATGTGTAGGTAGTCATCAGTAAATCACATAAATCATATTGAAACAAATATTCAATGTAAACTGTGGTGAATACCATGTAAAAAGTCATGTTGTAGCAAGTATGTAAGAGGGGCTCCTAGTAGTCTAGAGGTGAGGGATGGTGAGCGGCAGAAATCATATTTAAGCACAGATATGATGGATTGCAGGTAGTAAGTAAATGTGGACGACTGGGAAGAAAATTGCAGACAGGGAAGAGATGTACCAAAGTCTTCGAGTAGAGATAAACACAATATATTCTACGGACTAAAAGACAGCTAGTGGGCCCAGAGTTCAGAAGGTAAGTGAGATCACAGTGTTGGGTGAGGCTAATAGAATAAATAGGGCCAAACTATTGAGGACCTTGTGAGTCATATTGAAGATTTTTGATTTATATACAAAGAACAATTGGAAGCCTTTTGTTTAAATTAAGGAATGGTATGGTTTGTATACTGTAAAGACCTTTCTGTCTAAACTGTGGAGAATAGACTAGAAAAAGCAAGGTGGAAGGGATATTAATTAGAAACCTAGTGCAACTGCCCAGGTGAGAAATAATGACTGCTTAAATGGATAAAAGATGAAAAAACGAAGAAAAAAAATGATGCCTCTCAAACTTACCATCTAATCCAGATTTCAGAGAGATCAGATCTTGAGTTTTAGATATTGAGTTTGAAGTGCTGTTGAAATATTAAAGTGCTACAGTAAGGTAGTTCTGATAGAAGCCTAGAGCTCAGAGGAGATTCTGGGCTACAGAAGAAAATCAGAATTCATCTCGATGTGGGAAGTCATCCAATCTAGGTGCATAATTTAGTTGCTGTAGGACAAAATTAGAGAACGAGAAGAAAACAAAACCCTGAGAAGTCCCAGCATACGATGGCTGAGTAAATGAACAGGAGCACACAGATAAGACTGAAAAGGGGACTCAAAGGATGGCAGTAAAACCAGCTGTACCATCAGAAGCTAAGAAAAGAGAGTTGACAACATTGACTAGTGTGCATGGAAGCCAGGTAAAATGAGAACAACAACAACAAAATCATTCTCTTTATCATTATTAGGTAATTGTTGATGGAATGGAAACCAGATTGAAATGGATAAAGAGTGAGGAAGAATAAAGTATAAAGACAGGAAATTTGTTCAATGGCTTTGGTATAAAAGGGAGAGTTCAGGATTGGATGAAGAGTGTGGCCAGGGGAGATTTATTTTTTCAAAGTGGAAAAACTTGAACATCTTTAGATGTCAACAGAGAAGAATAAAGGGTTAGAGGAAAAGGTCGAGTATACCAAAAAGTTGATAAAATTAAATTCAGACAGGGCAAATGTGACAAGATCCTAAATATAAATGGAAGGAATAGCTATATTTAATATCACCAGATACATAATGAAGAACTCACCCCTATAACGTAAGTATAGTTGGACATAAAATAACAGATAGTTACAGAATGAAAACAATTAGGATCTTAAAAGTGAAAACTTTCATAACTATAAAATAATAGATGACTTAAAAGTGGGCCTGATCTAGCTATTAGTGAATTAATAGTCTGAGCAATTAGAAGAATTCTTCAGATAACGGTACAAAAAAAACCCACAAAAAACAAAACACAAAGTGGAAAGTATGGAAGCAAAGTTAAGAGCTATGAAAGTTAGATATAGAATTTCCTCACTTACCTATTAGGAGTTCCAAAAAGAAGGATAGATAAAATGGAAGAGAATCAATATTTGAAAAAATAATGGCTGAGAATTTTCTAGAAGTTATGAGAGACATGAGTCTAGAGATTGTCTAAAGATCTACAATATTTCAAATAGTGTTAAACAAACACATATACACTTCACAGTCCAAATTCAAAATATTAAGGGCATTTAGGAAACTTTAAAAACATACCAGGAGGAAATGACAGATTATCCACAAAAGAGTACCAATTGTAGTCATCTATCATTGAGCTGGGTTCTTAGGAAGAGAGGGATGAAAATAAAGCTTCTATTCTCTTGGCCTTTGCCAGATACTAAGAAATACTGACAATTTCATTAAAAAAAATTCATTAATCTGTGTTAAGTGACGGCCAAAAGATGCAAGCCAAGGATATGAAAGTACAATTTATACAGTGTTCTAAATTTTAGGAATTTGGATTTTTTTCAAGCATTCAGAAATAGTTACTGAGGACTTCTCATGTGTAAAGCTCTGCATGTGACTCTCAGGGTAAATGACAAGAATGAAGAATGATATTTTCTGCCCTCATGGAACTATAGTCTTGCATATTTTCATTTTGTAGTATCTGATCAGCTGTAGGATCTCTGTAAAAACATGGTTAATGACTTGGCTGTATAGAAAATTAAACCTTTCAATGTTTATAATCCAGCTAGAGGAGAACATGGGATATGGCTCAGATTAGATCACTGCCATCTTTAAAAGCTCATACATGGAGGCTCTATCATGCAGCCCAACACATTCCAGACATCCTTGATTAGCTTGCCATGTAAAATGCACCCTCTTAGATGTGTTGTGGCATTCTCAGAGGTTGTCCCCATGCTGGGCATTATTTACACAGGCCTACCTGGGCTTGTCGAAAAAAAAATATTCCGTAAATATTTTTCCTCTCAAATTACCTGACTGAAAACAGAGATAGGTTGTATAGTTCATTCAGGTTGTTTCTTTCAAATAATCCTGACATTATAGAACATGTAGACAATAAAAAACAGCTATCCCCTTGTATTTACATCGATCTTCAATAAACAAATCAAGTCCTATTTATTGAGCAAACAGAGAATCCTGTTTGCACAAAGAATCCTGTCTGCACAACATGTGTTCTTGGCGTCACATCACACATCATGTACAATAATATGTATTTAATCGTCACTGCTCACTTTGGGCAGAATTAGAATCCAGTCCAACTCGTTCATTAAGACTCCTGTTTTTTTTATACATTGTACGGCATTCTCAGCGTTGCACTGTTCCAAGTGCTTTTGTATTGTTTCTTATAATATGCGTGAAAATATTGTTCATCTTATTTTTACCAAGAAAGTATTAATAGCTTTGGTTTTATTAACTAACACTTAAGACCAATTATTTGCTATTTTGATTTTCTTTCTTGTTTGTTCTTTGATATTTTTCAAAGCCATTTATTTTAGTTCTCAGACTCCTCACTTAGGTAATGTAAACACAAAATTTAGATAGTGTTCTCATTCATAAGTATTTATATAAATATTGGATTGATTGTGCAAATTTTAAAGTCCTATTTGTTTCAGAAAAGATGGAAACGACCAGTCAACCTATCTAGATGCTGCACAATATATTTAGGGTCACCAAAAATGTATAGTTCTTTTTTTTTAAATTTTTTTAATGTTTATTCATTTTTGAGAGAGAGCAAGAGAGAGAGAGAGGGAGAGAGAACATGAACGGGGTAGGGGCAGAAAGAGAAGGAGATAGAATTAGAAGCAGGCTTCAGGCTCTGAGCTATCAGCACAGAGCCTGACACGGAACTCGAACCCACAAACTGTGATGTCATGACCTGAGCTGGAGTTGGATGCTTCAGTGCCCCAAAAATGTATAATTCTTTGAGAGAAAAAATGCATTTACAAACCAGTGTTTTTCACTATATCTAGCAATGCTCAGAGCAGTTACATAACTTGGGGGGGTGGAGTTAACAAAAAAATTAAAAATTAAAGCTAATAGAGGGCATAGGTACAGCTGAAACCTGCCAGTCTCACTGCAGGTTTCTTTAAACAACGCAGTGTAGTCCACCTTCTCTGTGGTCCTTTCTCCCTCCAGAAGAGATTCTGTCCTAAGGCCTGGGAAACAGCAACATGGGAAAGGATGCTTAGCCGGCCTGTTCACTGCCCACTGTGGCCAGGCACTGTACTGTCACTCTTCTCTCCAGGGCTTCTTCCTCCTCTGTCCTTTGACAGTGATTGGCAGCTACAACAAGTTGTTGTGTCAAAGCTCCTGCAAGTCAATTATGAAAATGATGTGCACTTGCTTAAAGATGATTGTAAATTGCTTCTAGCTGATCAGAATAATGAGTTGCGGTGATGCTAATCAACTTTGGGCATATATAGCACCTTGTTTCTGCCGTTGTGTTAGCAGCTGCAACTAGTTCACCCAAATGAGAGTGTTTTCTAATTTCTCATGGATTGAGGCAGGATGCTCACAATGGCAACATTATCGGAGGAGGGAAGTGTTGGTCTCAAGGAGAGAGGGTGAAACAAAGCAACACTCATTTTGCATCAGTTGTATAAGCCCTTATGTTTATAGTCCTTTTTGACTTTGCTTTAGGGGACCAAGAGGAAGCAAATATTAGCTAGAGGCAGGTCCTTTTCATATGTATATTTTATCTTTAAATTCCATGGATGCACTATGAAGGGGATGTTTTGAACCCCAATGACTGGAGGAAATGCTCAGCACTGCGCAGACAATGGATAAGGGAGGGTTCAAATTTTGCCAAATTGCTTTCAAGGGTCTGTCCACTTACCAGTATTAATGAAATGTTGTCTACAGACCTGCTACTTTATCCTCGGCTCTATATTCAAGTCTCACCTTCCCGGGCACACTCCTACAGAATCTCTAGGGGTGTGTGAGATAGGTCCTAAACATGTACAAGTGTAACAAGTAATTCCAGGCTATATTCATGCACACTGAAGCTTGATAGCAGCTGTACCTAGCCTTGGCTATTCTTGCTTTCTTTGAAATTCTATACCACCACAGGTATTTCAATTCATCACAAAGACATACAGATTTGTTTTTTTTTTTATTTACTATACCTCTTAGGTTTTGTTTTGTCTTTTCTTTAGAAATTGGAGAAATGTCTTTTCACTTTATTGATTTATTACTGTCCTCTCTCTTATGAGTCACTTTGTATGTAAGACTGATTTCTTTTACTCAAATAGTTTAGGTGGCTCAGAAGAAGGATAAAGTGAACTGACCTAAGTCCCAATACCATACAGTGCAGTGTGCCTTGTTCAGAAAGGCACAGAGGGGAGAAGATAGGACTAGAGGTCAAAGAATGAATTCTAACATTGCACTTTTATTTTCTCACTCATTAACTCCATGACTTTGTTATTATTTGATCCTCTATTTTTTCCTAATAATAATAATAAATGTAATTAATATGACATCACAAATCAACTTCCTTTCCTACTTAAGAATGAGATATTACCTTGTGAAAGTCAATTCAGAAACAGTTTTGCAGTTTCTCAAAATGCTAAACGTGGAGTTACCAGACAATTAAACTCCAAGGTATCTACCCAAGAGAAATAAAAATATGTCTACTCAAAAACTTGTACACATATTCATTATATCCAAAAAGTGGAAACAACCCAAATATCTGTCAACTGGTAAATGGATAAATTAGAAGTGGTATACCCACATAATGAAATACTATTTGGCAATAAGAGAAGAATTTAGATCCCTGATACAACATGGATGAGCCTTGAAAACATCACGCTAAGTGAAAGAAGCCAGTTACAAAAAAAATATACTATATGATTCCATTTATTTGAAACGTTCGGGAGAGGCGAATTCATAGAGACAGAAAGTAGATTAATAGTTGCCTGGTTGGGAGGTGGCAGGCTGGAGTGACCGTTAATGGGCATGGGGTTTTTCTTGAGGGAGGGAGGGGTGGGGTGATGTGAACTTTCTAAAATTGATGATGCTCATGACTGGACTATTATGACTATACTAAAAACTATTTAATTGCATAATTTAAAAGAGTGAATTACGTAACATGTTAACTGTACATCAATGAGCCTACTAAATATGAGGTATTAGAAAATCATAAATTAGACAGAGATTGTGCCTAAGTGTGTTTACTCAGAGTGGTTGTATACAGCATCTGTAAGCCCTTTTATTATTTTTAGAATGGAAATTTGAAGTGATGCAATTTTCAGTACTTCTGAAAGCTGAAGAAACAGGAAAGTTTGTGGATTAGGAGATATGCTAATAAAAAGGTTGGAGCCATTATATGGGTTTTCCAATCTAGATCCTCAGTACTGATCTGATGCAAATAGTTTCTGAATGCTGTAATAAAGGAAAATGGAGAAGGTAAATCTGACATGGTACATGCTGGGTGGATTGAAAAAGTGAGGCATCAGCAGGAAGAAGAAAAGCTTACCCATCATTTTCAGCAACCCAGTCTTTGAAAAAAAAGGTTCTGTTTATGTCCCTAAAATCCATTTTCTCCCTGTAATCCATTTTGCAAATTAGAACAAACTAGGTATCATGATAATCTCATCTGCAGTACTAGTACATACTTTCATTACTAAGGGGAAGGACTAAATATCATTTTTTAATTTAATTCCAGGATTCAGACCCTAATTCTATGACATGGGTATCACGCAAATAATTTCTCTACCAAGCTCAATGGGGATGAATTGGCCTTGCTCTGGGAGTATGAGTTCAATAGTTGGGTGTATGAACACTGGAAGTCTGGAACGTTTTGTCTGATTCTGCTTGTAAGCTGTTTAATGCCTTCTGACTCTTCACACTGCTCAAACCCACATGGCAGAGCTCAAATCGTATCTGGGAAATCTCATCAACTTCTGATTGCTGTGACTTTATACAGTTGTGAGACTAAAACCCCAAATTATTTCATAGCTATTCTAGTACAATAAGAAATTTAAAATATCTCTACTTGCCTTGCCCTAATTGTTCAGAAAGACAGTGACATTTTTACTAAGCCATTTTTGCGTGATGGCTTTACTTTTACTTGTGTCAGTCTTGGAAACAAAAAAGAGGATCAGCATATTTCTGTACTTTCTATAAGCCTGTCAACTTTTAAGCTGTGCTTCTTTTTATAGCCATAGAGTTTAATAATTTTAGAATTCATATACTTTGACCTCCTTATTTCCCCCTATTTATCAGCAAGACAAAATTCAAAACCTTTAGTTTGGCTTTTCCTCTTATTCACTGAGTAGCCCTTCTCCTGCTCTCAATCTCCATAGATCCCATAGTAGAGACAAAAGGGAATTCTCTATATTGTAAGTTGCACCATTTAGCCACCCTATGCCTTGGAATTTCTGCTGTTTTTGCCCAAAATGCCTTCTACTTGCTTTGTTTGTCTGACAAAATTTTTTGTAAACCTTCACAATTGAGCTTTTGTGTTGTCTTCTCCAAGCCATACCCAAGTGAGCTCATTTGTACCATCATTTATTCAGCTTCATCTCCTTGTAATATATTAGTTACAAATCTGACTCTTCAACTAGACTGTGCTTTATTTAAACTTAAAGACAATGTCTTGTTCATTTTCCATTATCAGTATCTAGGTCTAGAGTGGAAATCGTCTAGTCCCAGATTTAAATCCCATCCCAAAACTTCCTCTACATGATTTTGAAAAAATCTCGAGAGCCTGTCTCTTCCTTTGTACTTATACAATATGTGCCTAGGCTTTGATAGAATTCATCATAACGAATTTAGTGCAATATCTGAAACATAGCAAATATTCAATTAACTCTTTCTAGGTAATTGTGGGTAAATGAAATGGGCATTCATTTTGACTTACTGGCAATATTTTATTTGTTTATTGTTTTCTCAATGGCAATTTCTTTATAGTGAGATTTACATCGAACATTTATCTGTATTTGGTTTGGTCCATTTGTGCACGGATGGCTTTGTGTGCCAACATCTACCTAAAAAGAAGTAGTTCTGGATGGTTACAAGAGTTTTCAAAGTACTCTTTAGAAAGTAGAAGTTCAAGTTCTCTCGGGTTAAGGGAGATTGAGTGTGGTACTTGTTAATGTATCATCTAATGTGTATCAGATTACATTCTTTGTAATGTATCACCTGATCTACCTAGTTCATTAGATGACAAGCAAAACCAAACTGATGCCACAGTTTCCATCCTTCTGTGGGGAAGATCTTCTACCATCTCTTGTTTTATGATCCACAGCTTTATAAATACTTCTTTCCTTGTACAGATCCTCACAAAGCCAAATGATGACTATTTGAGGGCTCAATTCTTGATAAATTAATCATCAGAAGGACCAGTTGGGAAACTTAGGGCTGTTCACTAGAGACTAATCCCTATTACTAGCAAAACTACCACCAGTAATATAGTAACTAACATTTTTATAGCAGTTTACAATATCCTTGAGGATATCACTCTCTTTCATGATCTAGTTTGTACTTACCATGATACACTAAGATAGTTACAACAGACATAATTTATTCAGATTGATTGTTTTGGAGACAGTGTTGTGTGGTAGATAAAATCACAGGTGTTGAAATTAGGCCCAGGTTTGAATTTTTGTGTATCCACATGGTAGTTTCATAGCTTTGGACAGGTTACTAAAACCTCTGAAACCTCAGTTTTCTCATTTATAAAATAAGAATAACAATAACTTTCAACTCAGAGCATGTTGTAAGAATGGTATCAGAAAAGGAAAGGATAGGATCTAGACCAGTGTAAAGGATAAATCTGCTGTTAGAGGTGCTCTAGTTGTTACTCAACGTGGTAACTTCCTTTCAAACCCCACATTCATCAACTCAAGTGTACCTCACCCCAAACTGAAGATATTCTTTTTAAAAACCTTTCAATTGTTTGTTTATTTATTTTCTATTTTTCAGTGAAGGGCATCATCATGCTCTCTCTTACACAGGTGGGAAGAGCATAGGTAAGATTATATTTAACTCATCGCTTTCCAGACCATAGCACAATAGCTGCCAAGATCTGCCAGCCTGTCCTAGGCTCACCTCACACCTGTGTGTGCTGTCCTACATCAGGCCTGCCTCATTACTCCTCACTTGGATTATTGTCAGACCATCAATCTGACACTCAGGCTTATGATCCCTCTCTTTAAATCTCTTTTCAGTTGCAGTCTATTCCATAAACATATTCCTTTCCTGTTTCCTCACCCTGGTTGCTCATATTGGTTCTTGAGACCTAAATCCTGTCCTTCCATCCTATTGCTGATTATCAAAAGTACTAGATCTCTTGTTTTAAATTTGGGTGTTTATAAAGTGTTTATTTCATGTCAGGGGGTAGATATACGTTATCATTGTATTTACTTCTCACAGCTGCAGAATCCGTATCCAATTAGGTGGAAATGTTTTTATACCCTTTTGGAGATAAAGAAACCAAGGCTTCCAGAGGCCCAGCACTCTGGTAATGGTCATCACAGCTTTCTGTTTGCTGGTGGAGCTAGGATTTGATCAGCACTCTTTAATTTGATATCACTATCTCTTAAATTAGATAAACTGCCTTTTCTTGGGTGCCATTGCCAAATTCCCTTTCTTTCTGATTCTTCCTGTCAAAATTTGTCTCTTTCTCTTCTATTTATATTATCAATTGTCTGTGGTTTTTTTTTTTTTTTTACAAGAATCGTCACAGTATATTTTGTAGTCAAGGTCTTTGTAGTGAAGTGTATATCTTATACACTTATAGGAGTATACTGTGTTCTCAATTCAGTAAGAACTCACACCATTTCTTTTTCAACTTTTATTTCTAGTAGTGCCTTAAACAGATTCTTACATGAAGCAGGTACTTAGTAAATGTAGAACTAAACTAAAATGAATTGAATTGATTGCATTGACCCAGTGTCCACAGGTATTCAACAGCAGAGGCAGGAGTTGTACCAGGTTTCTCCTTAAACCACCTGCTCCATAAAACCTCATCCTGTCACAGAAAATAGACTCTAGGAAAATAGGTGTGGATTTTGATTCTATTTCTCACACTTAGCAGGACTGTAGTCTTAAGTAAGTTACTTCACCTATGTCACTTTTCCCTTGTACATAAAGTGGAAAAAAATATATCAGTATTGCAGACGTGCATTGTAAGAATTAAAATAGAGACCTTATGTAAAACAGTGAACAAATTTTCGGCCCCTTATATGCTAGTAATAAGTAGCGTTTGTATTCAACATGGCTCTTCCTATTATATAATAATATAAGAAGTAGGAACCGCATGCTTGGTTCCAGTGATTTTTTTCTAATCTCCTTCCTTCTTTCCTCCCTCCCTCCTTCTCTCTCTTTTTCTTTCTTTCTCTCTCTGTTTCTTTCTTTCAAGGAATCAATATGAAAGTTAGAAGGTCTGAGAGAATAGATGGGATTGTTTCTAACTAAAGTAACTGTCAAGTCTTCTCTGAGTAATCAGCAACCTTAGAAAGTGCTATAGGCATATTGGGAGGGGAGTGAGCCAGTTGTAAGTTGGAATCAAGGCTAATAATCCTCACTTTTGTTTCATTACAATTAGGCATTAAGTAGTTGGTAGACAGAGAATGGTTGGTAAAATAAAATCAAATTAGTTTGACCTGGAACAGAAATTCCAACTCATGCATGAGCTTACCTATCAAGTGGCCACCATATGTAGGGAAAACCAGGGAGACTGTCATCATGAAAAAAAATCAGCAACTAGAATAGAAGACAATATTCATAGTAGGCCATTAATGGAGAAGCCATCTACTGTCAATCTTCTCTTGACACTGAGTGACTTTGGTCTAGTCTATGAAGCAGGCATTTCTGTCCTCTGCCTCCCCAATGTACAAGCAAGAAAAGTGGAGCCCCAGAAGACAACAGGATGGTAAATTTATCCAATCTCAACAGTAAAGAGATTTATAATATGATTTCTGATAACTTTACTTTTCATTTTTTTAATGAAGGGTTTGTTGTGGAACAGAGTGAATGTAATCATATTTCAGAGGTGACTTAGAAATCTAGTAAAGATTAATTTATTCAACAAATATTTATTGAATATATACCATGTGTTAAGAATAATGATGTAAATTTAGATATAGTATTAAAAATAGCATACTCAAGCCCCCCAAAAACAAACAAAAAACCCTATGTACTATGTTCTCAAATAGCCCACTCTGTGAGAAAGAAAGATAAGTAAGCAATACAATCTGGTGTGAGCTGTCCCCTGTTAGAGAAAAACATAAAAATAATGGTAATTTTTACAAAAAAAATTAACATTTATTCGTTTTTGAGAGATGGAGAGAAACCAAGCATGAGTGGGGAAGGGGCAGAGAGAGAGGGAGACAGAATCCAAAAGAGGCTCCAGGCTCTGAGCTGTCAATACAGAGTCGAGCACAGAGGCCCAGGTTGAGGCTTGATGCAGGGCTTGATGTTGGGCTCAAACTCACAAACCATGAGATCATGACCTGAGCCAAAGTTGGAGGCTTAACCTACTGAGCCACCCAGGCACCCCAATGGTAACTTTTTTAAAACAATGTCTTAGATACTGTGCTAAAATATATGTTTTTTTTTTAACTCATTTACTTTCCCCTGAAAATTTATTGGGTAAGTACAATTGTTACTACTAGTTTATACACGGGAAACTCAAGCAGAAAGAAGAACCTGCTTTTGTATAAGGAACCAGATGTCAGAGCTGGGATTTGGCAGTAGCTTCAAAGTTCATAGCTCTGAATTCTATAT
This sequence comes from Paguma larvata, assembly GCA_030068075.1. Lineage (NCBI taxonomy): Eukaryota > Metazoa > Chordata > Mammalia > Carnivora > Viverridae > Paguma > Paguma larvata. Next base: position 49,463,048 of record CM057831.1, read on the forward strand.
ATGCTACACAACTAAGCTATTATTGGAAATAGTGTTGCCAGATGAAACACAGGGTATCCAATTAAATTTGATCTCAAATATCAGATAAACAACAAAAAAAATTTTAGCTTAAGTTTGTCCCATGCAATATATGCACATATACTAAAAATATTGACTGTTTATATAAAATTTAAATTTAACTAGGCATCCTGAATTTTTATTTGTTAAATTTTTACAACCATATTTGGAGCGAAAATAAATGGTATACGACTTGGCTTTGGCAAGAAAGAGATCAAAGAAAGAGATGACAGATTTTTTAAATCCTTTTATGTGATTGGAAAGTCATATTTTCTCCTGGGTTTATTCTCCTGTTGCATTTTTAATTTCTGTAAGAGATCATGCTACCTCCTATATCGTTTCCAGCTTAATGCAGTCTCTGTTATATCAAAAGTATATTCTTAGGCAAAGAAAATATAAATAAGAACAATAATGGAAGATGTCTCATACTGGAAATTAAATGAGATAATGCATATAAAATCGGACACAAGTACCTGACATCTAGTAAGTGCTTAAAGGTCAGATTAGAAAAAGTGGAGTCATTTTATTGAGATGAGTTTTACTATTTTTGCTGCTGCCACTACTTCTATAGCTGTTACTGAAATAGCAAGGTGATAGTATTCAACCTCACAATAAAATTCTGAAATAGGCAAGGCTGGGAAAAAGCTGAGATTTGCATGATGAATAAGCTTATTGAGGGAACAGGTGTCATGGCTATGCCTCAGGTCTTCTCCATCCTGTTTCAGAACTCTTTTTGTCCACTTATTATCATAGATTAATTGTATAGAGAATTATTTCAAATTCTAAAATATCCAGGTCTCTTCCTTTTGACTTCAGCATTTCTTTGTAGGAGCAGACTGAGGCCATCCATTTGGTTGGCATAAAGAATTGGGACTTGTGTTAAAGTTTTGTTTGTTTATTAAGTCATACTTATATCTAAATTGTATGTTATAGAATAATAAAAATGATTAACTGTGTTAAATACACTTTATTCACATTTTGTCCACAATAGAAGAAACATTACTTGTCTATGTCTAAAATAATGTTTTTGGTGGTAGTGTGGTTTGAGATGATTATTTAATTTTTTGAGCCGATGAATACTGAGGGGATCTTTGAATGCTCTTCTTTCCCAAATTTAAAGAGTCTATTACATGGGTATCTTAGTCTATTTGCTATAACAGAATATCAATGAGTGGCTTAAAAGCAATAGGAATTTATTTCTGACAGTTCTGGAGACAGGGAAGTCTACGATCAAGGCATTGGCATGTGTGGTGTCTGGTGGGGGCCTCCTTCCTGGTTCATAGATGGTCATCACTCACTATGTTCTCACATGGCAGAAGGGACTAAGTTCCTCTGTGAGGTTTCTTTTATAAAGACAGTAATTCCATTTCAACGGGTTCTTCCCTTAAGACCTAAACACCTCTCAAAGGCCCAACCAGCTAACACCTTCAGGTATTAGAATTTCAATATATGAATTTTCAGGAAACACAACCATTCCTTCTGTAGCAGTGATTTAATATTTGGTTTGGGCATTTTACTCCTATGCACAATCTCAGTTAATCCTCCTGACTTCCCTGTAAAACAGATATTAAGGGATGAGTATTAATAGTCTCAGGTGGCCCATGAGAAAACTAAAACTCAGGGAAAGTACTCCTAAAGTACTTTCACTTATTACAAAGCCATCAAAATGATGTTTTTCTGAGCAATCTTAGTAGTATGATAAAATATGATGCAGTGATATACATTCTAAAAATGAGGAGAGTATGCAATTTTTATATAGTGCATATTAGAATAGATAAAGGGCAGAAAAAATCAAGTGCTATTTTTAATTTCATTATGATGTCAATGCCTAAAATTAATATATTTGATTTCTCCCCCTTTCCTCATTCATGGTTTGCCTTCTCCTTTTAACATATTATGGACTTTATTGAAAATGACTTGTTAAAAGATTTTATTACTTTTAAATGAGAGCTGTAGGGTAGAAATAAAGCAGAAACCCTGCCATGTCCATCTCTAAAGTGCAGGTGCAAAGGTATGTTGCAATGTCTACTAAACTTAGTTCTAGGATTCAGCTCTGGCCATTTCATTAAATCAGTAAAATTTTATAAACTTTCTGCCAACTTATAGGTACAGGGCTAGAGGCTAAGCTTTAGTTTTCTAATGTTTAAAATTACTTTTCAGAAGGAGTGATTGTTGTTAGATTATTTTTTAACTTTCTTCCCTGATTGATAACTGGTTTGCATGTGCACATCTGTGTCACAGTTGAACCTAGACATAAACTAAATCTCGTGGCAGAGTGTACACAGGTAGTTTTGAGGTAAGAAGCAAACAGAAAGACAAACAAGTGAACATAACCCAAATCATTTGTATACAAATTATCCCCTCCACACACATACTTAATATAAATTATTCAGAGAATGTCAGATTATTTACTAACAGAAATCTGGTGCAAGTACAATAAAACCTAATTGAGCTATTCCTGAAATAATCCATTTCCTCACAAATACTTGAAGGGGGTGGGAGATAAATATTAACATAGTCTTGGGAGATCTTTTATTAAAATTAGGACTTTGAAAGAAAACTCGCTCTTTCATAAAACGCATCTGAACACCTTTGCATCCTGAACTCTTCATTAGAAATAAAACCTGTATAGAAAAACATGAGTTGGGTTCATTACCATTGAGGACTTCTTAGTTGAAGGAGAGGAGAAACATGTAGAAGAAATAAATATAGAACACCTGAATGAGCTCAAATGCTTCTCCTTCTTGGATATTCTTTCCTTAACTGTCCCTGAGTATTCCCAATAGTTGTAGGAAGTTGAATCTTTTCTGGGTTATCACGAGAAAAATGCACATTTCCCACATATTTGTATCCACTGCAGCTTGTGACTTCTTTCTGCCAACCATTGCTCCCAGCTTCTTTATCAGTGACTTTTGGCTGACAGAAACCGCCCCTCTGTGTCACTGTGGTTCTCTCCACTGCTCATCTCACCCGAAGGCATGAATCTTGAGTATGTCTTGATTCCCCAAAGCACAGATGACACAAGACTATCAAGTTCAGCAACTTCACTAAATTAAAGGGATTTTAACATGGAAAGTGTTATGTATATCTCCGTTAGCAAACAGTGTACAGGCATTAGGATTCTTGGACCCCTTGCAGGAATTTCATGATCCCCAAAGAGCTCAAGGCCCTTTAGGTGAAAACCCCAGTAGTTGAAGTACCAATATTCAGAATCCAGAATATCAAGTCTCACACGGGACTTTGAATTACCCTACTAGACATATGATGGAGATTCCCAAGGGGGTGGGTATGAGATTTTTACCATACCACTTACTTGCTTACAAGAAGCTCTCAGTGGCTCTCTAACAATCAAGGATGGATCAGGCTCCTCTGAAAGACACACACATTCTCTAAGTCCTCCTTACCTTACTTTTCCAGAGTCTTTTTCAGCTATCCCCTGCCCCAAACTCAAAACATCAGGAATACCAAAATATATACAGATGCAGGTCCCTGGCAAAGAAATCTCATGCGTCAGAGCCTTTGCTTCTGCCGTGTCCTCTGTGCAGAAGGCACTGCCTACTCCAAAGCTTACCTAACTTTATCAATAAAGTCGTATTAAAGCCTTTTTCTTTTTTTTTTAATGTTTTTATTTACTTTTCAGAGAGAGAGAGTGGCAGAGCATGAGCTGGAGAGGGGCAGAGGGAGAAGGAGACAGAGAATCAGAAGCAGGCTCCAGGTTTCTGAGCTGTCAGCACAGAGCCTGATGCAGGGCTGAACTTATGAACCAGGAGAACATGATCTGGGCCAAAGTTGGACACTCAACTGGCTGAGCCACCCAGACGCCCCAAGCCTTTTGTTTCTAAGCCCATTCAGTCTTTGCTCTCATATTGATTTTAAAATACACTTTTTATTGGATTATACACATGAAAGTTATCACGAAACAGGAAGATATTGGCTTTAGCACTAATCTGTCAGTGTTCATATCCAAATCATGCTACTTATTACTATATAGTTTCCCTAGACCTAAGTTTTCTCATTAGTAAAATTGATATAATAGTAATATCTTAGTAGAATTATTAGGAAATCAAATGAGAAAACTTAGAACATGTATATTCAATATGTAGAACTATTTAATAATAATTACAGGCATACCTCCAACATATTGTGGGTTTGGTTCCAGACCACCACAATAAAGTGAATGTCACAATAAAGTGAATGAAATGAATTTTTTTCTTTTTTGGATTTTCAGTGTATATAAAAGTTGCATTTACATTGTACTGTAGTCTATTAAGTGTGCTATAGCATTATGTCCAAAATACAATGTATATTCCTTAATTAAAAAATACTTTATTGCTGAAAAATGCCAACCATCGTCTGAGCTTTCAGTGAATTACACTTTTTTTTTTTTTGCTGGTGGAGGTTCTTGCCTTGATGACCCTGGCAGCTGATGGATCAGGTAGTCACTGAAGGTTGGTGGGGCTGTGGCAATCTCTCACAATAGGACAACCATGGAGTTTGCCACACCACTTGACTGTTCCTTTCATGAACAATTTCTCAGCAGCATGCGATGGCATTTGATAGCAATTTATCCACAGTAGAATTTCTTTCACAATTGGAGTCAGTCTACTCAAACCCTGCTACTGCTTTGTCAACTAAGCTTATACCATATTCAGAATCCTTTGTGTCATTTCAGTGATTTTCGCAACAGCTTCGGTAGATGCCATTTCAAGAAACCACTTTCTTTGCTCATTGGTGAGGAGCAACTCCTTATCCGTTAACATTTTATCATGAGATTTCAGCAATTCAAATAAGATAATAATGAAAAAGTTTGAAATATTGCAAGAGCTACCAAAATGCAACAGAGAAACACAAAGTGAGCAAATCCTGTTGGAAAATGGTACCAGCACTCTTGCTCAAAGTGGGGTTACCACAAATCTTCAACTTGTAAAAACCACAATATCTGCAAAGCACAAATGAGATAGGTTTTTGTTATAATTTATATTATTAATGAAGACTGATAGGAAAGCTATTTAGAATTCACAAACTTTTGAATTGACTGGATTTTAAACATAATCATTTTATGGCATTCTTGTAAGTCACAGACACTTTCCTGATGTTAGCCAACAATCTTTTGGCAGCCTTTTTTGTGCAAAAACAAGACCTTGTTATCCTGTTCTAGTTATCTATTGCTGTGTGGCTAAGTACTCTGAAACTTTGTGGCTCAGCGCAATGCCAATCACTTATATGCTCACAAATAGAGTAGGACTTGACTGGGGCAGCCAGTTTCTGATCCACCAGGCTTCAAAGGGAGGCGTTTCAGCTGGAGCTTGGAAGATCTGCCCTCAGCATGGCATGCTCACGTGGCCAGGGATATGGGCTTGTTTCTCTCCACGTGGACCTCCCTGTAGCCTGCTTGGGGCTTCTTCAGAGCCTGATAGCCAGCCTCTATGAGCGATCATCCTGAACAACAGGAAAATGGAGACTGCCAGTTTGATAAAGTCTGAGCCAGAAATTGACATAGCATCACTGCCACTGCATTCTATTTGTCAAGAAGTCATAGAGCCCAGATTCAAGGAAAGAGCCCTGACCCCCACCATTGGATAGAAACCATGTCAAAGAATTTGGAAGACGTGTTTTAAAGTACATCTCTCAAAGCTCCCTGCATTCAGCGCTGGAGCCAAGATGTGACTGCAGGCTAATCTGATACTGAAGTCCATTTCACAAATACTAAAAGTGACTTAAAGAGAAATACAGAAATTTTAAGTAATTTGCCCAGGGGAAAATGGTAAGTGAATGTGGTCTTTAAATTAGCTCTCATGAAACGATTCATATGATAAGGTGGACCAAAACATGGCAGTGTATATTTAAATTTTGATGCTTTCTATCAATGACCTGGGTGCAACTGCAAATAAATTGTGGCATAGAGCCATAGTTTTAGCACTGTGGTCCACTACTATGAGCTAGAAAGGCACACAGCGAGGTTGGTTAAACAGTAAAAATCATAATCTTCCTAGCTAAATGATATTCAAGTTAAATCCTTTCCAAACCATCTGTTTCTAAGCAAACAATGCCTCTTTTGCATACATACATGTTATTTGGATTTGGATTGATTAGCTGCTTGTACTGTTCTGCAGTTTCAGCATACTGCTACGGTGGGTGAGGTCAGGTGTGGAGTAATGATCGGGTATCTATAGGGGATCCTCTTAAGGATATTTGGCTCCTGTGCAAGACAGTTTGCACAAAGCGTAATTTTACATAATGTCCAAAAAACTGTATAAGAAAAAAGAAGCTGAGAATTTGGTCACGTTAATAAAATTAGTGGGTTTGAGAGCTCATTATGACTCTGAGCTTCCTAGCAGCTGAGGGAGAAAGCTTTTATTAGAAACAAAAATATTTTAAAACGTGGGTCACTATTCTGTATCCATCTCACCAACGGTTTGTCCTTTCTTTGTGCACTAAAATCATATTAAAACTGTAGTAACCTAGAATTGATCCAATTATACTATTTAATAGAATTACTATTGATTTTGTTTAAAAAGTTTAAAATCTTAAAGAAAATACAAACTTTGAACTGAGGTAAGGGGAAGGTTTCACTAGTTTTTTGTTGTTGTTGTTGTTGTTGTTTTCTGTTTATTTCTTTATTTCTACAGGGGTGGCAGGACAAAGAGAAAAAATCACAAGCAGGGTTTGCACTGTCAGCACAGAGCTCGATTCAGGGCTCAAACCCACAGAACATGAGATTATGACCTGAGCTGAAATCAAGAGTCAGACACTTAACTGACTGAGTCACCCAGGTGCCCCACAGTGTAATTTTACATTAGACAAAATTTAGTGAAAAGCCCTTTGGAATAGTCTCCTTACCCACCCACAGTGGGGTCTGGGTGATAGAGTCAACAATAATTAATAATATTTATTCAGGTATTTATCGAGTGACTATTATAAGCTGAAGAAGTATATCAATTTGTTAAGCACCTCTTCTGGAAACATTGCCTGCCTTCTAGCCAGGTAGATATTATTCCTCGTATGCAGAGAAAACAGAGATGCATATCTCTGTTAAGGGCTTTCCATACTTCCTTCCTTCAAGAAATGTTTTGTAAGGTAGCATTGGTTTAACTATATTAAAAAAATAATTTTGGAACGTTTAAAATGGTTTGTATGTTTAAAATGACTTGTAATGGCACAAGTCAAGTTAAGGGGCTTAAGGGAGCTATTCAGAGCACTGCAACTTTAGAAAGGTAGGCTGTAAAGTAAGCTAGGTCTTAATCTAGAACCCAGCAGTATTTTTGTTTTGACTTTACATAACACTGCTCTTCTACCACAGGGCAGGGAGTAAGTGAGAGCAGAGAAATGCCAGTGCAGGAAGGGGAACATGGGATGGATGTGACAGCCAGTGATTTAGGATAGAGAGGAGAAAGGAGTATTGTGTATGTGCGGGAAACAGTCTTTTTCCGATTCTCCCCTCTTAGAGGACACTGTTTTCCACCACCCCATGAGTCCAGAGCCTTCTATGATTATGTCCTGTGTCTTACCTTGGAGGGACTTCTCAGAGCAGCCAGATCAAGTCCGATGGCCTTGTCTACCTACGTGAGTGTCCTATGGATATTGTGTCCCCTTCAGTAACACGAAAGCCTCAGCAGGCAGTAGTATTGCAGCTTTGCCCACATTATCCACCCCTTGAGCTCATATATTACCTCCTGCAAGGATTACTTTGCTCCTGGTTTATTGCTTGTATTGCTATTCCCCTAGGAAAGCTATTCTCCCTTTCCCCTCCCCTTTCCTTTGGAAGAAGAACCAGGACATCATAATTTCGTGTATTCCTGCAACTTCCAGTATGCTTACCCCACATATTAAGTATTCACTGAGTGGAACTGTGAGAAGCAGTACACAGCTAACAGAGTATTTGAAGACTTTTGTGGCTTTTTCATCTTACTATTCTCTCAGCAGCAAAATGTGAGGATTTCCATAATGTTTCAAAGTGATTTCACTTTAAAAATATTATTCGATACTCACAACAACCCTGTGAGGCAAACCATAATGGTGATATCTATATTATACAGAGAGGAAACTGAATCCTAGCATGGTTAATTAATTTGGCCAAGTTCCCATAGCTACCTTACAAAACATTTCTTGAAGGTAGGAAGAATGGAAAGAATGAGATACAGTTAAGACTTGAGAACAGGTCTCTCTAACTGCATGTTCAGTGTTCTTTCCAATATACTACTTTGTCACTCCACTGACATTGGTTAAACTATATTTAAAAAAAAAGATTTGGAATGTTTAGAATTGTTTGTATGTTTAAAATGACTTGTAATAGCACAAGTCAAGTCATTGGTGGTGGGAGGGCAAGGAAAAGAAAATATAATGTTTTTTGTTATTTTAATTTTTGTAGGAGATAAAGTGTCTCAGAGACCATAGGTGGGGCAAGCCAGACGGGTCATATTTCTGATGACTTGGAAAGTATATGCTGTCACCCCCTCAAAAGTAGCATTGTTGTAATCATTGTTGCTGCGTCCTCTGCTTATTAAATCAGTCTTTGAAGGACAAATTTTCAAAATTTGCATATATTTCCCTCATTAAAAGTCTTAAAGAATATAAGGTGAACAGAACCTATAAGCCATTTCTGATCTTTCCCCCTATCTTAGCTCTATGAATAGAATTGTCTCTTCCCTAAGCTTTAATCAGTGTCTCACTGAGTAAGTAGTGATAATCAAACAGATTTTTAATACTTTAACCCATTATATTTAATTGGCCTCTTTAAGTTACAGAAATAAATAGAAACGGATGAACCTTTAAATCCCCTGGTACTAGATGCTGTTTACCTGATTCACTTCAATGAATCAACTTCCCAATCCAACTCTACTCCCTATGGAAAATAAAATAAAATAAAACCTTGCAATTAAATGTATGGTGCTGGATCATTTCTTGCTGGCAATAATTATATGGGAGAATTTAGAATCTCATCAGAAGGTTTAATTTGGAGTAATAAACCTTCTAGCTAATCTTATACCTAAAGTCAACGGTCCCGCTCTAATGTTGATGATAATGTGGAAGTCTAAAATAACAGACTGAATGAAAGATAACCATCACGCTAAATTATTTCTGTGCATGAGTATAACACACACTCTCCGGGAGACTATATTTTCAGAGTTGGGAAAAGAGAATTTGTTTTGTTTTGGATGTCACAAGTATTACTCAAGGCACAGGGCCAATCTTGAAGAGGTAGAATGATAGAACTTTAGTAGTCTGAGACTGATGGCATTACAGGTAGAAAAGATAGCAGAAGCCAAGTCAGCAAGGTGGGAGACCATCTGAGAATAGTAATGAGATCTATATGACTCAAATATTTGAAGGAAAGATGAATGGAGGAGAAGGCAAGCCTTCTCCCTCTATACTTTTAGAAGGTTGCCTGAGGTGTGTCACAGATTTGGCTGCAGGGCTGAAATGCCTTGGGTGTTGTTTTTTTTTTTTTTTTTTTTTTTTTGAATAGCAGGAAATAATTACAAGTAGCCCCATTGGGGAAGGCCATGAATAGATCTGTACTTTACACAGAGCCACTGTGGCTGTAGAATATAACATGAGCTGGAGAAGATAAAAACTGGAGGTGTTGAGGAAGCTGTTGCCATTATCTAAGGGAGAGGTAGTGAGACTGGAGCTTAGACGTTTTGAAGTAAGGATGTAGAAGGCTATCTCTCATAGTATGGAGTTCACATTGTAGAGCAACGGTTTATGGAAACTGAAAAAAATGGAACTAGAGAATGATTAAAATTTCGAAGAGAAAGATAATGGAGGAGGAGGAGAAAGACCAAGATGAAAAAACGAGGGCCCCACCAGTGATTCAGGACAGTGCTTTGGCACCTGTGCAGAGATGTCGTGCCGGCAGCTGCCACTGCCGTGCTGGTCCTCACGAAAGGTGGGCCTAGTTGTTACCAACCATTAAGAGACTAGAAGAAAGCTGTGAAACCAAGGCTGTACAGAATTTGGGAACGAGAAGGGAGGAAAAAATGGTGTTACTTTAAGAAACGTCTAAATGAAAGGGGAAGATAGAACAGGAGGGAACTCTAAGCTTCCAGTTTCTCAAGAGCTAGAAAGAGAAAAAAGCTTTTCACTATGAGTTCTGGAAAGAGAAGAGGTGAATAGATTAGGAAAGTGGGAGGCCAATTATAATAAAAAAGAAAAACTAGGAATTTTTAAAGACCTCGATGTTAAGATTTGAAGTATGCTGTTGAAGAATTTGATTGTGATTTTAAATAATTTTTAGCAGATGTTTGACAGTGAAATCTTGGAGAACAATAAACTAATGTGGCTGAAGCATGAGGGAGAAGCAGGGTTGCACAGTGGACTTGATTGCTGTGTTGATTGCTTCCTGAGTTCTATTGTTTAACTGCGCATTTGGGATTTGTGTATGAGAGTAAGAGAATGAAAAAAAAAAAAACAGGGATGGGAACTAACATGTACTAAACATTAAACTTGCTTTATAGGCTGGGCATTTGTATGAAGACTGTTGTACAGACTATCCCATTTAATCTTGACAGGACTAAGAGCAGGTTATCACGTTTTAGAGCTGAAAATTGTGCTCAGAAATGTTAAGTCACTTTCCTGAGGTTATGCTGCTAATATTTCCCAGAGCTATAATGATATTAGGTCAGTAATCAGAGTATTTATTCAACTCACAAATATCAGTGAGTTCAGATTATGAACCAGGTGGTGCACAGGGCTCTGCAGAAGAAACCATCTTTGCCCTTACAATAATCGATCCTCTTGGAGGGACACCTGGAGAGGAAAGTCTGCCCTTTGATTATGCTGAGGTGAGGTTGACAGTTAAGATACATGATACAGATATGGCAGTGGAAGACTATGTTTTGAAAGAATCTTCTTTCTAAAAGAAAGGTTATTTGCAACTATGACTCTGCAGTCTCAGAACTTGAAACGTTGCCCCCCTGCCCCTCTGTGTTCAATCTTCATGTTCAGTTTGATTTCATTGACTCTTTTCCTTCTCCACCTCTCCGCTCACCAGCCCCTACATCTGAATACCTCTGTGCTCTGTGCCTTTGCAGATGCTGTTCCTTTTGCCTGGGATCTCCTATCCCCACTTGGTGTTCTGGCACACTCCTAGCCCCACCTTTAGCCTCAGCCTTCTCCTCCTTTGAGACCTTCCCTGACACCCCCAGGAAGGTATAGATGGCTCTCTGAGCATCACTCACCCTCTATGCAGAAATATGGTTAAAATTTGGCCCCATGGTAGAGTATTTACATTTCTTCCTCCAACAGTCTTGAATTCAGGAATCACAGATTTCTATCCTATGCCTAGCATATGGAAAGCACTGGGGAATATATGTGGGAGAAATGGCTGGGCAAGTTGATAAAGGGACGTATCTTTTTAATATCCATAAAGGCGCAAATATTTGCTTGGTAGCATTGTGGGAATGTTTCTCCAAGTGTCATGACCACATTTGTTTTGCATTTTAGTCTATTACCATAATAATGACTCTCTATTTGCAGCTTATGCATTTGAAAATAAATTGCCTTGCCTAGGAAATAGGGGGAGGGAATGCTATTAAATGACCATAATTGTTGTTACTTTAATAGTCACCTGTATATTGTGAAATCTGAACAGAAAAATTCATCTGAAAGACTTGAAATGCTTAGTCCATTGTTGAGTATGCTTTCTTGGTGGAATGATATTTTACAGAAAATATTTCCCTATTCCACTAAACTATATTTTATTTAACAAGAGCATAAATACATTCTGAGGTGGGCTTAAAAAGTAGGAGAGCTAGTCAAATGCCAAAAAATTATCCCAGGTCTGGAGCTAAAACTACACAAAGAAAACAATAATGCATTGAGGAAAAGGACTGTGCTGTGATTTCTTTCTTGCACACATATGCACACACAAGCCGTTTAGAATTTCCTCCTTTGCTCCAGAAACTTTGCCAACTCCCATCTCACCTATTCCTTAAGGTTCACCTAATCGATGAAGGTTCCCTCATTTTCTCTTAGCCAGTACTTGTTATTTACACATCCATTTATTTTATCATACTTTCTCCTAGGTCTATAATTTATATTAACTGGTGAACCATTCCAAGTCAGGGACATTGTCTTGTCTACCCTTGTATTCCCTAGTGCCCGGTATGTTGCTTGCTCCATAGAAAGTACTCAAGAAATATTAAAGTGACATACCCCGACCTTGGTTCTAATGAGTGGAAATTAACTCAACAGTGATAAGTTTTCTGATATTATACTATATTATATATTGGATTAGTAATAAGAAAACAAGACGTATTATATTTTAAATTCCTTGGAATTGAACCATGCTATATTTAGCATTATACTGCTGTTATTACATTTGTAAGAATAAGATTGCTACCTGTACTATATACAACTATAAAGACTAAAATATTATCAATACTATAAAAATAACTTTTTTCCTCTCATTTTTTGAACCTCCCGTGTTGCTATTTTAGTTGGTAAGTGAATTTTATTCTCATATAATATATATCAGAAAAGATAGAATTTTGTTTTTAAGTATTTAAGAATTACATTCTTGCGGCACCTGGGTGGCTCTGTCTGTTAAGCATCCCACTCTTGATCTCAGCTCGGGTCAGGATCTCACAGTTGGTGAGATCAAGCCCCACTTTAGGCTCTGCACTGACAATGCAGAGCCTGTTTGGAATCCTCTCTCTCCCTTTCTCTCTGCCCCTCCCTTGTTTTTGTGCTCTCTCTCAAAAATAAATGAATAATTTTTTTAAAAAAATTAAAAAAGAATTATTCTCTTTTATTAAGTGTCTGCTATATGATGGGCATTTTGTAAAAATTATTTTTTAATTTTCACAAGAACACTGCAAGACATAGGAAATATGGAATAGCATGGAAGTTAGACAAAAGCTTAAGTCAGATTACAAGGGAACTTTCAAGCCCTTTATGTGGGCAAAGTTGTCAAGCTTTATCTTGATGATAATGAGAAGATATTCAAGGATTTTAAGTAGAAAAGCAATATGATCTGATATTTCAACACAAAAACTACAAAAAAAGAAAAAAAAAAACTGGTGTGTCTGTTACTGAAAGGTCATTTTTTTCTCCATTTGTGCCCCTATATGATGATTTCATATTTTTTATATTTTCTAATTATATGTGAAAAAAATCATTTTATTAACATTGAGGAATAAATAGAGAGTTACACAAATCTCCCACATGGGTAATTCCAATTAATTTAATTTAGATACTCTGTCTCAAGGAAGTACATAACTGTCCATCCCGGAAGTGTAGCCTGCCCATAGTGACTTCCTTCCGAGGATGGTGTGAGAGGGGGCATGGAGGAGAGAGTCCTGTTCCAGTGGAAAATCTGGTAAACCCCACTTCACCCAGGTGATCAGGGTCAGCATCAACAGTGATAAGTCATGTTGACAAGCACGTACCTTTGGAATCCTGTGAGTAGAAAGGCACTTTACCTCTATGGTCTTCTTTCCTCAAACCTGTAACCCATTTCTGACTATGAAAAATATCAGACAGGGGCACTTGGGTGGCTTAATTGGTTAAGAGTCTGGCTTCAGCTCAGGTCATAAAACTCACGGTTCATGAGTTCAAGCCCCGCGTCAGGCTCTGTGCTGACAGCTCAGAGCCTGGAGTGTACTTTGGATTCTGTGTCTCCCTCTCTCTCTGTTCTGCCCCGGCTCGCATTTTGTCTCTCTCTTACCCTCTTTCTCAAAAATATAGATTAAAGAATTAAAAGAAAAATAAAAATAGCATCTAAGCCAAATCAAAGGATATTTTATAAAGTACCTGACAGTACTCCTGAATATTGCTAAGGTCATCCTGAATAAGGAAGGCCTAAGAAATTGGCATAGCCAAGAGAAACCTAAGGAGTCATGACAACTGAATTTAATGTGGTGTCATAGATGAGTTCCTGGGGCAGGAAAAGGACCTTAGGTAAAAACCAAAAAATGCTGAACAAAAAATAGATTTTAGTTAGTATTAATACATAAATATTGGCTCATTTATTGTAAGAAATGTATCATTCTAATATAAGATTTCAGTAATAGAAGAAACTGAGGCTGAACACTCTACTCTCCTTGCAATTCTCCTGTAAATCTTAAACTATTCTAAAACTAAGTCTGTTTTAAAAAGGGGAATTACACTAAGGACTGCTACACTGAAACTTTACTAAATGCTACGTAGTGATTCATTAATGGGTGAGAGAATGGAAATTACTACTAAGAAAAACAAAATAGCTTTTTGAAGTTTGGCTGTAGAATATTTTTGAAATATGTCTTATTTCCTGACAGGAACTTCAGTTTTCTTGATGCCAGGCCAGGGACTTTTGTTCAAGGGACACTTTGACCTTGTGAAATGAGCACTAGACCGAGAGTCTGTCCTCTTCAGTTTGTGACTCTGAGTAAGTTTCGTTTGCAATTTATCTGTAAAATTGAGGTGGAAATCTCAGTCCATTTTTTAAGTGATATTATGTCAAAGAGTAGACCTGAGGAGCACCACATCTAATCTCAAAGAGAATTTGAGGCAAGTAATTTGAAAACATACATATAGAATTTCAAATTGTACAGAACTTTGGAGAGGTTAAAGGAAATCTTCCAGACTTCACCATCAACATATCTCACAGACATCTTACTGAAGCATTGTGAATTCCAAACCTATCATTGTTATTCCAAATATAATCCTTTCTTGGACTCTTAAACTATCTTATGTCTCATTTTCCTTATGTCAGTTTTACACTTCAGAATTTGTTAAACTGCAATGGAGAGGAATGCCATGTTAACTCCAATTTAAGAAGACCATACAGCCTACTAGGAATTAGGACTTTTCCCTTCCAACTTATTCCCCAGTTACTTCTAAGATGCACCCTGGGGCTCACACATGCTTAAAGCAAGTCACTCAGATTTGCTGCTCTGACTGTGTACCCTCTGATGCCTCTTTCCCACAAGATGGCAACCCCAATGGACTGAGAGCTTTCTTACTATGGATTGCCACTGATATTTGTTTTCTTCCTTACTTGCTCCAGTTAAAGGATGCAGAACATCCCCAAAAGACAAAGCTCAGGTTATACTTTTAATAATATTTTACTGAAGACTGACCATAATAGAAAAGAAGAGTAAAAACTACAACCTTAGCCCAACACAAGACATATGTTGGGGTCCCTTTTCTACCTAGATTTCTTCCTCACTGCTTCTTTCCCCAGGTTTATTGAAATATAATTGACACATATATTTATTTTTTTAAATAGTAATTTTCTGCCTCACTTCTGGCTTGCCTTTAGGGTCTGGGCCTAGCTTTCTACTTTCTTCTGCAAGAATCCTAGACATTTCAATATCTCAGAATGTAGGTCAAACTAACCCCAGGTACCAAAAGAAGGTGATTTTTCTTTATCTTAATGCAAAGCCTTCTATATTAGCTTGTTAGGGTTACCATAATAAAATACTGCAGACTGGGTGGCTTAAACAACAGAAATTTATTTTCTCACAGTTCTTGAGGCTAGAAGTCCTAGATCAAGGTATTGGAAGGTTTGGCTTCTTCTGAAGTTCTCTCCTTCACTTCTAGGTGGCCACCTTCTTTCTGTGTTCTCACATGGCCATCCCTCCATCTGTGTTATTTTCTTCTCTTCCTATAAAGATACAGTCATATAATGTCAAAGCCCCCCCCCAATGACCTCATTTAACCTGATTACCTTTTTTAACACCGTGTCTCTAAATAGAGTCACATTCTGAGGTACTAGGAATTAAGGCTTCATCACATGAATTTCATGCAGTACACAATTTAGCTCAGAACATCTCCCTTCATTTTTAAAATTATTCTGTTTTTAAATGTTTGTTTATTTTTGAGAGAGAGGGAGACAGAGTGGGGGGCAGAGAGAAAGGGAGACACAGAATCCAAAGCAGGCTCCAGGCTCTGAGCTGTCAGCGCAGAGCCCCACACAGGGCTCAAACCCAAGAACCTCGATATCGTGACCTGACCCGAAGTTAGACACTTAACCAACTGAGCCATCCAGGCTCCCCAGAACATCCCCTTTCTGAGTGCCTATTGTCTGCCATAGAACTGAGCTCTTCCTAGGATGACTGATGGTAGGAATATCCATTCCCTTCAAGGATTACCTTATTCCTATGCAATGGAGTATATTATAGCTTCATAGTTTCAATTAGAAGAAAAAATGATATGGTAGAAATGTATAACTCTGTTCATTATACCACTCAAACTGGATTTTAGTTAAGCTACAATACATTTAAGCCTATTTCTTTTTAATTTCTCCATTTTAAAGGTTCATAACATCTCCAGGGCACTTCTTCACAGTTGAACTCATCATGTAATATTGCAATTATCTGCTTATTTACATGGTTTCACAAGTAGACCATGAGGTACTTGAATGGGACTCTGTTTTACAAATCATGAAGCACCTGTTACAGGGCCTAACACACAACAGGTACAGAGTAGCTGCTTAGTGGGGTGGTAACATTACATTTACTTAATGTTTCATTCAACAAACATGTATTGAGTGTCATCTCATTACCAGACAGCATGATAATTATAGGAGAAAAAGCAATTTATTCATTACCTGTCCTAACTTCATCAAATCAACCCCAGATGAGCAGGTAGGTATTATCTCCCTCTTTTATATCTGTATTTCCTTACAGAGCCAGAATTGTCATACATATCACAATACAGTCAGAGTGGCACAACAGACAGAACCATGAAATTAGAACCAGAATGTTGGTGACCTGGTCTAGCTCAACTATTAATTTCTCTAAATACTAGTCTCTCCATCCATACAAACTAAAGAACTGGCTGCATTTTTGGTGGTTTCCACTTTAGACATTCTGTATTATACAGAAAAGGTGGACCTTATTATGAGATCAAGTACTTGAGCAATTTCATCTACGTCACCTGACTGAGGGTCGGATGCTAAACGCTGAAATGCAGAGTGATTCTTACAATAGACTGGTGCCCAGCAGGAGTACACAGTCTTTGTTATTCTCTTAATTGAAGTCATTTCACAATTTTAGTTCAGTCATTTGTTTCATGCCTGAGTGACTTATAATAACTCTATTTGCTATTCTCAAAATAGGAGCAAAGAAGAGAAACAAACAAAAAACCCTCGTCTGCTTATCCTATTGAACAATCCGCTCTTATTATCTACCAGAAAGAATCAAAGGCTACATTATTTTTTAAGTTGCAGCCACAACTTTTATATTGCAATTTTGTATAAAATGCTTATAAATTTTAAGGTGGAGCAGTACAACCCAGATTCCAGGATTTCCTCCATCAGCTCTGAGCTTGACCAGGGTTCCTTCCTTCAGATCTTAGGGCCCCGGTGGTCTGGAGACCCTCAGCTGAACTGGCGAACACCTACCATGTAGAAACCTGATCTCAAAGAGATTCTGAGGGGATACACATTGTTTGGTGTCAAGGAAAAAGCATGAGTTCTGAGAGTGGAGAGACATGGTTCCAACTTAAGAAAAGAGAGAGGACTATAAGTCATCATTTTCTGAGAGATTTTCAATAGTCCAGAATATTACCACTGTGGAGTTTTACAGATAAACCCCTGACATTCATATCCTGACCCTCCATATAGCAAGTTGATCCAGAAAAGTCCATGTTATAAGTTGTTTGTCAGTGGTATACAATCAACTGGATTAAACAAAAAAAAAATCTTTACTATTTTATTTGAAAATAACTTCAAACCTATTATGGAAAAGTTACAAGAAACAAATAGTAAAACATTACTCTTTTTTTAAAGATTTTATTTTATTTTTTAATGTTTATTTTTGAGAGAGAGAAACAGAGATAGAGTGTGAGCAGGGGAGGGGCAGAGAGAGAGGGAAACACAGAATCTGAAGCAGGCTCCAGGTTCCAAGCTGTTAGTACAGAGCTTGACACAGGGCTCAAATCCACATGTGAGATCATGACCTGAGCAAAAGTCAGACACTTAACCTAATCGACTGAGCCACCCAGGAGCACCAACAATATTGTTTTGTTTTTAAATATTTATTTATTATTTTGAGAGAGAGAACGTGAGCAGGGGAGGGGTAGACTAAGAGAATTCCAAGCAGGCTCTGCACTGTCTGGGTAGAGCCTGATGTAGGGTTTGGACTCATGAAACGTGAGATCATGACCTAAGCCTAAACCAAGAGTCAGGTGCTTAACCAATGGAGCCATGCACCCGCCCTAGTAAAACGATACTTTTTATCCAAGATTACCTATTGTTAATATTTTGCTCTATAATTTCTGTACACTTTCTGGATTGTTTAAGGGAAGATTAGACAAATTAGAGACCTTTAAACCTAATGACATTCGTATATATTTTCTTAAGAATTGGAAGATCCTCTTAGATAGCTACCGTGTATTTATCAACTTCAGTACATTTAACATTGATACAATATTTTATTCAGTCTACTCTGTGGTCAATTGACCCAAATATGTCCTGATAGTGTTTTTTTTCTTTCCTCAATACAATATTCAGTTTTGTAGGGTATTATATTTAACTGTCACGTTTCTTTACTTTCTTTTATCTGGAATATTCCAACTGCCTTTTGTTTTCCATTGAT
This sequence comes from Paguma larvata, assembly GCA_030068075.1. NCBI lineage: Eukaryota > Metazoa > Chordata > Mammalia > Carnivora > Viverridae > Paguma > Paguma larvata. The sequence continues at coordinate 49,481,629 of CM057831.1, forward strand.
TTTTTCAAAATTTACATTTTAAAAGAATAGAGCCCATTTATAGTTTATCTGATGTTTCCTTATGGTTAGATTCAGGTTTTGCAAGATGTTTTGTCCTTCTCCAAATGTCACATTGAGAGGCATACAGTGTTCTCAATGGTGATATTCATTTTGATCACTTTGAGTGTTGTCATATTTTCCTCACTATATAATTGCTATTCTCTTCTCTTGCAACTAATAAGTAGTCTATTCGGAGATTCCTTAAGACCATGAAAATACTTTGCTCCTCATCAGAATTTGCCCCTAGGTTTAGCATCCTTTGGTGCTTTTTTCCTGATACATATCTTCTTTTCCATGACGGGTGCAAACTGCTGATTTTCCAACTCTGACATTCCACCTACTTTTAGCAGTGGGTACCTATCATTCTGTTGTGGACAAAGACCTTTCCTTCTCTCCTTATCTGTTGTTGAAACCTAAATTCAGATTTCTATCACTAGAAAGGCCAATACTCAAGAGAGGAGCTTTGAGTGGAAAGATATGTGTTTTAGTCAGGAGGCCAGCCATCTGGGGAAGAGGTGGACTCTTGTCCAAAGGCCAACTTGAGGTTTCCATCTGGCCCAGGAGGTTTTTTTTAAAGGAGTTTAGGGTAATTAATCAATAAGGGGAACAAAAGGATATGTAACATTTCTTGATTACATGCAGACTTGATGGTACCAGCTACAGACATTATCTCAGTGCTCAGAGGTTGTGCAAGGAGGTCTGGTTCCTTAGTGCCTGTGGATTGTGCAGAGGTGCTTTTTTTCTTTGTAGGAAAAAAGGCATGATCTATAATACACAAAGAAAGTTGAACCAATCATGTAGGGTAAGGTGTTTGCTAAAGATTAGACTACTAGGTTGGTTGGTATGACCTAGGTGACTTTACATCTATCTATATCTATCTATCTATCTATCTATCTATCTATCTATCACCTATCTATTTAATCTATCATCTCTTCATCTATCATCTATCTACCTACCTACCTACCTACCTACCTACCTATCAGCTGTCTCCTATCACCTATCACCTAGCTAGCTAGTTATCTCTAATGGATTGGAATTTAAGGGCTATCTTCCTCCAAAGTTCACTGTATTTTTCACTTATATAAGGTTGCTGATTTTTTTTTTTAAAAAGGAAAGAACCTAGTCAGTTCACAAGCTGACTCTTTCATTTACCTGGTAATTATATCATTAATATGGTAATTAATATGTAATATGTGCCAGCAAGTGACTTTGTGCCGGAGATTGTATTTTCAAGGATTTCACATTCTAGGGAAACAAACATATAAGTATGCTAGAAAACAAGTTACTGTAATCCTGTGTTTTACTAAAGCTCAATTAAAATATATGACCCTTACACTGTTATGGCTAACTTAATATGACAATATTGATAACTCAAAATGGGTTGAAGATCACATCCATAATCTCAGTAGATAAATACCAAAATTCAGTCAAACCTGTCCTTCAGGTCATTTTTCCAGAAAATAAATTGTGTTTGATACTAAAAGGTTAAGAGTAAAACGATAGGGTAAATATAAAGCAAAGCCCTCCCCATTTATATGTGTAATATTTTCTGTTTTAATCTTTCTTTCAAAAGACTAATATGAGCATGGTGCTAAGGAGGAAACAATGTCTTTCTGTCTCTCTCTGGAAATGCATTCAGAAAGAAAAGTTCTGAATAAAATACATGAATGCTAAACATGTGTTCTTTAGTAGGCTTTTATGCTGGTAAACCAGTAAAACCTTATATTTATCTTGATAATCCACATATTAGGAATTCTTTTTTATGAAAGGGGTAAATAGCTAGGAATTGGACACATACATTTTAGGGGCATTGTTTCTGAAAAGTTGAAACAGGAGGTTTCCTTGAGAGTTTCCAGCTGTGGTCTTCATTACTCTTCCCATCCCACCTGCCTGAAGTTATCTAATGGCTTAGAATATTGGTGGATAGGGTAGGATCTAGGGAAATGGGGAGGAAACTAGCACATACTAAGTAATTCTTAAATATAGGCTTAATTGTGGTTCATTTTATAACCATGTAAGATAGATATTTGTACCCATTACATAGACGATGAATCTGAGGTTCAGAGAAAGAAGTGATTTGGCAAAGAGTATGACTTTGCTCACTTCCTGCCAGATCTCTGGCTCTCTTCGCTGCAGAGGTGTCTGGTGCCTAGTGCACAAGTCCAGGGTAGCTAACTGTTAACTCTTATGCAACTTTCTTGCCAAGACTCCAGGACCATCTGTAGAAAACAGCCTATATGCTGATGAAGGTTGTGAAGAGGCATCTGTCCAATCCTAGAGAAATCCCTATTCCAAGACATAAAAATGACAGTGTGCATTTTGCATTATGCTTTTCAAGCTGCCTTCACATCCATTACCTAATTTGATCAGCAATGAATTTCATTAAGAGGAAAATATTTTTATTAAATAATTAACTAATTTGCTTTCATTATACTAATGGACGGGAGCAGAGCTAAGAGAATAACATCAAATTCCACCAGCTAAAGCCCTGACTGGGAAATTTGTTCTCTTGCTTTTGAACTTCTTTTTGAGCTCTCTCAAAGCAGTCATTAAGTTGTGCTGTGTGTGATGTGTTGAGGCACTCCTCCCCTGTTGCCATTCAGGTGCAGCTTGCCACTTGGTAATTGGACCAGTGTCTACATATGGATCTTGACAGATCTATCTTCGTAACACTGTGGCACTTTATCTCAACGAACAAATAGACTGGCAACCAGTTTAGATATCCAAGGGCTAATCTCTTTTGGAAGCAGCTTCTTGGTAGAATCTGTCAGGAGGTAGATGGCATTGCCATTTGAGAGTTGAGTCACCTTCTGTAAAGTGCTGTGTTTTCTCCAAGTGTGTCCATAAAATACTGGCATACAAGAATGGTATAAAGAATTCACTTACTTATTTTCATGCAGATGATATTTGTGATTTGGCAAACATTTCTTTTGTTTTCATTGAAATAGAAAAAAGAAAAAAGAAGGAAATGAAAAGGAAATATGGATACTTTCTGTGGTTAGAGATTTATTTTGACACTTTACCCACATACCAAATGTCATGAAATCTGTTTTAAAATGCCCATTTAAAAGCCATTTGGGGTGTGCCTGGGTAGCTCAGTTGGTTAAGCATCCAACTCTTAATGTTGGCTCAGATCATGATCTCACGGTGTAATGGGACCAAGGTTCACACAGAGAGTCATGACATCGAGGCTTTTCTTTCCAGGAAGCAATTTTATTCGTGCCTGGATGGGCCCAGTGGGTTCATACCCAAGAAACTGAGCCCCAAGCATAGCAGGGTGTAGCCTTTTGTACAATTTCTACTTCTTTGTTTCCCATACATGGTAACATACAGACATATGGTCTGGTTGGGCTGTCTGTGGTACAGCATCGTGAGGAATGTTATGTACTTGCACATAGCTAGGCTGTCTTCCCTTGTCTTGAGGTTTTCACCACATTCCTTAAGGAGGGGCTCTCCCACAATGGTAGTGAGATAGAGCTCTGCATTGGGTTCTGCACTGGACACGGGGCCTGCTTATGATTCTGTCCTCCCTGTCTCTATCAAAATAAATAAGTAAACATAAAAAAAATAAAAGCCGTTTGGTTTTTAAAATGTTACAGCAGAAGATTGGGTAACTGTTCTAGCATAGACTTAATGATAGATGAGTTCAACATAGTACAAGATTGATGGGAGCAATACAACTTTGTGGATCCAGAACCTTATTTAGCATGTTTAGTGACGATGGAGTTCTTTGATATTTGAGTCACATAAACCAAGTTTATTTTTGATAATCTGAAAAACTCATGTTAGCAGCCACATCTGGATCCTTAGAGGGCTAGACTTGCAAAGTGACTAAAATTTTCATGCTAGCTAGACAGGGCACGGACATCTTCTATGAATAATGCTTGCTATCTATAGGCATTTTAAAAAGAATCTTTGGATTAATAATTTCCCTTTATTAGATTTTGACAGAATACTTTTGTTATATTTCTTCCAACAGAGTAGAATGGTAGTCTATTTCATGTGCTGATTGTAGTATCAGAGAATATCTGAATTCTAGTTCTTCTTCTGCCGGCTATTTTTTGATTCTAAGCAAGCCCCTTAAACCATCTTAACTTCAGTTTCTGTAGAACATAGATAGTAATATGATATCCTTTATAGACATTTTCAAAAACTTAGAGATAAAATTTATTATAGAGAAGGAAATGTTTTTACTCTACCCTTCCAGATTCTTTTGGCTAGTCTATTAACTAAAGTGACATTAAATACATTACCAGTAAGAAAAAAATTCAATTTCGTATGTATGGGAGTCTCACAAAGACATGAGAGGCTCCAAGACAGGCAGTTGAGGTTTATATGCTATCCTGAGCTAAGAGAAGTGGGTACAGCTCTGCGGTTTCAGAGTAGAGGAAGAAATTCACAGAAGATAGGAAGAACATGTTTTGTAAAGAGACCTTTATGATGCCATGCAGAGACAATGGGACACAGAGAGGAATTTGAACAAACAGGCCCTGAGGATCTCTCCCACCTGATGTCACCTAGTTCCTACTCTTTATAATTATCTCCCATATTTGCTCTCTTCTTGGACCAGGCCCTCTCACTAAATTCTAAGAGATAGTTCAGAGGGAGATAAAAAGCTCCTCCTGAGACTTTTGGGCCTTAGTTGTCTTTGGCTCAAAATAATCCACGTGTCATATGGCACAATTAGGGGGACTTGTTCTGAAACCTTTCAGTATAAAACATCTGCTCCAGAGCTTAGCACATATTAGGCATTCAAAAAATAATGACTATCACCACCACCATTACAGCTACCATCATCATCACTATCACCTTAAAAGGTTTGCTCTAATTTTAGACATATCTTTATTAGATTTACAAGTTCTACCTTCCTGGTTTAACTTGGTGGAATTCTGCCCCATTAGGCAACTTCTGCTAACCTAAAGCATTATGCGTGGGCTTTATAAACCTCTCAGAGGTAAATATATCACCTAATTATAGGGAAGTATATGTAAGTATTTATTATATATATCCAAAGATTAAGAGGAAAAAACAGAGCCCTACAGTGTGAACTTATGCTATTGATGTTCTCTTATAGTATATCTAATGTGACCAAAATCTAGACATTCGCTTTAGAAAAAATACTAGAGTAGCTACCATTTATAAACTCCTTCTGCCTACTATGCATGCTACCTCATTTTACTCTTCACAAAAGCCCTGAAAGTTAGATTGTGATTTCACTTGTATGGATTAAAAAAAACAGGGTTAGGCAAAGTTAATTAATTTTTTTTAACTTTACACAATTAAAGACTACCTGATGTGGAATTCAAACCGTGGGACAATTGAACGATAATGCCTATGAATGTTTGTGACACTCTACCTCTCAGAAAACACAAACCACTAAATATCAAGGTAGGTAGTTAATAAAAGGCCCTCACTTTGAACTCTGTATTCCAAAGAGGCTTCATTTCTGTTTGATATCAAGCTGTGTTGAGCCTTCACACCTTTTGCATTATCAACTCTGTGTGAAATAGAGACTCTGGGCTAAATCGTAGACTTAGAGCAGAGATCTAATTCTATAAGGTTGATAACTTTAGTTTTACTCCAAGACTGGCCGAACTTAATACTCTTGACATTTTTTCATTATATCATTACCCAACTAATGGCAACAGAGGGGAGGAATATAATCTTTCTCAAGTAATCATTGAATATGACTTTGTTGCAAAAGAGTTAATATTTCAGTTAACATAATGACCACTGTTCTCATGCCTTTATATTGACTCTTCTTCATACCAAAGAGCCAGAATTACAGTGAGGTATTTTTATTTTCTGTGGCCTGGCAAACTAGTAATATTTCACACATGGGAATTTTCTTTCCAGGTCTTAAAATACAATTTTATGAATATAGCATCATTTTAATAATAAATCCAGACCCTGGGGTGACTAGTCTACTTTCTCAAACACAGGATAGTTTGTAAAGTTACTGAATTAAAAATCTATAGTAAACATGGCATTTCCCTCTGGGATAACTAAAAGTGAGTTTCTCTGATCTTACTAAGGTTTGAGCAGAGTACAAAGCATGTCTAGACAAAATTATAAAAGATCATCTAATATTTTCAGTGAGCAAGACACTGTGCTCAGGACTGGGGATTCAAGAGATAAATGATGTTCAGCCCTTGATATTAAAGAAGCCATAGTCTAATGAACGTAAAAATTAATTACAAGGCAGTGTAATGATTGATATGATAAAGATAGTTTGGGATGCGGTGGAAGAGGGCAGGAGGGAATGAGCATGAGTTTGGAATTAGATACATTTGGTTTGAGGCCCTTTTGAAAAGTCCAAATACAGTAAATATATAACAATTGACTATGTGAATGTAGGAGTAAGCAACACTTTAAGACTGTTTTGCGGTGTTGTTATTTATATTAAGTAATATGTTGAGAAATTAATAATTTAATTAGAGTAGCAGCTAGCATTTGTTGAGCAATTAATATGTATCAGGTGATGAAGGAGCATAAGGCAAGCTGAGGTTGAAGCATAAACTAGCACATCCCTCCCCCCAACGTAGGATATATGTGATACTCCTCAGGCACTCCTGGTTGCCCAAGAACAAAAGGAAGGCCAGAAAACAAATGGTTAACTGACAGAGATTGCAGTCATTCAGGACGTGGGTCTCCATTAGTTTACAAATATCTTAGTAATTTACAAGAAAAAGGCAATCTTATCAATAGCCTAATCTCCAGAAACCTATAGACTCAGTTTCCTGGAGCCCCAAAATCATCCTCCCCTCCATAGTGATATGGGAACAAGGGCAAGAAGGAAGTGGCAAGTAGCATTGAATTTCTTTATAACCTGCAGGCCATTGACAAGTACAGAGTATAACATTTCTCTAGGAAACCCCTACTGTCCTGATGTTAATGCCTTCCTAGGGGGTGGACAAACAACCTTAGTTTGACAATAAAAAGGCCTCAGGGCTCTTAGGAGTACTCTTTAGCATATCAAAGTCCTTCTAGAAGCCTCCCTTTTGCCATTACCTCCCACAACTTCATAGTATATAACCAGTCATTCTTGACAACCCCAAGGCAGCTCTTTCTACCCTGGGTCCTGTCCCCATGCTTAATAAAAATCATCTTTTTTGCACCAAAGATATCTTCAAGAATTCTTTCTTGGCCATCAACTCCAGATCCCTGCCACTCCAAAACCCTGTCATCAGGTACTGTACCATGGGCTTTATGCACATGATATTAAGTTGTGATAACAGCCCTTTAGCTGTAGGTGTAATTCCTGTTCAGCTCAATGTTGAATAGCAATTAAGAAGGGAAGCTGGAAATTGAACCCATGTCTGCCTGAGTCCAGCCTGGACGTGACACAAGTGGTGTTCCCCTGCAGAACTTCAGATGGTTAGAGGTACGGGTTGTCTCTCTGATGATGCTGCAAGGAAGTTTTGGTGACTTGAGAACAAGGTTACTGAATTAGAGCTTGAGGACACTTCTCATGAAAACAGGTTTCAAAATTGAATCACCAGGTCAAATTCAAACTTTGCCACTTGCTCACTGTGTATCGCTAAGGTATATGCTATTCATCCTTTCTCAACATCTGTAAAAGAAATGATCACAAGACAAACTGAACATAAATACTTGAAGGATTAAAATAAAACATACTGAAACACCTATTCCAAGTTTGGTACATAGTAGGTGGCTTGTTGACATTTGTTTCCTTTCTTACCACCTACTTTTTTTCTAAAGAGAGTCCAGAAAAAGAGAACTCACCACCTGTTTCCTTGAGTGTGCCTGGGGTTTTCAAGCAGAATTTCTCAAATTCATTGTAAGCAGGAATCACTTGAGCATTTTGTTAAAATGCAGATTCTGATTCAGGAGGACTGGGGTAGTTTCTAATAAGATTCCAGGAGACACTAATGCTGTTCTTCCTTGATTGCACTTTCATCCTCAAGATTTGTATTCTTTGAATTTTTCTTCTTGTGTGTTGTATTACGTACTTCCAGCTCCAAGTCAATTTTTTCCTGCTTTGCTTTCATACCAAACAAAGAACAGCTGTTTTCACAGTCACAGGTAGTGGAGATATTGGATACTTTCCCAACACACAGAGTGTTATTATTTGGAAGAATAATTGAACAGGAGCAAAAACCTATATAAACAACTGTGCTAATACTAGTGAGCATTCCTACACTGCTTTAGAGTCGACAGCGTGCTATCTAAAATATTATCTCAGTTGATTCAGCTGTTCAACAGATATTCTTTGTGAGTCTCTGTCCAGGGCAATGAGGAAATTAACAAAATAAACTAGTCTGAGGTAGAACTTCATGATGTTCATAGAGTAGCAGGAAAGAAAGAGGAAATTCAGTGACCACAGGATCAGGTTCACAATGTCTAGAGCGGAAGTATGCAAATTTGTGTAGTGTTATAGAGGAGGGTATTCCTATTTTCAGTGGTGAGGAAAGGGTCAGGGAAGGTTTTCCAGAAGGAATTACATCTTCACCATCCCAGTCATCCTCGTGATCATTTCCATTGTGTTTGTCCGTCATTGCCATCATCTTTACCACCATCAAATAGCATTTGTTAAGAACTTGATTAACAAATAAGGAGTGGTATGCAAGGCATATTATATGCATCATCTCAAACAACCCTCCTCATGAGTTGGATTCCTGTTTTACAGATGAGGGAATTATGCTTAGGGAAGTTAAACAACGCACATATTATTAAAAGCAGGGCCTGTAATTTAAACCTGGACATTTTCACCAAAGCACATATTCTTAAATACCATACTATAACCACCTCAGTTAATTTTATTTGATAGATAAACACAACAATCTTTATGCATACGGCAGATAAGTTAATGCTTTCAGTTTTAAGGCTGAGAACCCTGATGTCCATATAAATTAAATTATTTTTTCCAAATAATTGGGTAAACGGTGAGGGCCAGGTTGAACTGAATATTTCTAACTAGAATCCTATATTTTTCTATCACATTTCACAGATACTGAGATAGGAGTAGAGTAGGCAAATTATTAGGTGCATGTACACCTGCATTCAAATCATACATCTGCATGCCATAGAAACAATTCCCTTCATTTCATAGCCTACAAGTCTATCAATATTCTGCTTTTGTTTCAGAGCCCTAGCATTAGTAATAGCACAACTGATATTTATCTTTGGTTCTATTTTCCGTTTGAGTTTATTTATCTTGCTTTTCTTGATTTCTGGGAAAGATTTTAACATTATTAACTATATATCTGTTAGTTACACTCTGAAGAAGTCCTACTGAGTAATCATCTTCTTTCACCTTCTAGAAGCTAGAGAAGAAACTGTTTATTAGTTTTTGAGAGAGAGCATGAGGGAGGTGCAGAACAGAGAGAGAGGAGGACAAAGGATCCTAAGTGGGCACTGCACTGACAGCAGAAAGCCTGATGCAGGGCTCAAACTCATGAATCACAAGATCATGACCTGAGCTGAAGTTGGATGCTCAACCGACTGAGCCGCCCAAGCACCCTAGAGACTCTTAAAATAATTTTTGGCAGGGGTGTTCCTGGGTGACTCAGTTGATTAAGCATCCAACTCTTGATTTCAGCTCAAGTCAGGATCTCTGTGTGTTGGGCTCTGCACTGACTGCATGATGCCTGCTTGTTATTCTCTCTCTCTCTCTCTCTCTCTCTCTCTCTTTCTCTGTCACTCCCTCCATCAATATAAATAAATAAACTTTAAATAAAGAATTATTGACTGGGCAGAGATGTTTGTCTTTAGCTTAGAAAGGCATTATTGTCTGTATCTCTTAGTTCCTTTTTCTTCCTTCTCTCAGTCTTGCATACTCTCATTTGCTGTCCTTTTACCTTTTGCTCTCACTCTGTCTTTTATCCTTTCATCCTTGCCTTCTTCCCTTCTGTCTCTCCACCCTCACTCTGTCTCTTCTGAGTTTAAGATGTAAACAGTATACTGTATTAAATTTTTATGATGGATTTTTTGCATTTATAATTGCACTATGACTACAAGGTATCGTGAAGAACTGGGTTTGCTGTTGACTTAGAACCAGGTAATATTTTACCTTCACCCACTGTCGACTTGGTGATTCTGGGCAAATTAAAGTCTCTTTGCCTTAACTTACTCAGATGTAAAATGGAGAGAATAATACCTTTCTCATAGTATAGATGAAAACAAAATATTGCCTGAACCGGAAAGTAGGTACAAAATGAAATTCCCCCTTTAACTCAAGAAAATATAGAGAAATTTCGATTTAGACATGCTGTTGGGCATTTTTTTTTTGTCTTTGTCTTCATAAGTTGGCATGGCTCTGTCTTGTACCAGACTGTAGAATTTCCATTGACAGAGATTGCTTCTCATATTTTTGTCCTAATAGCCCAGCCTAATGCTTTATGTGATAGGTGCTCAATAAGTAGGATATTTGTTGAATGGAGTCAGGAGATACACTATATCAAGCCAGGGATGCAAACTTTATTGTCATATAAGCTGTTACCCCCTTTTTAATTATGGTCCCAAAGCAGTCTTTCTTATAAAGAAAGCATCCAGGTTGGTCTCTCTGCCAGTGAGGGGTTTTTGGCAGCATTTCCCTCTAAACTGGAGAGTAGAAAAAAAGACTGCTTAACCAGCTGCCACCAACTTCTTAGAAAACTTGGATATTTAGGCAATTATAGATTTCCCGTGGTGTTCCCCAATGCTCTTTTCAAGGATTTTTTTTTTTAAATCAACTGAACAAAAGTCTTGTAAAAATAGCTCAGCACAGAAACTCTAGCTCACAAAAATGCAGAAGATCATGGTGATGTATTTCTTCTCTGGAAGTTCTTCTGCATTGCCTTTGAGACACTGCTGCCCTCTCCTGATGTACTGATATCCCCAATGCCCCTGCCCACTCTGTCCAGAATCCTACGACTCTACATCCACTCCTTGAACAAACCTGTCCCTCCCTATGCTTCCGTAGTCACACAGACATCCACAGCTGATAGTTCTCAAATGTCTATACCTCCGATCTGACCATTCAGCTCAGTTGTACACATCTACCATCTCTTAAGTATTTTATGGCTGTCTCATACAGCACTTGAGCCCATCACAGGAATGAACTTACAATCTCCTCATAAACTTGGTCTCCTTTTATATTTGCTCCCTCAGTGAATGGAATAAACAGCCTCTTTATCCTCATGACCACCTTGTAAATAAATATTAGCACTGCCATTAAGCTGGTGAGGAAACTAAAACTGGAAGAAATCATGCAGCTAGAAAGTGAAAGAGCTGGCCTGCACTTCGAGATCATTCTCCTCCAAAGACTGTGTCTCTTCTGATCAGCTTTGCCAAAAAAGAAAGAATAGGGAGGAATAGGACAAAATGTTGACTCATTATGTAGAGGCAATTGTAAGATACCCCAACTGGTGTCTCAAGAAGCACTTAAACGAACATAATCTTGCTTCCTTAGACCACCACATCTGCTCGGTATAAAGTATAAATTGAATAACTTAATGCAATTTTTTAAGTAGCTGAATTTATCTTATTATTTTATTTTATTTTAAAATTATATGATGATATTCCTTGAAATTACATATATGAGTAATCTCTCCCTCGGCCATTGCTGAAACAAAGTCCTAGTAGAAAATAATTGCCTAATTCTAGGATGGTGACACACAAACTAATGGGAGAGGAAGTGACAAGTTGACCTTGTAGTCTAGAATACGTATTTGAGAACTTTTTATGAGCAAAACCATTTTGGGCTTATATGCAAGTTATAGATAAAGTAGCTAAAGGGTTCCAGTGTTGTTTGTAAAGATAAGCCAGTTTAAAAAATGCACAGTAATCCCTTTTTTTGTCATTGCCTAGATCCTCAGTGCTGTTAAGGTTATATGTCCTAGAGTCATCTTTACGTGGTACACTTACAGGGAAGGATTATTGTTAGGGCTTGATTTTTGTTAAAGGTTTGTCTATGTTAAGAGAGTCTCTTACCTGTTGAAGTGATGATTTATGTTTAGGAAACTTTTCTACTGTCTAGGACTGCTGTAACAATATTTATTTAAAACATCAAATACCTATTTTTTAAAATGTTTTTATTGAGAAAGTCTTAGGAAATAACTCTCAAGGTCCAAATGAATTTTATGTAATATAGAAAGTAATTCTGGCCAATACTTGCTCTGCATGATCAAGAATAGGTAGAAGGACGCCTGTCAAGAAGAGAGGAACTGCCAGACACCCAGATGGTTCTTCTCGGAGTCATAATGGATATCCATTGCCAGAAAAATTTTCTTAGCTTTGCAGACCAATGAGCTTTGCAGCTCAATGGTGCTACAGAGTGACTTTGTCTCCCCAAATTCATATATTAAAACTAATCTCCAATGTGAGAGTATTTGGAGGTATGGCATTTTGGAAGTCTGTCCTCATAAATAGAATTAGTACCCTTATAAAATAGGGTCCAGAGAAATACTTTGCCGCCTTTTCCATGTGAGGACATCATGGAAAAAAGGGCTATGAACTAGTAAATGGGCCCATACTAGATAATGAATCTTGATCTTGATCTTCCCAGGATACAGAAGTATAAGAAATCTATATCTGTTGTTGATATGTTACTCAGTCCATGGTATTCTCTTATAGCTGTCTGAATATACTAAGAGAAATGAGAAGTATATGGGAAGTCAGGCAGATTTTGATTTGAATTCCATTCTATACCTCTTCCTAACTGATAAACTTAGACAAATCAAATAATCTTAGTTTCTACATTAACAACAACAGCAGATGTCATAAGTATATTTCAGTTGAAGAGTAGTTAAGGCTTAAATACTTGTTGCTATTGCTATGACTGAGTTCATGTAAGAAACCTAGAAGAGCATAACTATTATATCGGTATTGCTCTGTCAAGTTCACATTGACCAAGCTTGATAGATTGCTATAAAAAACAATCAAAGTATTAAAAGGAGGTTTATAATTTAAGTAATCAAAAGTCATTTCCTTTTATGCAAAGCGTGTTCTTTCCCAGTATGAAATGATGACAGGAGCCAGATTAGCAAACACACGTAAATTAGCGAGCATCCTAACAAAGCAAGACTACCACTGAGTCCCCAGTCCTAGAGAAATGAACATTTATGTTCATACAAAGATTTACACTCAAATGTTCATGGCAGATATATTCATATTAGCCAAAAATAAAAACAGTACAAATATTCATAAACTTGTGAGTAGAATTTATAAACAAAATTGGTATATATAGACAATAGAAAACTATTCACCAATTAAAATTAATTAACTATTAATATACATTATGCTAAATTAATGAGTCCCAGACCTAAAAACAAATTTTATGATTCCATTAATATGAAATTCTACAAAGGGGAAAGCCATAGTGATAGAAATTAGGTCAATGGTTGTCAGAGACTAGAGATGGAGAGGAAAGATGTTGACTCAAAAAGGCATAAAAGAAAGTTTGGGGATGTGGAAATAGATGTAAATATCTTATATAATGATTGCCATTACAGTAAGTACTGTATAATTTGTCAAAATATATCAAGTTGCACACTTACAATTGGTGAATGTTATTATATGTAAATTATATTTCAATAAAGCTGATTAAAGAAAAAAAAAGAAACAAAAAACAAAATATGTTGAAAATTTCAAGCGACTCTTTTCAGTCAAACCCCAAATTATATTATTCCCCATTTTTCTGTGGATCAGATTGCGCTAACATTAGCTGATCTAACCAATACACAGAATCTCCCTTACATCAGATCTCATCCCAGAGTGTCCTTCTCCCTGCCTAGATAGTGTTATCTCCATTTTACTGGTGAGGAAACTAAAACTTTATGAAATTGTGTAGCTAGGATGTAAAAGAGCTAGTCTTCAATACCAGATGATTCCACTCCAAAATCTAGGTCTCTTTCAGTAAGTTTTATCAGAGAGTAAAAAAAAAAAAAAAAAAAGAGAGAAAAGGAAATTTGCTAGAATAACAACAACAATGACACACAAACACGCAAGAAATGCCTTAGGAGTAACAGAAAATGGTGGACTTAACCATAGTTAGTCCTTTTGTGATTTTAGATGCTCCACAAGTAGAAAGCCTTTTGTCTTCTTTGTAATGAATGGTGTTGGCAAAAACCTTTCTCCTCTTCTTCCTGGGAACAGAGCTAAACTATATTTCCCAGTGTCCTTTGCACTTTGAATGGGCATGTGACTAGTTGTAACTTATAGAATATGAGTAGAAGTGATATATACCACTTATAGGCATGATCATAAGAATCTTTCCACATGGTTCTCTATGATTTTTGCTGCTTTCATCGTGGAGAAGGAGGTGGTCCCAAGGGCAAACGTGGGAGTTATGAACTGAAGATGTTAGAACTAACATAGTCTTGGTTCATGAGTGAACGTGTAGAGAAGAGCCCCTCTCTTCAACATCACTTCAACACACACACACACACTGCCACATTGTTTTCCTACCAAACTGGAACCAGTCCTTAAATATGAGCAACAAACTTCTAATACATTGACCTAACAACACTTATAGACCTATTTGTGGCAATAATCTAGTCTAGTTAGTGTATTAGGCTAGAGGCAATCTAGAGCTTAGCATCATAGCAGGCTGAGTAGTCTGCTCTGTATTTTCATTAATCCCATCCCAAATCTCAGATCTTATTACTTCAATTTCAAATTACAGTCAATTTTGTATATTCTGCACATAGGAAAGCAGATAGTTTGTCCTAAAACCCAGACATAGCTGGTCTTTGGTGCCCATCTGAGTAGAAAAAAATAATCCCAGGACTGTCATGCTAGCTTTGTGAAGTAAAACTGTTTCAAGGAAGTATAGAAGAGCCATTTACCCTAATAAAGATTTATTCTTAAACTCAAGCTCTATCTCCTAGAAAATCAGATCAAATCAATGTCTTCAATTTGGTCACTCCTATTAGTAATTCTCTTCCTAGGAAAGGGCACATAAAACATGAAGGGTTTGGATGCTGAGGAGCCCAGAGTTTCCCTGAGACAATTCTCACATCATCCAGATACAATTTTTCTTTCCTTGGACACTGTCCAGATATGCACTGCTAACATTGGTTTTCCTCTTTCTGCATTTTTCTGAGCTGCCATTGCTAACAACCTATTTTCTCTTGACATATATATATTTTTTTCTTCTTTAGCTTAGCTAATAACAATGAGTCAAGTCTTGTTCTAGCTTGGGAACTATTCATTTTCCTTAAGAATACTATTCATATTTCTAAACCCATCCATTATATGTTGATTTTATCAGTCACAGATTGAGAGTTCTCTAGAGATACTCAGGCATTATTCAGCCAGTGACTCATTCCAACTCACCAATATATAGATAAAAAACAAAACAAGGTAAAAGCACAAGCCTTTCCTCTTTCAGAATTTGTGTTATAGAAATAATCAGCTAAATTATTTGCTTATGTTTTATTTCATTAGATAATGTGGTATATAAGCACGAGCCAGTTAGGTTGAGGTTCAAATACTTGCATAAAACCTACTGAGGATACGCAACTTGCATCAATTTGTTTAACCATCTCACCTATAAAATAGGAAAATAAATACCATATGGTTTGGTATATGTGTTAAGTGTGCTAATTCCCTCTGTTCTCGATCCAGCATAGGACAGGCAACATTGTGTTTCTCAGCCCTGTAGGTATATCACATTCTACAGTGTAAATACCTACATTCACTTGTAAGGCATTTCTATCTAGAGAGTTCTCAAGTATCAGGTGGGATGTCTGATGAAATGACCTATTGAAATCACTTGCAAACCTGAGGGCCTGATTGGCTTTTGATAAGTCATACACAAATGTATCAAGTATGGAAGCAACATATAGTGATAAACTTGCCAGAGTTTTTGGATTGTGAATGACATTGCTTACTTACCTGTGATTCAAAAGCCAATGGGTAAGGGACAAGATACTTTAAGGCCTGGTTCAAGTCCATGATGCAAACAAAAATAATTACTTTCTTATTTACTGAATTTAATAATGTAATGCTTTAATTCTCCTTATAGAATTAAAGGCTCTGTATAAAAGAGAGAATCTTTGGAACTTATCATTGAATCTCACAAAGAGCTGAAATTTTAATTAACAATAAAGAAAAACTGTTGATCAGACTACCTGATAATAAATCAGACTAAGTACATAGAAAGTTTCCTAATCTTAGAAGTATATAAGTAGAGGCTGGTTGACAGTCTCTCAGTTTAAAAATGTAGACATCTCGATTAGAAAGTATAATGTCAATTTTTAGCAAGACTGGAATGTACTAATTATGTGACCTTGTGAAAGTCACTTAGTCACTGTGAATTTGGTGTTTAGTATAAATGAGGCAGATGCATGCATGATACCTACCTTAGAGGATTGTTATAAGAAATAGAAATATCTATAAGGTACACAGAGTGGAAAGAAAAATGTGGTGGCAGTAGTTATTTAAAAAGAAACTCCTACACTGAATTGGGCCACTCAGAAAACCCACTGCCTTTAGGATCCTTTTGTCTGAAATAATGGCAATGTCATACGCTCTGTGGTGTTTTGGGGTGCATCAAACAGATTATACCAATGAAATTGCTTTGTAAACTGTAAATAGTCTGCAAACATAAATAATTTATGCAGTATAAATATCACTTTAATTTTTATCATTGTCCTTTTCAATTCTAAATTCGTAACTCTGAATATAAAGGAAACAAAAGAATCATTGAATCATGAGTGAAAATGATTAATTATTTTTCCTCCAGATTACTCTTCTTTTATAAAAATTTACTCCGCGAACTATTAAATTATTTACAAAGAAAGAGAAGAAAGGATGGGAGGAAGGAAGGAGGGCAGTAGGGGAGGGAGGGAAGGGAGGGAGGAAAAGTTTACTGGCTTTCTCTCACTCTGCTGTCCATCCACTTCTCAAGGACTCTTTCACACTGTAATCATCATGAGCATGCTAGGTCACTACTGATCATCTATTGAAAAAGTCTCCATTTAATAATCATATCACAATTCCCCTGGCATGTTCTACTGTCAGTGTCAGCTAAGTCATGCTCCACCCCCACCCAGTATAGATATTCTGCTGTTCCAGACTTTGGCAGTTTGTTTGTTTGTTTCAGTTAACTTTTGTTTTCCATCAGTGTTGGCCTTTTTTTAGTGCTTTATCTCCTTACTAGAATTATTGTTTTTATATATGAAGACAATTTCAGTATCCTCTGTGTGGTCTCATGGAAGCCTTAGTGGATGCTATCATGAATACATTAGTAGTCAAACAGTTTTATTTCCTATGACATTTAACATATGTTCGATTTCCCAAAGCTTTAAAAAGTGGATATTATAATATTATAATAAAAGAGAACAATAGGAAAAAGCAACTTATTTGTGCAAGAGTCAGTCTCAATACCTGGGCCCTAATATATTAATTAATATAAGAAAAAATTAGTATGAAAAAACAACTTACCAACAAGTGAGTGATAAACATGGAAATTTTGAATACCCTTGTCCTGACTTCAGATCCCTCATTCAATTAAGGACTGTTCTGCAGATCCTCACTGTGTGATAGTCATCTTTGGAATTTTTATCCCAGAATAGATAAATAAGTTTAAAAAGACCCAAACAGCTATGTGAAAAATTGAAAGAAAAAAATTCCTCAAGACTGAGAAATTATGTAGGATACTTTGAAATATGAAGTCTTCTCAAATGAGGAGTTTACTTCTCTGCTTAAGAAGGAGGAAGAGAGTGGGGAAGAGGAGGAAGAAGAGAAGAAAGAAGAGGAGGCAGGGTCTCCACAGAGAAAATTTAAGAGTACAACTTCATTACTAGAAACCTCAAATGTGAAGAGTCAACATTCCTTAAGCAAGGAATGAAAACAGAACAACAACAACAAAGAAATAAAAAAAAAACAAAAAAATCAAAAAGAAAGAAAACAGAACAGAAAGCCATAGACATCTTTTATTGTCTCTCCACATGGACTGCTCTATTAAACTTTAGTCTGTAGAGCTTTTATGCCTTATTATCTAGCATAAAACAAGATAGCAGTCTATCAGTCAGTTTATCCATTAATCCATCCACCTATTCTATAATCACACATTGACTGAGAATCAGTTGTATGCTAGGCATTATACAACATGCCCAAACTTATTGGACAGGCATTATACAATATCCCCAAACTTATTGGACAATGGAAAACTACTTTGTTTTGAATTTTTATTTTGTTATCATGGAGCAATGACTAATATTTCATAGGACATGCTTTGGAAATTAAACTGCAAATGCTGAGAGACCACTAGATGATTACAAACAGGGGGGGCAGATTGTGAACAGATTTAACTTGTAGAAAAAATACTCTTGCATCTAGGCAAGGGAAAAGTTGAAGAGTCTATACCTTAGTCCAGATAAGGAACAAGGAAATCTTGCACTATGGTACTGGTATTTGAAGAAAAGAAAATACAAATAGCTTATTGTTTTCCAGAACATCTAGTAGGGGCAGACTATATAGAAGCTGAGGAGGACCCGAAGCAAAATAAGATAAAATATAATGTGTGCATTTGGACACATTGGATTCGAGGATCTTTGGGTATGAATGACTAGTTGGATATCCTAGCATTGTGCTTACGGCGTCTTTCATGTTTAGGTAGAAGTGACAACTATGATAGTAGATGATCTTTTTCAGTGTTATAAAGGCAATAACATAGCTACTTGATAATTTTGCAGAACACAGGTTCTGATTAAGGAGTCTACCTTGTTGTATGTTGGGCAACCATGACATAAATAGTGTCTCCAGCTGTTCCTTGGTACAGGTACTCTATGAAACTCACCTGCCTCTCCTTCCAAAGGCAACCATGACATAAATAGTGTCTCCAGCTGTTCCTTGGTACAGGTACTCTATGAAACTCACCTGCCTCTCCTTCCAAAGGCACAAGAGGAAAAAGAGCTAATACATCACTTAACTACTCAAAAAAAAAAAAAAAAAAAGACAGAAAGGAAAAAAGAAAGAAAGAAGGAAGGAAGGAAGAAAGAAAGAAAGAAAGAAAGAAAGAAAGAAAGAAAGAAGAGAAAGAAAGAAAGAAAGAGAGGAAGAAAGAAAGAAAGAAAGAGAGAGAGAGAAAGAAGGAAGGAAGGTAAAAGAAAAAACAGTTCAATGGAAAATTCTTTTTATGAGGCTTAAAACATTCCATCTCCAGGGGTTCAGGTTCTACTGATTTTTTATAAGACTATCTTAGAAATAATTTATACAAACTATAAAGTTTAGGGAAGAAAGAAAAATAAGAAAAAGATGTTTATTGGCAAAGACTCCTTCGAGGCTTTTTTTTTTTTTTTTTTTTTTTTTTTTTTAGTGACATGTAAAACCTGTTTTGGAAACATCATATTTTGCAATGAATTCAGATTTAAAACAACTGTTTTATGTTAACTATAAAGATAAATTTTATTTCCTTAATCTTTCACCTGGGGAATGAGTTAAGTAAAACTGGGCATCAAAAAATAACAGGACTATTTGACTGTTAGTTTAGCTTCCTTATCTTTTAGTGAATGCCTCTGACTGCAATTTATTGTGGTGGCAGAGAAAGGAGAGGGGTGTGGTACATGACACAGGAGCAGCCAGTTACATGGACAGAGCAGTCTTCTTGGCCTTCAGTATCTTTTTGCAGTAGTGGAATTACTTTCATTTCTATTCTGGTTTTGCCACCAACTAGCTACCTGACCTTAGTAAGGTGATTTCATTTCTCATTCCTCTAAATCTCACTCCCTGATGGGTAAAATCAAGGATTGAACTAAAAAGTCTCCTTCCAGGTTTATACTGTATAATTTCAACTTAACAAATTTTCTTTCCATTATGTTTTTCTTTATGTAAATAGTCCAGAAAATTGGTTTAGAAAAAAATCTGATAAAAGAAAAGTACACATGTAATATTAAGGGGAAGAAAAACTTCCCAATTCCTGACATTTTTCAGTCAGAGCACAGATCTCTCCCCTATGTGAAACTATGGATTACATATTTTTTTCGTAATAGTAATAACTCAGTGTAAAGTGGTAGTGACTCAAAATACCCATCCTGGTTGAATTTCTTCTTAAACTTCAATTATATTTTTGATTATTATAATTGTTGAATGGCGTCTCTCCAATGCTAGAGTATAGAGATCTTTATTACAGAGTCCCTGCCTGTATTTTTTCCACCTCTGTCATTAATGAAAAAATTCTAGTTAAATAAAACAAACAGACATACTTTTTGTCTGATTCTAGTTCATGCCGTGTGACTCCTAATTCTTAAAATATCTTGGCTTCTCTTTTGATATCTTCAGGAGTCGTATTGTGGCATTAGAAAATACTATAGGCCCCCTCCAAGGGTTTGTTTTCTTCTTCCCTATCCTCTGTTAACTGCATGCTTATTGTTTACAGCAGAATGGAAGGCTCGCAGTGAAATTCTTGATTGTACTGTATCACTGTATAAGGGCAGTTGAAGATATGAATGTTCTTTAAGTCCTTTAGAATTAATGTCTGTCATAGCAAAGGACAATTACTTGAGAACACTTGATAGGAGCTATAAATAAATACCAACATTGAATCCCCTTCTAAGGATTTTACTTCAAATTTTCCAAGCAAAATTTGTTTCACTTTTAATACTAGAAAATAACTGCTGAGTCAGGACAGTTGATGGGGTAGGAAGAAACTCACTGGGGGGTGGGAGAGGGAGAGGGAAGAGAAAATATCCTATAAATTCTGATCGACATGATAACTAGCACAACAGGTAAAAGTTGGAGAGTCGTAGCTATGGAGGTTGAGAGAAATGACCATTCTCTTTCCCCAAGAACCCTAGCCAACTGGGTAATAAATGAATCATAGCTGGTGGCTGGAAGGAATGTTCTCATATATATTTTACTGAGAGAGTTCTGTCTATCTGAGAGAGCATATATTATTGAAAATATTTTTTATAGAAATCTGCAGCCTCTACATTTATACATCAAAGCTAAGTAGTAGGGGGTGGGGGGGGGGAAGAAGTCAGTCTTAATTCTGAGAGAAGACAGGCAAAATAAAAAACAAAATTAACTTGGAAAAATAATAACGGTCTCTCAGATCACAATATATTTTTTTCTTTCCACATGCAGCTTTTACTTGGGGTTAATGGAATTTATTCATGCTCTCTGGTCTGAAAATCCTTCTTCCACACAAGCCAGATTTCTCAGTGGTGCTGAACTGCATCAAATATTTAGTCTATATTCATTCACTACTTAAGTATCCTCTAGCAACAGTTTTTCTGGACATAATGGATGTTGTATACCCAGTGGAGATTTTGTAAGAAATTCTTATTCTGAATTTTTGTTCTATTTTCATACCTAACACTGTGTGATTACTTATTTCCTCTTGCTTATGTGTTGTTCGAAGAAATGAGCCTCTTTTTTAACTCTTTATGGGTCTCTAAGATTAACCACAGTGCCTGGCACCTAGGAGGGACTCAATATGTGCCCGTGCAGTGTATGCAGTGTTAAGATGCTGTACATAGCCCTTGTAGTTCTATTAGTTCTTATCATATGTAGAAGAAATATCTTTCCTTGGTATTGGGGACACAAATCTATAAGGTATGTTGATGATCCCCAAGAAAGAAAACAAACAAAAACCAGACAAAAAACAAACATATCAGGCACCTACAATCTATTAGATTATACCAGGGGATATCACATAAATTCTTTATTTAAATCCTCACAGCAATCTTGGCAGAGAGATATTATCACCCCGCCTTACAAATGAGGAAAAGTTAAGGCTCAGAAGTTTGGTTAACTTGCCATTGGTCTCTAAATTTATAAGTGGCTGAATCAAGGTGTGAATCACATGTGCTTCTTAGACTATGCTGAAACACAGCTCTAGAAGAAGTATGAGGGCGTGTGTGTGTGTGTGTGTGTGTGTGTGTGTGTGGCGAGAGAGAGAGAGAGAGAGAGAGAGAGAGAGAGAGAGAGAGAGATGTGTGTGTGATTAGAGAGAGACAGACAGAGAGAGGTATAGAGCTATATTTGGTGGAGTTCCTTGAGTGATTGTTTTGTTGTTGCACTTGGGGCCAGCCGCCCAGTGAATCCTATTCCTGATGCTGATCCACCACGCTCAAAATAAATGAGGCCATCTTAATGTATCTTCAGGTAGTCTTTGAAGTCATCTCCTTCCGATCAACTTCTGTAACACCAGGGAGGAAATGTTTAACTTTTTTTAACTTTATTTATTTATTTATTTTGAAAGAGAGAAACAGAGAGAGAGAGAGGCAGAGAGAGAGGGAGAGAGAGAGAGAGAGAGAGAGAGAGAGAGAGAGAGAGAGAATCCCAAGCCAGCTCTGGCTGTCAGCTCAGAGCCTGATGTGGGACTGGAACTCACAAACTGAGATCATGATCTGAGCCAAAATCAAGAGTTAGACTCTTAACCAACTGAGCCACCCAAGCACCCCCAGGGAGGAAATGTTTAGATGCTACCTAGTAGTATAGACATTCCTATAAATGTCTTATCTCCTGATTAGAGTGTGAAATTTCTCAGTATCCAGACCATGGCTAACCTATCTCTCTCTCTCCATCTTTCTTTCTTTTCTCTCTCTCTCTCTCCTCTTTCTTTCTTTCTTTCTTTCTTTCTTTCTTTCTTTCTTTCTTTCTTTCTTTCTTTCTCTTTCTTTCTTTCTTTCTTTTTTTCTTTCTTTCCTTCCTCCCTTCCTTCCTTCCTTACCTTCTTTCATTCTTTTTCTTTCTCTTTCCTTCTTTCTTTCTTCTTTTCTTCTTCCTTCCTTTCCCTTCCCTTTCTTTCTTTCTTTCTTTCTTTCTTTCTTTCTCTCTTTCTTTCTTTCTTTCTTTCTTTCTTTCTTTCTTTCTTTCTTTCCTTCCTTCCTTCCTTCCTTCCTTCCTTCCTTCCTTCCTTCCTCCCTCCCTCCCTCCCTCCCTCCCTTCCTACCTTCCTTCCTTGTTTCGAGAGAAAACAATGTCCAAACAGTGGAAGGGGAGAGAGAGAGAAAGAGAGAGAGAGAGAGAGAGAGAGAGAGAATCTCAAGCAGGATCCGTGCTGTCTGTGCAGAGCCTGATGCACAGATCAAACTCATGAACCATGAAATCATGACCTGAGCTGAAATCAAGAGTCGGCCACTTGACTGACTCAACCATCCAGGCATGCCAGCATGACTGACCTTTCTGAGTGAAATGGTCATATATATTTTTTCCTCTCTAGCCTTATGGCCTCAAAGCCCTTGTTACTATTTCTTCTAATATTCTTTTTTAATTGGCCTCTGACCTCTCTCCCATCTCCTTCACTCAACTACAGATCTGATCATGGCACTATTTCACTTAGAACTCTCCCAAATCCCCAACATATTCAAACAAAATCCACCCCTCACTCAGCATTTAAGGTGTGCTCAATGGTGCTGTGCCTTCCTCTGCTCTCACACATATGCTAACTCCCAACACACATGCTCTAAGTTCCAACCACTGATTGTTCTTTATTCAAAACAGCAATTCCATTCATTTAAGTTCCATCATTTTTGAGGTTGACTCAACCTACAATGTATCCTGTTTCCACCCCAAATTGGAAATATGCCTAAATATACCTCAGACTCCATCTTAAATATAACCTTTCCATGTTGCCTTCTCCAGTATTCTCAGAGTTGTTTCCTCAACACTCTGTAAACATCTTTATTCATCGACGATTACATTTACTGACAAAAACCACTTGTCTGTTTCTCTTAGTACATAATGTACTGTTTGACACTATTTTATCTGCTCAGTAATGTTTTTGAAAAAAAGAACGGACTGACTAGGGCCTAGACCTTTCCTCAGGTGTGATTAAGCCTAATATATGTGTTTTTTGTGGTTCTTAAAGAAAACAGGTATGTTTGGGAAATTATAATTCCATTCTTAATGCTAGACAAAAAGTTAACATTTCGATGATACTTATTTCTTATTCCATGTCTGGAAGAAGAAGAAACTGAGTTAAAGGAGAAAATGTTAATATTAGGAAAAATAGAAGAAAGAGGGATTAAAATAGATTTGAGTGCCAGTGCTGACATCACCATAAAGTTTTGAGTCATTGTAGAATCATTCATCATGCATAAAAAAAGGAAAGTAAAAATCAGTAATAGCAGTACAAAATAATAAATATCTCACTGGAATGGTTAGCATTTACATAAATTATCATCTTTAAAAAGGATTAGTAGAGAACTGGCCTCAAAATTTGAGCTGAGAAAATGTTTATCTTTCTTCTTGACTTTCCTTTGATTTACCTCTTCACTCTTTGTCTCCATTTCCCTGTGCCTTGCCTTCTTTAAGACACAGCTCAAGGATCACTTCCTTCCAAAAGTCTTTTTTTTTTTTTCTGGATAAATAAGGATGATACGTATCTTGGGGGATGGTGGAGTGGAGTTCTTCTTTGTATTTTCATAGACTCTATAATTCCTTCTATGATAGCAGCTTGTGCAGACCTAATAGCATATATTTCCCCCAAAATCCATGTGTCTTCCTTCCTAGGGAAGGGGGGCATCTTATATGTCTAGCAGAATTCTTAGTGAAAGGTACCTCCTTAGTGAATATATGTTAGATGTAACTAAAATCTGAGCCCCCAGAATGTATTTTATCTTTATGGAGACATTTATAGACTGTCTCAAATTCAACCTCTTGTTTCAGTATTTTGTCCTCACAGTATTCCCTGCAATACTCAGCAAAATGATGGTGTACAGTGGCTGAGCAGGCTTACTGAGCAGGGCTTCCTGATGGAAAGGAATCTATGGAGCCGTAATGAAAGTAGTCATTTTTTTTTTAAACTACCTAAGTAGCTTGCATTATTAATCATTTTATGTCATGCTTTTTAATGTTTTTTCCACTTTACAAATCAGAGTAGAATGTTGAATTTTTCCTTAAAAAGAATATGATAAAACAAGGTTTTAAAGATCTCTAGTCTTCCTCCACACACATAATTTGACACAACAAGCATTCGTTGCAGTTGTAAGAGGCAATTGCTATCATCCATAATCAAGTATGATTTTAAAGAATTAAGGGATGCTTAAACTAAAACAACAAAAGTAAATAATTCATCAATACAGAAACTAGGTTTTTCTTCAGAAAATCACCTACTGCTTTCCTAAGTTTTATTCCAAACTACCATGTCATTTTTCTCATATAAGTAATAGGCTCTCCCTCTCCCATGTCACAATTATTCACATTTGTATTCTCCTTAGTCATTAGCAGAGAGCTTTTATGAGTGTTTAGTCTTTGGAGTGAGATGAGGGATTGCTCTAGTTCCATTTCACAGATGAGGAATAGGAGTCTGACATAAAGTTATTTCCAGAAAATCACCATGAATTTAAAGGACAAAGCCAGGCTGGAAATCTCTCTTCAGATTATCTTGCTGAGGCCATAATAACTTTGCCAGTAAGTAAATGTCCTATTGTTTCTTCCCTAGCAATAGGAGCATGGCCACACAATTTTGAGATATGTGTTCAATCTTTCTCTCTACTTTGGAAGCTTGAAATATCCGTTTATCATTTTCCTTGATAGAATCATTGTCATATATGCCAATTATTATTATTATTACTATTTAATCATTTCCTATTACCACTATTGTGTAATCTCGTGAAAAAAAAGCTCAAATAGTAATTATTATCTTAAGATAATATCCATTATTTTATAAACATTTGGCTAACATTTGCTAATGTAATACATATGCAGAGATGAAAATCCAGGGATAACCTTCAAGGAAGTAATTTGATGCCTCGATGGCAAGTTAATATAGTCTAGTGTAACCATCTCTTTCATTTAGTAATGGCTCCGGTTGCATTGTGTGAAGAATTATGAGGATATATCTAGCCTTGATAAAAATGATGCCGTGATCAACTAGTAATGTCTGCAATGAGGAAAGGAGGAGAAATGGGTGCACATAGATTAAAAATGCCCAGTGTAATGTACAATATTTCTTTGAATTAGCTTAGTGTTTTTGTTTTATTTTTCAAGATGAAAATATATGTGTATTTTAGATTTTATAAATAATCTGTTCTCATTGAATAAAAATAAAACTATATAAGCTATGTTTAGAAATAATGTAGAAGCATCTTTCTGCACTATACTTTATTCTGGGATGCTTACTATTAATTTTTGGTGTCATCCTTATATGGTTCAGTCTATATCTATACCATGCACACACTTATACGCTGTAAATTTACATAGATTATATCATATCCGTGTATTTATCTTGGATACAGGCATCTTTATTTTTCTCTTTGTTTTCTTAAAATATTTTTGTAAGTTTATTGATTGGCTGATCCACTGCCAACCTTTCTTCTTCCTCTACTACCCCAATACTAAGTGTATCATATAACCAATGTTGACGATATTTAGTCATGCTGATGTAATCACACAAATATACATCACATATACACAGACGCAGAAACAGAACAAGACACACACACAGCTATACATATATATATATGGTTTTTGTCATTATTTGTTTAGTGCTATCGTCTTTTACATACTATCGAACATCTTGCTTTTTTCCTCTTTTCCTTCCTTCCCTTCCTCTTTTCCTCCCTCCCTCCCTTCTTTCCTTCCTTCCTTCCTTCCTTCCTTCCTTCCTCCCTTCCTCTCACAGTCTGCAAATACTTCCAATTAAACTGCCTGAACTATTTTCTTTAAATGGTTTTCCATAGTTTAAAACTTTGACATCTGGTTTCTAATTCAGCCACTAAAGTAGTTTTACCAGATATTATTTTTTTCATTCTTATAATGTATATAGTTCAAAGAGATTAAGTGATTTGTTTAGGTCAGACAAGCATTAAAATAATAATACATGAAATTTGTTTCTGAACATAATGTATCCTTTTCTTTAAAGTTACTTTAAGGGGTACTTGGTTGGCTCAGGTTAAGGATCTGACTCTTGGTTTGGGCTCAGGTCATGATCTCACAGTTCATGGGTTCAAACCTTGCCTCCAGCATCTGGCTGTATGCTGACTAGCACAGGGCCTGCTTGGGATTCTGTTCCCATTTCTCTCTGCCCTTCCCCGACTCATGCATGTGCCCACACTCTGTCTCTCAAAATAAATACATATACTTGAAAAAAATAAAGTTACTTTAAAAAATAACCTTTTGAGGCCTTTGTTTTCATTGGTCATTATTTATGTCATTCTAGTAAATGGAGATCTCAGGGAGAGACATACATACAACAAAATGAGGGAAATTTTCTCTGATTGGCACTTGGTGCCTTAGAAGCAATAACGAAATGAGAGAAAGTACTATTCACAGTCACATTGTACCTGTGCTGAATTAATAAGTAAATATTTTGGGTTTAGAAATAATACTCATATCTGAACATATTACATGCTATCTTTGGTCTCCCAATTTTTAAGGACAAGGCTAAGTGGGACTGAGACAACATCCTCAGGCACCTGCAATAATGTCATTTATTTATAATATATGAATAATGGAAAAAAACAACATGTATTTTATATAATCCTATCCATCACATATATCTCATACAAAATGCTATTGTTTTTTCCCAAATAAGCCATGTGACCTTGTCCGTTTTCAAGGACATGTTAATATGTATGTATATGTATGCATATATGTGTTTTATACTAATCAATATTCTTTTTTTTTAATGTTTATTTATTTTTGAGAGAGAGAGAGAGACAGACAGAGCATGAGCGAGGGAGGGGCAGAGACAGAGAGGGAGACATAGAATCTGAAACAGGCTCCAGGCTCCATGCTGTCAGCACAGAGCCCGACCTGGGGCTCAAACTCGGCAATGGCAAGATCATGACCTGAGCCGAAGTTGGACGCTTAATCGACTGAGACACCCAGGGGCCCCCCTAATCAATATTCCTGCTGTCCATGGTATGCCTGGTGTTTAGTTTTGTGTAGAATTTATAAAAACTCAGGTAAATACTGAATAGGTAGTAAAAATAAATAAAGTGCTGCTTTGCCAAGAAAAAACATTATTCTAAGCTGTAGGATATAAATGGTAACTTAATATATGTCACTATAAATTTGCCTTCTGTTTGACCAGTTGTTATGAGGAGTCACAAGATGTTTTTAGAGCTATAAAAAGCATAAGATGTGGTCTATTTTGTTGATTATTTACCATCAACCGAGTACTGTACTCTGCAAAGAAGATAACATTAGAACAAACTGTCCACTTCTATACAATAAGAAGTGAAGCCAAGAATAAGCAATCATGTTAGGCATTTTAACTATATAAATAGGTCAACAATGTGGTATCCAAACTTACTTTGGATTTTGCTTTGCTTTTGTTAGTCTATTTAAATATACAAGCTTATGTCCATAAAATATTGAAAATGGCGTGTATATACGCATATACTATCTTTTAAAGAATGAAATCTTGCCATTTGTAATAGCATGGATGGGCTTAGGGGGTATTATGCTAAGTGAAATAATGCAGACAGAGAAAAACAAGTACCCTATGATTCATTTATATGCGGTATCTAAAAAACAAAACAAAACAAAAAATTAATGAATGAACAAACAAAAACCAGACTCTTAAAAAGAAAAACTGGTGGTTGCTCAGGGGATGTGGGTGGGGGCATGGGCAAAATAGATAAACAGCGTTAAGAGGTATAAACTTCCAGTAATCAAATAAATCAGTCACAGAGATGAAAAGTACAACAT
The DNA here is from genome assembly GCA_030068075.1 of Paguma larvata. Lineage (NCBI taxonomy): Eukaryota > Metazoa > Chordata > Mammalia > Carnivora > Viverridae > Paguma > Paguma larvata. The sequence goes on from CM057831.1 coordinate 49,510,222, forward strand.
AGGGAATATAGTTAATAATATTGTAATAATACTATATGGTCACAGATGGTGACTATACCTATTGTGATAAGCATTGAGTAATGTGCAGAATTGCTGAATCAATATGTTTTACCCATGAAATTGGTGTAGTATTGTAGGTCAAGTATACTTCAATAAAAATAAGAATAATAAAAGGAATACCATCAACGAGGGAAGTTGAAGCTGAACCTCTAGGTCTCTCTCAGAGAAAGCAATTGCTGGGCACCTGGGTGACTCTGTTGGTTAAGTGTTCAACTCTTGGTTTCAGCTCAAGTCCTGATCGCAGGGTTTCATGAGTTCAAGGCCCATGTGGGGGCTCTGCACTGGTAGCATAAAGCTGTTTGGGATTCTCTGTCTCTCTCTCTCTCTCTCTCTCTCTCTGCCCTTCCCATGCTCACACTGTCTCTGTCTCTCTCAAAATAAATGAATAAATTAAAAGAAAGAAAAAAGAAAAAGCAATAGCCGTCAAACTATCAGAGGGACTTTAGTGATGTTATGAGACTTTGCTGTTCTGTCTAGCAGTGGTTGTTGTCTGTCTTCTGTTGTTTGGTGTGTTGTTTGGATGTGTCACAGGGAGGAGAGCGGTCAGAAGCTGTAGCAATTTTTGGTAAGCATTCTTAAACCAATCAGCTAACAAAATGACTGTGAAACCAGTTTTGCAACATATTTGTACCCAAATAATTATATAATAAGGACAAAATAATGTTTATTCTGCTACTTCTTATGTGTAAGACATTTAACTCTGTGTTACTCCAGGTATTATTTCATTTGATGATCATATTAACTGTATGCAGTAGTACGTTATCATTCTTACATTACCAAAGGCATTAACTTACTCTTCTAATAAATTATGGCAGAGTTAGAATGGGAAGTCAGTTCTCTGTGATTCAAAGACCAGCCTTCTACAGTACATCTAAGGCTGCCGTTGAAAAAAAAAACCTTCACTGCTACATAATTGACCTGACCGTTGATGTGAAATTTTCATGAATTATTCTAAATCACAGAGAATTGGCCCTTTTTAGGTAGAAATGTACTGTTAGTTGCAATTGGTTACCTTATTAGTAGGTCTAAAGTTGTATAAAGCTCCAAATTACTGGAAAAATTCCAACGTGACCCTCATATGCTGCTGTGTAGAAATGAATTATAAATAATTTTACCTTATTAGTAGGTCTGAAGTTGTATATAGTATTTTCCAAATTACTGGAAAAATTCCAACATGACCCTCATATGCTGCTGTGTAGAAATGAATTATAAATAATTTTGTATAAGCCTCTGTAGAAGCTAGCATAAATTAAATCATTTCAGTGTATGGAGTCATCCAAGAATGTACTTAAGACCCTAACAAAATTTTTCCTTAATGTGTGTTAACAGCAAATTATCCAAGATCCTGGGATCCTGGGATTTGTGTATGTGTGTGTGTGTGTGTGTGTGTGTGTGTGTGTATTTATTTAAATATATATGTAGATTAAATATAAATATAAATATAGAAATTATATATATACATAAAATTCCCCATTAGACTTAATTGATGAGGCTAATTAAAGTACTATTTACACTTCAAATGTATTATATATTAGTGTAGTAGATGGGTGAGATACGTAATTTTATGAGTCCTTGTGCTTATTGTTCCAGGTCGTGTGTAATTATTCCCATTTTACAGCTTAGAAGCTGATGTTGAGAAGCTAAGTACTTTCCCCAAGGGAACATACTAATAAATGGCACAGCCTGGATTGCAGCTTCGGCTTTTCAGTTGTACTTGTTATAAAACTACAGCAAGCGTTGCAATACCTTCCTTTTATAAATCAAAATTTGAACTTGACAAAGATTGTCCAAAATGACCAATTGAAACTTTTCTTCTGCATAATGTGTGTGTGTATGTTGGGAGGGAGAGGGACAGGTATATTTCATCTCAGATACCTTAATGGTCTTTTAAATCCTTCACTTCAAGTTGACCTCACATGGTCAGTACTCTCGTGCTGACCTGTAGAATGTGCCTCAAGCCTGATATGGCTCCATAAACAGAAATATGACCTGCTTCTTAGTTGGATGGTCCATCGTCTAGTGTGTCTTTTACAAAACGCAAACTCAGGTGTAGGGAAAGAATGAAGGTCTTGGTTTCATTAAACCAATATTTTTGGTACAGAACTTCACAACATTTTAAATTTGGCTGATCAACCACTTAACTACAAATACTTTTCAATATCACTTTTACATGGTGATTATTGCTGATTGACTAAGCAGAACTGTTGCTTAGTTATCCTGGGTGTCAAAGCCAAAGTTACAATAGCTTTCAAGGATTTAAATATTCCTAGATTCTCAAAGGCCCAGAGCTGGAGGCAAAGTTAAGACTTCGGCTAATTTACACAGTTGATGCATGAGGAAACTGAGGTACACTGTTTCAAGAAAAAATTAGGCTCGTGATCTGACCCTACCTGTGTTTCTAGTCTCCTCTCTTCACTTTCTCACTCCTGCCACTTAATTCTTCTGAAATATCAAACTGCATGAAGTCAGTATTTTCTGTGACCCATACTCACCAGTTCTCTCTCCTTGGAAGATTTCCTTGTCTGCCCCAGGCTCCACCTCATCCATTGCATTTGTTGCCGCATGTATTATGGTGGCCCAGCACCGTAATACCTTTGGGGCTGTTTTTTTAGTTTCTAATTGTGTGGCTCACTTACTGACACGCATGTATCTATGTCTTTTTACCATTGTTATCCTAGCCTACGTATAGTGTAGTTAATTTGCTAATATTAGAGACATTTCTAGCTCTATACCAGCATATCATAAATGAAGCAATGCAAGCATGGGAAGATGTCAGTTTCTCCTAGGGCTTCCCTAACAAAATGACAAAAACTTGGTGGCAAACAAACTAATTTATTCTTTCACAGTACAGGAGGCCAGAAGCCTAAAGTCCAGCTGTTGGCGAGGTTCTTTCTTTCTGGAGACTCGGAGAGAGAAACTGCCTATGTTTCTGTCCTAACTGTTGTTGATTGTCAATAATTTGTGGTGTTTTTTGACTTCTAGGTGTATCATTTCAATCTGTGCCTCTGTATTCACATGGCCTTCTCCTCTCTGTGTCTCTCTATGTCCTTTCCTCTTTTTTGGATACTGGTCATTGGATTTAGGGCCCACGCTGGTCCAGGATGACTTCATTTCAATATCCTTAGCTAATCACATTAGCAAAGACCCTATTTCCAAATGACATCAAATTCTAGTCTTCTGGGTAGACATGTATTTTAGGGAATGCTATTCAACCCACTACAGACGGCTACATGGTTTCAACAGTCACTTGTATTTTGTTTGTTTAGTTTTTTTGTTTTTGTGTTTTTAACAGAAGAGCCGAGACTAAAAATTCCTAATTCCATAGAGCATACTGTCTCTTAAATAATTTATAGATTTGATTTAACAGCTGAAAACCACCAACCTTTTCACTTTGCTTTAGGGATTTGAAGACAGAAACTCTCTTCCACAAATAATCTGTTTTTCTAAAAGAAAATAATGGAATTAATTTCCCATGCTTCTACCTGTGTTCAGTTCTTGGTGGTTTTCCTTGGATAAAAAGTTTTGTAGTTAACCAGGCATACTAGGAGAAAGATGGATGCAGCTAGAGATTAATCACACTCTGGAGATTGTGTATGGCTATGTGTACCTATTAATGCTTCTAGTTCTCTGGAATTGTAATTATCTCAATATAGGTAAAATTATTTTTAGGGAACATCATTTTTTTTCCTGCAAGGAGAAGCTCTTCCTTTCCGGACTGTTTGCTCAGCCATGAGACTTGGTATCAGCTTATAAGTCCTCCTTTCCTCTATTCTCCTCTCCTCACTTGTAAACAGAAGTATAGGAATGTGATTCAATCTTGCAGTGATTCTTTCTTTCCTGTAGAAAAAAATGTCTAAAAACAAAAGAAGCCAACAGATCAAATAAGTAACCTCGAGCCAGAATATTTTCAAATGTTCACTCTTATTACATTTGTTTTCTGTGGTGGAATTTCTTCTCCCAACTTTGGGAATGTTCACATGTGCCAGCAACATATTATCATACCTATTGTACAGATGAGGAAAGTGAAATGTAGAGAGTTGTGCCATTTGTTCACAACCGCATAGCCATTAAGTAGCAGGGCTAGGCTTCTAGCAGATTTTTCTAATTCCCAGTCCCAAGCTGTCTCCTAATCACATATGTCTGTGTTGAGATCACCTCATGTAGATGTTTCATTTAGAAGCCTTGATCCTTCTAAATTTGTATAGTAATACAAAGCTAAGTACAGTAGTAAGGAAATCAGAGTTGGTCTTTGAATGTTGTTCCTGCGTTGGTCATGGACTTTAGATTTTTCTTCAACCTTCCATAATGATTGTTGATAACAGTAATTAAATTGCCACCTGCCAAGAACATTTCAAAAGGAGTATTATGTTCTCAGTTAGAGGCAAGAGGAAGATTCCATGCTTTCCTGGGCAAATTGGTTATTGAGAGATTTTTATCAGTTTCTTGCACTTCGTTAAATATTTAAGCAAAACATATCCCTTGAACTTTTATAGAGATTTCAGTTTAAACAAAATAAACAAAAACATTTTACTGGCACAATCCTGTGAAGTAGATATAATTAGGTACAATGATCAAAAGAGCAAACTGAGTGCTTCCTTGCCTAGAGTTATTTTCAATTGAATTATTTTTTTAATATTCAGATAAAAATCTCTGTGTTCTAATACATAAATTCCATTTATTAATGAGCACCTGTAGGAAGAAATTTGTTAAGTGAGGAAACCCCTAAAATGATAAGAAATTGTGGCTGCTTATATAATCTCTCTGTCTTTGTGGCTTCTGGTTTTACTGATAGTAGAGTTAAAAGAAAGAAAAGAAACGAAACGAAAAGAAAATAAAAGACAAAGGAGAAAGGAAGAGAGAAAAATGAATGAATATATTTGAATATTTTTGAATATATAGATTAACAATAATAATAATAATAATAATAAGCAATTAATTATTATATCTTATGTTAAAGAATGGCAAAGAAGGAAATATATGGACTAGTGGAAATCCTTAGATGGGTATTCTACCAAAACTTGTGAAGTAAGGAATCATCCTTCCTTTTACAGATGAGGAAACTGAGTCTTAGAGATGGATACAGAGAGTTAGTGAGTTTGCCAGCAGCATAAGATGTCTAATATTTACATCACTCGACTATGAGCTATAGAGATGTTGGTGCTGAGAACTGGGCATTTTACTTATTCTATGTTACTTTACACTGGAGCTTGAAAGCCCAAATCCTGCTTCATGAACACAGTGTAACATCTAAAATTTCTGAGAAATCCCATTAGGATGGCGCTGTTACTATATGCTTTGTTTTCTAAATTCTGCCCTAGTTAAATAAATGTAAAAATAGCCATTGGCAAAGCCAGATTTCAATTTAGGTATTCTTTCTCCAAGTCCACTGCTCCTATAACTCTGTTATTTTTCAAACACAGCGATTCTCAACTAGGAGTGATTTTGCCCCAAAAGGAAATTTGAGCCCTGTTTGGTGATATGTATGTATATGTGTGTATGTATGTATATATATATATATATATATATATGAAGAGAGAGAGCACACATGCAAGTGAGAGTTTAGGGGCAGAGAGAGAGGAAGAAAGAGACTCTGAAGCAGGTACCATGCCCAGTGTGGAGACCAACGCAGGGCTAGATCTCATGACTGTGAGATCATGACTTGAGCCAAAATCAAGAGTTGAGCATTTAGCCAGCTGAGCCACTCAGGCGCCACTGGTGACATTCTTTTATTCTGACAACATTGTGTTGTGAGGAAGAGTACCACTAATATATAAGGGGCAGAAGCTAGGGATGCCGCTAAACATACAGCAATGCAGAAGACAGATCCCACAATAAAGATGTTATCAGCCTAAAAAATATAGTTAATGAAATTATAAAGAAAGCTCTATTTTGTTAATGTATATTTTATGATAACTAGACTATTACACCAATATTCAAATTAGCATATTTGTTGAAAAAATTAAGAGAAAGTTGGTGTTTATACTAGGACTGTAGATGGCTTCTATTTTGTTATACTTATTTGTTTAATTTTTTTCTTTAAAATACATATATTCCAGTGCCTAGCACAGTGTCAAGCACAGTTAGATTTTCAATATTTTTAGATTTAAAAAAAAATCTTGGATAGGTAAATAATTACTAATTATTACAGAGTGTCTGCTACCCTTCAGCTAGTTTGTAGACATAGTCTCTCATCTTAGAACTATTCCTTTAAAGAAGATGTGATGATCTCTAATTCGTAGGTTTAGCTCCATATCCCTAAAAATGGCTAAGTCGCACTTGGAATCTCTCCAAAACTTTGGGAACTGATAAGCAGGGAAATGACTGCTGATTTCCTGGAAGCTTATTTTGTGTATATTAACTATTATAAATAAAAGAAATTGCTATATCCACAGAATCCAGAAAGTTGTACAACATTGGTAATTTTTTTTACTAGAACATATGAGTTTACTATAACTATTTCTAACTTTTGAAATTTACATCAAGTTGGACTTTCACTACATGTACTCTCCTTTAAAGTATGTCTCCATTGTGGTTTGGCATTAGAACACGCCAAATGAAGATTGCTAAGAAACAGACAAACACAAAGAAGGCTGCTACAGTTTCTGGCACTTCTTGGCATTCCTTCCTCATTTGCCAAGTTTTTATTTATTTAATCTTATGTGCTTTCTCTTTGTTGGAGTATAAAGAAAAACATGAATATAATAGGACATTTTAACTTTTGCTTCTTACAGAAATGCCTTGGGTGAATCGGGTAAATGTTTGTGTGTGTGTTTGTGTGTGTGCATGTGTGCATGTGCACATGCGCTCGAGAAGTAGTTGTGTGAACAATATATTGGTATGTTTTAAAAACTTTAGAGGAAGGGCACCTGGAGGGTGGGAGCTAAGGATGGTTATTGACAGGTATTAAATGCCATCTCTGTACCAAGACTTTTGCTGGGTATTTTATATGTATCTATTTTCATCATTTTAACAAATGTGTATGAAATATTTCACTGAGCATTAAAAGATGACAGTAAGAAATGTGACTAGGCAGTAAACATAATAAAATATGCTCAACTTCACTAGAAAGAAGGTGAATCATTACCATGACAATGAGATTACATATCTCATCCACCAGATTTGGAGAAATTGAAATATCCAACTGTTGGCTGGACTGTGGAGTAATTGGATCTCCTGGCAAAATGTAAATTAGTATTACCATTCTTGAAAATAATCTGACATTAACTAGAAGAGTAAAAAATGTGGATGCTTGCACGGACTTTTTTATTTAATTTTTTTAATGTTTTTTTCTATTTTTTTTTTATTTTTGAGAGACTAAGAGTGAGAGCAGGGGAGGGACAGAAAGAGAGGAAGGCACAGAATCTGAAGCAGGCTCTTGACTCCGAGCTCCCAGCACAGAGCCTGATGCTGGGCTCAAACTCACAAGCTGCCAGAGTGTGACTTGGGGGGAGTCAGATGCTTAACTAACTGAGCAGCCCAAGCTCCCCTAGCATGGACCTTTTTAAATGAGTGCTTCAATATTCAAGAGTTAAAATTAATTTAATATGAACACCCGATGTCTATCTGGCTACACTGGGAGTGATGATAGGCTCTATATACTTTTGACTCAGCAATAGCAATCCTAAGAGTTTATCCTAGCAACACTCTCATATATCCAGGAGACATAGATTAAAAAAATGTTCATGGAAGCATTGCTTGTAATAGCAAAGCAAAACAAAATGGGGGAGAACCAAATAGCTATTGCCGTAAAATGGTTAAATAAATTATCTTGCATAATTACATAAGAGGATATTGCATGGTAATAACAATCACTGAACTACAATTAATTATATTTGAAGCGATGAATTTCAAACATAAAATTGGTTCAAAAAAAGCAATTTGGATAAAAAATGCATTCAGTATGATTACATGTATATGAATTTCAAAAACGTGCATAATTAATATCTTATTTAGGAATATACATATACACAGGAAATCTCTAAAATACTGTAAAGGAGTGGCTACTCTAAAAGTTCAAGAGTTTAATTTTTTTCAGAGAGTGAGTGGAGAGAAAGGGATGGGTCCTAACAGAGAAGTCAAGGGGCCTCCAATGGTATTGTGACATTTTGTTTCTAGATGTGGGTATACATAGAATTATTTTGTTTTTGTTCTCTTCCCTTTCAAAAGTATTTCATATTCTTCTAAATTAATTAAAAGTCAAGCACAAATTACTCTTACTGAGGTAAATCTCAGAAGTGTTAAATAGGGGCACCTGAGTGGCTCAGTCGGTTAAGCTTCTGACTTCGGCTCATGTCATGATCTCACCCTTCCCGAGTTTGAGCCCCACATTGGGCTCTGTGCTGACAGCTCAGAGCCTGGAACCTGTTTCAGATTCTGTGTCTCCCTCTCTGTGCCCCTCCCCCGCTCATGCTTTGTCTGTCTCTCTCTCTCTCAAAAATAAATAAACATTAAAAAAAATTTTTTTTTAAAGTGTTAAATAAACTTTCACATTTACATTTCATTTTTGGTTTTGCTCAAGGGAAAAGTTCTCGTAATGCAGGGCCCAGGAAGAAATTGCCTGTTGTGATGATCTCTTATTTTCTTTTACCGGTGAAGGCTATGAATGAACAACTCTTCCTTCCTTAACTTAGCTGTCAGAAAGTTCATTCTAATGTAAATGTCCAACTATAGTAATTAATCGATTTAGCATTATGCTTAATCCATATATTTTTCTTCTTATAATGATATCTGTTTCTTACCTTTACAATTGCCTTATTATAGCGATCCTATTTTATATGTAATCTAATATTATACAAAAATCTAAATTTTTTCTTAAAGTAATTAATTGGAGGTATTATACGAAAATAAATTTAGAACTATTACATTTCTCTTTAAAGATGTAAATTATTATCCTTAATTCTGAAGGCATTGTTTTCTTTTTCTTTTTTTTTTTACCCCCTCAAACTCCCTCACTCTTTGAGTTTAATGTATTTCTGAAACTAATGAGATCTCACAACAGAGGAAACAATTAACCTATGGAACTGGAGAAAATATTTGCAAACATACCGTAAGGGGTTAATATCTAAAATATATAAGAAAGTCAAACAATTCAATATCAAAAAAAAAAACAATCTTATTAAAAAATTGGCAAAGAATATTTCTCTCCAAAGAAGACATACAAATCATCAACAGGTATATGAAATGTACTCATCATCACTAATCGTCAGAAAAATGTGTATTGAAACTACGATGGGATATTACCTCACAACTGTTAGAATGGCCATTATCAGAAAGATAAAAGATAATAAGTATTGATGAAGATGTACAGAAAAGAGAACACTTGTACCCTGTTCGTGAGAATGTAAATTGGTGCAGCCATTATGCAAAGCAAAACAAAAGCATTTTTGCAAAGCAAAAAATTAAAAATTGAACTACTAAAAATAGAACTATTAAAAATAGAACTCCAATTTCTAGGTGTATATTGAAAGGAAATGAAATCAGTATCGCCAAGAGATATCTGTACCCTCATGTTCATTGTAACATTCATAGAAGCTAAGTTATGGAAGCAACTTAAGTATTTGTTGATAGACGAACAGATAAAAATGCGGGATGTGTATATATAATGGGATATTATTCAGTCTTAAAAGAGAAGGAAATCATGGCATTCACAACAGTATGGATAAAACTGAAGGGCATTATTGTAAGTGAAATAAGCCAGAATCAGAAGGGCAAATACTACATGATCTCACCTCCATGCAAAACCTAAAACAGTCTAATTCTTATAAGCAGAGAATAGAATGGTGGTTGTCAGAGATTGCGGGTTGGAGGAAATGGGAAGATATTAGCCAAAGGGAGAAATGTTTCAGTTATTCAGAATGATTGAGTTCTGAAGGTCTAGTTTACAACATGATGACTATACTTATAATACTATATTGTATGTTTGAAATTTATAAAAGGGTAGATCTTAAGTGTCCTCTCACTACACACTGAAAGGTAACTATTTGAGGTGATAGATGTTAATTAGGTTAATTGTGGTATTCATTTCATGATGGATACAATTATCAAAACATCATGTCATATACCTTAAGTATACAGTTTTTATTTGTCAGTTATTCTTCAGTAAAGCTGAAAATAGTCAGGTAATCGGAGAAAGAAAGATAAAATAAGGGAGTTCTTAGTTTAGGATAAAGCAGGTATATAGAGTCGTCCTGGGGGAAACATATATTCTCCAGATGCAGTTTAACTTTTAGAGAGTATGCCCAAGTAAGTAACCACAAGAAAACTTCTCCAGAATTAATCATCTTTTGAAAAAATATGTTGATCTTCATAAGGCCTTACACAAATATGTGGTTTTCTTTCTAGGTATGGATTAAGTGGTAAGAGACTACGAGTGGGTGTTAGATGGGCTTTGAGTTATTTAGGGGAAGTCCTTGGCTCTATTTCACCACAGTTTTCCAGAAGGCAACTGAGGCCAGTTTGATGAGGTGTGCTCTATGTAACTGAGTATTCAGCTTTTCTCATAGTTTCAATCATTTTTTTTCAGGATCATGGTTGATAGTGCAGTAACTTCTCTGACCAGCAAAGCTCCGTGTCATTAGAAAAATGGGTGTTTTTAGTCTAAACATTGTAAACCAAATTTATTTAACTTTCAAAGTCATTCTACATTCCATGTATTCCATGTACAAACAAGAGAGCATGCAAGGAAGAATCAAAATGACGTGGTTTGAATCTGAGCTCTGCTCAGATGCTTGGCTTTCTGCCTCATCAAACTTAACCTCTCTGAGTCTTTGTTTACAAACGTCTGAGATGGAAATGAAACTACATATCTTGCATGGCTATTATGAGGGTTATATGACTTAATATGCATAAGGACATACCATAGTATCTGTCACAGAGTCCATTTTGTGTAGCAAATGTTCCTTAGGTCCTTTAGCGACAGTGTGAAATATACATGAATGAGTAATCTGTAGTTTCTATACTCAAGCATTGATTAGGTGATTAATTGATTATTGACTGATTCTTTCATGTATTCATTTTCGATTGATCCATTTAGTCACGTAACAACTCTTTACTAGTCACCTACTCACTATAGCAGAAATAAACCAGCTTTTTGAGAAATGCTTCTCATGAAATGGTATATACATCATCTGGAAGAATATATGAGAAATTAAATCACTACTTAAATGTCAGAAATACTTTATTTTTATTAAGTTTATTTTTTTAAATTTATTTTAAGAGAGAAAGAGACAGAGAGAATCCCAATCAGGCTCTGTGCTGACAAACGGGCTTGAACTCACGAACTGTGAGATCATGACCTGAGCTGAAGTCAAGAGTTGGAGGCTTAACTGACTGAACCACCCAGGCGCCTCTGTCAGCAATACTTTCTCTAAGCACTCCCAGAGGTGACAGTTTGTACATAGTAACAATAGTAGAGGAAAAACAATTAAGATGCGTTAACATTTATACATGGTTGTACAGGCAGAACAAGCTAGGTCAAAGAATTGGGAAGCAGACCCAAGAATTCTATATTATCTCCCTGTCAGACCATAGACCAGTTTTTAGGATTACATCTTTCCATTTATTCTGGTCATTCATTCATTTTCCATTCTCCTGTCTGCCTGTTCTTACTTTCTTCTATTTCTCTCCATCCACCAACTCATCAGTTAGTTCGTCTCTCAGATACTTATTAAACCTCTATTAGGTTCAAGGCTTTACAAATATAATAATAGCTCCATTTCCTCAAGGACTTCATTACCTACTTGCAGAATGAGCATGACATAGACAATTAAAAAACTTTGGGTTAGTTTATTCTAGTAACATTTTATATAGGTTGGTGGCTCTGAACTCAGGGTCGGAGTCACGAAGACCTAAACTGAATCTCAGTTTCACTACACAGAGAACTTAAGCAAGTAGCTAACATTTCTTAGCTACCATTTATTAAGCCATCAATTAGTGATTGTAATAGTGCATATTTCATAGGACTACTGGGCAGCTGAAATGAGATAATATATGAGAAGCATTATTCAATATCTGCAATGACATCATGATGTTAGATAACGTAGAAGAACTAACTTGATTTTGATGTGGAATGTCAGAGACATTTCACCAGAATGGGCCTATGGAACAGTGTGTTAGAAGGCAGTCAGAATTTCCAGGCAGCGAACCAGGGTGGAGGAGGAGATGGTTTACAGGCAGATAGAGGAGCATTTGCAAAGGCATTGTGGAGATTAGAGGCTTAGCTGTGAAATTCTGTTGCCACTTTGTCCCTTCATTTTTCAAAGCCATTTATGGAGCAGCGAGTGAGGAAAGCGAGGATCTAAATTAAAAGGAAGCACGATTCGAAGAGAGAGAGCTTAGAAATAGGTACTTAGAGTTCTCTGGCTGAGTCCAGGGGGTCTTTAAGAGTTTCACAGGGTTAAGAGCTAACTACATAAATAAATGGCCATTATTATTAAAAGGGAAATAAACTTTTATTTCAAACAATGAGTTCTCTGATTTGCTAAATGGAGTAAGAAAATATTAGATCTCATTAAAAGTTTTAGTAGGTTTAATTTTAATTCTTTTAATTTTATGCCCATATTTTTCAAATATCTGATTAACTATAAGGTTTCTGATATTTTGTGCACTGAAAAAAAAGGAAAGAGAAAAAAGAAAAAAAAAGAAAAAGTAGGCTCTTCTCTGTGGGATATAGTTCATGAAATATATTGTGTACAGGCAAGCAGCATATATCATTTGCTATTAGAATAAGCTCATTTGATGGATCATAAAATATATTTAAAGTGTGCTTAAAAAAGAAGAATGACATCAAATACTTGTAAGTTCCTTGAGAGCAAATGTCTAATCCTGAATATTTACCACCAAATCTCTACCATAAGGCAATGAAGTCTATAAATACTCACTGAGTGCTTAACTGTTCTGTTAAATTAAGATTTTAGAGGGTGGGAATATATTTTGATTTTTATAGTGTCTGGAATTGTAATAGAAATTTATGAAGTTATATTTCATAATTATAAGGTTTCATACTTCCGAGTATATTAACAGCGGTTCATGGTCATAGCACCCAATTTACAGAACAATCCAAATTAACCCTATATAGTCAGGCTTACTAGTTCTTTTGCTTCCTTGCAGATTTATTTATATATTTTCATCTAGCAAATAACTTGAATTTCTACTATGCATCAAGCAACACATTAGCCATGAATAAAAGTGAGATACAAATTAAAATGCGGGCCCACATTGCTCAACAAAGATATAAAACAGGAAAAGCAAAAGCTGTATTACCAGGTAGAAAGTGGTATGTGCTGTCAGAGGTCCAGATAAAATACTGTGCAGTTCATTTATTGCTTGAACAGAGGTATTCTTCACCTTTGAAAACTTACAGACCCTCAACTTTATCATTGGAGAAAATAAGATCTAAAGGAATGAAGTCATGCTAGCTAATCAGAGTCTCCTGTCATAGAGGCAGTCAAATTGGATTGACTCATTTGACATCAAGAAGTTTCTATGTGTCAGGTACCTTTCAAATCACTTTACATAAGTTGACACAACCAATCGATGAAGTAGATACTTTGATGATTCCCATTTATAGGTCAGGACACTGAGGCACAGGGAAGTTGATAATGTGTACAAGGTGTCTCAGACAGTAAAAGGTAAAGCCAGGACTTGAACTTAGCTGGATGGTTCCAGAACCAACATTCTTACTTACTATGTCACACTGACTATCACTGAAAACAGCCACGTCTCCTGTGCTGACAATCTCTGTCCAATGTGTAAATGCCATCTTTGATACAAGTGCAGGTGTCATAGGAGCTCAGAGAAGGAAGACCTGATCTAGAATGTGTGGGGTCACAGGAGAGAAGGTATGATCACTCTTAAGTTAACCTGCAGGGGTAAGTAAGAGTTAAAGAAGAGAATAACAAAGAAAAGTGTATGCCCAAAGTGAGACTACAGTAAGATAAATAGCTAGTACTATTAAAGAAATCTTCAGGAAGCAAAAAATCTGGCACATTCACCCACACAGATCCTAAAAGTTAGGTTTCTTAAAACCTCCACAGTTGGAGGATTTGCAGCTGAGCAAAACTAGAATGAAGGGAGACCATTGTGATATGTAAATATACAGAGGTCCTTATGAATAATTGTTCTCTGTTGAAGTAAATGAATAATGACAGGATACCAAGTGAAGACTGTAGCAATAACATGTTTAAGTCTGTGTGTAATAATAACAAATGGATAATTGACTCTCACTTACTTATCACTTTCTAGAAAAATTTCAGGATCTTTTCTTTCTCCCACCTCATGTCCTTCCAGCTTAGGAAATTCAGGAATGTTGTTCAAAACTCCAGGTTTAATTTTCCACTGCTTTCTTTATCTTTCTTAAGACTTCTTTGAAAAACCGCTCCTGCTCTGTCTTAATTTAGCCTCATATCCCTATTTATAATTTTATATTTTCTTTTCCTCTTAAAATTATCTACAGAAATAGGAATGATTTAGTTGCTTTGTCCTGGAATAAAAATACTCAGTTACTAAAGTTCTATTTAGAAGACCATGTGCTTGTGCTCCCAGTATAAATGAGGAAGCTACTAAATGGAGAGAAAATAATACTGCAGATTGGAGTTGCAAAACCATGCTAGTGAAATAGGAGTGACTAGGAAAAAGATATAGATCTTAAACTCCTGCTTTACTATTTACTAGCCATAATTCTGGTAAAACCATCCTCTCTGAACCTCAGTTCTCATCTGTAAAATGTAGATAACAATAGTACCTCTCACACAAGATTGTGTTACATTTTAATGTTATAAGTCACATAAAGGGCTTAGCCTAGTGCCCGGCACATTAAAAGTGTTTACAAAATGTTAGTCTGGATAGTTGGAGAAGAGCCAGATACTGGCAGATCTTATATAACTTGCTAAGAACATTAAATTTATGCTGTGAGCTGCATTGACCCCAGCTCCAAGATTGAAGCAGTTGAGAGACAGAGTCCGTGTTTATTTAAAATGGATGCATCTTCCACTTAGTTGAAGGTGGGTTGCAAGTGTGCAAACCAGAAGCAGAAATGGAGAGGGACTCCTGAGGCCAGTAGTATATTTAGTGCATTTGCTCAGGTTGCATACTCTTCAGTTCATCACATATAGTATGCCAGTTTATGGCAAAGACAATATTGGACATTTAAAAATGTCAGGTGCATATCTTAATAAAGGATCTCTTTTAGCCATTACTCTCGGGGAAAAATTTAATAATTCCATGGTTTCCCTTAGGACCATTAGTGTGATGAAGTCTTTCACTTGTAAATGTACAAGGCGTCATTTTTAAGTGAAGTGAATATAAAACTCTGCATGTCACTGAAGGTCAAGCTATTACTTCTTAAGGCCTCATGGAGATTCTGCCAGGAATTGATATCCTTTCCCCATCCGTGCTTTCTGTCCAGGGTCAGTCTGCTGATATTTTAATCTTGAGCTATGAATCCAAAAGAGTTATATATTGATGCCATTTTCTCCACATTAACCCATATGCTTAGGGCATGGCCTTCATCACAAGTCCTTATGGTAAAAATTCAATGAAATGCATGTCTGTTTTGTTCTTCAGAGCAGTTAGAACTACAGGTCACAATCCCCTGTGGATAGCTGAGATACAACAATGTATCATCCTTTCATTGTAGTGCCTTTTGAAATCAATAGACAAGATGCCTTTTGATTCTGTCTTTTATAATAGATGTGGGTCTTTATCCTGATTGTTAACCATCTCCCATTTTGCTTCTCCTAATCTAGTAACTGCAATTATTTTAGTCAAGCTTTGATTATATCTCAAGTGTTTTATAATGCCAACTGAAATTGTTTATGTTCTCTGTAAAAAAAAATTCAGTAAGGATCTACCTATTTGATAGGGAGAGTGAAATGTATGTTGAGACAGAGATATATAAATATAACATGCAATTTGTTATCCAGATTTTTGTTAGGGAGATTAGGAAAGCCTAAGGAATGTTTCTAAAGTCATCTTGTTGGAGCTAATAAAGGGCACCATTCCCAGGGTTCTAATGTATTAAAATTTAAGTTTTTTTATTTATGTTTTTTAGATTTAAATAATCTTTAAAAAAGTATCTCCCCATGATCTTACTGTTTACAAGAGATCACTTTAACCCTATTAATTTATCTTATTATTTCTTATTATTAATTCCGCATCAGCCAGTGAAATCATTATACTCCTAAGTTTTGAGCTATACATTTTAGACATTATTTAGTGGCCTGTGCTATGAGAGATGAGGATTACTGCACTTATACTGGCCCAATCTCTACAAATTAAGGAAGATAACACATTTTTTGACTGGGTCTCTTACTCCTACTTCCCTTTTTGAATTCTTTTTTTTTTTTTTTTGAGAGAGAGAGAGAGAGAGAGAGAGAGAGAGGAGAGAGGGTGGTGGAGAGGGGCAAAGGGAGAGAGAGAGACAGAAAGAGAGAGAAAGATGGTGGGTTCCATGCCTAGTATGGAACATGATGAGGCGCTCAGTTTTACAACCGTGAGATCATAACCTGAGCTGAAATCAAGAGTTGGATGCTTAACCTACTAAGCCACCCATTTGCCTGCCTCTCACTCTTTGAATTCTTAATCCAGGTCATTAATTTCTCTGATCTTCACTTTTCTTATCAATAAAATGAAGATAACACTACACTAAGTTGTATTTTCCGGTACTTTAATTCTCTGAAACCAAAGGTTCTTGATGAAGAGCCAAATCATGTCTAATCTTCCCAAATCGAACTCCTCACTTCTAATCCACAAAAGACTAGGCATTGGCTGGGGTTTCAAAGTACATTTATCTTCCTTTACTCTCTCTGGATTACTGTCTTGCAGTGCTTGCTCTCTGATGGGGAAGGCACCTGCCATATAGAAAGCAAATCAGAGAGACTCTCCCTGTTTAGTACCCTCTCTTAATTCTTTGGACTCCAGCCCCCTCAGTTCTTCATGGGCATGACATTGATTCTGTGGAATTCTCATAATGTTTGGTAATGTTCCTCTTGTGCAAAGTGCTTTATAAACTGAGAAATTCTCCACTTTAGGCAAGAAATGATGGAACTATATATGTTGTTACTATTATTGTTTTGTCCTCGATTTCTCTGGATGGGTCTTAATATCAGAAGCTCACTCTCCAGCATAGGAACCAGTCCTAATACTTTCCTGTGGGCCAGAACATGGATTCTAAAAAGTACACTGTAAGCCAATTTCATGTCAACTTAAAATTTTCTACCCCAGGTTAAAATTGTGTATTATATTATTTTTTTTGCCTCGTTTGAAAACTCAGTAGCATAATGCGTCTCTATCTTCTTATAACATTATGAGAAAAGACAGATGATTTGATAACATCTTCAGTAAGTCAATATTGAGTATTGTATATCACCCAATCTTCCCCATAGAAATGGGGTGATTTCCTGGGGGAAAAATACATGAGGATTTGCTTTTAAATGATTCAAAGGCTGATTCTGAATAAATCTCTCTGGAGAAAACTCCAGTTTGAAATCTCACCACCAATGGCTGGATTTGCTGTTATTTTTCTGAGAAATATCCACTTACAAATAATAGATGCAACACCACAGAATTTTGAAGAATGACTGGGGAATTCCTGTTGTTATTGCTCAGTTCTTATAATCCTCAAATCTCTGGTTTTCTGTCTGTCATATTCTCAGTGGCTGGGTCAGTCACTGCAGCTGACAAATGGCCTAAGCTCTTGGTAAAGCCCTGGGGTGCCTGTACTGCTTTTGAGCTACCATCAGCTTTTTTTCTACAGAAGTAAATGCTGCCTAAGTCCCCACGAGCATTAGACCATGACCCAAATCTCAGAGAGATGGTGCAACTTCCTTTCCATGCAATAAATGTTATGAGTACTATCTCCTTGAATATTCTCTTAAAGAAGACTGCCCTGCTTTCTTTCACAGTTTCCATGGAGAAGTATACATTTTTACCTTGTAATTATGAAAATAATTGTTATCAGTACCATTTTTATGACCTCCATAGTTTCCATGCACCGTTATATCATTTATGCACATTATTCTTAGTTTCATAATAATTATAATCGCTATCTACAGATAAAGAAACTGATACAAAGCGAAAATAACTTCCCCAAGTTCTCAAAGTTAGTAAGTCGGAGAATTGGTCTTTGAAAGTGGGTATCTCTGGTCTTTTCTTCATTATATCACACAGATACTAGAAATCTCATTTTCATTTTACATTGGTTAAAGATTAGGTGCCATTTGAGAGTAAAGGTTATTTTAGAGAGAATTTAGAGAAAAGATAGCATTGCAATGATCAGCCCTTTCTCAGGACACCATATGTATTTGTGACTGCCCTAGGATCTGAGGATGTAAAATTGAATCAGTCATAACCCTTGCCCTTAAGAAGCTCATAATTTAGTTGGAGGTGGCAGGATCACATACTCTCACGAAACTCTTTGTGTTAATCAGGATAGACTAACTTTTATTATAAATTACTCCTCAATCCTCAATGAATTAATGAAATAAAAGTTTCTGAGTCAAATCACAGTCTAATTTAGGTGCCTGAATGAGGTCAGAGTCTCTAATAAGTCCGTCAGGTACCCAGCCTTCTTCCATCTTGTGGCTTCACCCAGACTCATCTCCATTTACCCACGAATGAAGAATAAGAATAAAGAATTTGTATGGGGAGTTTACATGGGTTAAGACAGACCTAGATGTGGTCAGTATCACTTCTGTTCCTGTTACATTGGCCAAAATGTCATCACATGACCACTTATAACTGCAAGCATGGCAGAGAATATAATCTAGCTATGTGACCAGGAAGAGGAGGAGATGAATATTGGTGAGCACCAGTAATCTCTGTCACATCTTTCTATAGTCTATTACCACAATAATTAAAAGTGGATATTAGGTGACCAGAAGTAGAAGTAGTAAAGAGAGACCGACAGTCAGAGGGAACATTCATTCATTCATTTATCAACAGGCAATTGTGTAGATACCAGGATTGCCTGACTGAACAAGACAGGACCATTGTTCTTTTTTTTTACTTTTTTTTTTTAACTTTTTTTAATGTTTATTTATTTTTGAGAGAGGGAGAGAGAGACAGCATGAGTGGGGGAGGGTCAAAGAGAGAGGGAGACACAGACTCTGAAGCAGGTTGCAGGCTCTCAGCTGTGTCAGCATACAGCCCAGTGCGGGCCTTGAACTCACAAGCTGTGAGATCATGACCTGAGCTGAAGTCAGACACTCAACCAACTGAGCCACCAAGGTGCCCCAGGAGCAATTTTTTTTTTTTAATTAAAAAAATATATATATAATGTTTACTTACTTTTTGAGAGAGAAAGAGACAGAATGTGAATGGGGGGAGGGAAGAGAGAGAGGGAAACATAGTATCTGAGGCAGACTCCAGGCTCTAAGCTGTCAGCACAAAGCCCGACACAGGGCTCAAGTCCACAAACAGTGAGATCATGACCTGAGCAGAAGTCAGATGCTTAACTCACTGAGCCAGCCAGGTGCCCCAGGACTACTATTCTTATGGGATTGGTCATATGGCAGAAGGGGAGACTACATAAATAAATAAGCAAGAAAATATCAGTTGGAGACACAATGTCTGAAAGTCTACTTTAGACTGTGTGGTAGGGGTGTAACATATGTAAAACTGGAGGTGAAGGGTAGGTGAGAGCAGGTTCAGAGCAGTCGGTTGTGACGGGAGTATAGTGTATGGGATAAGAACATGTAGCTGCATAGGCAGGTTCGAGGCCAGCTCTTAAAGGAGCTTGCTTGATAGGTAAAAGTTTTGCTTTCGTTTTGATTTTTCCTCCAGTCAACAAGAATCCATTGCTCTAAGGAGCAACCAAAGCAGATTTTCAACAGCCTTGACAGTTTTAAAGCAGTCAGATTGGAGGAGTTAAGATTAGAAGGAGGAGGGCCACGCTGGTAAATAAGTGCTGAAATGCTGAGCTGAGGGAGAAGCAATGTGGGTTTTGGAAGAGGGGCTGGATTGCAGAGACACTTCGGGGCAAAAATAGGCAGGACTTGCTGACCAACGATCTGAGTGGTGAAGACTGAGGAATCAACACCTCTTAGATTTCTAGCTTGGGCAGCTCTGCTTTTATTAACTACACACACGATACACTGGGCTGGAGGGGAGCGGGTGGGGGTGACCATTCACCCAGTCATGTCCTTATCTCTTTTACATAGGGTTGAAAGTTCTTGAGAGCATTACAGCTGAAAATCCATGCCCGATTTTATTTGTGCATTTTGTCTAGTAACTTCCAGTACTTTTGCTACTCTGCTGTTTCCTGTAGAAAGAGATGAGGCAGAAGGAATAGTACAATATTTACTTTGTATGCTTACTTTGTATGCTTTGCATACAATCTCTCATTTTGTCCTCATAATAAACTTGTGAAGCAGGTGATATGTCATTTTTTTAGCAATGGGGAAATTGAGGCTCAAAGAAAACCTTGCCACATTAAAAAAACAAATCCCACAGTAAAGGAAAAAAATAATTGAGGTGTGAACAGAGATCCGGTGGAGGAGAGAAGGCAGGTATTTGTAGCACCATATACAGAGACATCAGGCAATTTACCCATAGGAAGAGAGTATCAGATGAAGAAAATAAAAGTGATTTCCAGGTCCCATATGTTGATTTTGTCTCCCCTGTATAACATTTCCAATGGTCACTGGAAAAACAAAACAAACAAACAACAACACCGAAAATAAATGCATTTATGCATCCTGAGGTCACAGGTATTTGGTTTTCATTGCCTCATTATAATCACTGAAAATCAAATGCTACAAAGGTGGTTTTTATTGCTTATTTTTTAAATTTACTTTTATTTATTTCGAGAGAGAGAGAGAGAGCAATTGGGAGAGGGGCAGAGAGAGAGGGAGACAGAATCCCAAGCAGGTTCCACATTGTCAGCACACAGCCTGATGTGGGGCTCAAACTCACTAACCCTGAGATCATGACCTGAGCCGAAATTAAGAGTCGGTTTTTTAACCATCTGAGTCACTCAGGGAGCCCTTTTACTGCTTATTTAAAAGGCACTTAAAAACACGCACTTAATAAAAATACTATTTAGCTATCTATAAGTGTTTCAATCTATTATTGTTATATTTCAAGCTGTTTTCAAGCTAAAAATTTTACCTACATGGAAAGAAATTGGTAGATTTGCAGGAAAGAAAAGTTAGACCCAGCAATTATTTTTAGTAGCAAATTAATTTTGCAGATTAGAATTCAGCTGATCTTATAAATAGCAAAGGTACATAGAAATGTTTTAACTATACCCAGAGAGTAACAAAACTATATGAAGAAAAGCATTGGGGCGGCTATTTTAAAGTGGTATTGCAGTTAATTTTATGTGCCAACTTGAGTTGGTCATGGGGACCCCAGTTATTTTGTTAAACATAATTCTATATGTTTCTACAGGGATGTTTCTGAATGAAACTAGCATTTGAATTGGTAAACTGATAAAGGAGATTGCCTTCCCCTATGTGGGTGGGCCTCATTCAAGCCGTTGGAGGCTTCAATAGAAGAAAAATGATGGAGTGAAGGAGGATTCACTCTCTCTGCCTGCCTTCATGCTGAGACATCAGTCTTGCCCTGCCTTCAGTCTCAGACTTCGACTGGAATTTTTGTCATCGGGTCTTCTGCTTCTTAGGCCTTCAGACTCAGACTGAAACTATACTTGGCTCTATACTTCAGCTTTCTCACTACAGACCTTGAATCTTCTCAGACCCCAGAAATTCATGAGCCATTTCCTATTATATATTATCCATTATACACACACACATACACACATACAGAAATTGACAGACGGGGAGAGAGAGATTAGTTTTGTTTCTGTGACTAGTTCAAGTGGTCAAGGAAGAATCTAGAATGAAGTGCAAGAGTGAGTCCCATGGGATTTAAGGGAGAAATATTCCCAGGAGACAGAATAGAAAGTACAATGGTACTGAGGTGGGAGGAACAGCAGGGATGCCATCTGGCTGGAGTGGATTGAAGCAAGGGAAGAGTGGCCAATTCTTATAGAACTTTATTACCATAGTAAGGATATTGGATTTTATTCTAGGTGGAATTGGCGGTCACCAGAAAGTTTCTGGTAGCTTACTCTCTAATGGTTCAGAAAAAAGACTAATAGTAATGGGCATATTACACAGACACAGATACAGACACACACACACATACACATACATATATACACACACACACACACACACACACACACACATACACATACATATATATATACACGGACACACACACATACACACACACATACACACATGCGCAAACACACACACAGGGGAAGAGAGAATAAAAGAAAGAGAAGAGAAGGAAAGAGGAGAAAAGACAAATGCAATGAAATATTAACAGTCAAAGAAACTGGTTTGAGGTTATGGGAGTTCTATGAACTCTACTTACAACTTTTCTGTACTTTTGAATACTTTTGAATATAACTTATATATGTTATAATTATATATAATTATAATACTTATTATATATGTATTAAGATATGGCTCATTTGAACACCCATATCGTGGGAATCAGAGAGAATTGAAATTAGTTGCCACTTACAGATGGGTCACCTTAGAAAGTCACTTAATTTCTCTGCATCTCCACTTTTCTTCTCTGCCAATTACCACATAATTTTGATCCTTGTTTGTGAGAATTCAATATAATATATACATAGAAAGAGATTACCTGGTGCATAGTAGACATTCAGTGAACAATGACCATTACTACAATGGAAAATAATTTTTTGCATATCGCCACAGGAATTTCCATTTTCCCTGCCAGACAACAATATCAGAAGATCAAGACTAAAATATTATCTGTACCTTTTTAAGATGTAATTCAAGTATCTGAATAACAACACAGGGAGAATTTGGAAATTTGACCACGTATCTATTAATATTGTCTATGTTACAGGAACAATGCTTGGGATCAGAGATTCAGGGACAAAGAAAACACCCTTAATCTAAAAAGATTTTCCAGTCTAGTGAGTAAGAGAGATAAGAAAGAAGTTAATTGTTCTAGTGTGAAATGGGGTATGACACAGGTAAACACAAGGTGCTATGAGAACAAAATCGATACTCACCTACATTATTTGCTGATAATAGTAACAGTATAGATGAAAAATATTAACGTACTAGGAAAAGAGATAAATTTGCAAGGAATTTTATAATCTAAACTTTTATCTTTTTAATTCTGTTGACACTGAAATTTATTTTCCCCATATCCACTAAATGTGTGTTACTTTATTCTTTTATTTATTTTTACTTTTTCTAGTTTCTTTTTTTTTCTTATCTCCTTGTAGATATAGGCAATTCTGTTGTCACCTTAAGTGCCAATTAAGATGGAGGTCATTGTTTCAGAAGTACCTAAAATATCTGTTTTCTAAACTAAATTTATAGTGTATTTCCTTCTTTTTTTTTTGAACATTATTTCAGATGCTTCTCTTTCCAGCCTACTTTGTTTCCACCATCCAGCTATTTAAAGATCCACTCACCTGTCTGTCTGTGTTTTCTTATTCCAGGAAAGTTTGATGGGGCTTGCTTTATGTTAATACTTTGCTTTTGAGATCTTATAAGGCATGATTAGAAAGTAAAGCTGATTTTATGGAAAAAAAAAACACAAAAAACAGGTCACATCCTTCACATCCTTCATGAGAGTCAAATGTAGAGATTTTGTGATCACTCTAAGAAGGCTACCAGTGCTCCAGAACATTCTGGACTCCACTCTGGAAACCATCATTAATATTTTCTTCGCCTCTACCAAGAACAACAACCAGAGAATCAGTTTGCTGTCTGTAGAGTTATACTCTGTGTTCTTATGAACTGATCACTAATTTAATACTAGGAAGAACTGTAGTAGTCATGGTACATGACCTGCTATCACATTCTTGCAACCTCGTTGCTCATCACAAACTTGACATGATGACCACTCACTTCTAGTACAAGACCTCACATGAGTGTCCCTTCAAATGTATGTGGGCCTAGTTTTTGCAATATCTACTCATACGTTAACGTGCATATATATGGCCAGTAGCCTCTCTCTACCATCCTAAATGTGTCCTCTAAAACTGCATGCATTACACATAATTCCTTTTATAGGACAGCCATTCATATATCATACCCTCAACCCCAATAACCTCCATTTCACCTGTTATGTCATTTATGTTAAATATCCATAACCCCTTAATTTATTTCTTATGACATGTTTTGAAGATTTCTATTACTATACACTCCTTGTCTTCCCTGAATGTTTTCCAGATTATCAGTGACCATCTTTAATAAGATAGACCCACCTTTATTTATTTATTTTTATTCTTTTAATGTTTATTTATTTTTGAGAGAGAAAGAAGAGAGACAGAGTGCAAGCAAGGGAGGAGCAGAGAGCAGGAGACAAAGAATCTGAAGCTGAGTCCAGGCTTTGAGCTGTCAGCCCAGATCCAGATGCAGGGCTCGAACTCACAAACCCGGAGATCATGGCCTGAGCCGAAGTCAGAGGTTTAAAACTAATGCTTATTGAGCATTTATTGAGGATCAGGCACTATTCTATGTGTTTTGAATATATTATTTCATTTAATTTTATGCAGCAGTCCAATTAGTTAGGTTCTGTCATTATTTGAATTTGTCTGATAAAGAAACAAGTAGAGAGGTTGTGTAACTTGCCCAAAGTCCAGAGTTAATATATGGAAATACCATAATTTAAGCCAGGAGTCTCATTCCAGAGCCTGGGTTTGAAACTGCTGTGCCATACTTCCTTCCTGAATTAATGGAGAAAAGCTCATTAACTACTGAGTTGTTACACCATTGACTGCAGATCTACAACTTACTGAATTTGTCACCTGATTCCCAAGATCCATGCTACTACTATCTATGCCCAATATTTGTAGTTGGATACTCCTTAAATTCAAATTGTACAATAATTACCATGACAGTAATGAAATTCAATAGTTACTATTTATTATGCTTTTACTTTGTTTCCAGTTCTGTATAGGTACTATTCCTAAATATGTTTTGTTTTGTTTTGTTTTACCTTTTAATTTAGTTTCCACAATTACATGGCAAGGCAATCATTATTGTTCCCAATTGAGATCCAAGGATTTTGAAGCCTAGAGATTTTCAACAACTTATTACCCAACCAACAAATGGTAGATTCAAAGTCTATGTTCCTTAATTTATGCCTAGAAACCTCATTTATAATACATCTATTCAAAATAACTCCTCAATTCATCCTGTTTCTATTTTTCTAGTATTCAGAAAAATAGAACAGTGAATTGTGCTGCTCAAAAATGTGTTTGCTTTTTCTTTCTCTATGGCACAAATATTTATTCCTAGCTCAAGTCATGTTTCACTTGCAATATTTCTTGCATATTGACATATATATATCTTTTTGCTTCCCATCTTCACAGCCACGCACCCAGTGAAGGCTCTAGTTATGTGTCATCTGTTTCCTCTAATAGCTTCTAACTGGTGTCTACATCTGATTCCTTGTTTCCTCTCCAAACACCATCCTTTGATTTACTCCTAAGTTTAATTTTTGTAAAGTATAAATTCCAGTTTTTACTTCACAGTTAAAGAAGTACTAGTGTTTATTTGACATATTTCTGTGATCAAAGTCTAGCCAAATTAGACTCATCAAACTAGATCAGTAAATGCCATTAGCCTTTTTACCAGTTTTATTCTTTTTTTTAATTTGATTCCTTCATTCTTCATGCTGAACTTATATATTTGTTGTTGTCCCATATGTCTGGAGGCCTATGGGATCTGGGTGTGACATCTTTGATTGCTACTTACATTGGTAGTTGCATTGGAGTGGTGGTTAGGGTGATAATGGTAATAACTTGTTTTAAGCACAGTATTTTATATACATATTATACGAGGTGGTCTCTTCATAGTCAAAGCATCCTATAAACCATAAACTTAAATCAAGGTTATTCATGGTTAAAAAATAGTATTTTTCATAGATCTAAGTCTGTTGACTTCAAAGTCTTTCTACTGTATTTAACAACTTCCCTCTGTAATCTCAGAGAGAGATCATATTTGGTAGGCTATCTATTTATAATGGCCAGAGGCAGTTCCGTTAATGGTGGGAAATCTCATCCACAGAGAAGGAAACAAAATTTATTTCCAGGAAACAGTACCAGGCCTTATGTCTGAAGATCCAAAAGAAGAATGGCTTAACATTTTCACAAGTCTAATTATGGACACTATTCTAATATTCTGTGTGTATTAATTCATACTCCTCAAAAGTAAGCCTATAAAATACATGCTATTATTATCCCCATTTTATCAATGAAGAAACGGAGGCACAGACAGATGAAATAATTTACCCAGCTTTTGGTCCTAGGTGGTCTGGGTCCAGAGTTCACTCTCATGATCACTACATTATACTGCCCTTTATGTGTTAGTATGAACAAATCATCCAGTGGGAAAGCACAATGTTTAGTTTTCAGGTTCCTTCTCAAACTGCTAAATCCATAAAGCTATGCCTGATTCTCCTAAAATTTCTTCTTCCTTTGATCCCTCACTACACTTTCTTTCTTACTCTTCTCATGACCAAGGCATGCCCTTCCATCATGGGGGAGAAAAAATATACTGTGAAAGCAACATAGTGGCCCAAGGCACAGGGGCTAAAGAGAGGAAGATAATGCAAACACAATTCATGGAGATATCAAAAAACCTGGAAAGGTTTCTCCTAGTGGCTGAAAACAGATATAGTCTTGCCACCCCGTGGTGATTGAAGTTAGGGATGCAAGTAGGTACATGTCTTCTGGTTCTGCATCATCTACTTTTCAGTCACTAAGAATGCTGCTAGAGATGTCATTAAAATGAGATCAAAGTTTTCAAGGTTCCAATTAAACAAGTCTTAATAGTGCTCCTGTAATATAGGGAAGCTAACAAATTAGTAAATTCAAAGAATACAAGAACTGATCAAATGAATTCAGTAAAATTGAAGGATACAAAACTAATACACAGAAATTGGTTGTGTTTCTATACACTAATAACTAATAACCTAGCAGAAAGATAAATTAAGAAAACAGTTCCATTTACAATTGAACCAAAAAGAATAAAATACCTTGGAATAAACTTAACCAAGGAGATCAAACAAACAAACAAGTGAACAAAAAACTTGTACTCTAAAAGCTATAAAACATTGATGAAATAAAATGAAGATAACAAAGAAATGGAAAGACATGCCAAGCTCTTGGTTAGGACAAATTAATATTGTTAGAATGTCCATATAGTGTCCAAAGCAATCTATACATTCAATTCCATCTCTATCAGAATACCAACAGCATTTTTCACAGAATTGGGACAAGTAATTCTGAAATTTGTATGGAACCACAAAAGACCCTGGATGGTCACAGAAATCTTGAGAAAGAATAAAGCTGCAAGTATCACAATCCCACATTTCAAGATTGTTTGAAATCTTGGTTGATTACAAAGCAGTAGTAATCAAAACAGTATGGCACTCACACAAAAACAGACATTTAAATATTTGTAACAGGATATAGAGTCCAGACATAAACCCACACTTATATGATCAATTAATTTTCAACAAAGGATGCAGGAATATACAATGGGGAAAAGACAGTCTCTTCAACTCAACAAATGGTGTTGGGAAAATTGGACAGCTACATGGACCACTTTCGTATACCAGACCAAAAATAAACTCAAGATGGATTAAAGATCTAAATGTGAGACCTTAAACCATAAAAATGCCTGGAAGAAAACATGGCAATAATTTGTTTGACATCAGCCTTAGCAACATTTTTCAAAATAAGTCTCCCCAGTCAAGGAAAACAAAAGCCAAAATAAACTCTTGGGACTACACCAAAATAAAAAGCTTTTGCACAACAAAGGAAACCATCAATAAAACAAATGGGAACCTACAAAACTGGAAAAGTTATTTGCAAATGATATATCCAATAAGGGGTTAATATCCAAGGTATATAAAGAACATAATATAACTCACAATCAACAACAACAAAATCTGATAAAAAAATGGGCAGAGAACCTAAATAAACATTTATGCAATGACATACAGATGGCCAACAGATATATGAAAAGAGGTTCTATATCATTAATCACCAAGGAAATGCAAACCAAAATCACAATGAGATATCACCTGACACTTGTCAGAACGGCTAGAATAAAAAAAATAAGAAATAACAAGTGTTGATAAGGATGTGGAGAAAAGGAAACCATCATGCACTGTTGGTGGGAATAAATTATGGTGCAGCCACTGTGGAGAACAGTGTGAAAGGTCCTCAAAAAAATAAAATAGAAATGCAAATGAACCAGTAATTCCACTACTGAATATTTACCCAAATAAAACAAAAACACTGATTCAAAAGGATTTTATACACTCCTATTTTTATTGCAGCATTATTTACATTAGGCAAGATATGGAAGCAACCCAGATGTCTGCTGATAGATTGAATAAAAAAGATGTGGTGCAGGGGTGCCTGGGTGGCTCAATCAGTTAAGTGTCTGATTTTAGCCCAGGTCATGATATCACAGTCAGTGAGTTTGAGCCCCACTTCGGGCTCTGTCTGATAGCTTGGAGCCTGAAGCCTGCTTCAGATTCTGTGTCTTCCTCTCTCTCTGCCCCTCCGCCATTCACATTCCGTCTCTTTCTGTCTCTCAAAAATGAAAAAAAAAATTAAAAAATTAAAATAAAAAAAAATGTGTGTGTGTACATGTGTATAATGGAATATTACTCAGCCATAAAAAATGAAATCTTGCCATTTACAACAACATGTATGGACCAAGAGGATATTATGCTAAGTGAAATAAATCAGAGAAAAACAAATACCATATGATTTCACTTATGTGTGGAATCAAAAATCAAAAAAAAAAAAAAAAAAAAGAAAAACAACACAGAAGAAAATACCCATGAACAGAACAAAGTCAGAACAAAGTGATGGTTACCAGAGCAGAAGGGAGTGGGAGAGATGGGCAAGATGAGTAGAAGGCAGTGGGAGGTACTGAGTTCTGGTTATGGAATGAATAAGTCACAGGGAAGAAAGGTACAGCTTAGGGAATATAGTCAATGGTATTGTAATTGCATTGTATGGTGACAGATGGTAGCCACCTTTGTTGTGAGCAGACCATAATGTATATAGACTTGTCAGATCACTCTGTTGTAAACCTGAAAGTTATATAACATTGTGTATCAACTATACTTCAATTAAAAAATAAATAAATAATGTTATGGGAACTATAAAACAGGAAAAAAAAAGATAAAAGGTAAGAAAAGAAATGCAACTATCTTCCAGAAACTGGAAAAGAAGGAGACAGACTCTCTCTAGAGCCTCTCAAAGGAACACCACACTTCTGACAGCTTAATTTTAGCCCTGTGTGACCGATTTCAGATTCTGGCCTCTACACCTGTAAAATAATAAATTTGTGGTGTTTTAATGACTAAATTTGTGGCAAATTGTTACCACAGCTGTAACACTAACATGATGCCTGATCTGGTTTTCTTCCCACCAGATATTTAGTTAGGGAAAACAAACAAACAATAACACAAAAACTAAGAAATTTATTTAACTTTTTTTTTTGAGAGAGAGAGAGAGGCAGACTGTGAGCAGGGGAGGGGCAGAGAGTGAAAGAAACACAGACTCTGAAGCAGGCTCCAGGCTCTGAGCTGTCAGCACAGAGCCCGATGCAGGGCCTAAACTCGTGAACTGCAAGATTATGACCTGAGGTGAAGTCGGTCACTTGACCAACTGAGCCACCCAGGCACCCCAAGAAATTAAGAAAATTTAATCTTGATTAAGATTCATCTAATATGGTAAATTAACTAATGCCTTTTTGGGGAATTCTAAAAGATTCTAGGAAAATATGGAGAATCTCTCAAATTTATTCCCTCTTCCCTGTTCTTCTCCATGAGACAACGTCCATAGATTTAGTTTAGGAAACCCTCAGATCCAAGTGTTCAGTTATCACAAAATTAAATATTAAACAAGAAGTTAGGTGAAAGGTGAAATTGATGAAGGGGATTAAGAGGTACACATTTCCAGTTTTAAATTAAATAAGTCATGGGATCAAAAAGTACATCATAGAGAATATAATCAATAATATTTTCATAATTTTGTGTGGTGACAGATGGTAACTACACTTACTGTGGTGAGCATTTCATAATGTAGACAACTGTCAAATCACTATGTTATAAACATGAAACTAATACAATATTATATGTCAACTATACTTCATTAGAAATAATTGTTAGGGGCACCTGGGTGGCTCAGTTGGTAGAGCTTCGGACTTTAGCTTAGGTTATGATCACCTCCTGGTTCATGAGTTTGAAACTGCTGTCAGCCTGTCAGCATAGAGGCCACTTTGCATCCTTTGTCTCTCTCTCTCTGTCCTTACCCCGCTTACATGCTCTCTCAAAAACTAAATAAAACATTATAAATAAATAAATAAATAAATGTTAGAAGGTTGACACATTTTGGCTTTTGTTAAGTCCCCAAGTAATATATTTCGGGATTTCTTATGGCTCTGAACTCACAATTACAGGATGGTTGGGCAGACTTTCAAATGGGGATGACGATGAGACATAGCTATAATTGTCTCTTGTATCAGGAAAAGCAGCAGCTTTTCTAGAAAACATCAGCACCGGTCATCACTTGCAATGGTGTCCATTTGTATCTGGAAAAAAGAAAACAAAGGAAGGCATAAAGAACTTGAGGGCAAAACAGGGAGCTCAGTCATGGCAGAAGGGAGCTCAGGGGGCCTATGTGCAGAGCCTTCTGCTCTCTGCCCAGGTGGGCATGGTCTACTTGCTGCCTCCTTTTCTGTCTGTCCTTTACCACTGAAACCTGGGCAGGTGCAACTCATTGCTTGGACTCTTCTTTGGTGGATCAAACTGTGACCCACATCTGCAGCCCTTCTATTAAAAGTTGCTCTTGGAATACTAGAGTCTTTGCCACCAGGCATAGAGCTGGAAGTGCCTGAGAGTAAGTAGCCTGTGTGGCCTACAATTGCAGAACTAGAAAAACTCAGCTCACTTTGGAGCTGAGCGACTGACTAATTTATACTCTAGAACTTCTCTGTGAGAATCCTGCTGAAACACTCTGTGTTCTAAGGAATAATTATGTTCCCTAAAATGGGTTTTTTTTTTGGTGGTCAGTCAAGTGTGGACACAGAATAACATCATCTGGAGGTATATAGAATTGAAAGTGATTTATTATACTCAGAGGTCCCAGAAGACGGAGATAGGGCAGGCTACATGGGCTGTTAGTGTGGGGAAGAGCTAAGGGATCTGGCTTGACCAAGCAAGTGGGGAGCTGAGAGAGAATGAGGACCAGTAAGCAGTGCCTTCGCTGGAGGTCAGGGTGAAATACACAAACAAAAGGTATCAAGGGATTCTGCTGATGAATGTGAATGTCACTGAGTCCCAGGGGAGGGCAAGAAGGATGCTGACAGCTTGTCTCTGGGAATTTTGAGGCATCAGGAAAATGCGAAGCTTTTAAAACTTACAAGTTACATCCTCTGTAGAAGTTTGCCTGAAAACTTACCTTTACCTGACTTCTTTCCCTCCTTTGGAGTTCTTCCTCTGGTCCTCTATTGGTTTCTCCTAGGAGTGCTTCCTAAATACATCATTAGCCCAAGAATTCATGTGTTTGAATCTGCTTTGAGGAACTTGGCTTAAGGTACATCCTTGAGCCTACTCACTCCCACCAGCTTCTATGGGCTACAGGCCCCTCAGGAGTCACCATGACTTTGGGTCAGCCTAGGCCTTCTCCCTGCCTCTACTCTGGACTCATGTGGCGTGCACATTGGCCTCCAGATGGGCCTGCTTCCTCAGATCAGCTGCACTCATACTACATGAGTCCTGAAGAAGGCTCAGGAAAAGTAAATATTAGGGCTTCATTTTCCCTAATCTCTTTGTGCAGCCCAGTTAATGTTATTGCACCCTGGGTTGGTGGACAAGGGGAATCAAGGCATGACTTTGTCCAGATTCTATATAGATAGTGAGGCAAGAGCCTGAGTCTATCCTCGATAGTCTTCCTAGGTCAAGTAAAAGCCCAAAGATGGGTAATTCAGAACATATAGATAGGTCTGTCTTGTTTTCCACATCCAGCCTGGAGTCCTTCCCACTAGCTGGAAAAGGTGTGAACTTAACGTTTTACTTCTTCATGTCATACTCACTTTCTAACATTAAAGCACCAATATGTGCAGCTTTGGTATCACAAGCCAAAGTGAAATATTTTCCATGATACTTTAGAGGCTGAATTTCCAGAATAATTTAATGGTTTTGCATTGGATATATTAAAGGAATTTAAAAAAAGAAAAGAAAATACTCTCTCAGGGTGGTGCCTTCATTGTCAAAGCCATTTTGCATGTCAGACAAAGAATGTTTTCTCATTCTACCCTTTGATTTTATTGTTGTTAAAGCAAAAACTCAAGCAAAAACAAAACAAAACACTAAAATAAAGAGAATCTTCCCATCAGCCTTCGCACAATATATTTCAAATATGGCTGTTTTAGTAAGATCTGCCATGTCAAATTATACTTTTTGCCACTTTTTTGGTTATGTTGTCAAGACTGTGAAAGAGAAGGCCTGGATCTTGCTGAAGTTTTCCAAATTATACCTGATAATATTTGGGAAAAAAATGTCGAAAAGTACAATTTTGTATATGTCTTTAAAAACTCCCCATTTTTGGAAATACGAAGCACTTTTTTTTAAGTAACTACACCTACAGACAAGCATATTTGTAGACTAAGTAAATTTTCTGAAATGCCTCTTTTGTACAATGGAATTGAAAAGTGTGTCAGCAGGCAGTAAAGCAGGTTGTATCATTTTTTTTCCCTTCCAGATCCCCATAGTAGAGGAGAAAATCTGACTTCATCAAAGTTTGTCCCTAAGACATCTCATGTTTAGGTTTAGAATAAAGGCTACTCAAAAGCATAGAATCTTGTTTCTTCTTGTTCATTCCCCTATCCTCAAGGCAGCCTGGGAACTATCAGAAGTGTGAAAAGTTCATGCTTATCAAAGAACATTCATGATAATTACTGAAAAATGTTTTTTTTTTTAGAAATTAAAACAAAATGGTTTTTCTTCCCCCATTTTCCCCCAGCTGACAATCATGCGTGACAGTTACCCATGTCAAAAAATATTTTCTCCTCAGAAAGAACCTGGTGAAGAGGGTCTGTCAGTTTCCCTTTGTTCTCTATTTACAGTTATGAGAGAAAAATGATTTATGATTACTATAATTATATCTCTCCTTAGGAGAGCTCTACTAATTATGTAATTTTTAAAGCCATTTTTCTTTTTACAAGCTCTTAGTTAATTTAAATTGAAGTGTATTTAGCAATTTTGTATCCAGTTACTTTTCAAATCTCTGTGTGGGTCACAAATTGAATGGCCTAGGATCACTTAAACATCAAATCTGTTCATCATGGGTATAAAGCTCCCAGGCATACATATTCACAACTGTTATATAAAGAGTTTCTCTCAATAGATAGGATCTTCATAGATATTTTGAGGGAGTCTGCAGGAAATGAGTTTTGGGGAAAATGTTTTATAATCTGCACTTATACCATAATGGCAATGCACCTTAGGAGTCAGCCTGGGATGTATTAGCTGACTTAATAATACCAGCAACCTATCCCTTTCATTTTATGACTTTATATCACATTTATAACTCTGAGTATCTCTATTGTCTTTTGTATTCATCTTTTTTTAAGTACTGCTTTTTTAAAGATAGTTTTATTTAGACAGCATGAAAGATGTTGCATCTAGACATTTAAAATTTTCAGTGCAGTAAATAATACTGGGGTAGGGAATATAATTGCATCTTTCCCCCAAAACACATACCTCTAAAGATAAGAAATAGCCCTTATTGAAGAAATTGAATTCATGTTTTCTAAATGCTGCCCATTACCTAGCATTTAAATAATTTTATATTCTCAGAAAACATTTAAGTGTCTTTTTTGTCATCCTATGAATCTTCCAAACTATGATGTGGATACAGTTATTTTTACTTTAAATTGGAAAAGACTGAGTCTCAGTGAAGTGAATGGCTTTCCCAGGAGCCAAGCAGCTATTAAGTGGAAGAAGCATTTCCTCTGACAGTCTTTTGCCTCTGTAATACTCAAGGTCCTTCCCTTTCATCCTCCTAAAATCCATACAAAGTGGGTGTTACTCCCTATTTCCAAATTAGAAAAGTAGATGTAGAGGGAGTAAATTAAATGCCGTGAAAAAACAGAAACATTATGTGTGGGCACCTTTTTCCAATAAATGATAATAACCCTCAGTACAGTGTACCTGAAAAAAAAA
Source organism: Paguma larvata (assembly GCA_030068075.1). Taxonomy (NCBI): domain Eukaryota; kingdom Metazoa; phylum Chordata; class Mammalia; order Carnivora; family Viverridae; genus Paguma; species Paguma larvata. Next base: position 49,544,545 of record CM057831.1, read on the forward strand.
TACCCATGTGAGTTCTTACTTTAAAAAAAAAAAAAATCAACCCATATGAAAAAAGAACTCTGTCCCTTGCAGAGACTCGGAATTATATCTAATTTAATGAATGGTTAAAAGAAAGAATAGAGGGTGAGGAGAACTTGCATTATTACAAATAAATGAATTGTTTAGTTTGCTAGAAGGAAACAAAACAAAAACAAAAACATGGTGCCTGGGTGGCTCCGTAGATAAAGCATCTGGCTTGGGCTCAGGTGATGATCTCATGGTTCGTGAGTTCTAGCCCTGTATGGGGCTCTCTGCTGTCAGCACAAATCCCACTTTGGACCTTCCATCTCCCTCTCTCTGCCCCTCCCCCACTAGCTCAAGCATGCATGCGCACATTCTCTCTCTCTCTCTCTCTCTCTCTCTCTCTCTCAAAAATAAATAAACACTTAAAAACAAAAACAAAACCAAGGATTAGGTCCACAGCAAGGTCCAACTATTGTCAAATCAAATAATAACAACCAAAGAAAATTGATTCCTCATGTTATCTAAAATAAATGTCCATGTCACCTTGAGTGACTCATTTGAGAATAACAAAATCACATGCTCATGAATATATTCATTCATATGAATTAAATGTTGCAAAGTATTCAGTCTGCCAAACAATGGGAAATACTAACAAACAACATAAAAATCAGCGAGTTTGTCTTTTTTCTGGTTTTTACATTACCTTTCTCTGTTGTTAACTACATTGCCTTATGACCTTGTGGATCCCACCAAATGAATTGATTGAAATGCTAATGTAGCTTTTAGTTGAGATTAGGAGAATTGGTATGAACTGGACCAGTGGGGTATTTGATATATATCTGTCATTCTATATCAAGAGCTTCATATAAAATAGTTATATTGTCTGTGTATAAGAAAAATGTGAGAAATCTCTCACATTTGTTTTATATAAACTCAACAGCAAGCAATTTATTTGGGGCAGTTTTCATCACAAATAAATAATGATTTTGATTATTCATGTTGGAAAAGTGCAAAAGGACATTTGGCATATATAAAAAGAAATTCAAAAACAGAATAAGGAAATTAGTTCATAACTGGGAAAGAATTCTAAAACTTGTAGAAAAGCTATTCCTACACATATGTGTTCACAGGGTTATTTAAAGCACAGAATTTAGAAAAGTAGTCATTCAATTCAATTTCACACAAATTGAGCTCCCCTGGTAAAGCCTTATTATAGGCATTAGTGGAGTCTTCTGTGGAAAGGGATAAAGAAGGAAGAAACATGAGAAAAACATGGTACTAATTCTCAAGGCATTTACAATTTAGTAGGGCAACAATAATATTCTTCAAAACAATTCAAGCGTATATATCACTTAGCTTTCAAAATTACTTTCTCATTTGTCATATCAACGTGCCATTTCAATGACCCTGAGAAATAGTCAAGAAGCTTGCTATTTTTCCCCCAGATCATGTATAAAAAGGAGTGATGATGGTCAGAGAAATTAAATGACTTGCTTAAGTCACTCGGCAGTACCCTCAACATGGAATAAGGATTTCTGTGAACTCTTTCCTTTGCAAAGGGTTAAGCATGGTGCAGAGGAAGTTAGCACATTTAGACTGTCCCTAGTTCCTTTGTTATCTCATGATGGAAATCGCTCATCCTTCCTTTATTCTCTCCCCCAGCATTCAGGATCTTCAGTGAGACCTAAGTACCACTGGGTCAGAGTGGTAATTTTTTTTTTTTTTTTGGCTGATGACACTAATGAGAAAGTATTTGGGAAAGTACTGAAAACTGAATCAAAAAAGAAAGTTTGATTATTGACCAAATCAGCATCATTGAGGACTTTTTAGAGACTGCAGTGAAGCTTAAATTGGAAGAAGTTACTCCTTTGGGAAGTTGGCTAAGGATACACATGATAAGTGATGTGGTGGGTCAAAGCCTCACCCCCACAATCATGTCCATCTAGAACCTCATAATGGGGCATGATTTGGAGGTAGGATCTTTGCTGATATAATTACATTAAGATGAAGTCATTTTGGATCGGGATGACCCCTCAATCTAGTGGCTGCAGTCTTCCTAAGAAGAGAAGACATACAGAAGCACACACACAAGATTAATGGCCATGTGAAGTTCTAGGCAGAAATGGAGTGAACTGGCTCTAAGACAAAGAACACAAAGGATTACTGAGTTACCAGAAACTGAAAAGAAACAAAGGAGGACTCTTCCCTAGAGCTTTCTGAGAGGGTCTGGCCCTGCTTGATTTCAGACTTCTGTCCTCTAGAACCTGTTTTATGCAAACCAGTGCATTGCATTTTGCTACAGTAGTCCTAGGAAATTAATACTCATGGACACCTAGGAAGAAGAAAAACAGCAATATTCTGCCCCTCAAATTCAAAAAGTATACTTATCTCAGCGAAACCACTGGGGGGAGTAGGGTGAGGAGGGAGGAGCAAGTGAGGGAGTAGCTGGTAGGGAGGGTTGTCAAGGAGAGAAATTTTATTTATCAGGTGAATATGATATTCCAAGCTCTGTATCTGTCAGTTTACATGTGTTTTCTCTCTTGATTTCACTAGAATTCTGTGATGGGTTTGATACCATTTGTAAATAAAGGCTTAGCTAGCCTAGGTGGCTGGCTCGAAATCACAAACTAATAAATGACACGATCAGAAAACAAACCCATTCTTTCTGATTCTTAGTCAGTTATTCCCTCCTTTTAAGCCTGTAATTAAATAGCTCTCCAAGAATCTAGTAAATACCTCTTCCTCTGAGACTTTTAAAACTAGTCAGGACACAGTAACAGGCAACTCTCAGGAGAAATAGTCCTCTCTGGGCAGAGAGATAAAATTGGATACCCTAATAGGTCTTTTCCAAGTCTAATTACTCTCACTCTGTGTAAGGCACAGACTAAATGCAAGTTCATTATCATTTTATTCTGAGTTAGCTGAAAAACAAGATTGATTGACATTTTGGAGGTATTCAACATTTACATGCAGGAAATTTAGGAGACTTTAAACACATTCAAAAAAGCTTTTAAGATATCTTGTACTGTTTTTTTTTTTTATATAGTGAAATGCTCTACACAAAAATAAATGTTTCCTAAAATATCATACTGCTGCTCTTCCCAAGCTGATGACCTTGGTGTACTCAGGACCACGTAGGTATTGTGCAGGAGTCCTCACCTGGAGAAGAAAAGAATACTGTGCTTCTTACCTAAATTCCTCTGTGTTCACATTTAAATTCTGCCTCATTCTCTTTGCCTTTCAAACGTACTGAGTCTGACCTCTCTTTACAGTGGATAATAAGAATACCATAAATTATGATTATAGTTGAAAATATCCTCATGTACTTTGTTTCATCCAACACACAGTACAGCATATAGTACTCAGATTTCAAAAACTGAAGAGCATCTGACAATGAAAGTGACTTTGCACAAAAGCACAGGTGATGGGGTGTCATGATTGGCTTCATAGCTTTGTAATGTTTTTTTCAATACATCAAAAAATAGTATCCCTCGATTTTAACCAAGATAAGTTTGATGTTTGCATTGGCTGTTGTTATGCCAAACAAACAAGCAAAACAAAATAAAACAACAATATCAATAACAACAACACAAACTTGGTAAAATAATGAAGACAGATTACTGTGTTTCTTATCCTTCCTTTTTGACTCAAATATGTAGAACTCCTGTGAGAGACACATCCCAAGGATAGGTACTTATTTTAAGACTCATCTCGGTAAAGAGATGTATTTCCCATCTCTTTATCAGTTAATACTGTTTGCAAAAATAAGTTTTGTTTAGCTAGACTAAGTAACTCTCCTTAACCAATATCACTAGTTTCTGAATATCTGAAATCTATTTTCTTCTTGAGACTCTTTTTTTTTCCTGGAGACTTATTAAAGCCAGTAAAATAAGTTGTAAAATTGGCATCTTCCCACCTCCCCTCACCTTGGCATATTAAAAAAAAATACAGTATGTAGGTATACTTCACTTATGATTTGAACACTAACTTCTCATTTCTATCCAGTAGAACATCAATTCCTTTCTTAGGAAGGAGTGGTATACTTTCTGTGCTGATCTACAAAATTCCATCGGGGCAAAGGAAAATCACGCCAATATCCCAGGAACATTCGTGTTTCTCTCCCTTGCCTTCTAACACCAAATCATTTAGTCTTATTTTTTCTAAAGCCTGAATATAAGTAAATATACTAGTTTCATGCATCCCTTCTGTCTCCACACTCATTCAAGTCACTGTCTTTCACTTAAGCCATTGAAACTTGTTTCTAGACCTCTCCCATTTGTCATCCCTCTCCACAGTGCTATGAGCATAGTCTCTCTAAAGCTCAAATATGATCACATCTCTCTGTTGGCTAAAGCCTTTTAATAGCTCCCAAGTGCTTTCAAAATAATGTCCATATTCCTTAACATGATATGCACTTCTCTTCAGGATCTGGCCCCAGACCCACCTCCCCCTTTTCCTTCCTCTCTTGCTTATCTCCTCCCTCTCCCTCCTTTCACATATACACTCTATCTCTTGTTGTTCTCGTCATACTGAACTATTTTCAGTTCAAAGAAGACTATGGTTTCACAGATCTCTAGTAGTGTACCTACAGAGTTTTTTAGCTTGAAATATTTGTCCAAATTTAAAATTTTCCAGTTGTTCTTTATGTTCTTTATGACTCCAACCCTGACTTCTGCTACACTGTGGAACATTACCTCATTGTCCTCCTTTTCGGTCTCATACAAGCTTAATTACTACAGTGATCAGTTCTTACCATCATTACCTGTGGATTTTACTGTAGTAATCTAAATTGTAGAGACATATCTTGCTCTCTTGCCCATTGTAGTAATGAGAAGACACTCAATAAATACTGCATGGATACATGAATGAATGAAAACAAGAATGCATAGGTAGATAAATAACATTTCTCAGGCACAAAGTGTTTGATGTTAGAAACTTACAAAATTAGACATACACCTTAATTCAGTATAATCCTGTACTCTGGATAGAAAAATGTCCCTTATGCTTGTGGTCTTTTAACGAGGTCTCCCTGGTTATGTATTATTGGATTCTTTTTTACATTTCTATTCATCCCCCCATTACCATTCTTCTAGTATCTGTACAATTATGGAAAAAAAAAATCCTCTGAAGCTGAAATACTGTTTGAATAGATGAAGCTATTGTTACATGGATGAGGTTAGATTCTTTGAGAAGAGCCATTTGCTCAACCTGAGTCAAGATGCTGCCAAAGTTTGACAGATACGGTCAAAGGAGTACCTGGCACTTACAAAAGGTCAGAGAAGTTAGGCATCACCAAATTGTTTACAGATGGCTGAGGCTGTCGGCGCTATTTGAAATAATCCATCCTGAAGATATTGGAGTTGAGTTTGCCTGCTTTAGCCCCAGGGAGTTCTATGTTCATAATGACTTCAGCATCACTCACTGCCTCTTCCCCCCTCACATCTTTGTGAAGACACTCATGTGTACTTTTGCTCCCCCACCTAGACCTTTTCAGGAATCTTATGGGATAAGCCTGACTTATAAAAACCTGAAGTTCTCAGTTTGAGTAAAGGTCACAAATAAAGACACCTGTCAGTGTTTAAAATCGTTTTTTGTTGCACATTCTTTCTAGGCTGAGGAGAGAAGAAATGAATATGAAAGAACCTGTGACTTGATTTGACTTTGAATTTGAACATGAATGAAAATAAAGTCTTTACATTATTTAATTAATTCATTTAATGTGTATACATTAAGTGCTTTCTTTATCTCAGACTCCTGGGCGAGACACTAGGATTACAGACAAGCTCAAGACACAGCCCCTGCCCTTGAGCATCTGGGCAAATGATGGAAAACTTAATATTAAACACCATAATAAAGTTATTATAATTATTGGGACTACTTTATTTAATCAATAAAGCATTTCTTCAGTATCTAACAGGGGTTGAACTCTGTGTTGGATAATAGTATATATAGGTTTTCAATAAAATATTTGTGCCCTGAAGGGACTTTGAACTCTCAGAAAAAAAAAAAAATGAACAATGATATTACAAAGAGAAATATACTTTGAAGGAAGGAATTCTAGAGTACCTATTGCAGATCCATCTTATCTCTATTCCAATAATCCCCTTTTATACATTAAAATGATTTGATGACTCTCCTCATTGGTAAGCCATACTTTGTTCATACCATCTACATAAGGCAAATGGAAAAAAGAAAAAGTAAAAATATGGACTGGATTTAAGAAGTATTGGATTATTCTCTCTACTTGTTCCTGAAACATCTGTGTGACTTTGGAGAACGAGTTCAATGGGGAATCTTCAGTGTTTTTGAGGCTAGTGTTCAGAGACAGAATGCCATTTCTTGGAGGGAACTGATGAGAATAAACCAAGATGGCTGCCTTATCAGAACGAGGTTATGGATACAATATCTGTTACCCCAGTGAGTTCAAGACCCAGCTGTAGATCAGCTTTACTAGAGAGTTCCTTAAAAACATAGATGCTGAGTGCACCTCAGAAATACTGATTCAGTATCTGTGGTGAAACCAGGTATCTTTATTTAATACATTTCTCAGGTAATTGTGATCTATCACTTGCTTAGAATTGTCAGCCTCTGGGTTTAACACACAATGCTGACATGACATTAGAGGTCTTTCACAGTCTGCCCTCAACTTACCTTCCTAGAGATCTTTTGTCATAACCATGCCATCATTTCATTCCGGCACTCACTAACCAGCACTCACTAACCTGCACTCTGGGCTTACTTTTACTTTTAACTGCTTTCAGACATGTTCTTTTCTCTCTTCTTCCTTTGAGATACATCACACTATGGTTCCTCATTTCCAGGCATAATCCACTTTTCTCTTGTCTGAGAAGTCATTTCTGACTTCCTGGGCCATTTTTACCTGCTTCTTCTCTATGCGTTGAGAAAGCACACTTTATTTAAATCTGAATTGCAAACATATTTCTCCCAACTAGATCAGAAGCACCATGACTATTTTCATTTATCTCTATATCAAGCTGCCTAATAATTATTCTGGCAATATAGTAGATATTCAATAAGTGATTATTAAGTGCATGAATAGAATATGGTACTAGGTGAGCCATTGCCAAAATTAAGGCATAACATCACAGTAGGAATTTGGGCATAGGGCCACCTTTAGTACCAATCTTGAGGAAACTGAGGTGTCGGATAGCTTTTTAGAGAGGATAAAAGTTTTAGTAAGATACAGATCAAAGAAGATTTAATAAAAAGTTGGATCTAATATTGACCTATCCCAACCCAACTAATACTCTGTATAATTGTTTCAGATCTTGGGGTAGTCTTGATGCATAGATAGTAGTTAAATGGCCCCAAAGTGAAATTAAAACAAAACAAAACAAAACAAAACACACAAAAAAACGAGAGGGGTCCTGGGTGACTCAGTCATTTAAGCGTTGGACTTTGGATCAGGTCATGATCTTGTGCTCTCTGTGTTTGAGTTCTGAATCAGACCCTGTGCTGACAGCTCAGAGTCTGGAACCTGCTTTGGATTCTGTTTATCCCTCTCCCTCCGCCCCTTCCCCACTTGTACACACTCTCTCTCTCTCAAAAATAAATAAAGATTAAAATAAATGAAGACAGGGAAATACCCACTGGAAAATATGCCACTTATATTTGTAAGTTTTCCTAAATTCTTATTGAATATTTTTTTCATCTTTCTCAAGTAGAATTGGGTTGCATCTTTCCCTCCATAAAGTATTTCCTAACATTTGGATAAAAATAAAATCGGTTATAGCTCTTTGATATGAGAATCTCATGACCAGGTAATTGTGTACTCTGTTGTGTCTCTGGAACAATATATAACAAAAAATATATTGGGGTTTATAAACCCATACATATATTTATGGGGTTTATGTCATTTTTTCATTATTTCATGCAACAAGGTTAAGAGAAAAATATATGAAATGGACTAATTAATACCCAGAGCCAATAAAAGTTTAAGTGACAGGTCAAGTCTTTATTAGAACCATCCCCAAAATAACAAAACCAATTTTTAAAATGATATATACTTAAATCACATATTCACTCAAGATGTGTGCAAACATAAGGACATATCAAGGAAATGAGGACTCTGAGAGACTCAGGGGGTCTAGGCATGTATTTTAAGGATACTACCAAGTCCTTATACAAAGTTAAACTCTGGTTAAATGTTGACCATCTTCTTTATTGGTAATTTTGGGTCTTCATTCCCTTACACCACTCTAGGTATTTATCTGTTCCAGAATACATGCATTATCCACTTAGAATTTGTTCTCTTTCCATCTGGTATAAATTATTATATCCATAAGTCTATGTGGGTAGATATATTTCATTTCATAGCTAGTTATGGCCGATTTATGATCAATGATTTGTATTGAAAAGTTGAAAAGTAGGATCAGGAGAGGAATCACAGTTGATCAGCAGTGTCTGTTCTGGGTGCAAGATGTGGGGAATGGTGGCTCATATTTTAGTTACTTGCCATCCCTGACACCAACAAACCCACAAGACACAGTATATGCATATATACATACCTTATAGCTTAAGCGCTTGTTGTTATAAAAGATCACTAAACTAAATTCAGTCTTGGAACCAAAATCACAGATTGAGGAAATCACATTTCCCCTTTTAGTAACTGCTATTGAATTCAAAGGTTACTCCCTGCCTCCAAAAAAAAAAATAAAGAGAGAGAGAGAGAGAGAGAGAGAGAGAAAGAAAGAAAGGAAGGAAGGAAGAAGAAAGAAAGAAAGAAAGAAAGAAAGAAAGAAAGAAAGAAAGAAAGAAAGAAAGAAAGAATCATTGATTCAATTAAGCATTTAAGGCAGGCATAAGTGAAAAATGCAATTTTATAAAATCTTGAAAATCAGGTAGCGCATGAAGAAAGATTTCACATCCAAATGCATTAAGAAGATAATGGGAGCTTGAGGTAGTTCTAAAATAAAAGAATGAGGCAAAAGAGATTTTTTCTTTTACAGTAACATTTAAAATAGAAGGTTTTGTGAGTTGAACCATATCATTTTCTACTAAAAGGGATTAAAGTAGCATAGATTCTTGATGCAATCATGTGAAAGTTTTTGTGAGCATAATTTTATTTAATCGTTATGATGTTGTCTTCTAGTAATTTTTAAAGACCATCATCAGTAAACAATAGGGATCCTTTATTCTTGCAGAGCAATATGAAGCATAATTAGAATTAATGTAGGTAGTGAATTAATTACTTCTAAATGAAAACATCATCAATAAGCATGCCTCTGTAAGATTATTTAAAATGATCTTAAAGTATTCGTGGGCTTGTCCACTCATTTATTCCTTTTGTAATATGAACAGACATGCTGGATTTCAACATTTGATGAAAAATATTTAGATGTATGTTGTTTTTCTTTTAACATTAGCCCTGTAAATAGATACTAGGATCATTCATTGCAGGTGAGTAACAAGAAGGAGATTCTGAAGTATTCTGATTACTCATCAAATATAGGAGGTGAGCCTTGTCCCAGACCTTTTGATTCTGAAGTCCAGACATTGTTTATGTCTGAAGTATGGACACTGTTTTTCAGAGTGTATTATCCACACACATATCTCAGGAAGTAGATTTTCTTAACATAAAACCCTAGGAAAACCCATTATAATTCATCTTTGGATGACAAGTCTTTAAGATATAATTAAATTGTACTGTTTGTTTTCAACAATTGAAACAGTAGAATTGAAGGTGGGTAAAGCTTTTATTAAATTGTCTCGTTAATACATAATAAGTTAAGAGTAGTAGAAATATACAATGTGATTCAACCACTATTTTTCCATAATTTTATCTTACAAATAATGTGCATCTAAAATCCTTTCCTTTTGAGGCTCCCTTATCTCCCTATTCTCCCAGCTGTGTTACCCAGACAGTGGGCCAGCTAACTCCGCCTTTATGATTCACACAATTTCTCTGTCTTGAACCAATCTTGTCCTTAGGGAAGAAAATTATGATAGCCCTGGTAAAGTAATCCTCGTAATGTAACATGTCATCCTTTAGAGTAATCCTTTTAAATGTAGTTGAACCCAATGAATTTGATTTTGAATGACAACTTGCCACTTAGAAACTGTGTATTCTTCAACAAGTTATTTTTTTATATCATCAACTCTACTTTCCTCCAATGTAACTCATAGGTAAAGTTAAAAAGATATCACATACCAAGAACTGAATAACGTTGGTTGCCTTCTCTGAGTCTCTGCACCATAATTTTCAAACAAATTTTCTATTTAGTGACCCCATGTATGGGATCTAAAGGAGACTCAATAGCATTCTAGGATAGAACTGTCTAGTATTTCTAAATGAAGTCTCCTGTATATTCTAGTGTGTTCCACCCAGAACTCTGCCAATTGGCTGCCTCTGTGCCCTCAGACCATAGGTAGTGCCTGATGCAGGAAAGAGCCAAGAACTTTCCTTCCTTTGAAGGAAAACCCATGTTGTGGGAGCATGATGAACAAGAGGAAGAGTGGCCTGAGATGGTTATGCAAGTTGCCAGGAGCAAGTATATATAGCTGGTCATAGAAAGGAACTCAGATTTTATTTTGAAACCAGTGAGGCCATGGCAGGTTTTCAGCAAGAGACAAGATTTGATGAAATTATTCTTCCTGTTGGGTTCATATGATTTGAGTCAATGCATTCAAATGTTTCAAGCCTCAGTTTCCATGTCATGAAAGAGAGATGCTGACACCCAAGCAATTTAACAGACAGTGAGAATTACAACAGGGAATATACTTGGAAAGCCTTTGCAACTTATAAAGTCATCCAAGCACATATCATAATGGTGATAGTTACTAGAAGCCATCTCCTGGCAAAATGTTATAAACCTGAAAGCAGAGATAGAAAATGGGCTCCTTGATTATTTGTTTTCATTTTACTTTGTTATATCACATGAAGTTGGGAGAAATAGATTACTGCCATTTCTGCATTCCTTATCCTTGAAATGGAGCAGAGGACAAACCTACCTGGAACATTCATGGATTGGAGCCAGCACAGGACACAGGAACCAGGGGACTTTGTAACATGTCAAAATGGCCCTTTCTATGAAGCTACTGAATGAATATGATTTCCCTCTTTGTTGCCACCACTTGGAGATAGAACAGGGGAAACATTTCTTCATCAACATATGTGGCTTTCTTTCTAATCATTTATTCATGTATCCTACAAACCCTCTGATCTGTAAGAGGAGGAAGACTGTTAATGATCGATAATATCTATATGTGTATTTAAGTATATTCTAGGAATTGTACTAATCATTTACTTACATTATCTTGCTTAATTTTTCCATGCCCTCTAATATAGGTAGGTATTATAATTGGCTACTTTTTACATGTGAGGGTTTGGAAGGTCATGAGCCAGCCAGATTATACAACTAATAGGTATCAGAGCTGGTCTTGAACTCAGCTCTCTCTCTCTCTCTTTTTTTTTTTTTTTTGGAAACCAAAGTTCTGAACGTAGAACTGCAACCAGTCATAGTTCAAGTGAAGATGAAAGGTGAGAGCAGAAGTCAAATGTTCTAGCACTGTGGTATGTGGTATCCAGCCTTTCCAGCTTCCTGGATGGTGTCTTTTTCCTCTTGAATTTGCCTGACTCCTATGGTAAGACACAGACATTTAGTGTTCTAGCTGAATGTCTTATGTAAGAATATCTAATAGGTAAGCTATAAATAGATAAGAGAATTCCTATTCCCATGGTATCCCATTAGTGTAGCTTGCATTTACAAGAAGCATGTAATATTGTGGTGGTGAGGAGGCTCTGGTGCCAGACTTCTGCTGTTGAATCCTGGCTCTATATCTTACTATGTGATCTTTCTTATTTAAACCTTCTGTGCCCAGGGATAACAATAAGAGCATCTATCTCATAGAGTTGTTGTGAGAATTCAACTTTCTTAGTATAGTGAATGACACATAGCTAGTTCTCAATAAATACTACTAACATAGCTGTTTTTTATGTGATACAGTTACTGTTCTAGCAGTTCCAGTCTCAATGATTTCTTCCAATACTCTGGTTTCTCTTCAGATAGCATAAATCTTTCGCCTTTTACTCAATGATTTCTTCCAGATGTTATCTTGATCCCTGGTTAATCCTGAATACCATAAACTTGAAATCTCACCTCTTGAATTGTTATCTTTCTGTACCCCAAATTGTCATGATCTCCAGCCATATGATACATAGTCATTCAATAAATATTGATTGTATATACCAGAGTACATGACAGGTGCTAGGAATGTAAGAAAAGATCGGTCTCTACTTTCAAGAGGTATAGAGTTTAATGAATGCTGGGTGACCATTTAGTTCTTTGTCAAGCCCTCTGTGAGGGGATTATGGCACTGAGTGGCAGTTGTAGTAATTTATCTTCAGACTCTCTGTTGCAGACCCTTCCTTCTATCTTTCCCTACCTCTGGCCATTTGACAGGCTGAGTCAGGCATATAATAAATGAAAGTTTTTTGTTTTTTTTTTTATTGGTGTTGTGGATAGACAGCTTGGTAATGTGAAAAGAGACCAGGTTTTGTGTAAGAGATCTGAGATCAAATCATAGATCTACAACTGAGGAACTGTGACCTTGGACTGTGACCTTTAACTTACTTGAGCCTTTATCTTCTATAAAGGGAAGGCTTCATAAAATGAGGAAATTACCTCGCTAACAGAGATTTTGTGAAGATAAGCCATGACACATGTAAAGCACCCCATAGAGCTCCTAGCCCAGAGTTGGGATTCAGCCCCTGCCAGCTGGGGGTCACAGCAGAAAGGCAGTGACAGACGTGCTACCAGGAGAGGCTGTGGTTGCAGCAGATGTGGTGGCAACTTCTCTTCTTTGTTTGTTCAGATGCTGCTTTTAGAATAGTAATGGCTTATTTTAAAATTCAAAGTCCATTCTAGAGATAAAGAAAAATGATAGTGGGCTTCCCTGTAATTAATGGCATTTTTTAGCATTTCAGTCTGATTATAAATAGAATGTAAGATGCCTTCTGTGGTGAATAACGTGTCTTTCTAGTTTTCTAGATTTATGAATTTAGCCCATGTGAAATTAATTATTGTGGGTGTATTACATGGATGTGAAACATCTGGAATAATAGGATTTTATTGTTAATAGACCTCTCAGGAGCTCATGACAAACATCCTTATAATAGCAACATATGCTGCTAGTTTAATGAGAACCATCACTGACAATTAATGGTTCTTGTGCTTTCAGTAAATTACACATTTTCAAATTTTATATTCTTTATTTTCATCTTTATGGTTTTAGTTTGTGACTTGTGTGAAATTAAAGCCAGAGCTCCTAAAAGAGGGAGAAAATGTTTATTAAATGTGTACTATGTGCCACACATTGTGTTATATTATATATATATATATAATATAATATATATATATATATATATATATATATGTGAGTGTACATGAACATGTAATTGAGTTTGAACCTCAAAGCAATTAGGCATCCCTTTATTTACAAACAGAAAACAAAGGCATGGTGAGATTAATAACTTATCAATGTGGGCACCCAAATGAGAATTAAAGGTTGAGTTTGATTCTTCTTTCATTTGTTAGAATGAGAAAAATTAGTTTAATGTGGAAAAGATTTCCTTTTGTATAAATCAAATTCCTGCTTTCAAAAGGCTCTTTGCTTTTACACACAAGAACCTTCTCGTGATCCCTGGGTCATATTGGCCTCAAGCTGATACGTGCAAGGAAATGATAAAGAAATCTGTGATTTAACATTTTGAAATATTCTGGAACCTAATTTGTGCATAAAGCAAAGTCAAAAGCCATGGGTACATCCAGGAGAAGAATATACTGTTTTTTCTAACTCTTTTGGTACAAGGAAAAGGGATTTTTATTGAGCACTGACTATGCATAAGCCGTATGCTGGCATGGGATAATCTAATGCTCTGAAGAGGAAAGTTCTTCTGGACCCAAAAGCTCATCCTGCTGCCCTTCCTCTATTTGCCCCTTTCAGTTCATCTCAGATATATTGCTGATAAAAATTATATGTTATTGATATGGTTTAGTCAAATGACATTAAATTTGGGGAGAGGGTTGCAGAAAATGAAAGTGATATAGCAGCCAAACCAGAAAATGTGATTAGGGAAAGGAAAATAAATGGTAGACATACTATTATATCTAGAAGGCAGAATCAGTCCCCTTCGTGTCCTATTAATCTGTATTTAGTCGTAATTGTCTTTATGTAGAGATAGAGGCAAAACTCTTATCACAGAACCATATTTTGTTATCTTCAGGGCATGCATATTTTTTGAAATTATCCTGTTTGAATCTTGATTATTGCCTCACAGAATTTAAGTTCCTTGAGATCAAATACCTTTTCTTCCTTGTTTTCTGCTGTATTCCCAAAAGCAAGAATCACATAGTTCGAAACTCACTAAATGTTTATTGAATAAACGAATGAATGAATGACCACATTTTTCCACAAAGGCTGAATTCACTTTATCTTAAATTTACTTACAATATCATCATTTAAGGAATGTATATTGTGTGTCAGGAAAGGTATATCTACATACAATGTGCACATATGTATGCAGAAATAAGAGACGACAATGCATAACAGGCAAGTTCATAATCTTGAAATCGTGTCTAGACCGCTAGTTTCATGACTTCAGAAAGTTCCATGACTGTCTCAGTGTCCTTTACCTCCTATGTAAAACACTGATAAGATATACCAGCTCTATGTTGACCCCATAGTAACACATGCTCTACTGATTTTGCCCTCATTCATCCGTGAGCCTCTGATAATCTGTCTTGGTAGAAGAATAGGTAATTCGCTCCTGCTGAAATATGGCATCTAGATGTGGTCTGTGAGTTGTGCACCAGATGCTCATGTGCAAGTTTAATAAGATCAAAGCTGGGCACATTCAGGAGCCCTAGCACACAGCATTTGTCAATCCCTCACCAAGTGTGATTGTGCTTCCAGACTGACTGCTATTAGGGCCTCAGATTCTGCCTCCAGTGCTCGCTGACAAAGGACCCTGATACTATGACCATTGCCTGCTGCAGGCCTAGCACCCTCACCTTGCCCTGCAAATCTTTGGAGGCTGGGCTCTGCTCTCTGTTTTCTGTTTTCTAGATATTACTTCAGGATCGTGTGGTTCTGTAGCTTGACCAAATTTCATATGTTCTCAGTTGCCATCATCTGATATTTTACATCTATAACTTTAGTGGTTTATAGGTCAAACTCAAGCTTATCCCTCACCTCTTCAGAATCTCCCAAATTGAATAGTTGGGTTCTTTTTAGCCAACTAGTCTACTGAATATTCCTCAGTTCCATACTGTATTCACTACTGATTCAGTGCTATGTAAAGGGAAAAAGATGGATCTCGAGTGTATAACTTCTTGTTTGTGTTTGTATTGAGATCAAATCTAACAGGAGTCTTTGAATACCCTTGCAAAATAAATTCACCTTGAGATGCAAATAATATAATTTTCAAGGCCAGTTGCAAACAGTTTCTACTAATCATGAAATATAAGGTAAATTTCATACCTAAAGTGGGTGGGTGTTTTTTTTTTTTTGGTTTCTTAATATGAATTGACTATAAAAAACTGTAGACAGATCATTCACTAATGATGGATATTATCCCATGCTGAACTTTTAGCTTAAGGTATTCCTACATATCAGTACTAGAGCCACGTCATAAAGCTGCTCTGATTTCTATGCTGTGATATTGAGAGATTTATTAAGATTTGGGGTGGTAAAGATACCTAATATCAAGTTTATTAAATATATTTTCACTCTATTAATTGTTTTCCAAAAAAAAATGAGAATAAAACCATTAAAATGAATGAAGCCAGATTATATTCACCTTGTTATGTTTTGAGTGAATAAGTTCTTGACATGTTCCTATAACCCAGCACCATACCTGGAACCTAGCAAGTGTTCAGTAAATGTTGGTTGAATGAAAGAATGTCAGCAACTGACCTTTCTTCTCATGGGTCATAGATGCTGAGAAAGACCAAGGTCAGAGATAATGAGACTTCACAACCTCATGGCCACAGTGAGAATTATGGAAGTGCTTTAGAAGTGAGTTATTTGAAGCTCAGTGGAGAAAGATTCTTCATCTTCCTGGATCTCTGCTGTCACTTTACAAAGAGAAATAAAAACTTATCTTGATGACAAGGGACATTAGGGGATAAAGATGCCAAATACAGTCCGAGTCTAGAGCTCTCAGAGGGCAGTGGGTGAAGCAGTTTGAATAACAGAAAAGTCAATCTTTAGAATCCTCCACAGAGGCTCAGAAAGATGTGTAAAGCACTTGGGATTTGATTTTACTTTTGAGGGTTTTCTATTCTGTTCTTGTATTTGCTGTCACTGAGCAGAACAGAAAGCAACTTTGGTAGAATGTTCAGGTTGTGTGTTTTTTTTCTTTTTCTTTCTTTTTTCTTTTTTTTTAAGAGGAAAGAAAGAAGGTCATGGAAGCCTTGTGAGAAAGATGCCTTTTTTTCACAATGAAAATATCTGTACAACATTTTGCAATAGGAGTAGAATGTGCTCATCGTCTTTGGGGAATGATGTACAAAGCTTATGAAGATTTTCTTTGGGTATCTGAGGATGCGATGATGTCAACTATCTTGTTAGTGAAAATTCCTTGTAGTCTCCTCGGACCACATAATAGAGTTACCTATAAAAAAATGGTTAATGACATAGCCCCTACCTTATAAAGGAAATAGAAAGGAAGCAGGGTTTATTAAGTATCTACCATCTGTCCAACACAATGATATTTAGGACTTGTAACAACTGTATGAAACAGATATAATTATCCATATCTTAAAAATAGTGAAATGAGACTTAAAAGGTGAATATCCTTATGTGTTGGCTTTGTCTGTCTCTTATTATCCACCCTGAGTGCCGACTCTCCTCGGAGTTCCTCTATCCTTACCTGATAGAGCTAACCTTTCCCTCCTTGGTGCTATCGCTATACTTTGTACATGCTTTTAACATTATAGCTCTATATTTGAATTAATTTCTTTTCAAGTTTTATTTCCCTTTACTACAGTGCAAATCTCTAGATAATCAGGAATTCAGTTTCCATTTCTATATTCTTTGCACCGACCAAGAAATGTTTAGTTTTTGAAGTAAATGCCACATAGCCAGTTAGGCATGAAGTCAGAATTTAAATTTAACATTTGATTCTGAAAGCTCATGTGTTTTTCATTGTACTATGATGCCAAAACTTGAAGACAGACAGAAAGATTAACACAATTATCTTATTAAATACAACACTTAAGTAATATAATTATATCTAATTTACATGCTTAATATAAATATAGCAAGGTTAAGGAATGGGTAGGCAATTCATAGGTCATGCAAACCCAGAAAATGTGAAGCCAAGGGAGAGCATATAGCTCATGTGATAAGTCTAAGAATGTTCCTTTTGAATCACTAATTAATTATTATTATATAACTATCACACAATAGATCCTGTGGGAGGTAAAAAGGTGAAAGCGACGGGAATCCTGCTCTTCCTAGGTTGTCAAGTAACATGGTGTAAAGAAACGTGCACATGCTGCAGTGTACTTTGTTGTGAGTTGTTTATCTCTCTGAGCCATAATTCCCTCATGTCTAAATTGGTGCTAATAATATCACTTAAAATCATCATAAAAATTAAAATAGGTAACATGCTATTTTGCCTAGTGCCTAACATAGATGAAGATCAGTCAATCAACGTTATTCTTTGGCTCAAATGTAGATATGAATATGGATGTGGATATAGACTTAAATCAGAGTTTCTCAGTGTGGGAGAGAGGGATATTTATTTCCCCATGGGATATGTGACAATTTCTGGAGATGTTTTTGGTTGTCACAAATCAGGGTGTGCTATTGGCATCTAGTGAATAGAAGCCAAAGATGTTGTTAAACTTCTGCCAATGCACAGTACAGTCAGTCCCCCACAACAAAGAATTAAAGAATTATTTGTCCCAAAATGCTGTGGGATGTAAATGTAGATACGGATGCAGATATAAAAAGTGCTAAGTGTCACAAGTGTCAGGTCTAGTACTAAGAGAATATAGGGGTGTAAGAGGAATGACCCTTGCTCTGAAAATGAGGTGAATTTATGAAAATAGATTTAATCTGGGCTTTGGGATGTAGCCAGGTAAAGAGAGAAAGAGCAAATGGAAATTTAGGAGAAGCTTGATTAATGGGAAGAAGAGTCTGGGAGGTCAAGGAAAGGATTTTCCAACCATACAGTGAAATCTAGAAGAATAAGTAGAGGACTAATGGGATTGTATAATAAGGACAATGGCATAGGAGACAAGGTGTGTAGAGGAATGCAAAATGAAGACTACCATATGAGAGAAAAGATGAGGAGCATGCAAAGAGCACATATTACATTTATTCATTCATTAAAAATGTTGGAATGTCCCATGTATAGCGAAGACTTACCAAGGAATAGAAATAAAAACATAAATAAGGCACAGTTCCTAAATTCATAAAAGGAAAACTTGTAAAATTTGATAATATATTGTATATATTGAAAAAAATAGATTAGAGTTGAGAGATGAAAAAGAACGCATCTTTGATATTAGAAAAAAAATTGTGGTTTAATTAAGTTGTGATGCTCCTTTTTCTTTAGTATGATTTCCCTATGGTAAGTCCAAGAAGCTGGATTGCTATGTCCAAACTCGGTCACTAATTTATCTTGTGAACCTGGGCAAGGTCCTCAACCAAGCAGATTCTCACTTGGTTGTTTGTAAAACATAGGTATCAGTGCTTCTTATGAGAATTAAACAGCCTCACTAAGTATGGCTACATGAATATACACATAAAGCATTATTATTATTGCTCATATTCTAGACTGATGGCCACTTTCATAAAGAATTTCAATAATATCCTTTTTTTTAATTAGGTGTTTTTAAGCCATGACTACTTATAAGATTATAATTTTTCCAACTACCTTTTGCTGATATCAAAAATTCAGCTTTAATTTTTTTTTCATTTTTTGAAGTTTTTTTATTTAGTTGTTTAATTTGAAAGGGAAGGTGGGGTGAGACAGGAAGAGAGAGAATCCTAAGCAGACTCCATGCTGTCAACAGAAGCCTGACATGAGGTTCAATCTCACAAACCATGAGCTCATGACCTGAGATGAAGAGTCACTTGCTTAACCAACTGAGCCACTCAGGCACCCCAACCTTTCTTGTTATTCAAGTGAAACTGGGTTAATATGATGTAAATATCCATATTTAGTCATTATTGATTAATATATTTTCCGAAGTAGAAATTAGGTCTACAATATCTGAATATCAGATGCTAAGGGGATAAAAATCTAATCTTTATCCTTCAAGAGTTAATAATGTTAAATTTTAAAGGAGAAATCAGTTGAACATATATGTAACTAACCAAAATGGGATGTAAGTAATTATGCATACCTAATTTATATAACACATTTATATATTTATCTCACTTGTTCTTTACAAATATTCAATGAGGAATATATTATATTCCTGTATATTATTACTATTATTGTTATTACCCCTATCCCCATTTTATGGTTGAAGAAATGGAGACCTAGAATTATCCTAGTCTCTAAGAAAACAAAATTGAATAAGACAGGATTGTTCTTTCTAGCCATTTCTAATCTAAGAGGAGGCAGAAATACCAAAAGTTAAAAAATGGAATAAATACTTTGTTATGAACAGCTTTACAATGGTAATGACTTCAAATGTGGCACAATGAACATTAGTTATTGTAGATCTCATCACAGTCATGGAGAAGTTGAATTCTGGAATTGCTGGTATGTCAGGTGTGTAGCTTATTTTACATGTGACCTTAAATATTCTGTAGTGTTTCGTATGAAAAAGCAACAAGTGATAAACGTGAAAAAGATCCAAAAGGTTTCATAATTTGTGTAGAAATTGATCTCGTGTTCATGTATGTGATGATACATGAGATGAAGGGCAATCCCAGTTGAGTATATTCCTGAGTGGAGTGGCATCCTTTTCTCCCTGACAACATCCTGAGAGGTTACTTCCACATCTTCTCAGTAGTAGGAAGAGGCCTAATCAAACAGCGAAGGCATACTCACTTTATGAAGTTTATACCACAAAGTGGTAGAGATAAAATCACTTATGACAAAAAAAAAATGATATCTTGTCACAAACTGCTCTGGGTATCCAGTTATCCATCCACAGTTTGTTTAGAAATTGCATTGGCCCTACTGGAATTCATAAAGTCTCTGGTTTCTTGGATAATTTAAAGTGTGACGGTTGTGATGGTAGTGGTTGTCTAGGCAGACAGGAACTTGAGAATTAAGTTGAATAATAAGAATAAATGTTAACTTATTTGTATTCAAGCTGGTGATGTTCACTCAATGCATAGATGAGAACACCTGTGTCAGTGTACCAAATGATAATAACTACCATTTCCTGAACCTCTACTAGGTAGCTAGGAGACTTCTAAGCACTGTTTGATAGATTTTTTCATTTAACTCTCAGAATAGATGCAAAATTAACACATCGTTATTTCCATTATACAGTTAAGAAATAGAGGTTGAAGCATAAAATGACTTGCGTTCGGACGCACAGCCAGGAAATGACACATTCTGGACTTTAAAGCTGTCTTCTAGTTTCACTCCTGTGCACTTCATGCATCATTAGTTTTCTTCTGCTTTCCTTTCCTAAGTTCCTATAGTAGAGGAGGCTAGTGGCCCAAGTGGAGGAGCAAAAGTGTGTTGTGACCATAGTGACTTCCTTTCATACTATTAGTCATTAAGTAGAATGATTGAGAAGCAGACAAGATTAGTGGGCAGAAGTGGCCACAGCATATGTGACTACAGAAGTGACCACAGTTTAATATTGTCATTTCTGTAAGGACTGTGCGATTTGTTTTAAAACAGATTTACATTCATTGAGGACCCTAGTATGTTGTAAGGCACGTTGTTGAGTGGGTGTTTTACATTCATTTATAGATGAAGAAACTGAGACTGTGGGGTTTTAGGAGAGTTGGCTAAATTCACTGATGGAGCCAAGATACAAACAAACAAACAAACAAATATCAACTTTCAAGTCTTCATTGTTTTCCTTATACTGCTTTGCCCTTTTGAGAGTTAAAAAAAAATAGACATACATGTAGAAAATACAGAGTAGTAATAGTTTGCTTGAATAGAAGGAAAAAAATTGGCCAGTTGGAACCATTCAGTAATGAAGGAATATCTCTGACATGGTGAAATCTGTGTCCTTAGAAGCATTCAAGTTGAAGCTGAGAGACTGTATATGCTGCTGCTGCTGTAGAAACAGTTCTTGCCCTTGGTGAGTGGTTGGGGTAATGAATTTAATGTTTCCTTCTAATGCAATGAAACTCTTCTAGGAACCTATGCATGATTTGGAAAGGTGGTACATACCAGTTTCCAAAGAATATTGCATTGATATTCCTGTTGTTAAGAGGATCTAGGCATTGGGAGCTTATAGTTTCCATCCATAGGTCACTGCGTTCAGTCAGTGGAATTCTCCAGAATAGTAATTATTCTTGAGACTAGTTTTGCACATCCTGCATTATTAGTGGAACAGAGAAGGGTTCTGTCTTTTAACATTTTTTTAATGTTTATTTATTTTTGAGACAGGGAGAGACAGAGCATGAGTGGTGGAGGGGCAGAGAGAGAGGGAGACACAGAATCCGGAAGCAGGCTCCAGGCTCTGAGCTGTCAGCACAGAGCCGGACGCAGGGCTCGAACTCACAGACCGCGAGATCATGACCTGAGCCGAAGTCAGACACTCAACCGACTGAGCCACCCAGGTGCCCCGGGTTCTGTATTTTAAAGGGAAGATTGGTCAGGGATTTCCTCCAACTGCTGGAGTAGCAAACCATAAATAGGACCAATTCGAAATCAGACATTGAGAAGGGTATAGGTGGTATGTCAAAGTACATTACATAAAGCAATATTAGGTTTGGAAGGAGACTGAAATCAAGAGCCAAATCAAAAGAGGATATGTCAGATAGTTCAGAACCCGAGGGATAATTGGAAATTAGAATGGTCATGGGTTGATGAGTCCAACATATTTAACAAATATGTATCAACTTCATCTGATGGGTTGAACG
Organism: Paguma larvata; assembly: GCA_030068075.1. Lineage (NCBI taxonomy): Eukaryota > Metazoa > Chordata > Mammalia > Carnivora > Viverridae > Paguma > Paguma larvata. The sequence goes on from CM057831.1 coordinate 49,566,595, forward strand.
CCATGCTGAATGTTGAGGCAATATGAATATTACCAAGATAAGTAATACATTTATCCTCAATTAACTAATAGTCTAATGGGAAGATATACATATAAAAAATAAAAATAGGTTACAATAATAACGGTTCCCTTCCTAATGTAGTCAGTTACTGCTTGCTTTTTCATTCAATATTATGTTGCTAAAATTCATCCATGGTGTTATGTATAATCAAAGTTTATTAATTTTCAGTACCAAATCATTATACATCATGTGATTATATTACAATCCGAATCTCAAAATTAATAAAAATTACATGGTATATTGCTCAAGAATGAAAGCACACCACTTACAACAGAAACAAACAAACAAAAAAAAAGAGGCTTATAAACACAAATCCAGGGTAATGATATCTCTGAGATAAATGAAAAAGTAGGGCTAGGGAAGAAGCACATGGATAGATATTGAAATAATGGTAATGTTCCAGTTCTTAAGTGTGGTTGTAGGTTCATAGCTATTTATTTTAATGCTTACCTCACACGCATATACACACATAAGTATGTGTGTAAATATCCATATATATAGCGCATATCATTTACACATGTGATATACACATAATAACACAATTAAACTGTTTCAATTCTCATATATAGTACCTTAGATGGACATATACACATGGAATATAATGGCCAAGAAAAAAGAAAGCAGTTACTGTGGCGGTGGGATTGGCAGATGAGATTTTAAAAAGGAAGATATAGAGGACGTTCTATCTCAGCTGGTTTTCTTTTTTCTTTATTTTTTTTATAACTTTTTATCGACTAGATTTCTAAGGAATGTATAAATGTTATCTCATTCGGAGAGAATAGCATTCCAGATAGAGGAATAGAAATACCTGACCTGGAAGCCTTTTTGTCTATTTATGTGCCGTACTCACTACTCCCTATATCCCTAATAGCACAATATGTAATAATACAATAATATATTATATATGGGTTATATATATAATATACATAGGTACAAATATATATATACATTATATACATAATATACATACATACAAATATGTACACATTATATATATATATATAATGTAACAATATAGGATTGTCACATAAATGAACATATTCAGTATTAATAGAATATAGTGCATCAATGTGTGCATGTGGAGAACTCAAAGGAAAAAAAAAGGTTGAACAAGCAGAAAAAGTCTACCTAAGAAGTTTTTATTGCCATGCAAAGGATTTTAGGAAAGTAATACGCTGTTTTAAAGTAGAAGAAAGACAAATTTGGATTTGAGTTGTAGATCCCTCTGCCTACAATATGGTGGATGGTTTGGAGGGGGGAATTGGGGATGGGACCCTATAGGTATAAGAAATAAGAGGGCCAGTTAGAAGGTGTTGAATGGTCCCAGCCAGGTGTGGTAAAGTGCAGCTGCAGTAACAACCTTGGAAATGGTCAGGAAGGGATTTTCAGATTGTTAATGAGGAACCTAACAAGGAGACATTTTCATTGTCATGAGTCTAGGAAAAAGTTGCCAGTATCTATAGCATCTTTCTCCCAGTCTCAAAGAGATGTATGTCTTCCCCAATGTTTAACAAAGTTTATACATATTGTTCTTTCTTCCAACTTCTTGGATTTTAGTTTTGGTTGGATGTACACTACTTCTTTGGACAACATATTTTAGAAGGTCTTGTAAAAGCATAGATTATCTTCAGTAATGGCTTAAAATGTTTGTTTTGGTGGTGACATTCACCCCCCACACTTTTTTTTCTTTTGCAAATGGGATAATGCAGTGTTACCCCAAAATGATTCTAAAGGCATGAGCTGGACTTCGTCATTTGCCTTTTATAACTCTGGCACAATATCAGGTCACATTTATTCATTTATACTATAAATATTTGATACCTGCTCTGGTGGATGCTGTGGTGAGCTGCTCAAATCCTCCTCCTCCTCCTCCTCCTCCTCCTCCTTCTTCTTTTTTAATGTTTATTTATTTATTTTGAGAAAGAGAGAGAGCAAAGGAGGGGCAGAGAGAGAGAGCAAAAGAAAGAATCCCAAGCAGGCTCCATGCTGTCAGCACAGAACTTGATGTGAGGCTCAGTCTCACAAACAATGAGATTATGACCTGAGCTGAAATCATGAGTCAGATGCTCAAGTGACTGAGCCACCAGGCACCCCAAATCCTCACTTCTTGATGGAGACACTCTTCCTTGCTCAGGGCTGGGAATGGTGGCAGCTGAGGGCTGTCAACTGAATTCCTTTGAAAATTGCCTTCAGCTAAAAAGAACTTCTTTGCTCTAATTACCCCCACTCCCAGGGTCTAGCCTTCATTAATGACTGGCCAGTTAATCAGTTAAAGTTCAACCATTTGCCTCAAGATGGAACAACTCTGAAGGAGTATTCTAATTCCAACATTCCCGTGAAAGATGAGGCCTTTAGTACAATTGCACTAAAATTTAACTACTCTTTCAGCTCTATCCTCCTTTCTTTGCTCACCTGCAAGTATTGGTCACTCTCCAGTACACTCCCTGAACACACATTCCCATCTCAGAGTTTGTTTCTCATGGAGTTCAAACTAGGTCTCCTGCCAAGTGTCTGGTGCAGGGAATATAATGATTCTGGACACTGACTAGGTGTGAAGATAAAAGTAAAAGCGAGAGCAACATTTAAGGTGTGAGGCCAGATAGACTGTGTTATCTGACCGTCTTAGATGACAGATCACTATCCTTGAGAAGCAGATTGGTAACATCCAAGAAGTTATATGAAGTCATAGCATTGTTTTTAAACTGTTGGGGTAGTACACTGTTATCTCTTTAAGAACAAGAGAGATATCCTGTGTGTATTGACAACATTTTCTGGTCACAGACAAGGGTGCTGTCTTAACTATCACTGTATAGAGGATTTACTGTACCTTAAAGCTTTGATCTTAGAGAACAATGTTTTGTTCTTCAAACATTTGGGGAGCTTCCGCTGATACCCAGGCTGAGGGGAGTTTAACTTTGTATTAAGACATTTCATCTTCCCTGCCTGTATATACAAGGCATTGAAGAGAGAATCATATTAAAGAATGACCAAGTTCATGGTTTCAAGGTATGAGTCACTTTGTTTTCATAAAATAGGCTATAAAACAAAAATTGAATAAACAATCCTATTTTTGGCCAAATTGGCCTTTTGAAGCCTAAATTGAGTAGACGACATTCTTGCTCACAGAAGTGTGTATTGAAACTTAAATGCCTACACAAATCCATGCCAATCAAAAATTTAAATATAAATACGATATGTGAAACTTGCCGTCCCTGGCAATATACACATACCCACTAATATTTAAGAATAACATAAAAGAAAATTTTTCTTAGTATCCTTTTTGCTCATAACTGTTATAATGTCAAAGAAGTAAATGAAACTCAGCCCCTACAAGGGGAGCAGTTATACAGCTGAACAAGAAAGGGCACTGTTTTATTTTGGCATAAATGAAAAAAACAAAAACAAAACATAACACATGAAAGCATGTACTTCATTAAAGATAGACCTGAATTTTTACTGTCATCCTCCATTTACTAGATGAGTGTACTTGGATAAATTACTCAGCTTAATTTCTGCTTTCTCATCTGTAAAATGGGAAAAAAATAAATAGTTTCTACTGGGTCGTATCATAATCACTTAAATTATTTATGTCACATTTGTAGAACAGAAAAAAGCACATAGTAGGTTCTCAATACAGTTTTGATGAGTTGGTTCTTAAGAATCTTTGTAGTATATAGATAGAAGTAAATTCAAGATCACATGTACAAACAGGGATGTTTGGCAAATTTCTTATATAATAAGCTTTAGGGGGAGCACACTGGGAAAGTCTTGTGGCTTCTGCTTTTCAATTGGTACTTACACTTTTGTCAGTAGTTGAACTTTAACATTTTAATGTAAGTTCTTGGTCCTTACAAAAATAGAGCTGCTGGGAAAGGAGTTATTTGGTATGACAAGCTATAATGGCCTCTGAGTGGATATTCTAGTTTTGCTACAAACTGGCTTTGCGACCTTGAGTAGGTCCCCATATCTCTGTGATTTACAGTTTTCTCATCTGTAAAACTAGAATACTAAATTGATTTTTTTCCAGTGCTCTAATTTCAACTTACACTGATTTGCAGATCCTCTAAATTGATGTTATTTATAATACATGGGGAACTTGGAAACAAACATACACAATTTCTTCATGAAACTTAGGGTTAGGAAGATCAGGAGAAGGCTCAGAAAAAAAGCCGGGCACTTAAAGTGCAATGAGTACTTAAATGTACAGAGAGAAACATCTAAGTTGTTTGAGGACTATCAGGGAAGACTTCCTTTTAATGGTAGATGATAGCAGAGGAGGAGAAGAGATTTCTAAGGGTACCCAAAGACGTAGAGATAAGAGAGATCATAACATATTCTGTAAGCTGACACTAGTTTAGTTTGACCAGAACAGATTGTACAAATAAGAAAACAGGAAATTTATGTAGAGAATAAGGAATGACAACATAATACATGTTCTCATTCATCCTTGAGTCATTTTGTTTTAATGGGGATGATTGTTAGATCATCAAACACGTGTGATAAACTGTTATCATCCCTTTCTATCTCATTGTGAGTGTGTGTGTATATATACATATATATACACATATATACATACATATATATACATATACATATATATATATACACATATATATATATGTTTTTACTTCCTTGGACCACTATGAAATGGATATTTGCAGATTTAAATAAAAAGGTCATAATACAAAGAAAGTCTCAAATTTGGGTTATGGTTCTACAGTTTTAACTGAAGTTTTTGGAAGTATTAAAGACAAAGCAAGGAAGAAATTTGATTTCATGCTCTGAAAAGAATTGAGCAAAGAACAATTTTTTAAGTTCAAGATAACACGTGAGCAGGGAGGAACCCGAGTGGAGAGCCAATGTTTGGTTCTCATTCCATTATTGAGACTAACTTGGGTTGTGATTTAGGAGAATGATTTGGACATGGTGATATTGGCCTCTAATAGGAGGTAGTCTATATTATAGGATAATATGTTGGAAAAACTGTCAAATGAACAGTCTATATAGGCCAGGAATGTAGAGCTGACAACAATAGGGATTATAACTATAGTGAGAGAAATATATGATCACTACTACAAGGATTATTAGTATTACTACCACTGTTACTACTACTGTCAGACTTTATTACTTTAATAAAGACTTTATATGTTTATACATATGTGTTACCAATAGTCAAGCACTAATGATATAGCTGTGTTCTAAATGCTATTTATAAATTTGATAATTTAATCAACAAAACAATGCTATAAGTTAAGTAGTAGTATGATTTGCATTTCACCGATGATGAAACTGAAACATAAGAAGCTCAGTTAATTTTGTCTCAATAACACAGTTAGTAATTGATTGGGCCAGCATGTGATTCCAGACAGTCTGACTGCAAGAATACACACTATTCAGTGAGAGCTGACCAAAGATTAAATAGGTAGAGAGCTCGATCCCAAAACCTTTTCAGGTAGAGGCTAGAATGAATACTTGATGAAGGGCGTGCAGATACTAAATGAATTTTAAGAAAGATCACTTCTAGGACTCTTTCTGCCCTGAGATGTTTCCATTCAATGTTAGCTCTAGGATCTAACTAAGTTTGCCAAATTAAGTTTTCAAAAATAATATTGGACTGAGTCAGAGTTAAGCTCTTTCAATTTTACTATATAAGATATTTGTAAATGCTTAGAAATGTTTTCATCCTTTTTTAAAATACCCATTGGGTCTAATAGAGAACCTGCACATAGTAGAGGTGCTAAAAATATTTTGTTTGTTGTTATCTTGCTGCTACTATGTCTATGAGCAAAGTCACCATTCCTAGACAATGTAGTAAACTGGAAAGAGCACTAGAATTGGAGCCCAGAGTCCTTGGTTGTAGCCTGAACACATCAGGTGCTAAGAGTGTGACCATGGACAAATAAAAAAACTTACTTGGCTTTATTTTAATTAATTGTAAAAGAGGGGTGGGTAACAATAATATCTGCTTGACCATATTGAAGATCGGATTCTAGGGTCGAGATTCTCATTCATAGAAATCATTACTCCTGTAAAGAAAATTCAATCGAGCTTTAATTATTATACCTTAACACCAAATATAATCAGCAACTGTCAGTATTCCAATGTTATTATTATTATTATTTGAAGCTTAAGATTGTTTCAACATCTTTAATTATAGTTCAACCACTTTTTGTCTGTTTGTTTCTTTGAAAACTTAAAAAATAACTATACAGGACTTACAATCTAAATGCTGGGTTTTGACTTAAAGATGAAAGAATTATCATTTTATTCTTTTCCTCAGCCATCTTTTTTTAATGGAGGTTAAATATGATATATTTTGCAATTAAAAGAGATTTCCTCCCATATTGCTAAGGGGAACCCAGAGCCACTGGTGAATGATAACACCATGAAAGCTTTGAGCCCCAACAAGATAAATCCTAGTATACCACTTGCTAACAAGCTGAAATGAGGAGATAAAGGTGACAGTAAACACACATCGAAAATTTATATTGCTTCTGGGAAAAGGTTGAACTACTCAATATATCCACAATGCTTTGATTTGCTTTTTCTAAATCACCCTTTGAAACATAGGTTCAAAACAGGACTACCAAAAACAAAATGTGTATAGTAGGGTTAAGGACACATCTTATGATTCTGTTTCCTCTTTATTCTGCTTGCTCTAAAGGGAAGCAGAAGAGACAGAGCTGACAATGCCATAGAAGATTTGTTTAATCAGTCCTGGTTATCATCACAAAATGCCATACACCGGGTGGCTTAAACAACAGAAATTAATTTTCTCTCATTTCTGGAGGTTAGAAGTCTAAGATCAAGGTGCAGACATGGCTGATTTTTGGTGTCTTCCAAAATCAATATGCGTTCATTGTTGGTGAGTGTCTTCCTCACTTGGAGATGTCCGACTTCTTGTTGTGATCTCACATTGTGGGCACTAATCCTGTCATAAGGACCTCATCCTCATGACTCATCTAAACTATCTCTCAAGAGTTAGAGCTTCAACCTGTGAATTTGAGGGAGACATAATTCAGTCCATAAAGTATAATTGCTGAATTCGAATTTGGCACGATTGTTTCACTCTCTTTGTATACATTAAGGATACGTGAAGCAGAAGATTTTCTGTCTTCCGTATTTTATTTTGTACATCAAACTTTTTTTGAGGTTTCATTTGTCCTGATGACTCACCACATTAGAATATTCCTGTTAGAGAACAACAACAATAACAAAAACCTTTATTTAATGAAAGCAGTGAAATCTGGGGGATTCAAATGTTGGAATTTGAGTGACCTGGATGAAAAGTCAATATCTGATTTATAAAGGTGTTAATTTTTCTATCCAGAGAATATTTTGTTCAGGTTTGCTTGTCTAGTAGTTTACAGATTATCTAGGAATGAACAAAAGCTCATTTTTTTTTTTCAAAATGACCATGACATTTTGAAATCAATATGGGTTTTAGAGTCATACAGAATTTGTTTTGAGATCCACCTTCGTTGTTCTCTAAATGTATGGCTTCTGACAAGTTTCTTTACCTCTAAACTCAAGTTCTTCATCTAATGAGACTACCTTAGAATGTCACTGTGCAGATTTAATAAGTATACAAATACAGAGGACCAAATAGAGTCTCTGGAATGTAGTAGGTGATCAGAGATCTTATTTCTTTTCTTCGTGATCTGCCTTTAAGACATTGGCCAAAGGGGCACCTAAGTGGCTTGGTTGTTTAAGTGTCCAATTCCTCATTTTGGTTCAGGTCATGATCTGAGGGTCACAGAATGAACCCTGCCTTGGGCTCCACATGGAGCATAGAGCCTTGGAGCCTGCTTAAGATTCTCTCTCACTCTCTCTCTTTCTCTCTCTCTCTCTCTCTCCCCCCCCCCATCTGCTCCTCTTCCCCACTTACACTCTCTTTCTCTAAAACTAACTAACTAACTAACTAACTAAATAAATAAATAATTTTTAAAAATTAAGAGAAAAAAAAAGATGTTTGCCAAGGAGCACAAATTTTCAGTTATAAGATAAATAATAAGGATCTAAGGCACAACACGACAACTATAGTTAATAGTACAGTATTCTATACCTGAAAAAGAGTTTAACTACATGAGGTAATAGATGTGTTTATCACCTTGTTTGTGACTTCACTGTGTTAATCATTTCACAATGTATATCAAACCATATAGTATACTTTAAATAAGTATTCAATAAAATTGAATTTGTCAAATATTCCTTAATAAAGTTGGAAAGAATAAAATAAAATATGATAAAAAAAGGTAAAAATATACCCTGCTAGAATAAGGCTTTTTCTAGAAAATGACAACTAAGATTATCATTAACCAGCCAAGATTTCTAGTAGGAATTGCTCTTGAGAGTTGTAAATCTAGTTGATTTCATAGCTGATGATCTTGCCACTAAGGTTAGTGAAACAATTAAGCATGGTTTTGGCTGAAAATAACAGATATTCAAACTAACAAAGTCTTAAACAAACAAGGGTTTACTTTTCTAATATAACAAGAAATCTGTATATAGGAAGTTCAGGGGCTTCATTAAAGGCCTATTTTTTTTTTCCTGTTTCTACTTCACTATTTGTAACATATTAGCTGTGTCATCTTCACAAGCAAACTTATGCAGCAACAGGCATCATTTCTCTGTTGAAGGCAAGAAGGAACATTCCCAGTTGTGTCTATATATGTTAACATATAAACAGAAGATTTTCAGAAATTCCCCAGCTGACATGACTTATGTGTCATTCACTGAATTGTGTCACAGGAACCACCCAGCTACAGGAGATGGTGGTAAATAATCAGTTAGCTTTTTTACCCTCTAGGTGTATGAGGTTAGCCAATGAGCAGTCTCAGTTATATTTAGTAGATACTACTTTTTAGGGTCTGTTCAGCAAACATTGACTGAGCATCTGCTAAGTGTCAAATACTGTCCTAGATATTGAGGCAGCTAAAAATAAAATCAGAATGAAAGACAAACTATTGTCTTTCTTCTTGAGGAACCCAGTCACATGAGAAAGACAGAGAAATAACTGAATAATTAAACTCTAATTAGATAAATATTTGTTAAAGCCACATTTCCAGAATCTAGATGAACCACTTTCAAAGGTCACTTTGGTATAACCAAGAGCATTTCACAATATCCATCTGTCCCATAGTGCTAGGCTCTTCCGTGTGTGAGCAGGGCAGTGAAAAATCTATCTTTATTTGATGACGTTGAAAAGTTCTCTGAATAATCAAGGATTCAGTTCAGAGTTGGGGTTTTTAGGTTGTTGTTTAATTGTGTTTCAATGTCTGTGGAGAATATTAAATCAAGTAGAAAAGTTATAGTAAGTAAATTCTAGAGCAGAAAAGTTTTTCACATCGTTTTAATTTTTTTAATGTTTATTTATTTTCGAGAGACAGACAGACAGACAGAGTCGAAGTGGGGATGGGCAGAGAGAGAGGGAGACACAGAATCAAAAGCAGGCTCCAGGTTCTGAGCCGGCAGCACAGATTCTGACATGGGACTCAAACCCACGAACCATAAGATCATGACCTGAGCCAAAGTCCGGCGCTTAAACGACTGAGTCACCCAGACACTCTCACATTGTTTTAAATAAACATATTGAGGTTTTAACATCTCAGAAACTTAACAGGAAACAGTTATATTAATAGGTCACAGTTTTATGCACTGCCCTAGTTTAGATTCTATGAATCTCTTTACCATAATGCAGGGTTGGGCAAACTTTGTCTATAAAAGGCCAGATAACGTGGCTTTCTAAGTGCAGGTGGTCTCTGTGGCAATTCCTCAACTCTGCCATCGTAGTGTGCAAGATGACATGGACAATGTATAACTAAATGAGTATTGCTGCGTTCCAACAAAACTTTACTTATAGAAACAGGTGGCAAGTGAAATTTGGCCCACAGACCATAGTTTGTTGATATCTGCCATAGTGATACCCAAAATCTTGCATTCTTTTCATTGTGAAATAGTGTGTGTATTTATTAATTATAGTAGCATATTCACAGTTGAAAACTGTGATTGTTGAAAACATTTCCAGTTGAAAACTTTTGCCATTTTTTAAGTTAAATTTCCTCTCCATTTTCAGCTAAGGAGGAGACTATTAATAATAATGCATAGTCCAAGGAAATTTCCCTATAAAAGGGCTCAGACATACATAGCTATGTTCTCTGCAATCATTTTAATAGGAAAATACAGCCTATATATTTTATGTGAAAAGCGTTAGCAAGATATTTCCTTTAATTTAGGGTATGGGAGGGCGTGTCCTGTGTGTTATATCTTGTGTAATACATAAAAATGATATATTCTAAATTTTAGCACTGATATGGAGTTGGTGGCTCTGAAAACTATAGAAACTCAGTGAAGATCAAAGACAAGAGAATAATATAATCAGGAGCTCAAACAGCAGAAATCATCAGCCCTGTGGGTGGAAATTGGAATGAGAGGAAAGATGTTGCTGCATGCATTCCTATTTGTATACCTGTCCTGGAAGGTCTCACCTGCACAACTAAAGAGCTACAACCTAAGAGTGGATGGTAGGAGGCATTTTTCTGAGCTTAAAGATGGGAGTTCGGAAGCCCGACTCTGCAGTACGGCAATGAGAGATGGGTTAAGTGACCTCAAAAGTGACTTCCAAAGCTAACGTTCTGTGAAGTCCGCAGCTGTGGTGGCTATCCTGGGTCACCATCTCAGGAGGAAGCCTGATGCCTCATAACCAGCCATGCTTTGAGTAAACACGGTCACCTACATGCCTTCATGAGCTGTCTTTTGGTCCATGAACTCCATCTGTGGCCATCGTCCCTGTACTCCAAAGGAAACAGAAATCACACCCTTGAGTGTGAATTGCCAGCCTAATGGACTTGCCTGTTTCCATTGGACCAGCATAACTTACCCTTCTTTCTCACCTCTTTCTCTCTTTTCTCCTTAGAACTAAGAATGTAACCATATCCTTTCCTTCTTCCTACATTGGACATTCCATGTATTCATAAAAGAACTGAAAGAGTATAAGATCAGAAAACAATCTATCTGGAAAATGCTAGTTAATGATGAAAGTTCCCAAGACACCCAAGTTTAAGATGAAAGAACTGAAGTTCAAGAGGATGTAAGACTTTTATGAAGTTTCACAATAGTGAAGCTTGGACCCATATTCAGGGCTTCAGATGATAGAAAACAGTGTTTCTTTGTTTGTTTGTTTGTTTATTTGGATATTTGTTTTGTTTCATTTTATTTCTTCTGTTGTTTTTACACTGTTCCATCAGGATGTGTTTTCCTAATTCCATGAAATAAAAGGTAAAGTTATATTTTCAATAACAATAAATAATTGGAAAATTAATAAATAAGATGCATAAAAATATATTTCAAGAATCCTAAATTTTTTACATTGCTTCATTCTTTTTTACATTCATCACAATCATGGTAGGTATTACTATTGTCATCATTGTCCAGAGAAGGAAATAGACATTTGAAGAGGCTTGGTGGGAGAACCATTCTTGCCTCATTCAGTGGACCTATAGCATTGCTCCTTTTAAGTCTCTGCCTTGGGAAAAAATTATATAGATTTTGCAAGACCTTAACATTTTCTATTTGAAATTTATTTCTGAATTCTCAGTAGATTGCAATAAACTGCAATGAAACATTGGAATAAAACATTGCAATAAAACTGGAAAGAAAATAATTATTTGCAAATATTGAAGCCATGACTGGTTTCATTCTTTAAGATTGCCCCAGCCTCTCTCTTGACTGAGGGTTAGCATTGATAAGAAGCCCCATATTGTGTTATAGGAAACCTACAAACACAATACGCATGGGATAATTCACACAGTATACACACACACACACACACACACACACACACACACACACACACAGTCTCCAGAGCAAGAGATACAAAGGGCTCCTTCTTATCACAACCTGATGTCATTGAGAAGGAAGTCTCTTTATAAGCTTAGGTTATTCACTTTTACTGTGTCCTGAGGTCACGAACTCTGCAGGACCATAGCATCTGATCTATTGCTAACATTAATCTGGGGGAGCCAGGTTGTTCTGTAATGATAACAAGGGAGATAAAGGGTATTGTGCAAATAAATTGCACCTACCTGTAACTAAGCCTGTCTCCCATCATCTAGCCTTTGATATTTTTCTTTCTCAATAAATGGCTTCCTTAAGAGATGTCAAGTTCCAGAAAATTCTATACAGTGCTTACTTTATAAAAATAAAATTTAGTCAACATATTAGGCATTGGCATCATCTTCCATGGGGTTCAGAGTTGTGTATCTAAAATGAATTGGGAGTTGTGAAGCATATTGAGAGTGGAGGGACCCTAAGACCCAGGATTATTTAGGTTTGAATCTCTGTGTAGCCATTTACTTTTTCTATGACTGGTGAGAAAATCATCTTTTCTTTGTAACCTTAGGAAATTCTGTTAAATGAGAGCAATGTACTTAATCCTAAAGAGTTTCTGTAAGGCTTCCCTAACTAAATGCATGTAACACCACCCAGTGTAGTACTTAAAACATAAATGGTTTCCAACAAGTGGAAGGTACTATTATAAATGGGCATTCTCATATAATGCTGATAAAAGGGAAATATTTCCTTTTTAGAAAACCTTTTTTAAAGTATATTTTAAGTGCTCAAAAGTATTATCTTTGCCCCAGTAATACAGTTTCTTACACAGAAATCTCACAGTATCACTTTCTGGTCTAAAATACCTCGATAGTTCCACATTAACCTCAGGATGAGAGTCAATATCTCAAAAACAAACAAACACAACAACAACAAACAAAAACACAAAAACAAAACAATAAAACACTGTAACTTACACTTACGATCCTGCACCTGTTAATTCCTTACCCTCGTTATTCTTGTTTCACCCTGAATTCTAGGTTCTATACATAATAGTTGTCTTTCAGATATCAGAAAAGCAATGCACATACCATTCTAGCTTTCTAAACTAGCCTTTCCTTCCCCTCTTTGCCAAGCTCTTTTAATCTTTCAGTGCCACTTACTTCAGCACATCTCATGGTTAACTTCACTTCTGAGTTAATTGCCCCTCTTTGCACCCCTGAAGAAGCATCTCTTCGTTTTCTGCTTTGACACTTTTATCCTAGAGGGTAGTCTCTGGTTGATAGCTACCACAGAACGTAAGGTTCATATGAATACGAACGTGGATTTTTGCTTGTCATTTTATCTCTAATGCCCAGTGTATTCATTTGTGACAAATGTTCCATATTTGTTCATTGAAGGAAGGCAGGAAATAAATCCAGAATAAAACGACAGGAGCTGTGGACACTGAAACACCCATCACTGTATTAATTCAAAGAGTAAAACAAGCAAACAAACAAAAAAAAAAAAAAAAAGAGAGAGAAAGAGAGAGAGAAGAAAATATCAATAAATTTTCCAAATAGAAAGGAGTAAAATAGTGATTTCCCACATTATGGTATATGAAACCAGTGAATCTTATATATGAGTTTATAATATCAAATAAAAATGATATTACCTATTTTTTTAATTTAAAATAGTTTATTTTCAAATTGGTTTACATAAAACACCCAGTGTTCATCCCAACATGTGCCCTTTTTTAATGCCCATCACCCCCTCTCCCCCCCCCATCTCCCTCACCCTCAGTTTGTTCTTAGTCTTTGAGAGTCTCTTATGTTTTATCTCCCTCCCTCTCTGTGTCTTTTTTTTCTTTCCCCTCTTCCCCTCCCGCTGGTTTTTGCTTAGTCTCACCAAGTCCACCTATTCGTGGAAACATATGGTATCTGTCTTTTTCTGACTGACTTATTTCACTTAACATAATACCCTCCAGTTCCATCCATGTTGCTACGCATGGCCAGATTTCATTTTTTCTCATTGCCACATAGTAGTCCATTGTATATATGTACCACATCTTCTTTATCCACGCGTCAGTTGATGGGCACTTAATTTCTTTCCATGTTTTGGCTATTGTCGAAAGTGCTGCTATGAACATTGGGGTACACGTGCTCCTATGCATCAGCAATCCTGTGTCTCTTGGGTAGATTCCTAGCAGGGCAATTGCTGGATCATAGGGTAGCTCTATTTTCATTTTTTTGAGAAACCTCCACACCGTTTTCCAGAGTGGCTGCACCAGTTTGCATTCCCACCAACAATGTAGGAGGGTGCCTACTTCTCCACATCCTCGCCAGCATCTATAGTTTCCTGATTTGTTTATTTTAGCCACTCTGACTGGTGTGAGGTGGTATCGCAGTGTGGTTTTGATTTGTATTTCCCTGATGATGAGTGACATTGAACATCGTTTCAAGTGTCTATTTGCCATCTGAATGTCCTCTTTGGAGAAGTGTCTATTCATATCTTCCGCCCATTTCTTCACTGGGTTGTTTGTTTTTCAGGTGTGGAGTTTGGTAAGTTCTTTATAGATTTTAGATATTAGTCCTTTATCCGATATGTCATTTGCGATGATCTTTTCCCATTCCGTTGGTTGCCTATTCGTTTTGTTGGTTGTTTCTTTTGCTGTGCAGAAGCTTTTTATCTTGATGAAGTCCCAATAGTTCATCTTTGCTTTTAATTCCCTTGCCTTTGGAGACGTGTCAAGTAAGAAATTGGTGCGTCTTAGGTCAAAGAGGCTTTTCCCTGCTTTTTCCTCTAGGATTTTGGCGGTTTCCTGTCTCACATTCAGATCTTTTATCCATTTAGAATTTATTTTTGTGAGTGGTGTAAGAAAGTGGTCTAGTTTCATTCTTTTGCAAGTTGCTGTCCAATTCTCCCAGCACCATTTATTAAAGAGGCTGTCTTTTTTCCATTGGATACATTTTCCCGCTTTATCAAAGATTAGTTGGCCATATACTTGCGGGTCCATTTCTGAGTTTTCTATTCTATTCCATTGGTCTATGTGTCTGTTTTTGTGCCAATACCATACAGTCTTGATGACCACTGCTTTGTAGTAGAGGTTAAAGTCTGGGATTGTGATGCCTCCCGCCTTGGTTTTATTCTTCAGTATTATTTTGGCTATTCGAGGTCTTTTGTGGTTCCATACAAATTTTAGGATTGTTTGCTCTAGCTTTGAGAAGAATGCTGGTGCAATTTTGATTGGGATTGCATTGAATGTGTAGATTGCTTTGGGTAGTATTGCCATTTTAACGATATTTATTCTTCCAATCCATGAGCATGGGATGTTTTTCCATTTCCTTGTGTCTTCCTCAATTTCCTTCATAAGTTTTTTATAGTTTTCAGTGTAGAGGTCTTTCACATCTTTGGTTAGGTTTATTCCTAGGTATTTTATGGTTTTTGGTGCAATTGTGAAAGGGATTAGCTTCTTTATTTCTCTTTCTGCTGCTTCATTGTTGGTGTATAGAAATGCCACCGATTTCTGTACATTGATTTTGTATCCTGCAACTTTGCTGAAATCACGGATCAGTTCTAGTAGGCTTTTGGTAGATTCCGTTGGGTTTTCCATGTAAAGTATCATGTCATCTGCAAAAAGTGAAAGTTTGACTTCCTCCTTGCCAATCTTGATGCCTTTTATTTTGTTTTGCTGTCTGATTGCTGATGCTAAGACTTCCAACACTATGTTAAATAGCAGTGGCGAGAGTGGACACCCCTGTCGTGTTCCTGATCTCAGGGGGAAGGCTTTCAGTTTTTCCCCATTGAGGATGATAAGAGCTGTGGGCTTTTCATATATGGCTTTTATGATGTTTCAGTATGTTCTTTCTATCCCGACTTTCTCGAGAGTTTTTATTAAGAAAGGATGCTGTATTTTGTCAAATGCTTTTTCTGCATCTATTGACAGGATCATATGGTTCTTATCTTTTCTTTTGTTGATGTGATGTGTCACGTTGATTGATTTGCGAATATTGAACCAGCCCTGCAACCCAGGGATGAATCCTACTTGATCATGGTGGATAATTCTCTTTATGTGTTGTTGGATTCGATTTGCTAGTATCTTATTGAAAATTTTTGCATCCATATTCATCAGGGATATTGGCCTGTAATTCTCCTTCTTTGCTGGATCTCTATCTGGTTTGGGAATCAAAGTGATGCTGGCTTCATAGAATGAGTCCGGGAGTTTTCCTTCCGTTTCAATTTTTTGGAACAGCTTGAGGAGGATAGGAATTAACTCTGTTTTAAATGTCTGGTAAAATTCCGCAGGAAAGCCGTCTGGTCCAGGGCTTTTATTTGCTGGGAGATTTTTGATAACTGATTCTATTTCTTCACTAGTTATGGGTCTGTTCAATTTTTCTATTTCTTCCCGTTTGAGTTTTGGTAGCGTGTGGCTATTTAGGAAGCTGTCCATTTCTTCCAGATTGCCAAGTTTGGTGGCATATAATTTTTCATAGTAATCTCTGATGATTGTTTGTATCTCTGAGGGATTGGTTGTAATTTCTCCCTTTTCATTCACGATTTTATCTATTTGAGTTCTCTCTCTTTTCTTTTTGAGAAGCCTGGCTAGAGGTTTGTCTATTTTGGTTATTTTTTCAAAGAACCAACTTTTGGTTTCATTGATCTGTTCCACTACCTTTTCTGTCTCCATATGGTTAATTTGTGCTCTGATCTTAGTTATTTCTCTCTTTCTGCTGAGCTTGGGTTGTTTTATTTGTTCTGCTTCTAGTTCCTTTAGGCGCGCTGTTAGAATTTGTGTTATTGATTTTTCTTGTTTCTTGAGATGGGCCTGGATTGCAATATATTTCCCTCTCAGGACTGCTTTTGCTGCGTCCCAGAGCATTTGGATTGTTGTATTTTCATTTTCATTTGTTTCCATGTATTTTTTAATTTCTTCTCAGATGGCTTGGTTGACCCAGTCATCTTTTAGTAGGTTATTTCTTAGCCGCCATGTTCTTGGATATTTTCCAGGCTTTCTCCTGTGGTTGATTTCAAGTTTCAAAGCATTGTGGTCTGACAGTGTACACGGTATGATCTCAATTCTTTTATATTTATTCAGAGCTTCCCTGTGCCCCAGAATGTGATCTATCTTGGAAAATATACCGTGTACAGTTGAGAAGAACGTAAATTCCTTTGCTTCTGGATGAAGGACCCTAAAGATGTCTGTGAGGCCCATCTGTTCTAATGTGTCGTTCAGGGCTATTGTTTCTGTGGAGATTTTCTGATTTGTGGATCTATCCAATGCTGAGAGTGGAGTGTTGAGATCCCCTACTATTAGGACACTTTTATCGATGAGGTTGCTAATGTTTGTAATTAGTTGTTTTACAAATTGGGTGCCCCCAAATTCGGTGCGTAGATATTTACAATTGTTAGCTCTTCCTGCTGGATGGTCCCTGAGACTATTACATAATGTCCTTCTTCATCTCTTATTACATCGTTCATTTTAAAGTCTAATTTGTCTGATATAAGTGTGGCTACTCTGGCTTTCTTCTGCCTTCCAGTAGCATGGTAGATAGTTTTCCATCCCCTCACTTTCAGTCTGAAGGTGTCTTCAGGTTTAAGATGAGTTTCTTGAAGACAGCAAATAGATGGGTCTTGTTTTTTAATCCATTCTGTTATCCTGTGTCTTTTGATTGGCACATTTAGTCCATTTATATTCAGTGTTAATATTGAAAAATATGGGCTTACAGTCACTGTATTATCTGTAGGTTTCATGATTGTAAGGCTGTCCCTGGCAGTTTGTGTTCTTTGCAGGTTTGCCTTCATAGAATGCCCCTCAGGATCTCTTGCAGTGCTGGCTTATTTGTGATAAATTCTTTCAGTTTTTGTTTGTTGGGAAAAACCTCGATCTCTCCTTCTATTCTGAATGACAGTCTAGCTGGATACAGAATTCTTGGTTGCATGTCCTTCTTGCTCATCACATTGAAGATATCCTGCCATTCCTTTCTGGCTTGCCAAGTTTCTGTAGATAAGTCTGCTACTACCCTTATATGTCTCCCTTTGTATGTTAGGGTTCTTTTGTCCCTAGCTGCTTTCAGGATTCTCTCCCTATCTTTGTCTTTTGCCAGCTTCACTATGATGTGCCGTGCAGAAGGTCTATTCAAGTTACGTCTGAGGGGAGTTCTCTGTGCCTCTTGGATTTCCATGCCCTTTTCTTTCCTCATGTTGGTGAAGTTCTCAGCAATGATTTGTTCAAGAACCCCTTCGACTCCTTTCTCTCTCTCTTCTTCCTCTGGGACTCCTATGATACGGATATTGTTTCTTTTGAATTCATCGCTCAGCTCTCGAATTCTCCTTTCCTGTTCCTGGATCAGCTTCTCTCTCTTTTTATCTTCTTCCTCTTTTTCAATGATTTTGTCTTCTAAGGCACTAACTCTTTCCTCTACCTCTTCAATCCGTGCTGTGGCTGCTTCCAGTTTCCCCTGTATTTCTTCTAATTTCTTCTTTAATTCTTCCTGCCCGTTTTTAAGGTCCTTGAACTCTGCCGCGCGGGACCCCTTGCATTCTTCTAAGCTTTTTTCAAGGCCAGCGATTAGTTTTATGATTGTCATTCTATATTCATGTTCTGTTATGTTGCTTATATCTGTTTTCATTAATTCTTGAGCTGTCACTGCTTCTTGTGGATTCTTTTGAGGAGAATTCTTCCGTCTCGTCATTTTGGCTGGATGTGTTTTCGGTTGTTTCTTGAAGTTGCCCTGGAAAGGAAAACAGACTGACAGACAAACAGAAAACAGAAATACTCAAACGTACTAACAAATGATACAGACAAGCGGTTCACAACAGCAAAAAGAATAACAAATGACACTCTGAGGACAATGTCCTGAAATACCAGCTACACGGTAAGGACAGGGTGTGTACTGTGCTGGTGGCAGAGCGTCTACAGAGAGAATAATGACAGTTCCAGGGGAAAGAAGGAAATGGTCTTTGCCCGGGTAGAGTGCTAAAGAGCTTAATCCAGACTGAGAGAAATCAGAATAAGGACGGTTACAAGGAAAAAGGAGTGAAGACAGAAATTGCTCGGGTGAGATTATGTGGCCTGGTTATTCCAGAGAGAGAATAAGGGAAGTACAGAAGGAGATGAAAAACATGCCTTTAGAGAGTGGAATAAGATTTTGTTTAAGTCAGTCAGGCCTCTGGATAGTCAGCTCGGGAGTGGGGATCAGTAAGAAGAATAACAGGGAGCATCTATTTTAAAAAGAAATGACCTGGAGTTACTCCAGGCAGCGGTCTGGACTTGGCCTCTGTAGCTCCCGCGGAGAAGTGTCACTCCTGCGCAGATGGGCATGGTTTAGTGTAGGCGGGAGTTCTCCACTGAGGCAGGGATGGCTCTGGAAGTGACTTCCTGGGGCTGGTGCTTGTGGGCCCGTAAGACAACAATGGCGTCCCTTCCATCCTTTGGTCCCAGTCCCAGGGCTTCCACTCGCCCCCTTGTTTGTGTCCTTACTCCGCTATGGGCACCGGCGCAGTGCGGTCCACTGGAAGGTGGGCGCCTGCCTGCTTGCCACCCCCCAACCTTCTGCAAATGTGTCAGGGTTAGAGGCGCTCCACAGGCGACTGAGGGCACCCCCGGCAGCCGGTCGCGCTGAGGGCTCCCCGCTCGCCTGGCCGGGGCGACTTGTGCGCACTCCCCACTCAGGCGACGGCGGTAGCGGCAGTCCCAGCGTTTGATCGCACCCCACAGGGCCCTCCGCGGCGACTAGCGCCTGATCCGGGCTCCGGCGGGCAGCGGCAATGGTCCCCGGTCGCCGGCTCTCCAGGGGATGGTGGCGCGACTGGCGCACAATCCCTGTTGAGGTGGTCCCAGCGATGCAGCGGTCCCAGCAGTTTTTCGCTTTCCACCGGGCGCCCCAGCGGCGACTAGCACGCAGTCCCCGTTCCGCCAGCAGCAGCATGGCGGTCCAGCGGTTTTTTGCTCCCCACCGAGTGCGGCAGCGACTAGCGCCCGCTCCCCGTTCCGCCGGCAGCGGCCCGCGATCCCGCGGTTGTTCGCTCAGGGGGCCGGAGGCAGCAGCGGTGCCTGGCGCGCACTCCCCACTCCAGCGATAGCAGCAGCAGAGGTCCCGCTATTGCTCCCTCCTCACGCTGCTGGCGGCTAAGCAACTCTGGGCCGGGCGGGCTGACTGTGCCTCCGTCCGCGGTCCAGCACAAGGAGAGTTCTGCTGGGTTCTGCTGTTAGACACAGAGCTTCTCCTCCTAAGCCCTGTCTTTAGGGGCTGGATGTTGGTGGACTCCCCCTCTCTGTAGCTCTCCTTAGGATGTTTTGGGGACTTTCCCCGCTGTCCCAGGCTCACCCTCCCCCCAGCTCAGTTTCCCGAGTTCGTTTTGTCCGTTCTCGGTTAGACTCATGGTCTTAGAGCGTTGTCTATGTTTCTTGCGTTCCTTGTAAGCTGCTACACCTTTTCTGCCAGGTTCTTGGAGTTGAGAATCTCTCTGTTTCGGTCCCTCTCAATTGAAAAAAACAAGGGAAACTTTGGTCCTCCCTACTCCTCCGCCATCTTGGTCCCCCCTCTCTGATATTACCTATTTTTAACTTAGAAAACAAAAATTATGCGTTCAACTGCTTCAATTGTAAAAATCACATGTAGAAGAAATAGATTGGAAAAAATATTGTAAACCATGAATGAATCTTATCTGTGGGTCTCAAGATCATGATTTTTAAATTTTTCACTGTATTTTTTTATATTTTGAAATGTCCTAAATGAGTGTGTACTTATAGGTTTTGTTGTTATTTTATAATACACATTAATATTTAATTCAAAAGAATAAAAAGCTATTCAATGCCTGTCAATAGGAAGTTCCATGGGACTGATGTGTGAGGAACTTAAATTGTGAGCTAGCAGCAAAGGCTGGTCAGCAGCAACATGGATTAGTGTTTTTATTTATAAAACTGCAATTTCCCCAAGCAAGACGGGTGCATTCACTTGCTGATTTATACTCCTTGTCAAAGAAAGCCAAAGAATAATAATTCTCTGATGCTAAGCCTTACTTTGGGATGATGTTTAGTCACTTCACTCCCCAAATACTTGATCAATTATATGGTACCCGTTGACACCCTAGGACACATTTAAAATGGATGTCTTTCATGAAGGAGAACTCCACAAATCCAGTGATAGATACACTTTCTTTCCAGGTTCAAAAACAGTGACCCGAAAGCAGCTACCACTCCTTGGCTTTGAATTAGGGCTTCCTGGGTGAATCATGGGGCTGGAATGCCTCCAATGAGAAGGTGGATGCCATCTGCCCCATGTGATCATGAATAGGGCAAATATCCTCACTCAACCTCAGATTGTTCATTTGTAAAATGGAAACAAGTCATTAATCACATTATATAACAGCTTATTTGACCCAGATGTGCTACTGGCCATTATAACTCTTTCAATTATGAATTATTACATAAATAGTCCCCTTTCTGAGAGTTTTTGTCTTCTTTATATCTGACTCTAATTCTGACTGATCCATAAAGTTCTTGGGAATAAAACATCGGTCTTCTCTTTTGTCTCTGGAGTGCCTAACACAGTGTTTGATGCATGGATAGTGTTCAAAAAAATGCTTATGAATTGACTCTACTTTGTTACCAACCAATCAATGGCACAATCATCAAAGATTATTTAATTCTGATAATACACAAGTTACTGTGCTAATTCCAAGGTGAGAAAGAATAGATCCTATCCTCACAGCCTATACACCATCAAGGAAATTGATATTGAACAAATAAATACAAACAGAATGTGTGTCACCCGTAGAATCACAGGGACATTTACTTTAGACTTGCTTGGAGGGAGCCAGGCAATGCTTTCCTAGGAGGTGGTTTTTAACTTGAGTGTTTGAAGATGAAATGGAATTCACCAGAGGAGAGGTTCGGTGTGGGAATCACTTTGGGGCAGATGGAATGGTATATTTGAGAGTTATGAGGCTTCATCACTAGTGCTCCAGAATTACCGTGAGCTTCTCCACAACAGAAACTGGATCCTCTTTGTCTTTGTGTTTTTAATGTGTGTGTGTGTGTGTGTGTGTGTGTGCGCGTGTGTGTGTCTGTATGTGTTGCAGGTGGAGTGAGAGTGAGTTTGCATACTATAGCAGAAGTTTTACAACTATTTATTAAATGTATCCATTGTCTCAGATGTATACTAGAATACCCTCCCTGTCTTAAAATGCAAAATTAGAAAACAGGTTTCCAGATATCTTACCAGATATCTTACCTTGAATTCTTTTCTTGCTGAAATCCTGTCTGAGACAGCAAATATATGATTGTAATTGCCAAGGGACGTAATTTACCTCTACTTCTATCTATTGTTCTGTTTGAATTAAGTCATATAACCAGAAAACAGCATAACTGAAGCATATTCCCATAATCACTCACAAAATACTCTCTCCTGAGAAATATTTTCATGGTATACCTTTGGCTTTTATCAAAAATCATTATAATAATCAGCCTGATGACAAAATTTAAGCACCTTTTTTGAAATGAATGCTGACCACAGGGCTCATTTTGCTCTTTAATATTCTTTATATGAAAGTCCTAGAATAAATTATTTTGCAGCTAAAATATGAACTCACATTTGCCTAACAGTATTTCTCAATCTTTTTTTTATTCTTCTTGCCATTATCACTCTTCCCCTAAAAGTCTTTTTAGGCATTTATTTTAAATAACCCTTACCCCCACCATGACATTTTAATACCACTGAGCTACAGTATATCTATTTATGTACTGTTAACCTTAAAAATGAAATCATCAGTTATTTTACCAGCAAAAAAATGGATTTATTCAGGAACAGCAGAGAATTGCAATTTGAGACAATCAAGCTATATCAAAACCATAGACAAGTACGGAGGGAAAAGGAGGAATACTCTTCTATAGAGGAAACAGGGAAATTAGGAGGGCTGTTATAAGCAAAAAATCCATTTGAGCAAACTGGGAGTTTGTAGCATGGTGACATTACATTGGCTGAGTTGTGACAGTCTGTCATTGGCTGGAGTGTTTCTGGGCAAGAAGAAAACCTTTCTTCGATAATAAAGTCATAGCTAAAGTGGTATGAACTTGCAGGGTACTCTCTTCCCATTGAGGTCTGCAGTTGACCATGAATGAAGAGGCGTAAGTGCTTCCCCTTCTGCCTCTTGACTCCATGGTAGTGATGGTTCTCTTTATTAATTTTCACAGTACTTAGGGCCTGTTGGAAGGCCACACAGCATTGAATTTTATAAGAATATTTTACATCTCTAAGACCAAGTTTTTCTTCTGCGGAGGCCATATCACTTCCTTTGAGAATGCGTGCTAATGCCAGAAACCACACTATTTTTATTGCATCCCATTTTTTTTCCTCTGAGTTAGCCTTTCCCTTGTGAGACAAGTGAATGGTTTTTAAGATAATGGTATGTAGATTCAGATGGATTGATATCAAGCCTTGGTGCTGAACTCTTTTATTTGGGAAAATTACTCAACCTCTCTCAATGTGTTCAGTTTCCTCATTTGACAAATAGGGATAATGATACCTGACAGAAGGGGCCATTGTGAGCATTAGATAAGAAGAGAATACATACAAAATGCCCCAAGTGGTAAGTTCTCTCAAAAATTATAGCTTATTTGTCATTGGTATCAGGGTGACATTCTAGGTAGAGAAATAAGTGAACAATGACATGGAAAGAGTTGGACATGAGTTTTGGCGTGTCCTGTTATGGGAGGGAGGCCAGCTCAAGTGGAGGATCAGTGAAAATAAAAAAGTGGGGTATCTACCATTGCAGTGAGCCTTAAAAATCAGGCTTGATACTTGGTAAAGGAAGACATCTACTGTTCTACCATAGTAGCTCCTAATTTACTAGCAGTGTAACCTGGAAATTTACTTCATTTCTGGAATTTTAATATTTTCATTACCAAGTAGGGAAACTAGAATTGACCACATAGGGCAGTTGTGAATAATTAAAGAATTAATTGCATATACAAAGCATATTTTGCATGGTGGATGGTAGTTCACTTTATCAGGGTAAACCCTTTCAATTATAAATGGGTTTAAGCTTTGACAAAAGATAGTTCTAAGTGAGTTATATAGGATGGTTCAGTCTCAGATTCAGAGGTGCCTGTGGTTAGAAAATGATAATAATTGGAGACCTCCAAGCTACCATCATTATATTTTAAACCTAGAAGAAATTAGGGTTGACTCTAAAATTTAAAAAAGAAGCCTGGAAATCTTTTACTTTAGAATATATTGGTTTTCTTACCTATAGCAGAATTATAGGTTACCAGTTCTTTCTATTTTTTGATCAATTAAGTATAGGAAATGACTTATTTTAGAACTCTCTCTCTCTCTCTCTCTCTCTCTCTCTCTCTCTCTCTCTCTCAAAATACAGAAATAAGCATTAAAAAAAGAAGAAGAAGAACACGCCTAGACTTTGGAACCAGAAGCTAAGAGTGACTTTGTATCTAAATATATATCCTTAAGAAAATTTCCTAACCCTTCTGAATCTTACTTTTCTTATCCATCAAATGGGGGTAATAATATATCCTATGAAAGATTATTGTGAGGTTACAGTGAGATAATAACATAATGTCCCCAGCAAAACTATTGACATGAAAAAGTTTTCTCTCAATATCATTCCCTCCCATCTACTGATAAATGCAAAGTTGATATAATATTACAAAATATAAGGCCTTAATAGAAGAATACCCAAGATAAAGTCTCTTTTGTGCTGAAAACCAAAAGCAGACTATTTTTACACATAGCAGCCAGGAAACTATGGTAGTAATGCAATAGGTGACTCGTGCCATAGAGGTAGCAGTCTAGAGGGAAAGGTAAGCCCTTTTATGAGGAGGATGTAAATAGAAATAATAT
The DNA here is from genome assembly GCA_030068075.1 of Paguma larvata. Lineage (NCBI taxonomy): Eukaryota > Metazoa > Chordata > Mammalia > Carnivora > Viverridae > Paguma > Paguma larvata. The sequence goes on from CM057831.1 coordinate 49,591,323, forward strand.
CAGATACTATTAGTATAATCTTACCTTGGCATGACTGAGGCTGAGTTGGATTTTAAATCCAAAACTTTATATTTAAACCCAAAAATTTTACCAGGAAACCACACAGCTTCCCCCATCTTCTCTAAAAACAAGAAATATATCAAATGTAAGTTTGTGTCTTACACCATATCTTCCGAGAAAGCCTTATGGACACTCTTGTATGTGGCGGTGGTTCAGCTGATCTTCGTTGAATGAATGACTGACTAGGGGGATGAATGAGGGCATGGATGAATGGGAGAATGGATAAATAGCTGGCTGGCTCTCTGGCTGGCTGAATGTATGGCAATAAATGGCTGATTACCTCACCTGGAATACATGCTATGCACAAAATATATTTCAAAGGAAGTAAAATGAATGGTTCTTATTATTGAGGAACATCAACAGAATCAGAAAACCAGAGCAACTCTAGGAAGACCCAATCATTGTAAGAATCTGGTACAGATAGTAGAATCGTTGACTCATACACAGTTAATCTGGAAAGGACTTCAGACATGCAATAGTCCAGCCCTCTCAGCTTGCAGATAAAGATGATAAGAGAGACAGCGAATCCCCATGAAGAGAGACAGGGTTGCTTTTCAGACCTGTTTAATACCATGTCACTTACATAGCCAGCACTCTCTCATGTGACCCTGTGAATTCACCTTTGTTGGGACACTTACCATATTCAGGGCTTCATGGCCTGAGAGACACACAGAACAGGTGTGTGTCCAGGGCAGAGTAGCCAGGTCTAAAGGCCAACAGAGAAAAAATGAAAAATAATTTGGCCTATGGTTGACTGAATACACCACTTCAAGAGTGGGGAAGGTCCTTTTACTAAAATCCTGGCTGGCTATAATCTAGCTTTACAGAAAACAAAGTAGAAAGTGGCTTATACTGAAGAACACTTTTTTGTTTGTTTGTTTTAAACAAGGGAATATTTGATGGCATGGAGATTTTAGTAAGGAAGTTGAAGTCTTACAATAAAGGGTAGTAAAGATAGAGTGGTATTGGGGAAAGTGTTTCAGCCTGGGGATTAGAAAATGATAAGACTGACCCTTGATTGCCATGAATTCTCTCATCCAACTTTTGTGGTCCTGTTTCCTCATTTCTCAAAAGACTTGGTGAGTTTCAGATTTTTCCATTTTTAACTCTATGGGATAGATTAGGCATGACCCTTTTTGAAACAAGTTTCCCTTGCAAGATGTATGGCGGGATATATCTTCTAATGTAACAAAATGCCATTAAAGTTCATAATTGCTGCAGTGCAAATTTTGCTTTTTCTAGAATTTTCTGTTCCTTGGATTGTGTGTATTGGTACATTTTTCTTTTGTTGTTTTATCTTTCAAATAGAATGTTTAAATTTGGATTATCCACCCATGTCCTAGAAGTAACATTTCTGCGAATGAATGAATGAATGAAAGAAAGGAAGAAAGAAAGAAAGAAAGAGAGAGAAAGAAAGAAAAAGAAAAAGTGAGCAATGTGGGGAGAACTGCTCAGCTAAAATGTGACAACTGTAATTTGAATCTAGTTTCCATAACAACTGCCTAGTGTAGTTTTTTGCACTGTCCTATAAAGTAATTATAAATGGTAGGACAATTATTTTTCTCTTGAAGCTTTCTAAAGAAACAAAGTATTGGTTTGGAATTATTGGTAAGTAAGGACAACAGGAAGGTTGGGTTTCTAAAAAAGGTATCTCCTTCTGGATGAGTGTGTCATGCTCCCAGGCATCATTGAGACCTATAATCTGAAGGAGGTTAAAGAAATATTCTTGCTGTTCTTATTTATAAAGTTATACATCTACCAGACCAGACGAGAGAATACACTTATCACATATAAATCTTTTCCTGTTAAATGGAAGAACTAGACTAGGATTTATAAGTATTCTTTAGGGATCAGAGTTAGTCACACTTTTTGAAAGTACATGATCGATTATAAAACATACATGAAGATCCTGAAACATCCAAAATTTATGTGCATTGCATAGGAAAAATATATATATAAACAGAAAGACAGGTTTACAAATCATGCAATAAATCTGCAATAAAGGGATTCGATTTTGCCAATCTTATTTTGCACTTGAGATATAAATGATTTGTTATAAATCAGAACACTGAAGTCCCACCACCATGTTAGAGTTTGTAAATCCCAACCCTTAAACTTGACTTACAACCCTAGTTAAAATTTCTATTTATTTCTTATTGTTTTGATTATTTCTCAGTATAAAATCGGGTCATTTAATTTCAACTTTTAAGTGAGGGTGATTGCAAGTACTCTGTTCACCATTATCATGGTTAGAGACTTACTGAGAATCAGAAGGTTCTTTTTAGTAAGTAATATTGCCATATATGGTGTGAGTGAGAAAGTATTTATATAGTGCTTTACAAACTAAAAAGGGAATATCAAAGGGCAGTATGGTGTTTCATATCTGCTGGGTTACCTCAGCTTTCATAAAGAGAAGTCTCTCTGGAGACATTGACTAGTTTAATGGGCATAGATACAGACAATAGAGCTTTACCCTGTGCCTTCCCTGTGCTCATGTGTCACTAGACACTGATGCTCCCAACTCAGTAGTCTGAAAACAGGGCCCTGACTGACCAGGTGGCAATATTTCATAATCATCTCTCACACGAGCATTACAAATTTGTCACAGCACGGCAGCATTGCTCCACCGTCCACCAGTAACGTGTATTTGTTTCTCTTTCTCTACTTAAATAGAAGTACTACTAATAGTTAAATATTAGTAGATACAGTTTTTCAGTTAACAGCAGTTATCATGGCTGTGGTTTCACAAGCATCTCTTATGAGCCTGGGAATATTATGGATACTTTACTTTAGGTTCTCCTAAAAATGCCAGGGACTAAGTTGCAGGCCTGGAAAATAGATACCTAAAAATATGTTTTCTTGCCCAAGTTCACATAGCCAATCTCCTACAAAAGGAAGAGGTTTTGTGGACCTGCTCAGGACACCTCCTGGTATCCTGGTCTCCCAAGGGCTTGGATTAGATTTCATAAACACACATACTTACAGGGACCAGGTATGTTGCATAACGTGATGCCTATCAGATGAAAAATGGTCTGACAATGGTCTACGTCAGCCAATTATTGTCTATGTAAACAGATGCTCAGAAGTTCCAGAACAGATGTCTAAGAGAGGACTAGGTTTTAAATGTAGTCTTTTACATGAAAATTCCTGATTTTTAAATGATTACTCTTACTTTGAGGGTTTTATTTTTTCTTAAACATTGAACTGACTACATGATGCATCTAAAGGTCAGATTTGATTCAAAATGCCAGTTTAAGACTTCTACTACAGGTATCACAAAATTAAAAATGGCCTTCTCGTGTATTCATATTTTTTCATTTATTTTTTGAGGGGTGGGATGGTTCTTTCCATACACATGGGGGATTTATCTATCTTTCCATTACATGGAATTAATCCAATAATTTTAACTCAGCAATTAATTTATTACATACCCCAGCATTGTTTATGTTATTTCCAGTGGGATCAATTATTTTCTTTTTCTGTTTTTTTTTTCATCCCTAACCAATCTTATTGATGTTCTCATCCATCATTGTTAGTTTTCTCTGTGGACATTATTTCTACCATGTACTGTTCTGGGTTAAACTTGGGAAGTCTCAAAATTAACTGTGTATTTTTAGGAAATGCCAAGTTCCCTTTGTGCAAATTATTTATTCTAGTAATATTATTTATCAATTAATTTATTTGTATGTATCCCTTAGAAAATCCTTGAGAACATGGTGACTGACTCCATGATGATTCTTGCTACCTCTTCTAAGAATTTTATAAAGTATTTCTGATAATTTTACATATCTTGTCCTGGCCACTGATACTAGGGGTTTGCAGGATTTATTAGAAGGTGAGGGGAGTGGGCTTGAAGTTGGTGGAAACTGCATTATTTATGTAGGTTTAAGATTTGAGTATTATATTTCATTGTGCTGCCTATGTAATTTAATAAAAGTTTCCCTTCCAAAAGACTTGATGAATGAGGACACATTGTAAAGTAATGCTCATTTAACAAGCCTGACAAATATAAGGAGACTGAAATCTGTGAAGAATATGACAGAAATTGGTAATTGATTCTGTCCTGTAATCTATTGCCTCTTCTTAGACTAAGGCTATATTTTGTTTTAAATCCAGTCCACCTTGTTCATCAGTGTTATTGAAACATTGCCCGTAATAACTACATGAGCCTTGTGAGATGATACCTAGCTGACTTAGTATTAATTCACTGTCAAGTCCTCTTAACCCTGTATGTTCAACCTTTTTTTTTTTTTTTTTAATCTTGGGATGTTTTGTGTCTTTCTGTGAGATATTAACTGAAAGAAAAAGTTCTACTTCTTGAAATTTATTTAATGCTTATGTTTTTAAATAGAAAGTGGGACTTACTTTTAGAGTTTGAAACCTATGACAGCCTCAGGAAATAATCAAAATCTAATACCACAGGCTTCCTCCTTGTTCTGTGGGGAAACCAAAATTTGATGTTGTTTCTTAACAGAGTCTCTCACCTTTATTTTCCTTACACTCATGCTCGTGCTGTGTTCCCAGCATTCATGTGCCTGATACACTATTTCCATCCTCAGTTTGACATTTTGCTAGGGTTTGCCAGTTCCTTCATAAGAGTGCATCCAATCTCCGTTATTCATGGAAAAACTTTGCTAAAGGAGTGAAGACTATCTACCATATCTTCTGCATTCCTTTGTAGTATCCAATAGTCATTACCATCATAATCAATAATATTACTGATAATAACTCCTGCTGAGAGTCTACAATATTCTGGCAAAAGTGGAAGCAATTTATTTTATTTCCTCAAGTCCTAAAAACTACTCTGCATGGAAAGTAGAATTTTCCTTCTTTCTCACAGCATAGACTTACAATCTCACAGGGTCTAAGTGCTTGCCTAAGATCTTTTAACTCTATGACCGTTGCTGTTTTCCTAGTACCACGACTTCATATGAATAAGCTGGTTTTTTTCTTTTTTTTTCCTTGGTCCTGGTGACATTTATTTTTCTCTTGGTGGTACAGGGGAGATTTTTCTTCTTTGCTCATTATATATATATAAAATACCTGGTCTTAAGCTCATGTGTTGTCGCTTGGAGTAGTTTTTTTTTTTTTTTTAAATTTTATTTTCAGGGGCTGTTTTTTGTTTTGTTTTGTCTTTGCACTTGTGCTGAAGAGTGTTTACTTTTGGAGAGAAGGAGTCAACATTTGCAAAGTGTTTTGTTTTGTTTTGTTTGTTAGTTTTCCCAACGTGTCAGGTCCTTTGATGGGCACTGGAGACAACTAGATATTTAGTGTGCAAATTTTACTAACGTTTAATCTTCACCAAACAGTTTACTACATGTCAGCCACTATTTTTAGTGCTTTATATTCATTATCAGGCCACCACATCTTCACGATAACCCTATGAGGTCAGTATTCTGACTATTTCCATTTTAAGATGGGGAAACTAAGCATAGACAATTGAACAGGATGTTGCTGAAGCAGGTGGAGCTAGGAATCAAACTTCAGCAGTCTACTCATATAGCCCAGGTTGTTAAACACTGCCTTTATCATGTCTCCATATTATAGTTCCTACCCTCCAAGGGCTTGTATACTGTTGGAGGAGATAGATGTACAAACAGATTAATTGTTATATCCTGTCACATGACATTAACATTGACTTACACAATATTATGATGAAATAATAACAGAGATAATCCTAATAGAACCTGGCAGATGTTGAGTTTGGCAAGCAGGAAAAGATGGCCAAGGATGGTTTCTAAAAGAAATGACACTTGCCCTGAGTAAGCCTTAAAATATGAAAAGGCAACAGGGATGAGTCTTCTGGGCCAAGAGAGCCACGATGAGAAAAATGAACTTGAAATTTCCTTTTTTAATTTTGTAGCTTTTAAGTCATCTAATACTCTTATGTTTTACTTTTGATTCTACCTTGTGTTTGAATTGCACTTTAAAACTGTTACTCTCTTGCTCAGTGAAGTAAGCAAAGCAAAAACTGATCTTCCCTGCTTTGAGAGAAACTGAAATGGTGTTGGAAGTGAGGTGATACTAACATTGTTACATAGGTACCCTGGTGGTGGAGCCAAGACTCTGAGATCTCAGTTCCATGAACTTTCTTTTATTAGACCTTAGCTTCTGTCAGGAACTGAAGTTATAAGTCACCGTGTTCCTGAAGCTTTTCTAACTAAAATGATGATTATTGATTAGTGAATGTTTACAAAATACAAGTAATAGTGTTAAGTACTTAATATGCATACTTTTTAAAATATTTTAGAAATCCTTACGTGATAGATATTTCAGTTTGAATTTTATATGTGAGAAACTAAAACTTGGAGAGGTTATGTAACTTTTCCAATGAAGTTACTTCACCAAGACTGGTAGTAAACAAGGCCAAAACTGATTCTAAACACTTCAATAAGCAAACAGTTGCATTTAGTGGCAATTCAAACCAGTATTTGAATATTTCTGCTAATACATAGCCATTAGTAATATTTGTGGTTGTCAGTTTCACTTGGTAGTTATTACATATTCTTTTTTTTTTGAAATATGAATTTTGACTCAGTTTTTGGCTTTGTGACAAATCAAATAAACAATCAACAAAGACAATAAGCCTTCAATACTTGGTCTTCTCTAATGTACCATCACTGTCCTGCATAGCTGACTTTTAGATCAAAGTCTATTTTAGGATACTACTTTTCACAAGTCTTCTGTTTTCTTATTTCTATTTTATACTCAGAGGTATGTATAGACAACTTATTAGTTGGTGGTAAAAGAAGGAGACTGGTAGTTATTTCACCAACACCGAGATTCTTGACTACACAGCATACCCTTCTTGGAGCCAGGACGCACATCTTAAGTTTCATGAAGTGTGTATTATGTTCCATTCATCACATGCTGTCTTCAGGACACCAAATAAAGTCAAGTATTATCATCTATATTTAACAAAAGAGGAATCTGAGGCTCAGAGCAGTAAGGAGAATGATGTAAGATGGCATGGTTTGATGTAGAGGCAGAGTTCAAATACAGGTCTTCTCATTTATACCTTACTCCCTTATCCTGTTATGCCCTTTACTACATTCTCATCATTGCCATTTTCTTTGCTGTAGTTTTCACTGGGATATCCTAATATCCTTGTTTTCTTCATTGTTAGCTTTTGATTTTTCAGAAACTAATTATTTAACTTGAAAATCTTTTTAAATGATTAGGAACATTTGTGTGTGTTTGTGTTTTTCGGGGTGATACTTCGTTAACAATTAGCTACAAGTTAAGGAGACTTGAATACTAATTTTAGATGTCTCCTTTACATCATTTTTACAGTTGACCTTTGAACAACATGAGGGTGAGGGGTATCAAGCCCCATGCAATTGGAAATCCAGGTCAAACTTTTTAATCTCCAAAAACTTAACTTCTAATAGCCTACTGTTGAGTGGGAAACTTACCAATAACATAAAGAGTTGATTCACATATATTTTGTATGTATGTGTGTATGTATGTATGTACATATCATAAACTATATTCTCACAATGAAGTAAACTAGAAAAAATAAAATATTAGTAAGAAATTCATCAGGAAAAAATACATTTACAGTATTACATTGCTAAAAGTCCATGTTTAAGTGGTCCCACTTATGTGCATTTCAAACTGTTGCTGTTCAAGGGTCAACTATACTCTGGGTCTGAGTCCCTTTATCTATTAAATAGAAAAGTTAGGCTCCATCCATGTATCTCAAACTTGGCTGCACATTAGAATCACCTGATCACTATTGTTAATTTTGGTGAATTAGTACATAGCATGATGATTGTATCTTTAAAGTTTCTTGTCAGTTAGAAATGAATTCATGGACTAAAATATATTATTCCTTGGATTTTCTTTAAAATACTCTAGCAAGAAAAAAAATAAGTGTGTTACTGATAGCTAAAACATGGCTAGTAAAATGTCAACAACTGGTAAGTTAAGTGATATATTCTAGCATTCTCTCAACTTTTGTGTAAGGCTGAAAATTTTATTTAAAAAGTTAAAAATGGATCTATTAAAAATGCCTATGCCTAAACCCTATCTGCAGAGACTTTAACTATTGTAGTGTGGGACTTATGACTTGAATATAAATATATTTTTTGAAAGTTACATGGGTGGTTCTATCAGGCAGTCAAGGTTGAAAATTTGTCTAGAACTCTAGACAACTTCCAAGTTTCCTTCTATGTCTAAAGTCATATAATACAATTTATTCCAACATTTTCAGAAAGAGAGTCTTTATCCTAGTTTGGCTTTATTCATTGTTATGGTAAAAATTATCCCACATTTGAAGGGGAAGATCTTTGGACCCAGTACTGTCTCTGCACAAATTCATCATAAAGGACTCACAGCCCCTCTCTAACACACAGTTTCCTTATCCATGGAATAAAAGAGTATACTCAGTCAAACTCCAATCACTCATTAGAGCTTGAGTCACAGGGGAAGATCAGAGAAGATCATGGTATATCTTGTCAAACTCCATTACAAATGAGATGTCTTTGTCCATGGTCTCCCTGTGCTTTGTACAGGCCTAAAAAACAAAGACATCTAGACATTAGGTTTTCCATCTACCTTTCTCTCCATTAAGTGACCTGAATAGTCTTATTAGAATTTCACTTAAGACTACCATGTATGTAAATTCATCTTTTCATTCACTCACCCATCTCATTATTTATACAGCGTTCTTTAAGCAGTTACTATAGGTTAGTTTTCTCTTGTCAGTTTGTGTAGAAGGAAGAAAAAAGTGAAAGAAACTAACATGTCATAAGTGTGCTGGATTAATCATTGTACATATACCATTATTTTTAATATAAACAAAAATATAATGAAATATTATAGCCTTATTCAGCCTTCAATTATAAACCAAAGGTCAAAGAGAGTGACTAGTTTTTCCAAGGTAACTGAAGCAGTTAATGGAAAAGGTGAGATTGAACTCAGGTTTATATTATCTCTAAAGCTGGTATATCGACATCTCTACAGTTGTAGAGGAATAGTCTTTATACTCTTCTTTCCTGCCTTCCTTCTCTCTCTTTCCCCATCCTTTCTTCTTTCCTTCCTACCTTCCTTCCTTCCTTCCTTCCATCCATCAAATTTTCTTCCTTCCCTCCTTCCTTCCTTCCTTTCTTTTTCTTTCTTTCTTCCTTTTCTTTCCTCCTTCTTCTTCCCTCCCTACCTCTGTCTTTTTTTCTCTAAAACTTTCATCTATTCTCTTAGCCCCATTTACTCTGAAAACTCACTCCTGAATGTCAACTGCTGATGCTTCTTTAAACTCTTCTTCTCTGCAGGATCTCTTTTCAATGCTAGTCTCTTACTAGCTACCATCCCAGGATCCCACTTGTTTCTGCTCCCAAATTGTTTCAATGATAAGAAATACAAGAGTTTTGGAAGATCAGACTGGGCAGTTCAAGGGAGAAGAAGTAGTTTGAAATGGAAATGAGGTAACCTGGAGTGCTCAGAAGAAGGATGAGCTCTGTTCTTCTGAATGAAAGGCTTATCTCTTATGTTGCATTACAAAAACAGAAAAGTCGCACAATTAATAGTGAAAGTTGTCCCCAGCCTGCAGTCTCTAGCTTCATTTCTTGCATGGCCCTTTGTCTTATGAAGAAATAATTTTCAATTGCTGAGCCACAAATAGCTCACAGATGGTATAAGATATTGGTACTCTATCCTTCAGCAGTTGAGAAGCCTGGAATACCTGCACTTCAGACCACTGTCTTGTCTACTTCACCTGGTATGCCTCATACATGTTAGAATGTGACCCAAGATGTGAAAGTAATTGGAAGCATCTTCCTACGTTTGTTTATTTTGTGTTTTTTCTTTTGTCGCTGTTGTTGTTGTTTTATTTCTCGTACAATTTGACCTCTGTGAAATCTTCAAAGTGATTGACCACTTACAATTTGGGGATTTTTGTTTTTGCTATTCTTCAGATATTTTTAACAATTTTAGTGTAAAATATAAAATGGCTATAGGAAAAAACAATAAATCTGATGTATCACTTAATGAATTATCACAAGGGGAACATCCTTGTAACTACTACTGAGGTCAAGAAATAGAACTTTTCCAGCTACTACAGGATTTCCCAAAGGGCAATTGATAGGTAGATTGTATTTATGGTGACTGTACTGCTTTATGGGCAGGGAAGGACATTGTAACATAGGGTCACAGTAGTTTTGTTACACATCTTCTTCTGATCCATTACTCCTGTCACTTCACCTATATTGTCATCTAATGAGTGACTGGAAGTGTGCATTTATATGAAAGTTTTAGAATTTAAACTTGGTGAAATTTCATATTATGGCTGGCTGTATCAGTCGTATCTCCAAGGTTTAGCACAGGGCCTACTATATTATATACCATCAATAAAACAATCTTTTATCTTTAAATATTTATTCATGCCCAAGGTATTTACTAGCAATATCTACTCTGCTTTGACCCTCCCCTAGCTGTTAGGGGTGCAAACATAAATAAGACCTACATGAGTTCACTCTCCTTTGAGCAATAAATGTGTAAGTGAACAATCACAATGAAATACTCTAAGTGCTATATCTAAGATATATACCATGTGAGAAAGTCACATAAAGAAAGTATTGATTAATTCTCCCTGGAAAGTTAAATGAGTGGCATTTAAGGTAAGTCATGACAGATGAATAATAATATGCAAAACTAAGTAAGGTGAACTATATATTCTAGGCAAATTTGAATATGTGCCAATTCATGAAGGTGTGAAACTGCTTCATGTGTCCTGGAAACCACAAAGAGTTGGATGCTTACTGGAGGGTTGTACAGTAAGGCTAGAAGCATGAGGTAGGCAGGAAAAATTATGTTGGGGGAAAAATGGGGTCTTCTTTTGCCATTCTAAAAGAATTGTTTCATACCATGTCAGCAACCGGATATCTGGAAGGCCTGTAAGCAGAGTGCCATGATCACAAATGTTTATTGGAAAACTCACTTGTGCTTCAATGGCTAACACACTGAAGAGACTCCAGAGAGAGGCAAGCAGAGGGGTCATGCAGTAGTTAAAATTGATATGGAGAAATAAACAGCTATTATGGTGTGAGTAGAAGGGCATGGATTCTGGAAAGCTTAGAACATAGAATTAGCAACTTTTGAGACTGATTGATTGGATAACTGAAGAAAATGGGGCAGGGTATTTTTGGGTGAGTCCGGAATCTCCTAACACAATTTAGACTCTGAATCTTTCCAACATATGTGATGTGTTGTTTGGCTAGAGATTTAAAAAATAAAAATGCCTATTGGGGGATTCCTTTCATTTAAAATGGGAATTTCACATAAAGTAAATAAAACATACTCAAGTGCATAGTTTGCCATAACTGAGGTGAACTGTGTCAAAGCTACTACTATCCAGTGAACTTCTTGCCCTCAGTTATGAGATCCATATCAGGAGTGTTTTTATGTTTTCTGAATTAACCTCACTATCTATAGCCTGTGATTGTGGGATTCTAAATAGCCACTCAATCACTTAGTGGCAGAGATGAGCTTGGAGACTGGTGGAGAGAGGCAGCTCATCGGATCCAACCAAGATGATTCCTCTGCAAATTGGAATAACATAAAGAGCATGGATTGAAGAATCACTAAAAAAGGCTTGGGTTCAAATCATGACTCTACTGCTCAGAACTGTCCTTTAACTACTCTGAACCTTCACTGTCTCATCCATATAACAGGTGATACTATCCATCATGTGGGGTGCTCGTGGCAGTATTTTGAAGGCTGTATGAAATATGCATAAGATACAATGCCTAGCATGGCAAATAGTATTTTCACATCTAACCCTCTCAATAATTTGAGGTATCAATATTTCCATTTTATAGATGTGGGAAATGGAAAAACCAAAGTGTATTTATGCCCACAAAGAGGAAACAGAGGACTAGGATTTGAACCAAAATATGAAAGCTGGCTGGCAAACCCCCACCTCCCAAAGGGTAGCAACTCCCAGCATTTTAATCTTGAATCTCCCTCTTGGGAAAAAGTGAATCTAATGATGCTGTTCTCACTTGGGGAGGAAGTACTTCTGCTGCTAAGGTGGAAATATGGATGTGATATATGAGAATACATTGCAATTACAACAAAGAAAAAGAGAGAAAGAAAAAGAAAGGAAGGAGCGGTGCCTGAGTGACTCAGTCAGCTAAGCGTCCACCTCTTGACTTTGGCCCTGGACATGATCTCTGGGATTCTGAGATTGAGCTCTGATCTGGGCATGGAGCCTGCTTTGAGATCTCTCTCTGCTTCTCCCTCTGACCTTCCCCAACTTGCACTCTCATGTGCATGCTCTCTCTCTTTAAAGAGAGAGAGAGAGTGAGAGAGAGAGAGAGAGAGAGAGAGAGAGAGAAGGAAATGAAGGGAAGGGAAATGAAAGGGAAGAAAAAGTGAAAAGAGAAGGAGAGAAAGGGAGGAAGGAAAAAAGAAAAGGAAGAAAAGAAAGTCTAACAGAGAATCAAAAGCCATTTCGAATTAGTGATGCACTTGTAAATTTCTTGAATCCACTCATAAATCAATGTCAGCTCCTAAGCAGCATTTACAGTCTTTGCCTATGATGATTTTCATCTAGAGATTTTTATTACTTCACAGGGAGTGTCCAATTTCTTGAGGGACTATCACCCAGATATAGCTCTTCAGAGCTAAGCAAGAAAGACAATGATTTGATGGTGATGTAGATTTTCCATGGTGATGTTGATCTGTCTGGTTGTTGTTTTTTTTTTGAAATCACATCTATCATCCCTCTGAGTGTAAGTAGTCTGTTTGTTGATTAATTTATTCAACAAATAGTCAGAGGTCTTCATATGGCAAAAAATTTATAGAGGCACTGCCTTAGGTTCTGAGGATATTAGAGAAATCATTCTAGATTCCTGTTACACAAGACAGACAAAGTAATGCATTCGTGGATATTACAGTAAATAAGCAGGGACAATAATCACATAAATAACAACAATGTCATTTATAGAGAAATGCTTTTGTGAAATAAAAAAAAAAGTGATATGATCGTGATGGAGAATGGCTACTTGAAGTAATCAAGGGAAACTTCTCTGAGAAGGTAAATTTTATTTTCTTTTTTTTAATGTTTATTTTTGAGAGAGAGAGAGAGTATAAGAAGGGGAGGGGCAGAGAAAGAGGAAGACACAGAATCCAAAGCAGGTTCCAGTCTCTGAGCTACCAGCACAAAGCCTGATGTGGGGCTCAAACTCATGAACTGTCATGACCTGAGCCTAAGTCAGACGTTTAACTGACTGAACCACCCGGCACCCTGAGAAGGTAAATTTTAGACAAACTTGAATCAAAGAAAAAGCCAGACACATAAAGAAAGATCCTTAGAAGAGAATTCTAGATAAGGCCAACCAGGTGGGAATAAACTTGGAGTATTTGAGAAACACTAAGGTCAGCCTTACAGAAAGACAGAGTGAAAAAGTATTGTGAGAAGTTCAGGACCTTATTCATAAAGGCTATTGTAGGGAGTTTATTTGAATTTGTTTTATTATTTTCTAAGTGTAATTGAAACATTTTAAGTGGACGAGGAACATGACCTAAGTTTTTAAAAGATTTTGTGTTGTTTGAGGATTAGGTTAGGGGAGGGCAAGATTGAAAGCATGAGGACTCATTATAATAGATTTGAAGAAAAGTTACAATAATCAAAGATGGTGGGTGGCTTGAACTGGAGTAGTGAAAATGGAAGGAGGAGGATCTGTTTGGGATTTGTTTCAGTGGTAGACAGGGCCAGCTGCTGTATTTCTATTGGTTGTAACAGAGTGAAAAAATGAAGGATTAACTTGTGCTATTTTGCTTAAGTAACTGAGTTCTGGTGGTGCCATTCACTGTGATGAAAAAGATCAGAGAGTACAAATTATAGGAAGGAGTGTGGGATTCATGAGCTCTCCTGGAAATATTAACATGATCATTAAATAGCCCAGTGGGGTCCGCAGATCAGACATGGATATAGGATCCTGGTGATTTGTATGTTATATAAACTAGTAGAAGTTCAACGGTGACTGTAAACAAGGGACTATATGAGTATCTTGGAATTAGATTATTGCCATAACCCTTATCAGAAAACAGAGTCAGAAAGAAGGACTAATAAATATTTAGATAGGGAGACAGGCAAGATGACAGCTTCAGGATGGCATAATGGTATAGAAAATAACTTAGGCAAAGAACAGAGGAAATTGGGAGTCTATACCTAGTGTAGGGGTTAATAGTACAGGGTGTAGAGTCAAACATACTTGGGTTTAAACCTGAGCTCTGTGTTTTCTTACCCATCTAGGCTTCCCTTTTCTAATTTCCAATATGAGAAGAAAATTGATTTTTCCCTCCTCATGATGTCAGGAGGTTTGAATGAAAAAATGTATGGGCAGGAGCTTACAAATATTATCTCTTTTAATGATTTCTCCCTTCATTTTTTTACTTAAATAATCAATGGATGCCATATATATATACATACATATACAGGATACCATAATATTATGTATATATGGTATCGATATATATATGGATGCCATAAATATATACATACATATACATATACATTACATATACAGACACATGTATTGTGTAAAACTTAGACAGGAAGATAAGAGTTTGTTGGCTCCACTGCTCTCTGTACTCTTCTTGACCCTGTCCTGTTTTCCATATTTTTAAACATTTAACCAGTACTTTTGGTAATTATCATTCGAAGTCTATATAATACAATTAAACAATTTTATTGATTTAATCAATTTGATACACCTATTGATTTCTTCTGTGGAAAAATTAGCTAAATATGCATAAACTCTATTACTCTAGCCTAATTATTATAGATACATTTTAATTATATCAATTGTATTTACTTAAATAGAATATTTGACCTTCTTTCATGTTTCATTAACTTTCAATAGTCTGTTATAAACCTCCTGTCCATATTGTGTGCCTCTTTCCTCCTTCTCACCTTCTTGTCCTCGTCTTCTGGGGGTTATTTCTTTTGTTTCATATCGCCAAATCCAAAGTCATCTGTATTTGGGTAAACATATTCCCATTTTCTATATTGTGTCTTTAGACTGATATTAAAAACAGATTACAATAAACATTTATTATTTTGACAACAACACCCTTCACTGCCAAGCCAAGTGTTGAGCTTTGATTTTATTTTCTTTTTTTGGGTGAACCATCGCTCTGCCTGTACCACTTGAAAAAGTTCCTTCCCTCCAGGTCAAAGGTTTAATTTTTGTTATCCTCCACCAATAGCTAAAAATCATGACTTATTGCATTGGCTTTCTCTGTAGAAGTCAATCGTGTTCTTCACAGGAGTGACATGATACTGGGATGAAGAACGTTGGCTCTGGGGTGAATTACGTGGGTTCCTGTTCTGAGTCTGATGCTAACACCTGTGTCCTTGGACAGCCTGGCTCTCTGTCTTCTGGCTTCTTCATCTGTTATATGTGCATGAAAGCAGCACCAAATATGTAGTATTGCTGTGAAAATTAAATAAGATGTGTGCAAAGACTTAGCATAGAGCCTGACATATAAAAAAATTACATAAATTTTGTATTTTTTAATTTTTATTATAATATTTAACAGAAGTTTTGAGTTGTTTTATTTTATTTTGCAATGAGAGAGGAAGCATTTGCCAAATTACTGTGTCACTAATACCATCTAGCTCTCTAGTCATTCTGTCTTAAACTTCATTCCTTTCATCTTCCTGAAACATCTATGTTGGATTTCTGATTTGGACTGTTACTATTTAAACATGTTTACAAGTGTGTCTCTGAGCTCTACCAAACAAACTATTCTTTCCTTCACAGATACCTTTTCCTCAGTACTTTGTTCTCTCAGGTCGGCTTCATTCATCAGTATATTTTCACCTACTTTCCATTGGCTTGCAGTTTGTTAAAATTTATAGTCCCTTCCAGTTATCTTCACTACTGCTGATTTAATCATTCTCTTTTATTTTACTGGGTTCTCTGGAACACTCATACCCATTGCATCATTTGTTTAATCTTTACAAAAAGTCTGTCATGTTGAGTGCTGTACTTTTCATTTTAGAGATGGAAAAAGTGAGGATCAGGGATTAAGAAATGTGCCCAGATCACCGAACAGCAAGTAGTAGAATCTTGATTACCTCCCAAGATTTTCAGACTTACTTCATAACCCTTGTAGGAAAAGACTGCAGTGTTTTTGCTTGGTTCAGAGGGATTCTGGAACTGTCAAAGCCTTACTCAGATGCAAAGAGGGTAGGGGAGATTTTCTACCAGTGTGTGTACCTTGGTAGGTAAGTATATCTGAAAGAATAGATACAAATGCAACTGACCCTCAAGCTGGAGAATAAAGGAAGTAACAGCAGAAAGATATTCCAAAACACAAAGACATTTTTGTTGCAAAGCCTTGCCTTCCTGATGAAAGCAAGTGCCTGAATTCCAGCTGTGATTGTATATTTTTTCAAAGAACAAAGCTTTATAATAGTATCCTTGTCCCAACTAGACTGACAAATTAACACTTACTGATGATAGTCCACACCTCTCCACCACATGGGGATAGCAGCTGTTGCTAGCACGAGTACTGAGAGAGAGTTGCTATGGATTTCATAACCTGAAGAATCTCTTATATCCTCTATTCATAGTACTTTAAAAAAATGCACGTGTAAATAAAAATATTTTATATTGAAAAATCATATACATATTTCCTCATCGATTCATCCAAAATTTATTTTTTCCTAAAAAAATGTTAGGTCTGTGAACAAAGCATGCACTTTTAATGTAGAAAGAGATGTTCATTTATTCTATATGGACATTTATAACATACTGCATGCATGTATTTTTCATAATTATATGTACTCACAATATGTTCATGTTCAATAGGTAAGAGTTTATGGTATATGTATACATTTCTGTAACTATTATCTATGACATGTGCATATGGTTCTCTATAACTTGCTTTATCTATTCTATCCATATTCTGTATGCATCTCTGTGTATATATGCATCTAAGGAAAGGTTAGAATAAACGCAGGCCCTGAAGTCAAGTGTGTCTAGACTTTAAGGTCAACTCAAATACACAAAAAGCGTTAACCACAAGACAATTGGCTTACCCACTTTACCTCTAGGTTTCTTTTTCTGCAAACCTAGGATGATGATGGTATCTACTTTAAGGTCACTGTTGTGACATGAAATTAAAGTTCATACAAGCACAGGAGTGCCTTGGTGGCTCAATCAGTTGAGCATCTGACTCTTGATTTTGGCTCAGGTCATGATCTCACTGTTCATAGAATCACATCAGTTTCCATGAGAGCTGACAGTGGGGAGCCTACTTGGGATTCTCTCTCTCTCCTTCTTTCTGCCTCTTCCCTCTTATGTGCTCACACTCTCTCTCAAAATAAGTGAATAAACATTTTTTTAAAAGTTCATATAAGCACAAAGAGTTTGACACATAGCAAATGATCAATAAATACCAGCTGTGATAATGGTGATAATGAAGATGTATATTCAGTTCATTATTACCAAGCTTATATTATATTATATATGCTTATAAAATATTTACAAATATATATACACATACATGTTTAGAATTTATTAGTCCTAAAAGCTTAAAATGTTTAGAATCATCAATATTTTGCCTACCTATTTGGACTTTTATGCATTAAGTACACATAAGTGTATTTAATTCAACAAACATTAATTGAGAATTTTTTAAAACTAGCCTCCTTGTTCGTCTGTTGGGTATTAAATAAATGCTGTATAAAATGCAATAGCATCCTATATAGAGGAAGTATAAGAGAATCAATCCATTCTTTCTTGGAGGACTGAGGACAAGATTTGCAAGACAGGAGACAATTGAAATGAGCCTTCAAGGATGAAAGAGAGCTCATTCGGGGTGGAATAGCAGGGAGGAGCTGCAGCTAGTGAAAAAGCAAGGTAGCAAAAGATCCTGAAAACAACAACTTATGAGTGTTTTCTTCTGTCACATTACAGAGTTTGAACTTTAATGGGAAGCTGTCAAATATTTTTAATTAAGAAAGTAACTGGACACTTCTATGCTACAGAAGATTGTTTGGTATAAAAGGTAGGTTAAGGAGAAATTGGAAAAGGACAATCATTTAGGAGGTTATTGAAAAGTTACCAAAAATTATATTTGCGGAATCTCTTCCACTTTACAAAAACATACTCCTTTTCATAACTGCTTCTCATACTTGCCTGTATCCCCGTTAGCTGGTTAGCCAGAGGCTTTTGTTTATCTGACTCTGACTCCCTAGTGCCTTGTAGAGGGACAGAACAGAATCAATGCAGAGTAAATGTAGATTTATTTCTAGGATAAATAAAATAATAATATTTTCCCCATTATAGGGCTAGAAATGGAGATTTAGGAGACGGGGTTGTTTTAGTGGCCACATATGCCAAAGTATCTACATATCACAATGTCTGATGTTTTCAATGTTATTGTGAAACGTTACTGAAAAAACAAAGAGAAGGAAAGCAGGGTTCATCATCTTGCTATGTTTCAAGTGCAAAGTCTAATGTGTGTATGTGAGCTCATTAATATCCTTTCTCTTACAAACATATTTTCAAAGTCATTTTCAATATTGCAGATGAAAAGTACTGAAAATGTGGTATAAAAAGGGGTAGAGTCAGATATACAATCCAGATCTTCTGATAAGAAATGATTATCTGTAAGTCAGGTAGGTCACCCATCTCATAGAGGAGTCTACATTTTTAGTCGTGATAAATTGATGTTTGCTCATAAAAAGAGGAGTAAATAAAATATAGAACATATTTAAATTTCAGGTAAGTAGCAGATAACTTTTTAGTATAAGTAAGTTCCGTGCAATATTGGTGACCTTTCCGTCACATGTCTAAATCCACCCTCCTCTTGCTCTATTTTAAACATGTTGAAATTCCATCTATCCTCATACTTCAACTCCTATGTTGACATTCATGATATTCTCAATTTTATCTCTAGAATGTAGCTTTCTCTTGAGCTCTGATTAAGTAGCTCAAATGCTTTGGAAATGTCCCTCAGTTTCTTTACACTAAATGAGAATAATAAGAGTGCCAATCTGATGGGATGCAATGAGAATTTAATGGATGCATTTTGTAAAGACATTTAAAATAATCCCTCGAATATATTGACTTCAACTATATGAAATTGCAATTATTTATAGGTCAAATACTGACTGATGAGTTCTAGCAGTAAGCACAATCTGATGTTTGCCATAATTTTCAGTGGTAGTATCGTCGTCCTATCTCCGCCAATACCTAAAGTATTTTCTTGCCTCACTCATGTGACAGCACCATAACTTTCTACAAGAATGATTTACAGGCATGTGTCCAGTGTCCTAGATCAACACCTGGACTGTGGTAGGGACTCCGTTACACTTCCTAGGCTTTCTTGCCAATAACCACCAAAATAATCTTCCTAAAACTCAAGCCATCTCAAATGCCTTCTCGGGCTTTATTTCTGAAGTGATGTTGTAACATGCAGAGGATCCGGATCTGCCGCTGACTGACTGTGTGACCTTGGATCACACAGTCACTTTACCACCCTCTTGCCATGCTTCGTGGTTGCCTGCCTTTGCCCCTTTCCTCACACTCAGTCCTCATCTAGAATATATTATCACTCCTGTTCTGTTCAATAACTTATCTACCTAAATCACCTCATCCTTCAAGCCCAAGTTCAAAAGCTCTTTCACACATTCTTTTATTATTACTATTTTAATATAAATTCCATTGAACATCAATCATATTCCAGACTATGAATAGAAGTCTCAAGGGTATTGGCATATAATAGGTGTTTGAATATCAGTGCATTTCTTCTAAATCCCCCACATGCATCGTTACGCTATACCCATTGTATAAGTCTATAGAATAAGCGATGTTATGCCCTACATTTTCAGCTAAGGAAACCGACCTTCATAGAGGCTAAATGTTTTTCCCAATAACTCACAGCTACTGATAAAATTAAGATTCTAACTCTGTTGTGATCCCTTCCACCCTAACGGAAGCCATGTGCCCTCAAAAGAACTTCAACGTGAACCTCAAGTGTTCTTCATAAATCACTCATGTAATCTGTTCTTTACAAATTGGTTTTATTCCCAGGATTAGATTAGGGGTCTCTTGAGGATAAAGAATTATATCTGATTTAACTCATCTTTGCACGCCTTGCCGCACACTGCATAATAATAATAATAATAAAAGCTACACAAACAAACGAAACACAGAAATAGACCCATAAATACAGAAATCAAACCAATGGTTGCCAGAGGGGAGGGGCATGAGGGATGGGCACGGTAGTTGAAGGGGAATGGGAAATGCAGGCTTCAGGTAGGGAATGAATACATCACAGGGAAAAAAGGTACAGCATAGGGAATACAGTCAGAGTATTTTAAAACCATTTATGGTTACAGATGGTAGGTACAGTTGTGATCGTAGCGTAAAGTATAGGTTTGTGGAATCATTATGTTGTGCACCTGAAACTAACGTAACATGTGTAAACTATATTTAATTTTAAAAAGCTATAGTTATTGGATAAGCTACAAATGTCTGTGCTGTACCATCATTTTTTGTTTATCTGTTGAATTCTTTAAATGAAATGAAACAACAAGCAGCAAACAGATCTATTGACATTTAACTTGTAATCGTTAATTGTTGACAACTTGGTTCTATAAAGAAGCTTAGGAACTAAACTAGATGAACCTACTTCAGAGTGCAACACTTTCCACTTAGCTTCCCTACCTCATTTACTTAATTAAGCAACACTGAGTAAGCATCTACTTATATGCCTCACAGCTGCTCAAAGGTGGGGTCAAAGAGGGAAAAAAATGCCCATTTACTTTGTCTTTGGAGTTTTGGAAGTAAGCAATTAAAAGTTGTTCATTTAGAACGACGGATCAGTTTTTAATACTGACTTTTATCTGGACACCTTGGTTTCTTTTATACATTTACTTTTCCAACAAATATTTATCAAGCTCTTAGTATGCGTCAGACACTGTGGTAAAGGATAAGGGTATTAATTTAACAAGCTGAACCTGTTCCTAACCTTCCAGTGCTCATAATTCAGTAGGAAAGACCACCAGGAACCAAATGATTCTAGGCGTGAGCATGCCTGGCAAAGGGAAAATTCAGAGATATGTGGCAATGGCCTCAGCCTGGAAAAGTGTGCCCAACATGGGTCCATATAGGAGTGTGAAAGCTTCTGGGATGTAGGCCATATGGGAAGATGCAGAGGAGCACTGAAGACAGAGAAAGAGAAGGTACAAACCCAGGTGGGGCCCGGGAGGGAGAAATGTCACGCTATAGGAAAGAAGAGTGCAGTTGATCCTTGAACAACATGGTTTTTAGGGGAGCTGTGCAGTTGAAAATCTGAGTATAACTTTTGACTGCCCCCAAAACATAACTATTAATAGCCTAGTATTGACTGGAAGACTTACTGATAACATAAATAGTCAATTAACATGATTTGTATATTATATGTGTATATTTGTAGTATATATATATATATATATATATATAATATTTTTACAATAAAGTAAGCTAGACAAAAATGTTACTGAGACAATCATGAAGTAGAACAAATACATTTGCAGTATGGTATTGTACGTATTGAAAGAAATCCACGTATAGTGGACCCACACATTTTGAACCCATGTTATTCTAGGGTATCTATATCTTACACTATCTGGCTTGAACGGATGGAAGTCTATAAAGGTAGTCAAAGAGCAGAGCACACCAGAGCTGCCACTGTCTTAAACAGTTTGGACTTTACTGAAGGGCATCAGAGACACTCTGATAGAAATATTTCTTGAGGCAACCTAACCTTTCAGAGCTAACGTAAACCTAAAAAGCCAGGTATATTTACCTGTCCACCATAGAATGTTAACAATGCCACATGTATACACACATACATATATGTAAAAATGCTTAAAAGATTCAGGACCTGCTGATCCCATTTGCAAGATTTTAGTACAGATTTGAGAGAGAGCAACAAGACTTCATTTCCACAGCCCAGGTTGAACTTCCAGCTTCACTCACAGAACAAATCACCTCCTCCTCTGTGCCTCGAGCACATTTCGTGGCTAAGTTACACGAGAGAACAGGAAGGGAAACTTACAATGCCATCTTCACAATTGCTTTTTGATTATAATCACACCACAAGATGTTGTTCCAGCAATTAATTATTTTATTGCTACTTTATCATTTTCAAAGTGACAGCAAATACAAAAAAAAAAATCTTGCATAAGTACAAAGTTGGTTTCACAGACCTATGGGGGAGGTCTCTGATATTTTTTCTCTTTATGCAATCAATGTTTGTTTAGTTAGAGAGGGGCTCCAATCTATCAGACTGCTGAGAGTGCCCCTTTGAAATCTTCAGGGTGATAATTTAAGTGAAATAGAAATGGAGAAAAGGAAAAGGTCACATCCTTGGAAATCTTTTGTGATAAAGGATTTTCCTAGCTGCTTAATAAGATGGCACAGAGGGGAACAGCATTACAATTAAGTTTGCAATCTTGTTGTACCTAGTGACTCCTTCTAAATATTATCTCCATTCTCCTTAGTTTCCTTGCAACAATAAGGGTGATAAATTCCTCCAGCACTCCTAACCTTGTGAGAGGACTTATTTAGCCCTGAAGTTCCCAGCTGCATCTCAGGAAAATATTGTTTCCTTGTTTGACTCTTCTGTTTCACATTGGTGTCTGTAATTGCATGAGATTTACAAACTGTTTTCAAAACTCAATAAGATTCCTCAAATTTTCCTAGACCACACCATATTTTCTGGTTGGAGAATGGAGTGAGAAAAAAAAACACACACAGAATTTAAAGTCAGGCAGTCTTAAGTTTTAATTATAGTGCTGTCACTATTTAACCGTAAGTCATTCAACCCCTAAGTCTTGATTTTGTTATTGAAGCTTGCTAGTTTTGAGTTAGGTAACCTATGCAACATGATAGTAAGTGCCCATGTGTAGTATGTAATCAGCATATAGGATTGCAGTCTCACCTTCTGCTTCTTTTTCAGGAGTATTCTACTCTTTTCTCTCCAAATTCTAAACATCTTTTATGTTCAATTAAGCCCCACTCATGATAAGGATAATCTATTTGTTAATGCAAAGAATAAAATATCAGTAAGGTATTTCCCTGACTTTCAAGGATTTTCCATTCAGAAAGGGGAATAAGTATATGTGCATTTAAATCAAACACAATGCTGAAAATGTCATCACACTGTTAGAGGAAAGGAGGCTAGTGGCATAGATAGCAGGGAGGTCAATTTCAGCTGCAAGAAACAGGATAAACTTGCTAGGAACATATGACATCTTACCCTGGAGATATGGGTAAGATTAAGACCAAAAGAGATCACTGGGCAAGGAGAGTACAGCCCGCAATACTTTGTCTAAAGTTGAAAAGACCAGCATGCTCTAAAAGTGGAAAAAAAATTGTAGCTCAGATAGTAGCAAAATCTAAAATGCTCCTGTATGCTAGTCTTTGTTAATCTCTTTTGGTGTGAATATTCACATGTTCTTCTCCAGAAATATTAAGATATTTTCATTACAAGATGCCCAGGCCCTACTGAAGGCATTATATGATATTCAGTTGAACTGGTTTATCTTTATAAAATGCTCTTTACCCCCCCACTGATTCTGCCATACATCTGACTGCATAGATCTTTGATAAGGGATTGTATTGCGGTTCTTTATAGGCATAAAGAGTAATACAGTGGTGTAGATATAAGAAATTGTCGAGTGAATTATGAAAAATAACAAGTCACTCAAAGTTGTTGGAAAGTTTAATAAGTAGACAAGAAGACTGGCAAGGATCATGAATGAATTTCATTCATTCAGTCAATGTTTATTGAGCACCTACTGTATTTTTGGGTATCATTCTAGGTATTTGAGGGTATAGCTCTGAGCATTGCAAACTGCAGCAATATGGTTTGGGTCTTCCTTTCTAAGTTTCTAATTGTTCTAAAGTGGTGGTGATTTACCAGTGGTCTAGCTAGTGGCACCAGGATGGATGTGTTATGGTGCCATAGAGAGACTAAATACCTCGCTCAAGCTTTCGCCATCTGTAACTATCAGAGTCAGGAAGTTGAAGCCGGGTAGTCTGGTATAAGAATGGATGCTCATAACCCCACTACGCTATTTCTCTTGTATTTAATTATAACCATGTGAGAGAGCCAAATATGTGGAATTTGATGACCGTGTCACAGAGGCTTGTCATGAACTGGACCACAGAGGATGGTTGAGACGTGTTGTAACAGAGAAGAGGATCAGCTTATTTGGTTGAGATGAGCTGTTCTGTGTGGACATACACAGGTAGCCCAGCGGGTGAGACTATGTCCTCCATAAGCCCAGCATCCTGGTTTCTACTGTGGATTTGGCCACTTTATAGGTGGATGATCTTGGGAAAACTTACTTCTCTTTGTCTCATTTTTCTCATCCTCCAAATGGAAGTAATAATAGTACTTACTTTCTAATTTGCGTAAATTGCATGGGATTGTATAAATTGCTATATGTTAAAGTTCGGGGGGGCAGTGCTTGGCACATACCAGTGTGACAAAGATAGACAAAAGCCTTGCTGTCATGTTGGCTATTTGTGTTGCTTCTACATAGTATTTGCTATCATTTTAAATTATGCAGTTATTTTTATTAATGTCTGCCTTTTCACTCCTCTGGGGGTTGTAAACACTATGAAGCAAGGACTCATTCTGTTCTATTCATCGCTATCTTTAATATAAGTATTTCATATAAAGTAGTTTTTAACAAATAAATGCAAAAAGATGGATACATAAATGCATGAGTGATATAAACATATAATTAATCAGAGTGTATATCCTTTACTCATTAGATAAATCATTTAGTTTTGCTTTCTTCTTTGTCATCACCACCCGCCCCCCTGCCTTGGAAACCTGGGGTACTGAATGACTTACATATATTATTTTTTTCTCAGAGTGCTCTATTTTGGAGCCGAGCCCCTACATTGATTAAAAAGAAATGTTTCCTAATGTAGACACCCAAGACTAATTGCATTGTCTAGGCACATTGGATAAGGATTTAATTTCACACATCACAAGCGATCAGCATCAAATTGTCAGAGTCGTATTTCATACCTTCTTCATGGAGAACTTTAATCTTCTTAGCCCGCTTTCACAGTCCACTACTCTGAAACAAGGCTCAGTTAGAGCTTAATGGGGAAAAAGAAAGGTAAAATGATAAAAGTGAAAGTAAATGGTCACTCCCACCATTGATTTCAGAATGGCATATACGTCCACAGAAG
Source organism: Paguma larvata (assembly GCA_030068075.1). Lineage (NCBI taxonomy): Eukaryota > Metazoa > Chordata > Mammalia > Carnivora > Viverridae > Paguma > Paguma larvata. Next base: position 49,616,606 of record CM057831.1, read on the forward strand.
TCGCTAACTTTGAACCCAGAGTCCAGCAGTGTCCTAGAAAGCCGCCCTCGGATATGTTCAACTTCTAGCACCTGCCCTGATTATATCTGCAAGGGGTCTAAATGCAGGCTACCAAACAGGCCTAAACTCAATCACCAGTATCTGTAGGTATCTCATGTCCTTTCCTTTTCATAAGCCAACATTATTTCAGGGTCTGAATTCTTCCATCAGAATGACACAGTGGGTTTCTGAAAAAGCAGTTGGAGTAAGAGAATTATCAGTTCTGCAGTATGCTGCCTTTCTGCTGGGTGCTTCTGCATTGCAGCCACCAGCAATAATTCCACCCATTGATTTTACTTCCTGATATTTTTCAAACCCATCTCTTTCCCTTTATCTCCATTGACCGTTTCTCATGTGAGATCCTCAGTGTCTTCTAGATGATTGATTATTAAAGTAGGCTTCAGTAGAACTCCCTCCTCCTTCCTACACTCACAATAAAGCCTCTACATCATTGCCCAAGTTCTAACATGCAAATATGCTTACATTTCTTCAAACAGCCCTTCTTTTAAATAGCATAAAGGCTTTACCATGTCAGAAATGTCCTTAAGTGTAAACCTACCACACTTCCCAACATTTTCCAACCTTCCAGACTCAGTCCTAATGGTATCGTATTGAAAAATCTCCCCCAAATCCTTTATATGTCAATGACCTACTCTTCTTCTGTGTCCCATAAGTTACACTTGTCCCCATTACATGAGCCATTACTCTGACCTCATGAATCTGTTTGTTAGCGTGATTGGAATCAGCTAAGCTCACTCATGGATTTGCATTTAGTAGTAATTTGAGTAGAGAGCTATACTGATATAGTCTGGACTCTCTGATGTTTGGGGTCAACTGTCTGTAAGTAGTCTAGAAGGCCAGTGGGTACTACAAGTGGTTTCCTCCCCACATGGTACATCTTCTCTTCCAGTACACTAGTCCAAACTTACTTTCATGTTGGTGCAGGACTCCAAGAGAATAGAAACATCTGAGATCTCTTGAGGCCTAGATTCATAGCTGGCCAATCATCATTTCTATCACAATCTATTAATAATTAGAAGGTCATCACAGATGAAAGAGTTGGGGGTATAGACTGTACATCTCGATACAGCTACAAAGTTACAATGCAAAAAGCATGGCTGCAGGGAAGAGTGGAAAATTGGGGCCCTTTTTGTAATCAGTCTACTATATCTTATAAGAAAACCAAAACATTCTTTAACACTGTTTTGCTTCTCACATGAGTAATCAGAACAGTAATGGGCATAGAGCAGTGAACTACCAATTAATGTTGGTTAAATTCAGCTGATTTGTAGCAGTTATTAGAGAAAATATTTTCAGTGATGTTTATAATCAATTAACTGTTTTGTAAAAGAGCTGAGTGAGAAGAGATATTATAAATGACCACAAATCTATATAAATAGCTAATACTTCACAGGTTGTATGCCATGGAATGGAGATACTTCTGTCCCTATTTTGCATATGAAGAAAAGGAGGCTCTCAAAGATTAAAGAGAGGCCTAGGATTGTGCAGGTATTCCTGGGGAGAATCCAGAGCTTAAAAACACAGATCTTTTTATTTTACTCCAAGTGCTGTGTTTTCTTTCTGCTTGTATCCCTCAGTATTTAAGAGGCTATTTAGAGTGACTTACATGTACCAACACCAACATTCTAGCCATTATGTTATTGCTAAAGGTTTTCAAGGAAAGAACATCTATGTAAGAGATTTTGGCTTATGCGAAAATCTTTTCTAGTTTATTCATCCTTGCAAGGACAAAACCAATTTCTTTTGCAACCATAGTTACTGTTTATGCTTTCAATAAATTTCATGTTCTCCATGCTGTTGATCAGATGTTGCTTTATGCAAGGATGCCAATCAAAAGTCTGAAAACTGTATCCTTCTGAATAAACATTACCCTGAAAGGTGGGGGAGGGGTATGTTCTTTTTATCCTTAAATTCTTTTAGCTCTTTGTTAATCCAAAGAGCTGAAAATATTTCAAGTCAAACATGGCCACTAACCATCTGGCTGAGTTAGAAGTTTATTTAGTAATCTCCTTATCAGCCAAACAGCTGGAAGTCTAGATAAGTCCTGTGTGTAAGAAGCCAGTGTCAACTTGTTTCCAGATAATAGTAGCGAGAAAAAAAATACATTAGAAAATATATTTTGCCAGCATTCACTGAACACTCTACTGGTGAATTTGTCATCGACTGAACTAAGTGGAGACTCTAAGGATACTTTCAAGTGTGTCTTCTACAACTAAGCATTATTTTAGTATGTGGTTTTCAAAGTGTTTTCTCCACACGACTTGATTCAAATATCTAAAAGGTGATAGTACCTTATTTTGCTTTTTGCAACAGATGTGTCACTGCAAACTTGCACGCAAATTGATTTTTTTCCCCTTTGTAAATGGAAACCTAATTGAAATGCACTAGGGGGGAATTTGCTAGTTAAAGGAATCCTTGCATAGTGTGAAAATTGCCTTTTCTCTTGAGAATAAATATTTCTTAATGTATCTGTTTTGTGAATTTAAGCTTTTGTGCGATGACTTCCCTATAGCTCAGCTCATGTGTATAGCTTAGGGCACCTGGGAAAATACATTAACATCAATTTAGTAATAGGTCTTTTCTGAATATCTCCCACAGCCCCAAACCATGTAAGAATTTTGCAACTTGAAATCACTGCACTTATTATTGAACTGATTATGTGTACCCTTATCTAACTCTATAACTAAACTAGGACTAATTGAAAGTCAAATCCCCTCCAATCCATCCATTGTATTCACTGTATAAAGCAGCAAGACATGGTCAAGACAGAAAAGTTGTTAACATAAATTGATATATCAATTTAAATACCAACTCTACATAGTCATTCAGATATTTCCTATACTCAGTCAGATGTGGAAAGCAGTTCTGCATGAAAGAGTGAGTTTTGGAGTGGATAACCAGTGACAAGTCACATCACTTCTTTGCACACAAGTTAGTTCATGTGTAAAGGTCTTTGACACAGACCCTGAGGCATACATTATGTATCCCATAAGCACATTGTTGCCACTCTTGCTAATGTCGTCATTGCTCATACCAGTCAGAGTCCTGCTTGCATGCCCTGTTTGAGTCTGGCCAACTCCAGGCAGGAGGCAACAAAGGTAGGCTCTACGCCTCTCTCAGCTTCCTTTTTCTCAGGAATAATCATTTCTTCTTGATCTTTGAGCTATCTTCTTGATCTCTGGCCTAATTTTATCCTTGCAGTAGTGTTTCTCTGTTGCCTTGGAGTAAAAGGTGACTTGGCATGAAACAGACAGGTGACCTCTTCATCTTTAGACCAGTGATATGGGCACCATATCCTTTTTGCATTCAGACGCTCAAGGTTTGAAGTAAGGCACTATTCTCCTTTACTAATTGCATGATTTGAGGTGAATCATTTAGTACCGTTCAATCTCAGATTGTTCATCTTGAAAATGGAATTCAAGAAAGCTACTCTTAGCATTGAAAGATGAAATAAAACAATGAGTAGAAGATATTTAGCAGAGTGGCTAGTACATAGGCAGCATGTGATAGATGATGGCAGTTATAATCATGAGGGCCTTCTTAAACCCTGCACCCAGATTTGTTGACTCCCAATTATCTGATGATTATTTCCTTAAAGAGATTCTGAGACTCCTTTGTATTTTATATCACCTTTTCACCTTCAGACATCTGTAATAACATACATGTATTAGCATCCATATTTGCAGTGATTTTTGAACAGTCTTTTATACATTTTATGGTCCTCTTGAAACAGAGACCAGTTTAATCCTGACAGAGAAATACATTTCATTTTTTTAAATGAGTATGCTATTCCTCTACTTAAAACATCCTCTGATTTCAGAGCTATTTTTGATCCTGCTCTATCTTGTCTCTGTGGTCTCGTTGCTTGTATGTTATATACTCCTGCTTCAGACTCAGTGAATGATGTATATTTCTCTAAATGTGGTTTCATTCAGACTTCAGTATTAGAGTTTCCGTTGAATGTATTTTCTCCTCTCAGCAAACTCCTTTACATCATACCCATTGGTCTACTGTTGCTTACCTAGGTTCTTCCTCCTCGAGCTCTTCTTGCACCATTTACAGATATGCATTACAACACTGTTGCAAAGGTATTGAACTTGACAGTCCACTTCATTGTGCTTTCATCTTGTAAGGCAGGGACTATTCTTTATTAGATTTATATGGCCAGTGACTAGCACAGTGCCTAACCGTACTGGGTTATCTATCTTTCACTGCCTTTTTCTTGTTTTACTTCTCCCTCTTTTTCCTTTCTCTCTCTGTGTGTGCACATGCACACTTTCTTTTAATAAAAAATATGCTGTTCAATGTCATGTGGACTTCTTTCTTTTCTCTAATAGTTAGCATACTCCAGGGTAAATAACACATAATGTAAACAAATTAGAAGAGTTCTCACCTTACTATTTAGTTTGTGGACACATATTCCCAGGGAAGAGGCAGATACTGGAACAGACATTTTCTCTAAATAGTACAATCTGCATTCACAGCTGTAAAATCAATACACCATTTACTGAAAGAGAGTTAGCTTTATCTGTTGTGTGTGCTGTATTACAAATGACTTTACACAAATGAGATTGAGCTCAACCTTCCAATTTGTGAAGATTGTTCAATAAAATTATTTCTAATTCATACTAAGGAATAAAACCCCAATAAACAACATCATCTTGAGATTTAGTTCAAGAAACGATCTTTAATGAAATGCCTTTGTTTGATTCTTGGGGATTTCGGGCAGTCATTTATGCACTGAAGATGAATATATGCTATAATGTTAAAATGAAAAATTATTGCAAGACTGGTCATTGAAAGCTAATACATTCAAAATCTTTGTAAGAATTTTCTATCATAGTTATCACAGCAGGCTATTTTAAATTTTTAAACAAAGTATAGAATAATATACAATATTCATATAAATTAGCATTTATTTATAGAATATGAATAATTAGAGATGATTTTTAACATTGAGGTATCTGGGTGGCTCAGTCAGTTAAGCGTCTGACTTCAGCTCAGGTCATGATCTCATGATTCATTGATTCAAGCCCTGCATCGGGCTCTGTGCTGACAGCTCAGAGCCTGTAGCTTACTTAGACTCTTGTGTCTCCCCCTCTCTCTCTGCCCCTCCCCACTCACATTCTGTCTCTCTCAAACATTAAAAAAAATTAATTTTGAACATTAACTTTCCTAATCACATCACATTTAAATCTAAAAAAATCAGTATCAATCAAGGAAGCTTTATAATACACACACAAAATTGTGTGTGTGTGTGTGTGTGTGTGTGTCTTTGTATCAGCAGTTACCTCTTCATCTCATCATGCTACAACTTATTTAATAGTATTGCATTGTTCCACCCTTTGTCTGCAAACATGCTTTTGTGCATTTTCTTAGTGCCATCCAGTTTCAAACTATGAGGCTTTAACTTCTTCTATGTTAAAATATTTCATGTATCCAAAAGAAATTTTCTGTTTTTCACAGTCCTTAATAAGGAGAACGTTAACAGTACCATTGAACTTCACTTCTGAATTATCTTTTTTTTTTTACCTTATATCTTATATTTATTACGTTAATTTTATGTATCTTTTGGAAGTTTGATAGAAATGTATCATCTGGTTATATTTTTCTCCATTTGTTTCTGTCATCCAGCGTTATCTTTATGAAATTCAGTTTTTTTGAAGTATATGGCTATAGTTCATTCAGTATCAATTCTGCATAGTATATGTGAAGCTTCATATTGACATTATAATGGCAAACTATTTTTAAATAATTGTACCAAATATGTCTATACCAACATGATGTAAGTTACTGTTGCACTATAATCCTGCCAATGCTAAGTGTCATCAGACATACTAAACTATTAATAGCCTGGTGAGAATGAAATGGTATCTTCTTGTGGTTTTAATTTCCATTTTCCTTTTTATTGATGATGGTGAATACCTCTCATATATTTAGTGACCATTCTAGTTTCTTATTTTGTGAAATGTCTTCAATTTGTTTGGTCATCTTTTCCTTTCAGTGGTAGTAGTATTTTATATAGTATGGGCGTTAATCCCTTGTCTTTAAATGTGTTCTAAATATCTTTTCCTACTTTGAGGCTCACATTTTGATTCTCTTCATGGTAATTTTGGAAGAACACATTCTTTCTTTTTAATAAGCATTAAAACTTTATTTATTTTAAAAGAGAGAGAGAACACTGCCAGTGTGGATGCTTCTTGGGATTATAAAACATTAATAATGGACACATGAACTGGTTTTTTATTTTTTTTTAATTTTTTAACGTTTATTTATTTATTTTTTTTTTGAGAGACATGGAGACAGAGAGCGAGCAAGGGAAGGGCAGAGAGAGAGGGAGACACAGAATCAGAAGCAGGCTCCAGGCTCTGAGCCGTCAGCACAGAGCCCGATGTGGGGCTCGAACTCACAGACTGTGAGATCATGACCTGAGCCGAAGTCGGCCGCTTAACCGACTGAGCCACCAAGGCGCCCCCATGAACTGGTTTTTAAAGAAACTGATGTAGAGCCTTGGATCAAGACGGTGGAGCAGCACGGAGACTCTCAGCTTCCCTAGTCCCTGAAACACAGCTAGATAAACATCAAACCATTTTCAACACCTAGGAGATTGATCTGAGGATTAATACAACAAGCTACATAACTTGAGCCACAGAACTTGGCAGGTACATGGTGCAGAGAGGTGAACTGGGGAAGAGAAAAGCCACAGGGAATTGGGAGCTATTTTTGTGCCGAGAAGACAGAGAAAGAGAAAGGGGGAGAGTGCAGCACCGTGGGATCATGCAAGAAAAGCACCTCCTGAAAGTAGCTGGAAAGAAAGAGAGTAAAAACACTTGTAGGGGACTGAACAAGAAATCTCTACCCCAAAAACATTGATGGAAGGAGAGGAGAGGGTATCAATACCGTGAGAATTCGGTAAACAAACAGTGGAGTACAGAATCTGAAGCTCCAGAGCTCAATGCCTGGTGGAGCTCTGGTGAAGAAATGGAGTGAGTCTCCCAGGAGGAGGCAGCATGTTCTGAGGGGTTCCTTGTGCCACAGGGGGAGAAGCAGTTCCCCCACTTGGTGTGTATTTGGTAGAGGCCATAGGGCCTTCCCACAGACAAAGGTTCCAGTGGACCCTGAAGTGCAGCCACATTTGCTGGTATTGGGACAAAGATGCCCGAGTGTGGTGAGATCTGGCACCTGCTGTGTGCTGTTGATTGCCATAATCTCTGAACCTCTGTGTTGCACAATCACAGGAACATTTTCTAAGGCAAGCCGGCACCCAGCCATTGCTCCTGAGACCCTCCCCCAGAGAGTCGGTGTGGGTCCAAGACACAGGGGTCTCTGAAGTGGGGTCTTGAAACACAGTTCCATCTTGTATAAAACTTTGAGGGAGATGCTGCCTCACAGGTGAAGAGCTTGGACACAGACAGGGTAGAGGTGGAGAGTGGATGAAGACCTGAAACAAAGGAGGGGTTCTTGATCATGGGTTGGTGTGAACATGAAATTCTTGTGCCAGAGACTAGGGAGCTGAGTGAAGCATTTCCACCTCTTCTGCATGAGCACCACACCGATCCACCCCAGTAAGCTAAGCAGCACCATCTAGTGGAGAACGGAGCCATTACACCAAGCCCTACCCAACTGAACCATGCAAGTACATCCCCTAGAACACCAGCACAAGTCTAGCATTTGTAAATATTTATGCCTCAACATGAAAGCTCCCAAATAGATAAATCAGTTAATCACAAATATAAAGAAACTCAATGATAATAATACCATAATGGTAGGGGACCTTAACACTCCACTTACAGCAATGGACAAATCATCAAAGCAGAAAATCAACAAGGAAACAATAGCTTTGAGTGACACACTGGACCAAATGGATTTAAAAGATATATACAGAACATTTCATCCTAAAGCACATTCTTCTCAAGTGCACATGGAACATTCTCCAGAATAGATCACATACTGGGACACAAATCAGTCCTCAACAAGTACACAAAAGTAAAGATCATACCTTGCATATTTTCAAGTCACCATACTTATGAAACTTGAAATCAACCACAAGAAAAAATGTGGGGAGACCATGAATACATGGAGATTAAAGAACGTCCTACTAAAGAATGAATGGGTTAACAAAGAAATTAAGGAGGAAATTAAAAGTACATGGAAGTCAATTAAAATGAAAACATGACAGCCCAAAACCTCTGGGATACAGCAATGGTTGTCATAAGAGGAAAGTATATAGCAATCAAGCCCTTCCTAAAGGAGAAAGAAAGGTCTCAAATATACAACCTAACGTAACACCCAAAAAAAAAAAAATTGGAAAAAGAACAGCAAATAAAACCCAATGAGCAGAAGAAGGGAAATAATAAATATTAGAGCAGAAATCAATGATATCGAAATAAATTTAAAAACAAAACAAAACAGTGGAACAGATTGCTGAACCAGGAGCTGATTCTTTGAAAGAATTAACAAAATTGATAAACGCGAGCCAGGTTGATCAAAAAGAAAAAGTAAAAGACCCAAATAAAAAAAATCAAAAATGTAAGAGGAGAGATCACAACCTATACCACAAAAATACAAATGATAAGATAATATTATGAGCAATTATATGCCAACAAGTCGGGCAATCTGGAAAAAATGGAAAAATTCTTAGACATATAACCTACCAAACTGAAACAGGAAGAAATAGAAAATTTGAACAGACCCGTAACCACGAAAGAAATTGAATCAGTACTCAAAAATCTCCCAACTAAAAAGAGTCCAGACTGGACAGTTTTCAGGGGATTCTACCAAACACTTAAAGAAGAGTTAAGGCCTATTCTTTTGAAGTTGTTCTGAAAAATAGAAATGGAAAGAAAACTAGGAAATGTATTCAACAAGACCAGCATTACCGTGATTCCAAAACCAGAAAAACACTGCACTAAAAAGGAGAACTACGGACTCATGAACATGAATGCAAAAGTTCTAAACAAGATACTAGCCAACCAAATCCAACAATACATTAAAAGAATTATTCAGGGGCACTTGGGTGTCTCAGTCGGTTGAGCCTTCAACTTCGGCTCAGGTCATGATCTCACTCATGGGTTCGGGCTCCGTGTCAGGCTCTGTGCTGACAGCTCAGAGCCTAGAGCCTGCTTCAAATTCTGTGTCTCCCTCTCTCTCTGCCCTTCCCCTGCTCATGCTTTCTCTCTCTCTCTCTCTCTCTCTCAAAATAAATAAATGCCAAAAAAAATTAAAAACAAAGAATTTTTCATCACAATCAAGTGGGATTTATTCCTAGGATGCAGTGGTGGTTCAATATCTGCAAATCAATCAATGTGATACATCACATTAATAGAAGAAAGGGTAAGAACCACATGATCCTCTCAATAGATGCAAAGAAAACATTTGACAAAATATAGCATCCTGTTTTGATAAAAATCTCCAGAAAGTAGGGATAGAAGGATCATACCTCAAGATCATAAAGCCCATATATGAAAGACACACCACTAATATCATCTTCAAGGGGGAAAACTGAGAGCTTTCCCTCTGAACTCAGGAACACGACAAGTATGTCTACTCTCACCACTGTTATTCAACATAGTGTAGGAAGTCCTAGCCTTAGCAATCAAACAATACAAAGAAATAAAATACATCCAAATCGACAAGGAAGAAGTCACACGTTCACTCTTGGCAGATGGCATGATACTCTATGTGGAAAACCCAAAAGACTCCACCAAAAACTACTAGAACTGATCGATGAATTCAGCAACAGCATAGGATATAAAATCAATGTACAGAAATAGGTTGCATTTTTACACACTAATAATGAAGCATCAGAAAGAGAAATCAAGGAATTTGTCCCATTTACAATTGCACTAAAAACCATAAAATACCTAGAATTGAACCTAACCAAGGAGATGAAAGATCTGTACACTGAAAACTACAGAAAGCTTATGAAAGAAATTGGAGAAGACACAAAGAAATGGAAAAAAAAAATTCCATGCTCATGTATTGGAAGAATAAATATTGTTAAAATGTTGATACTACCCAAAACAATCTACATATTCACTGCAGTCCCTAACAAAATAGCATAGCATTCTTCACAGAGCTAGAACAAATGATCCTAAAATTTGGATGGAACCAGAAAAGACTCCAAATAGCCAGAGCAATCCTGAAAAAGAAAACCAAAGCTGGAAGCATTACAATCCCAGATTTCAAGCCGTATTACAAAGTTATAATCATCAAGACAGTATGGTACTGGCACAAGAGCAGACACATAGATCAGTGGAACAGAATAGAGAACCCAGAAATGGACTGCCGGGGTCGGTCCTGGTTCCAGCGAATCTAGGAGTCCACAAAGGAAGGACGGTCAGGCGAAATGAAGTGAGAGAGCCATGAGAGATGGAGTCTGATGACCAAGCAAGCAGCCCTGGCAATTCTGGCATCTCCGCCCTGCTAGTCTCAGTGTCTTTATTTTTAAAGGTAGGGAGTTACATTACAACAATGAGTGACATTCCATAGTTTGATCTCTTTAACAATAACCATTTTTATCAGCAAGGTGGCAACTTCCTTAATCCTGTATGTTGGTTTCAGGATTATTAACATATAAATTTAGGGTGGGGGGAAAGAACAGGAAGTTACCTAGGGCTGCCGATGTTAATTATCTATAGATAGATTAGGAGACATTCTATCCATAATCTTTAACCATAATGGGGGAGGTAGAGACATGATCTCTAAGTTCTTTTCCTTTATGAGTGAGTGAGCCTATATAGTAAGGGCTCATGATTATCTGTTCTTAATACAAAGAGCAGTTTCTGTAAAAGTATTTTGTTACTGCCTTTTTATTATAAAGGAGCATGGGGATGGGGATAGCAAAAGGATTTGTGAAATGTTAACCTCAGGAAGGTTGGCTATTATTTGTACCTTATCTGTAAACAGTGCTTCTAACTTTTGGGCTAGGCTAACCTCCAGGGAAGGTCCTAAGTCTCTTTTCAGTCTCTCCTATCAGTCTGTTAATCAAATACTGAGAGAAGCTTTACAGAGATGTGCCTTGAGGTTTTATGGTGGGGCAGAGGGGATGATTAACACAATGTGATACCTGCAGGGAAAATCTAGTTTGGTTCAAGGAGTCTTGGGGCCTAACGTCTGCTAATTTCTAGCCAACTCATAACTGCTATCCTACAACCCAACGATTACACTACTAGGTATTTATCCAAAGGACACAAAAATGTTGATTCAAAGGGGCACATGCACCGCAATGTTTATAGCAGGATTATCAACAATAGCCAAAGGATGGAAAAAGTCCAAATGTCAATCAACTGATGAATGGATAAAGAAGTTGTGGTATATATATATACATTGGAATACTACTTGGCATTCAAAAAGAGTGAAATCTTGCCTTTTGGAACAAAATGGACGGAACTAGAGTGTATTATGCTAAACAAAATAAGTCAGTCAGAGAAAGACAAATATATGATTTCACTCATATGAGGAATATAAGATACAAAACAGATGAACATAAGGGAAGGGAAGCAAAAATAATATAAATACAAAGATGGAGACAAACCATAAAATACTTTTGAATACAGACAACAAACTGAGGGTTGCTGGCAGGGTTTTGGCTGCTTAAGTGGTGATGAGCACTGGATGCTGTATGTAAATGATGAATCACTAAATTCTATTCCTGGAGTTATTATTATACTACATTTTAACTAATTTGGATTTAAATTTAAAAAAATTAGGCATTGATGTAGAAAAAGAAAAATAAATAATAAAACATAATAGATAACTCAGAAAGTAAACCCATGAGTATATGAGAAACTTTATGTGTAGCACAAATGATAGAGTAGATATTTAGGAAAAGAATATATTGTTTAGTAGATTTGGTAATGGTGCAAGTAAAATTGGATAATATGAAAAAAAAATCCCTACCACAAAAAATACAAGAAATTCCAGATAGATTACAAAATTAAAATTTGAAAAGAAAAAAGAAGTAATACCATTAAAGAAAAATTAGGCAGACATAATTTTCTCCCTTAATAAAAGTGCTTATTAAGAAAAAGCATGATATATAAAGGGAAAGAAGTTGATAACCTCAACTATAATAAAATTAAGAATTTGTGTTCTTCTGGGAAGCCTGGGTGGCTCATTTGGTTATGTGTCCAACTCTGGATTTCGTCTCAAGTCACGTTCCTATGGTTAGTAAAATTGAGCCCTGACTTGGGATTTGTGCTGATAGAGCAGAGTCTTCTTGGCATTCTCCCCTCTCCCTCTCCCTCTCCCTCCCCCTTTCCCTCTCCCTCTCCCTCTACCCTCTCCCTCCCCCCAACTTGTGGGCATGCTTACTAGCTGTCATATACTCTCTCTCAAAATAAACATTTAAAAACAAATGAATATTAAATAAACAAATAAATAAAGTTTTATAAGGGAATATTCATCTATCTAATATTTCAGAGGTTTATAGGTCATTCTAGGCCTTCTGCACTTTCATAGAAAATTGCTTTAATCATTTGGGGAATTGCCAAATAAAATCTATTTGAATTTTAATGGGTATTGTATTGTCTCCATTGATTAATTTGTAGAGAACTATCTTTAAATTATTAAGCCTTTATTCATGAATATGGCATGCCTTTCCATTTATTTAGATATTTCATAAGTTGTTTTTATTTTACATCTTTATTGAGGCAAAATTGGCATACAATAAATTACACATGGCTAAAGTGTTCGGTAGATTGACAATTTTGATCAATGTATAGACCATGAAACTATTACCTCAAACAAAATAATGAACATATCCATGATTCTCAAAAGTTTCCCCATGACCCTTTCTTTCCTTTCTTCACATCCTTTTTTTTTTTTTTTTAATTTTCAGTTTGTTGCTCTTTAATCTCTCTTTACCATTGCCCTTCATTCTGGAATTACTTTTTTTAAGACCATTATTTTAGAAATTTCTTTCATGAAATGATGTTGATTTAATATGAAAATATTTCTATTTTGTCCTTATCCTTAAAGATAGTTTCTGCTGGATGTTCAATTCTTCTTTAATCCATATTTCTCTCACCATTTTTAATGTACTATTCTATTATCTCTGTTTTCCATATTGCTATGTAGAAGTCTACTCTTACTCCAGTGGTTTTCCATTTAGACAATGAGTCTTCTCTCTCTCTTTACTTTTATTTGTCATTAATGGCCTATATTTTTTATTCAGATGTATATAGATGTAGATAATATCTCTTTATTCTCCTTGAGATTGTTTAATGAATCTAATAATGAGTTTCTTTTAATAAATCTTAGAATATTTTCAACTTTTGATTCTATGAATATCCATTCTGCGTTTTTGTTGTTGTTGTTGTCTTTTTCTAGAATGTCAGTTAATGTGCAGCTTTTTATTCTATGCTACACACACCACAGCGACTTTCAAAAAATAATTTTTGGTCTCTGACTCCTTGAACTGCATTCTTTATTTTTTCTAGTTTACTTGTCAGTTTGTTAACGTTCTCTTCAGCTGCGTTTAATATACTTTTTAATCTCCTCAGTATTTTAAAATTCAACTTGTATATGTATTTTTGTAAGTTAGCCTATTTACTTTAATAGTCTGCCATTTCTTTTCAGTCCATATTTTATGTTTAAATATTTTATCAATAGTTATTTTCAATGTTTGACATCTCTAATATCTAAAGTCCTTAGAATCTAAACATATTGCTTAGTACTTCCACTCATAGTTGTTTACAAGGGCTCTTTTTTTCTCACATATTTGGTAATTTAATATTTTAAACTCATCAATTGAACCTAGTATGTACAAATCCTAAGGGTTCTCAAATGAGATTTCTATTCTTCAAAGAAAATTTGCCTTAGTTTTTGCTATGATGCTAAATTATACTTCCTTAGGAACACTACTACTTAATTTCCTCACTTGGTCTTTCTCAGACCATTAGGCTGTTGCAAATCTTTTCCCCAAACCTGTGCACAGTTAAGCAGATAGATGCAGGCTCTCAGAGGACACTGCTAATGTGGGTGTTGTAGTGGTTATTTTCTATTTGGCACTAAGAAATAACAGACAGCTTTTGGCTCACTGTATTATCCACAATAGCTTTTCCCCTCCTAGCATATTATTTTGCTAAAGGTAAGATTTTATGGGTCTCTGATTTATGTGGGGGTGGGGGTAAGATGTGGATTTATGCCCCTTTCCTCACTGTCACCTTAAAAGACTCAGGGGCCTAGTCTTTCACTTCTAGTGTGGCAATTTATTCCTGAAAACTCTAATGTTCCGGTATTGACATATGACTTGGGACGGCCTGTGCTGCTGAATTTGCTTACTCTGTTGCTTTCAGCTCCTGCTCCTCCCTCTCCTCATTCCCTCCTCTTATCTCTGTCTCTCTCTCTCTCTCTCTCTCTCTCTCTCTCTCTCTGTAGCTCGAGCTTGGGGCCTTTTCTTTTTTGCTGTAAGTCAGTAATATGATTAAAAGTCTGTTTAATTATGTAACAGCTAGTTGTTCTGAAACCAAAGGATTTTTCAGAAATGTTTTATCCTCAGTACTACCTAGATCTACATTCTCTAATTATAATGATTGGACTATTAAAGTACTACCTTTTATAATTACTGTATTTAATAGCTACAAGTATATATTTGATCAAATTATTTTCAAATGTCTATTAACAAATTTAATAATCTATTCTTCATACAATAAAATGGCTCTTATTGATGCTGTTTACATTTTATCACAATTCTGTCTGATATGTCCTATGTCATACAATTTGATTCTCTTTTTTTATGCTTCCCAATATAAGAACATTAATTTCTGACAATTTTGTGAATATTGTGATTCATGTTAACATGTCATGTTAACATGTTCATAGTGTTTAATTCATCCCCAAAGATAGTCCCTAGTCTTTGGATTTGCTTAGTAATTAGTGAGGTGGAAGGGTGAAGAAATAATCGAATAGCTCCATGATGTTATTTTATGAAATTGCTTCTTGGATTCTGTTTTATCAAACACAGTTTTCACTCTATTATATCATTGTCATTTAAGAATTTATATTCTATAAAATATACTTCCTTTTGTTTAATTCCACCACCAGTGCCACTGAGCAATTATCATTAAGCTAAATGGGTGACTTCATAGTCACCGCCTGGTTTCCATTGGTGTTTAGGATAAATTCCACAGCCCATCACAGTAGGGGGCAAGAAACAGACTTCATTCAGGATACTGAAAACAAAAACAAAAACAAACAATGTTCATCAAGAAGATAACACATAGATTCCTAAATCTTTCTTTATCCTCATGAAAAGTCACACTGAGACCATAAGTCTCTGCTAGACATGCCACATCTACACCTTCTAGGAGTGGGACCTAGATTCCCTCTAACTATTCCTTTCTACACTGAGAATAGGAGAAAGTAGGCTTATCAGCCAGGTGAACAAAAATGATACTAGGACATCAAGCAGTCTGAGTTAATATATCACCTCCTTAAAGACTTATCTGGAAATGCCAACTGTCAGTTTTGGGAATGTTACAGACCCTTCTACCAGAGAGGGAAGCCACTGTTTTTTTCATTTGTTTATATTATATACTTGGGATGTGATAGTTCACCATTGTTCTTCTTAGTGATGCATGGTGAACTATGACATCCCGTGTATATAATATACATCTTACTGGGAAATTTGAACTAATACCTGTTAACGCTTATCACAAACTAGGCATTTAAAATAGTCTATCTCATTTTCTATTCATAACAATCTATGAAAGATTAGTAGCTTCCTTATATGAAGGTAATATACATTTTCTAAACGACTTTCTGATTTTCGAAAAAGTATCATTTAGAAAATGCATACTGGCTTAATATAACACCTCTGAACAATATTTTGTTATGGAGAACTTCATATTCATTATCTGTCTCATTTGATTTTCACCATAATCATTGAAAAGGTACTAGTATTTCTTCCATTATGTAGAAATGAAAAATAAAGCTAAGCAATATATTCGCAAGCTAAGAGAGCAAGGACAAAACTAGACACAGAGACTCTGATTAATGAGGAGTTACTTCAATTTTTAATGTTTGATTGAAACTAATTGATAGCCATGAGATAGAGAATATCTTTATCATGTATATGTCATGGTAGATAGGATATACTTTGGAGTCATTTCATTCTCCCAAAGTTTGATGAAATTCCTCTTTGTATTTCTCCAAATTCTTGCCAAATTCCAGGAAAAACTATGTGCTATATCTCACATAAACAATCCAATTCCCATCATAATGTCTTTGTAAACTGTTCATCTCTTGGAATTTAAATAAGCATACATCAAAACTACCTACTCTCAGCCATACTAAAGCCCAACTATGAAAATTTTACTGAAAATGGATATTTTATTAGAATTCATTCCTCTAGAAGCTTCCAGTTTTAACCTTGAATAAAGTCAGACTGTGAGAAGGTTACATGTCTGGGTCACATCATACTCTCCATCCCCACAAAATTGCCTTAAATAACTTCATTTTCCACTATACCCTTGGGTTTTACTATGGGCCTGTGATTTAAGAACCAGTGATATAGGAAAGCCTTCACCTTTCTTGTAAAACTGTCATCCAGGACATTAGGTGTTACTTTGCTCAGAACTATTCATGCAACAGCTTTCACGGCCAATGCTTCTTAGGGTTCCAAGTCAAGAAAAGATTTGTCTTTTCTGATAGGTCTCCCCATTTTGATTAGACAATTAAAATCATGCATGATAGGAAAAAATATATTGACTTGGGAATTGATGTTGTGTTTTCATCCCAGCTCAGCATGACCTTAACCAAATCAGTATCCCTTTGTAAGCCTAACTTTCCTCTTTTGTAAAATGCAGGTTAGGAGTCTTAAATTGTAGGATTATCCTGAGGAATAAACATCACAATAGGCTAACCACAGAGTTTTACAACTGCTAGCTTTATCAACTCTCTGATTCCTGTGAATCACTGTGCCAGTTCCCTTGTATACATGATCTCTAAATGTTTCTGTAACACAAAATAGTTTATTCATCTCTATTTTATAGATGACTGAATGGAGATTCAGAGAATAGAAGTAACCTGTCTGAAGTCACACAGCTGGTTGGTGGCTGAGGGAAAATGAATTCAAAGCCAGGATCAACTGATTCCTAAGTCTGTCTCTTACCATTCCCTTGGACCTTTCTGCCTTTTTTCCTTTGTCCTAGCTGCTGTGAGTTTTGGAGCTACATTTTTTGTATAGATACTAAAATTTTCCGTATTCAGACTTTTAAAACACAAACCCATTTCTTTCCCTAGTCCTATCATACCTTGTTTTCCCTGGGAAGTGTGGATCATGGTAATGGCTTTCAGAGAAAAAAAAAATACCATAGTGTTTACAAAGTTTTAAGAGTAGGAAGTGAGATTGACCTGGATTTAAATCCTGACTCTGCCATATTTTATTTGTGTGGTCAAGATATTTCAGTTCTTTAAATCTCAGTTTCTCATGTGTAAACATTATCTCCCTCATAGATTTGGACAAATGTGGTAATGTGTGTAAAGGGCCAGCAAAATAAGCATTCAGTAAGTACCAGCGATTATTATTATTATTTTATTCTTTTAAATGTCTTTGGTCTCTTTTGATTGTGCTTTTACAAAAAACTAACTCAAATTTTATCTGGAAACAAATAAGCCAGATTTTAGATTACGTAAATGAAACAATTATGAAATGAGTCATTTGATTTGAAAATGGGTTTAACTGGGGAAATTTGGAATGCAGCAGGGACATTTTGAGGTTCTTCTGTGAACTAGAAGACTCCAGAGGTAATTAATTGCTTGTATGGCAGATTTAAAAAGAGGCAAAGGAAAGCAAATTTTCCCAGATGTGCTGTCTGGGTAGGTGGACAACACTTTTTTATTTATTATTTATTTATTTATTTATTTTTATTTTTAATGTTTAATTTTGAGGGAGACAGAGACAGAGCATGAGTGGGGAGGGGCAGAGAGAGAAGGAGACACAGAATCCAAAGCAGGCTCCATACTCTAAGCTGTCAGCACAGAGCCCGATGTGGGCCTCAAACCAACCAACTGTTGAGACCATGACTTGAGCTGAAGTTGGATGCTTCACCAACTGAGCCATCCAGGCACCCTAGGTGGATCACATTCTTGAACAGTGGCTACCTTGGAGTTGATGCAATCCATCCAGAAAGTTCTTGTGGGTCCGGCAGCCCAAGATTCAACCCAAAAGCACCCATATGTTTTCAAAACCTTGGGATTCAGCAAAGACCACATTCAGTTAATGAGAGCTAATTCCTTTTTTTTTTTTTTACATTTATTTATTGTTTTTGAAAGACAGGGATGGAGTACAAGAGTGAGAAGGGCAGAGAGAGAGGGTGGCACAGAATCCCAAGCAGGCTCCAGGCTCTGAGCTGTTAGCACAGAGCCCAATGCCAGGGTTGAACCCACAAATTGTGAGATAATGACCTGAGCCAAACTCAGACTCTTAACTGACTGACTACACAGGTGCCCTGAGAGCTAAGCTCTTTCTTGTTAGCAACCTATAGGGCTATATGTCTATTTCCGAGTGATTCATGCCTACTTCATGCCAGCAACCAGCAGCAAGACCCAATATAACAACACAGGCTAGTGTTCAAGAGGTCTGGGCTCCAGTTTTTGTTTTCTCTTAACCAGCAATGTGACTTTGACCAAGACACTTCTTCCTGTGCTTCAGATCCTCCATAGTAAAATGGAGGTCATTTTTTTACCTGGAGATAAAACTAGGTAATGAATGTGTTATTAAAACTGGTTGATCAATAGACATTACAAGTGATTATTTACCCGATAGAATTGGCAAATTCCTTTTTACAAAGGACGTAAGGTAACATATTTCATGCCTATGCCTTAAAAGTTAGATCATGTGATAACTATTTGAGATATCTTCACATTAAATAAAAGTTGATATTTATTACAAACAATAAAATGAACATAAATAATAAAGGGGTTCTAATATTGAAAGCTACAGAAAGAATCTTAGCAGAGCTGTCTGCTGTTGGTCTGTTTTTTTAATGCAAGATATTACAAGGGGTGTGGGAAGGACTTGGCAAATTTTCCTGAATTTTAAATTTTACTCAAATACCTAAGTATCAATAATTTAAGATTAAAACAAGCACATATATATAATGAAGTATAAAGCTGTATATGCAGGAAGTTTTGAGAGAGAACATGAACCTGCAAAGTAAAAAGATTGTGGTGAGCTGCTTAGTGCTATACTCCAGAGTGGGTTCTGGATTCAACCTTCTTTGCTCTGAGGGCTGTCATTAAGAATGCAATGCAGATGTGGTTTGGTAAAGAATATCAGATTTGGGGACAGCCTGGCCATTTTCAGGTGTTGTCCTCGCCATTTGCTCCTTTTGACTTTAAGTAAATGATATAACCTCTCTGTGCCTATTACTTCATATGTAAAATTAGGATAATAATGCCTGTTTCTCAGATAGTTGTGAAGGTTTAATTAAATAAAATTTATAAAGTGCTTGCCACAGACCTGTTATACAATAAGTATAAATGGTTATTAAATATTATCTTTATTATCATTATCAATAGGGAGAAACTTTTTGAGTAGGAACTCTAGGTCACTATTCTTTCCCTTTCCAGTGTTCTTAAAATGAAAGTTAAAGTTGTCTGATTGTTAGGAATTATCAGGTCTCAGATAGAAAGCGATGGTTCAACTGTCAGTGGAAGTGTTAGTGGAAGAGATTTCAGTGAAGAGACTATTTGATAGCCAGACAAATAAGGTAAAGTAGTCCAACTGTGGGTGATGAAATACCCAGAAAATAAGGATGAGAAGCCATTGCTACCCTTAGGCTGAAGAGGAGGAAAGGCTATTTCCAGAAACCAGTAATCTTTGCAGCCATAGAAGAAGACCACCTTATAAAAACTGACCACAGTAGCAATGAAAGGAATAAATGCTCTGACCTGTTCTCCCTGAACCGTATGATCTCCTGCAAGTGTTTCCCTTTGGCTGAGCCCAATGGGAAAGCAGGAGAAAGAGGATCAAAGGAAGCTGGGGAATATAATCACAAGAAGTCAATCTCCTGGGACACTGAGTGGACAAGGATCAGAGCCACAAAAAGAGAAGAATCAATATAAACACGTATCAAAAACACCAATTATTGACAATGGAAAAGTACTAATATAAAAGTGAGATTTATATTGACTCCATTCCCAACCAATTAACCAATTAAGCAATATTAGATAATTAACTATTATAAGTCTCTGTTCCATATCAACAAAAAAGGATAATAATACACTCCTCATGGGGTTCTTTTGAGAGAGGAAATATTTACAAAGAACTTAGCACAATATCAGAAAATATAAGTTTGATAAAAATTGGCTATTATATTTGTTACTGAGGTTCTAGAGATTTTTATAGTCCTGGCGGTGAGTTAAAGAGCTCTCCAATCTCAGGTATTCATTTGTTAAACATATAAATATTGAGTGCCTATAATGAGGAAGGTGCTTCTTGATACCTGGAATATAGCAGTGAATCAAAGCAATTTGGACTCCACCATGAAACGTTTCTGGTCTGATAGATGTAAACACACCAATCTTCTAAATTATGAAATGTACAATGAAGGGATCATTTTATACCAAAGTCTATCAGGAGGGCTCTAATTTGGACAGGATAATCAGAAAAGGCTTCTCTACAGAAGAGCCATTAGGCCAAGCACCACAGATTGGAATAAATAGCAAGGAAGATCAGATTGGAGAGAGTTCAAAGCAAAGATAAACATAGGGGCTAGGATGAGTTTGGTTAGTGTAAGGAACTGAAAGAAGACCAGCGTGAACAGCATAAGGGCCAATAAGCACGGGTGGAGAAGAGAAGAAGTTGGATAGTCAAGGACCCCATCATGCAATGCTACACTGTGGGCCACTGCAAAGGGTTATGACTTTGGTCAATGTGAAAAGAGAAAGCATTGAAACATTTCAAGTAGTATAAGCTCATTTACTTTATTAAGAACTTACCTTGGCTTTCAAGTACAAGTATAGGTTGAAAAGAGGCAAAAAAAAAAAAAAATAGGACTCCATTAGGAAGCCTCTTAAGTGGACAAGAGATTATGGTGGCTTTGATCAAGTTGGCAGTTCTGGAGTTGTCTTACATCTGATGAAAACCTATTTTCTGAAAAAGAGGGTAACATAACTGCATCATGGATTATTGTGAAAATTGCATAAGATGTATACAAACATATGCCAAAGCTCTAAGTATATAGTAAGCACTGAAAAAATGCCAATCAGTGTGTTCACATGTATCAGACTGGCACCGTCTTGAGGGTGGATATTTGTATTATTCTTATTTGCATCCTGGATGCCTAGTACAGTACTTATAGAACTACTGCATTTGCACGGTGGCAAAATAGTAAGCCCTTTGGAAAGAACATTAGAAGTCAGAAAAAGCCTAGCAAACACTCTTAACTTCCAGAATCTCAATTTGAATTTCTCCTGTTTCGTCTTTAGATTTAGATAACATAACTCCAACCGGTCCTTAGAGACTGCTTTGTGGATTGCTAAAGGCCATCCAAAATCCAATTTTGTTGTTGTTGTTGGAATGCAACATCATCGTGCACTTACAGAATTATCCTTTAAGAACTGCAAAGTGCTTTTCAAATGAAGATGCATCCTCCTGATGAAGTACAAGGGGAAATGAAGGAATTGGATGATTTATAGGTCTGCTTGCAGTAGGAGAGTGAATTGGCAAGATGCAAAAGGATGAAATATCAGAATCTCCACCCCATCCTACCAGCATTCTATATTGTAAAACTTAACTTTCTTTTTCTTGGGAATTTCTTACAATTATATCAGGCCGAAAAAAAAATGTAGCTGCATCATTGGCTTTGGAGGACTTCATAACAAGGCTATAAAACAGCCTTGAATCTGGGGATCTAAACCCAGTGATGTCCTTTCGAAAAGCACTGACATTGAAAGGCGTCAGAGGTGTTTTCTTTAAAGAGGAACTTGCATCTGTCCTGTAAATTATGTCATCAAACTGTGACTTTTAAAGCAATTGATAATCCTGAGGAAGCATTGCCATAAGCAGTATGTTTTAACAATTGTTATCATGTCATGCAAGAAAGTAAATACCATGGTGAATCAGACCAATAACAAGTCAGAAAAATACTGTCTCCAAGAGGGAGATGAAAGGATTTTTCTGATTGGCTATAATACAGTGGAATTATTTGTTATACTGTGGTATGATACTAAACTCAATATGTTAGGTCCAATTTGGGTATAATCAAAACTCTTTTTGAAAACAATTGTCCATGAAGCACTGTATGCATGGTTTAGGTACAAACCCTGAGCAGAACAAATGGAAGGCTGCATGCCTATTTCTGCTGTTCCGCCTTTAAGCTAAATGAATAGAAGACCAGTGGAGAATTCTTCAGTAGTCCTGATTGCCTGCAGGGTTTGTGTACTCCTTGATAATGTAAGGCTGTATAAAAATCACAATGTTCATAGCATTTTTTTTTATTGTGAGGCGTAAATAAGAGTGGAAAACAATCTTGGGCTAGGGTTCAGTTCAAAGGCAGCACAGGGTATACAAACCAGAACTAGTCTTTTTCTGTCCCATCACTCTCAAGATTAGAGCTATGCCACGTAAATCAATTAATATATCAGCAAATAATGATTTGTGTCAGTTTTATGCTTATTCCCATCTTAGGTGCAATAAAATTTATGGGAAAGAAAAAACAAAAACAAAATATAGAGGTTAGCACATGCTATGTATTTACTAAATATGCTGAATTTATGAATGAATAAGTGATTGAAAGATATGATTTCATTGCTTCTTTGGAAAAAAACTTTTGTTTATACTTCCCTTTTTCTATGAAATTTTTGCTAGTCTCCTACCATCTCAGACAACTTAGACTTGCTGCTCTACTAAATGATACCTACTTAAAAATACATATATTTCTACACATCCCATTTTAATCTAATTAACTATATACATGTCTGTCTCCCCTGTTATAAGATAATCGCTGGCAGAAACCACACTTCTCATTCATATTGCTTTCAGTTCTTAGCACACAATTAGAACATAACAGGTGCTTCACCAAACTTATTAATTCATGAATTTATATACTAATGTATTAATTGAGAACCTATTATATAAGAGTTTCCATGCTAGTTGTTAAGGTATTTATCACTGTCCCCAACACTATAGCTACTTAATACAACTTGCTGGTATTAATACACTGAAGAAAAATATGTACTTAGTCTTTCAACCCACTGAGAGAAAAATAAATGAGAAGCATACAACTGGTAGCTTGTTGAGGCAGAAGTGAGATTTCTTAAGATAAGTGACAAAGAAGGATTGCTCATTTATTCTTGTCCATTTGTTGCATTAAAATCCTAACTCTATTATTCAGGTATTGTATTAAGTCTATATATCTGGCTAGCTAGATAATAATGACCAAGTCAATCTTTTTATCTTGGAAATTCATGAAAAGGACCATAATACTGATCAAGAACCAGTCTAGTATGTTGCCTTCTTACTGGACTGCAATATGCAAAGTGTCAGAAAAATGGAATCATCATACTAAACCCTCAGTAAACTTCAGCTGTCATCGCTAGCCATACCTTTTTAACACTGACATGTAAAAGACCCAGAAGATTCTGATATTCCCAGAATTCTCCTGGCGATAACTAGGATGTTCTTATAATTTGTCAACCCTACTGATCTACATTTTTAAATTAACATTTTTATTTTTAAATTTTTTTTAATGTTTATTTATTTTTGAGAGACATAGAGACAGAGTATGAGCAGGGGAAGGGCAGAGAGAGAGGGAGATACAGAATCCGAAGCAGGCTCCAGGCTCTGAGCCGTCAGCACAGAGCCCGACGCGGGGCTCGAACTCATAGGCCGTGAGATCATGACCTGAGCCGAAGTCGGCCGCTTAACCAACTGAGCCACCCAGGCGCCCCTAACATTTTTATTTTTAAACTTTTTTATGGTCTCTTAACAACTACCTATCAATCTATAAAGAGATAGGATGTATATGTTACCTATTTTATCTTAGCTATGTTTCTTTATCATAATTTCTTATATTATCTTGCAAAAATATCATGACCTTGATAAAAATCAAGATACAGTTACATTATGACAAAAATCCCTCGTTCATAAACATACCCACTGCCCTACTCACGCGACCCCTCCATCTCTGATCTCTGTCAACCACTAAGCTGTTAACCTGTTTCTAAAGTTATGTCATTTCAGGTATGTTGCATAATAAGAATCATATAGTATGTAACCTTTGAAATTGACTTCTTTCACTTAGCATAGTTCTCTGGATGATCTTCCAAGTTGTATTATGTGTCCATAGTCAGTCTTTTTTATTGCTAAGTAGTACTCCATGATGTAGGTCTACTGCGTAATATTTAACCACTTACCCTTTGAAAGACTGTTTCCAGATGGAGGCTATTAAAAATAAAACTGTTTTGAACTGTGTACAGGTTTGTGTGTGTGTGTGTGTGTGTGTGTGTATGTGTGTGTATGAACTGATGTTTTCATTTCTTTGGGGAAAAAAATCCAAAAGTGCACTTGCAGGGTCATATGGTAGTTGTATGCTTATTTTTATAAGAAACTTTTAAACTGTTTTCCAAACTTCTCATACCATTTCAATATCCTTACCATTAAAACATAGTGATCCAGTTTTTCCGAGGCCTTTGGGCATTTGTTGCTATTACTATTTTTTTTTTTTTTAATTTTCATCAGTCCAATAGGTATGTAGTGGTTTTAATTGGCATTTCCTAATGGCTAAAGATGCAGAACATCATTTCATGTTATTTGTCATCTGTATATTCTGTATATGATCTTCCGTGAAGTGTTTGATCACTTCTCTTGTGCCTTATCTAGTTGTATTGTTTTTTCTTGTTGTTGAGCTTTGATGTTTTGTATGAGTCATTTGTCTCTTATGTGGCTTGTATTTTTTTTCCTAGTCTGTAGCTTGTCTTTTCATCTCTTTCACAGGGTTTTCTTTAGACCAAAAGTTTTTACTTTTGATTATTTCCCATTCATCAGTATTTATTGTTGTCAAGTCTAAAATCTCTTTCCTTAGACCTAGATACTGAAAAATTAGTCTTTTTTTTTAATAAGTTTTATGTTTCACATTTAAGTCCATGGCCCATTTTGAGTTAATTTTTGCATATGATGTTACAAGTTGAGCTTCATTTTACCGCCCCCGCCCCCAATACATAATCCCTCCAGGATCATTTGTTAAAAAGATTTCCATTCATCTACTGAATTGCTTTTATATCACTGTCAAAAGACAGTAGGGAATGTTTTTGTGAGTCTCTTTCTGCATTCTCTATCCTGTTGTATTGATGTATGTGTCTGTCCCTCCTCCATAAACACATTGTTGACCTAATTGTAGTGATATATTAGTACTTAATATCTGAGACACTGATTCCCACTTTATTATTCTTTTTGAAGATTATGTTAGGGAAGGTAGGGCTTGTGTCTTTCCATATGACTTTCAGAATATGCCACCATGTATGTATACAAAGAAAACAAACAAAAAACAAATCAAAAGCTATTGACCAGAATTGCATTAAACCTGTAAATAATTTGAAGAGAATTAGAATCTTTAGTAAGTTGAGTCTTCCAATTCATGAACATGTTTCTTCACTGGTTTCTTTTATTAGTATTTGGAATTTTTAGTATTTAGATCCTACATATATATAGTTAAGATTATACCTAAGTACATAATTTTCTTTTTGAGTGATTATAAGTAATGTTGTGTTTTAAATTTTTGTTTCGACATATTCATTCTTAGTATATAGAAATGCAGTTGATTTTTGTGTGTTCTGTGTTGACATTATATCCTGAAACCTTGCTGAAATCACTTTTTATTGGAGTATTTATGTAGATCCCCTGCGTTTTTCTATGTGGACAATAATGTCATTTGCAAACTGGAGCCATTTTATTTTTCTATCTCTCTCTAATCTGCATGTCTTTTATGTTCCTTACTTTACTATGCTGGTTAGAATTTCCAGTGCTGTGGAGAATGAATAAGGACAGTGAATATCCTTGCCTTGTTCCTAATCATAGAGGAAAAACATTCAGTCTTTCATCATTTAGTATGGTATTAGCTGTAGGCTTCTTTGGATTTTTTTAATGAACGTAAATAAGTTCTTTATTCTAAATTCTCTACAATAGAGTTTACAATAAATAGGTATTGGATTTTGTTCAGTATATTTTCTATATAAATTGATACAATCATATGATTTTCCTTTTTTAACCTATTCATATGGTAAATTATACTGATTTTTAATATTTAAATAATTTATTTTCAAATTGGTTTACATTAACACCAAGTGTTCATCCCAACATGTGCCCTCTTTAATGCCCATCACCCCCTCTCCTCCCTCCCTCACGCCCCTCACCCTCAGTTTGTTCTTAGTCTTTGAGAGTCTCTTATGTTTTATCTCCCTCCCTCTCTGTCTTTTTTTTCCTACCCCTCTTCCCATCCCCCATGGTTTTTGCTAAGTCTTTCAAAATCC
Source organism: Paguma larvata (assembly GCA_030068075.1). Classification (NCBI taxonomy): domain Eukaryota; kingdom Metazoa; phylum Chordata; class Mammalia; order Carnivora; family Viverridae; genus Paguma; species Paguma larvata. The sequence continues at coordinate 49,643,144 of CM057831.1, forward strand.
ACCTATGTATGGAACATATGGTATCTGTCTTTTTCTGACTGACTTATTTCACTTAACATAATACCCTCCAGTTCCACCCATGTTGCTACACATGGCCAGATTTCATTTTTTTCTCATTGCCACGTAGTATTCCATTGTATATATGTACCACATCTTCTTTATCCATTCGTCAGTTGATGGGCACTTGGTCTCTTTCCATGATTTGGCTATTGTCGAAAGTGCTGCTATGAACATTGGGGTACATGTGCCCCTATGCATCAGCTTTCCTGTGTCTCTTGGGTAGATTCCTAGCAGTGCTATGGCTGGGTCATAGGGTAGCTCTGTTTTCATTTTTTTAAAGGAAACTCCACAGCTTTTTCCAGAGTGGCTGTACTAGTTTGCATTCCCACCAACAGTGTAGGAGGGTGCCTGCTTCTCCACATCCTCGCCAGCATCTATAGTTTCCTGATTTGTTCATTTTAGCCACTCTGACTGGTGTGAGGTGGTATCTCAGTGTGGTTTGGTTTGTATCTCCCTGATGATGAGTGACTTTGAGCATCGTTTCATTTGTCCGTCGGCCATCTGGATGTCCTCTTTGGAGAAGTGTCTGTTCATATCTTCCGCCCATTTCTTCACTGGATTATTTGTTTTTCGGGTGTGAGTTTGGTAAACTCTTTATAGATTTTAGATACTAGTCCTTTATCCGATATGTCATTTGCAATTATCCTTTCCCATTCTGTCGGTTGTCTATTAGTTTTGTTGGTTGTTTCCTTTGCCGTGCAGAGGCTTTTTATCTTGATGAGGTCCCAATAGTTCATTTTTGCTTTAAATTCCCTTGCCTTTGGAGATGTGTTGCACAGGAAATTGCTGCAGCTCAGGTCAAAGAGGTTTTTTCCTACTTTCTCCTCTAGGATTTTGATGGTTTCCTGTCTCACATTCAGATCCTTCATCCATTTTGAGTTTATTTTTGTGAGTGGTGTAAGGAAGTGGTCTAGTTTCATTCTTCTGCGTGTTTCTGTCCAGTTCTCCCAGCACCATTTGTTAAAGAGGCTGTCTTTTTTCCATTGGATACTCTTTCCTGCTTTGTCAAAGATTAGATGGCCATATGCTTGTGGGTCCATCTCTGGGTTCTCTATTCTATTCCATTGGTCTACGTGTCTGTTCTTGTGCCAATACCATGCTGTCTTGATGACTACCGCTTTGTAGTAGAGGTTAAAATCTGGGATTGTGATGCCTCCCGCTTTGGTTTTATTCTTCAGAATTACTTTGGCTATTCGGGGTCTTTTGTGGTTCCATACAAATTTTAGGATTGTTTGCTCTAGCTTTGAGAAGAATGCTGGTGCAATTTTGCTTGGGATTGCATTGAATGTGTAGATTGCTTTGGGTAGTATTGCCATTTTAACGATATTTATTCTTCTGATCCATGAACATGGGATGTTTTTCCATTTCCTTGTGTCTTCTTCAATTTCCTTCATAAGTTTTTTTTTATAGTTTTCCACGTAAAGGTCTTTTACATCTTTGGTTAGGTTTATTCCTAGGTATTTGATGGTTTTTGGTGCAATTGTGAATGGGATTTGCTTCTTTATTTCTCTTTCTATTGCTTCATTGTTGGTGGAAAGGAATGCAACCGATTTCTGTACATTGATTTTGTATCCTGCAACTTTGCCAAATTCATGCATCAGTTCTAGTAGGCTTTTGGTGGAATCTGTTGGGTTTTCCATGTAAAACATCATGTCATCTGCAAAAAGTGAAAGTTTGACTTTATCCTTGCCTCTCCTGATGCCTTTTATTTTGCTTTCTTGTCTGATTGCTGACGCTAGGACCTCCAACACTATGTTAAATAGCAGTGGTGAGAATGGACATCCCTGTCGTGTTCCTGATCTCAGGGGGAAGGCTCTCAGTTTTTCCCCATTGAGGATGATATTAGCTGTGGGATTTTCATAAATGGCTTTTATGATGCCTAAGTATGTTCCTTCTACCCCAACTTTCTCGAGAGGTTTTATTAAGAAGGGATGCTGTATTTTGTCAAATGCTTTCTCTGCATTAATTGACAGATTCATATGGTTCTTATCTTTTCTTTTGTTGATGTGATGTATCACGTTGATTGATTTGGGAATGTTGAACCATCCCTGCAACCCAGGGATGAATTCTACTTGATCGTGGTGGATAATTCTTTTTTATGCTGTTGGATTCTCTTTGCTAATATCTTGTTAAGAATTTTTGCATCCATGTTCATCAAGATTATTGGCCTGAAGTTCTCTATTTCTATCTGGTCTCTGGTTTGGGAATCAAAGTGATGCTGGCTTCATAGAATGAGTCCGGGAGTTTTCCTTCTGATTCAAATTTTTGGAACAGCTTGAGGAGGATAGGAATTAACTCTGTTTTAAATGTCTAGTAAAATTCCTCTGGGAAGCCATCTGGTCCAGACTTTTATTTGCTGGGAGATTTTTGATAATTGATTCAGTTTCTTCACTAGTTATGGGTCTGTTCAAGTTATCTATTTCTTCCCGTTTGACATTTGTTAGCGTATGGCTGTTTAGGAATTTGTCTATTTCTTCCAGGTTGTTCAATTTGACGGAATATAGATTTTCATAATATTCTCTGATGATTGCTTGTATTTCTAAGGAATTGGTTGTAATTACTACATTTTTGTTTGTGATTTTATCGATTTGGGTTCTCTCTCTCTTCTTTTTGAGGAGCCTGGCTAGAGCTTTATCAATTTTATTTTTTCAAAGAACCAGCTCTTGGTTTCATTGATCTGTTCCACTACTTTTTCTGTTTCCATATGATTAATTTGTGCCCTAATCTTTGTTATTTGTCTCTTTCTGCTAGGTTTGGGCTGTCTTAGCTGTTCTGCTTCTAGTTCCTTTAGGCGTGCTATTAGAATTTGTGTTAGGAATTTTTCTTGTTTCTTGAGATGGGCCTGGATTGCAATATATTTCCCTCTCAAGACTGCCTTTGCCGCATCCCAAAGCATTTGGATTGTCATATTTTCATTTTCATTTGTTTCCATGTATTTTTTAATTTCTTCTCTGATTGCTTGGTTGACCCATTCATCTTTTAGTAGGTTGTTCTTTAGGTTCCATGTTTGTGGGGGCTTCCCTGACTTTTTCCTGTGGTTGATTTCAAGTTTCAAAGCATTGTGGTCTGAAAGTGTGCATGGTATGATCTCAGTTTTTTTATACTTATTCAGCACTTTATTGTGCCCCAAAATATGGTCTATCTTGGAAAATGTACCATGCGCATTTGAGAAGAATGTAAATTCCTTTGCTTCTGGATGGAGGTCCCTGAAGATATCTGTCAGGCCCATCTGTTCCAATGTGTCATTCAGGTCCATTGTTTCTATGCTGATTCTCTGTTTAGTGGATCTATTCAGCACTGTGAGTGGGGTATTAAGGTCTCCTGCAACTAGCATATTTTTATCAATCAGATTGCTTATGTTTGTAATTAGTTGCTTGACAAATTTGGGTGCCCCAGAATTCAGCGCGTAGATATTTATAATTGTTAGCTCTTCCTACTGGATAGTGCCTGTGATTATTATATAATGCCCTTCTTCATCTCTTATTACATCTTTTACTTTAAAGTCCAGTTTGTCCAATATAAGTGTGGCTACTCCAGCTTTCATCTGAGTTCCTGTAGCATGGTAGATAGTTCTCCATCCCCTCACTTTCAGTCTGAAGGTGTCCTCAGGTTTAAAATGGGTCTCTTGAAGACAGCAGATAGATGGGTCTTGTTTTCTAATCCATTCTGTTACCCTGTGTCTTTTAATTGGAGCGTTTAGTCCGTTTACATTCAGTGTTAATATTGAAAAATGTGGGTTTAGAGTCAATGTGTTATCTGTAGGTTTCATGCTTAGAAGGATGTCTCTGGTGCTCTGTGTTCCTTGCAACCTTCCCTTCATAGAGTCGCCCTCAGGATCTCTTGTAAGATTGGTTTCTTTGTGATGTATACCTTTAGTTTTTGTTTGTTTGGGAAAACCTTTATCTCTCCATCCATTTTGAATTTTGAAATAAATTTGTTCATAATGACTACAGAATCAGTAGTGTATCTCCTATTTCATTCCTAATATTAGTGATTTGTGTCTTCTCTCTTTCCATCTTGCTAAAGGTTTATCAATTCCTTTTATTTTTTTTTAAAGAAAAATGTTTGTTTTACTGTTTTTTCTCTATTGTTTTCCTATTTTCAGGTTCACTGATACTGCTCTTATTGTGACTATTCCCATGCTTTTGTTTACTTTGGCTGCATTTTGGTCTTCTTTTTCTATTGTCTTGAGGTAACCAGGATAACCAGCAACAGAAAATGTTTCACTCAGAGAGCAGATGTAAACTGGGGTTTCCTGGGCGGGTTAGAAAGTATTGTCATCCTAGTGATAACCTTTAATCAGTGAGACTGTAAGAATTATATTCATGCCTCTTCATGTGCATCACAAAGATTCCATCCTTTCATGTCTTGTCTGCACTTGGCCTGTCACCTTTTGCTTTGGGTCATTGATTACTAATCATAAAGAGCACAGAATATTTCCTGTCAAATTCAGTAGTGTTGTCACTCTAATAGCATAAGCTGATCTGCATTGTTTTCTCTGGCAACAGGAGACATTTGCTAACTCTTACAATGTTTCAGAGAGAGTAACTAACTTTTCTGGTACGCTCTATGTCCCAGACCCTACAGTGGACATGTGCAAATCTGTCACCTACTCCTTGTAACAATATAATAAATATCAAAATCTACATTTTGTAGAAAAAGAAATTGAAGCTTACAGAGGTTAAACCACTTGCTTGGGGTGCATGCAGTTAATGGAAGAGACAGGAGTTCAGATGAGAGATTCCTTCATATTATGTAGCTTTCCAATGCAAACTGTCTGTATCAAGACCTGCTAGTTGTCTTTGTACTAATGGGGGAGAGCATTCTGTTAATGTAATCAGATCTGTATTTTGCAGGAGGCCTCTGGGTATATTTAATTATGAATGAGGTATGGTGATGTCAGAGTAATATATGTGGTTGTCTTGATGGAGGGAAATAATAAATACATTTAAATTATTTTAGGAAAACATGATATTTGTTAAATGTCTTTTGTGCAGTCACAAGATGAAGATCCGATGAAATAATATTCAAGCTACATTACCCTGGACAGGGAATTGACAGTGTCCTAAACAATCAACTTCTTAAGTGGAAATATCACCAGCGTATATTTACTATCTTTAATCAAGTATTATACACACACAGGACAATAGGTAATGGGCATGATCAATGAGATATATGGACAAAATTTGGGAGTTAAAATATGATGGCGATAATTAACAAAACTTGTTAGAAAAAGAAGTGAAAGCTTTTCATATGTGATTATTATTCAGACTCTCACAAAATCTATCCAGCTTCATTTCATCTGCCATAAAATGAAACAAGTTATTTATTTTCCTTTCTTGCATTCACACTAAAATATAGAAGAAACAAATTCACTCACTCACTTACTCATTCATTCATTCATTCAAGAAAACATTATTCCATAGTCTTGACTAAGAACTGAAATCTGTTGACCACTCTTTAAGTGCATAAAACATTTCATTTCATCAATAAAAAGGCATCCTAATTTTTAAATGAACTAATGACTTAAATAAATATTTCTCCAAAGAATATATGTAGATGGTCAATAAGTACATAAAAAGATGCTCACCATCACTAATCATTAAAGAAATGCAAATCAGAATCACAATGAGATACTTCTTCACATTCTTTAAGACTGCTGCCATTAAAACAAAACAAAACAAAACAATAGCAGAAAATAACACATATTGGTGAGATTGTAGAGAAACCGAGAGTGTGTACATTGCTGGTAGGATTGGAAAATGATAGGCCACTGTGGGAAATAATATAGTTCTCTAAAACATTAAAAATAGAATTAGCATATGATACAGTAATTCACGTCTTGGCTATATACCCAAAAGAATCGAAAGCAGTGATTCAAACAGATATTTGTACCCTAAAGTTCATAGCAGCATTATTCATAGAAACTAAAGGTAGAAAAAAAAATCCAAATGTCCATTGATGCATGAATGGATGAACAAAATGTGAATTTGTGTACACACATGTTTATATACACAATACATGTGTATATAGTGTATATATAAATTGAAAATATATAACATGTACCATACATATGTATAATATATGTAGAAACTTATATTTATCTAGAGTACTCAAATTCATAGACACAGAAAATAGAATGGTGGCTATCAGGAACTGGAGAAAGAACAAATAGTAAGCTACTGTTTAATATTTGGAAGTTTCAGTTCACAAAGATGAAAATTTCTAGAGATGAATAGTGAAATGGTTCCACAACAATGTGAATATTATTACTGCTACTGAACCATGCATCTCAAACTGGATAAAATGGTAAATTTTATGTATATTTTACCACAATAAAAAAAATTAACTGATTAATATGAGTAGCACCCTCCCCTAATTCTGCATAGGACAAATTATTTACTCATCACAGCCACATAATATACTATTTCATACATTTCCTGAAAACAGTAAAAAATTCTCTTTAATTTTTTATTATGTTAGTTATTTTTATATATTATATCATTACTTTAGCTCTTATGATTATAGACTTGGTTCCCTCCATTAAAAATACTGTTATTAAAAATACTATGGATTATTATAGAATGAGATAACATGAGATATAAAAAATAGTCTAATGTGTTTAACCCTTACCACATGGTAGATACCACACTGTTTTACATAGATTGCCTCATTTATTCCCCACCACAATCCTGGGTACTGTCATTTTTATCATTATACTAGTAAGCAAACGAAGGCACTAAATATTTTAACAACTTGGCTGAAAACACAAAACCAGTATAAAGAGGGTCTAGGATTTGAATCCAGGTAGTATAACTCCTGAAATATGCTATTTATTTATTAGTTATTCAGTTAGTTAAATCATCAGTCTTGAGCTTGTTGGACTTTTGTGTTTTCATTGGTGACTTTGCAAAACCTTTTGTATCCTTAAGCATGTGCTACAGCCCTATGATAAGAACTTCCATTTATTTTCTTCAGCTTCAGATGCACAAGTTCAATAAAGTTGGAAACTTTGTCTTGTTTGCTTCTCTATCTCCAGTGTTTAAAATAATACTTGGTACGTAATATGTGTTCAATAACTTTAAACAAATGAGTAACACAGAGAGAATACATGGTGAATAAGAAATGAAATCATTTCTAGTTCTGTGGTCAGAAACCATTCTTCCCTTATCTCACTTGTATGTCAAGGAGTCATTAGAGCACAATGCCATCAAGTAACTATCCAGACAAATAGATTTTAACCCTGAGTTTCCTATTCCTGATGGTTCTTTTTTTTTTTTTTTTTTGATGTGATTACTTAAATAGGCTGTCCTCACTTTAGAATAGGGTATGGGGGTAACAGTGTACCGACCTAAGAGAGGAGCCTAATGAAAATATGATCCTTTGTATTATGAAGGGAGATTCTGTATAAAACTCTATACACACAAGTGTTCCTATTAATGTGATTTGAATACTAATTTTTTTAACTAGTGTTATACTTTTACCTCTAAAATAAAACTTACCAAAGACTACATAATTCTGAGAAAAAAAAAAAAGTTCTGAAATTTCCCTCTGATGAATTTCTCAATAACTACAATATAACTTGGGGAGATACTATTTAAAAAAATAACTCACCGATCAAAGAGAAACATCATGGATCTTGGCCTTTGTCCTAGTGTGGTTTATATGATGGATTAAAGGAAGACCATTTCCACATTGACTCAAGAAAAAGAGTGAGTTCTTTTATTCCTGATGGTACAACTAATGAAAGTTAAATGGAAAAATAAGGTGATTTTGCCTCACTTCACACCAGAAAGGAAGAAAAGCACACACAGACAAATCAAAATAAAAGCTTTATTTTAAGTAACCAGATACTTGAGGCAAAAGCAATTCTTTATACCTTCCTCTGTATGAAATTATCCGTCTCATTCAAGTAGAATTGGTTTTGTTACCATTATCAAGATACTGAAGAAACAATGGTTTTTATTTTTGGGAGAAAAGTGTGTTTGTTCTTATTTATTTGTTGTTTAGTAGGTTGGTTGACTGCTATGAGGGCGCAGGTGTGAAGGCTGGCTAGATAATTGTCCCAATCAATTACTTTTCTCTGGTGTGTGGAGTCGCTCTAAATAAGGATAGTAGAGTGGCAAGTGACCAGGGTTGCCTGCTTTCTAGGTAATAACAAACTTCAAATCTGACAAATAGCCTGGGGCATCTCATTCGTAATCCACCAAAATGGATGATGTATCACTAGTTGACTGGGTGTTCTACATTTACAAATGAGACAGAATTTGAGCATAACTTTGAATCATTAAAAAGGAGAAGATTTATTTTCACACCTTGTATAAACAGATTTACCAACAGGATGCATTTTGAAATATAAAACAGACTTGAACACAGCAAAGCGACCATGCTATTTATTGGTCAAGGGCAATTTTGCTTTTATTTTGTATGAAAATGTAATATGTATGTTGTATGATTAAAATAAATTTGAAGGGTTAATCAATATATATACATGTTATATGATTAGATGTATAGGCATTTGAACATATAAACATGCACATGTATGGGGGAAAAGTAGAGTTAAATACATCTTTATTAGCAGTAGTAATTTCTGTGTTAAGTAATTTGAGTATATTTTTCTTTTTATACTTCAAATTTTCATAATATTCTACAAGGAGAAATAATTAGTTTTATATTGAGTTGTGACTATACATTTGTATGAGAAGCAAGCTCACTTTCACCATCTGGCAAATGAATGGGCCTTACCTCAACCAGAGCTAAGTGCTATTTTAGGTGTGAACATCAATGTATTTATTTCATATACAGAAAAACACTGTGTTCCAATTCTCAAAGAGTGGATAGGATCACTATCTTTCACACATCTTGCTCTTCATTCAATAAACTAAAGAGAATGAGGATATTTGTTGTGAAAGGCATTGTTACTGACTTCACAAATGTTTATTGAGAACCTATTATGTATCAGGAATTATTCTAGGAGCAATAGAGAATCCAGCAGTGAACCGTACAAACAGAAATAAACTTTCTTCAAGGAACTTATATTCTAATGGGAGATGGAGACATAAGAACATTTACTACATAGTATGTTACAAGATCATAAGTGCTATTGAAATTACAAAAAAAAATAGAGCTGGGTAAGAGGAATAAAAGTGTTGAGAAAGGAGTGAAATTATAAAATGGCTAGTCATTGTAACATTGACTAAAATGGCAATTGAAGAAAGACTAATGAGGTGAAAGTAGGAAACATGTAGATACCTGCGGGAAAAGTGCTATAAGCAGTTGGAACAGCCTGTGCAAAAGTTTGAGGTCAGAGTATGTCTGACATGAGCAAGCAAGAACAAGGAGTCCAGTGTTCATAAGGCAAAGTGATAAAGGGAGAATAATAGATGATGAAGTCAGAAGTAATCAAAGACCAGGTACTATGGCCTTGAAGGTTCTAGTAAGAACTTCAGCCTTTATTTTTGTTGGGGGAGTGATGTCATCTAACTTGAAACTTTAAATCATCATTCCGGTGGTTGTATGGAGAATATATTGTAGCAGGACAGAGGTAGAAACAGGAACACTATTTTAATAATCCACATATGAGATGATGATGGTTTGAGCAAGATTGCTAGCAGTGGAAGCAAGGAGATGTGGTAAGATTCTGGATATATTTTGGAGATAGAGTCAAGAGCAATTCTGGTGTCTGGAGAAGGAGAGACCTTAAAGATGATCCCAAAGTTTTTGGCCTAAGAACCAGGAGGGATACAGTTTCCATTACTTGAAATGGGCATAACTATGTGTGGAACAAATTTTTATAGAGACTCTGACTTGGATATGTTCAAAATGAGATAGATTTTAGGTATTCCATTGGAAATGGTGAGTCTGCTATGCAAATCTGGATTTCAGAAAAACTGGAACTGAAAATAGAATTGGGGGAATCATTACCTCCAACTCTTTAAAACGTTTTGGTCAGTTCAGAAGAGTGAGCATGAGACTTAAAATTTTTTAAGTTCAAGTTGGTGCAGAAGAATCAACAAAAGGAACTAAGAGTACCCAGAAAGGTAGGATGAAAAACTAGAAATAAAAACCTCTCAAGGAGAAGGGCATTATCAAATGTGCCAAGTCCTGGGCCAAGTAGACTTTGGTGACTAATAATTAACCACTGGCTTGAGCAACATGGAGGTCATCCGTGATCTTAGCAAAAGAAGTTTCAATAAAATGACAGAAGTGAAACTCTAACTGCAAAGCGTTTAATAGAAAATAGAGGGAGGACAAATAGAGCAAGTAAATGCAACTCCTTCAAAGAATGCTGTTTAAATAGAGTGAGAAAGTAGAGTAAGTATAAATAAAGGAATAGGGATTTTGTTTGTTTGTTTTGGAATGAGAGAAGTAATAACATATTTACTTGTCTCAGGGATGATCCATTAGGCAAAGAAAAATCAATGGTAAAGGTGAAAGAGGCAAGAAAACATGGGTGGTATCTTTAAGTGAATGCCGTAGTGCTCAGCCAAGGAAAGGCTGCATGAGATTCATATAGGTTTTTAAAGATGGTGTTGGAACAGGTGAAAATTCTTTTCTGAACATTTCAGTTTTCTCACTGAAATAGGAGACTATATATCAGACTGTGTACACATTTTATTTTTAACACACTGAGCATATGTTGCGCCCCCAATACTGTGCTAAGGTGTGAGGTAAACATAACATGGATCCCTTGCTTTCAGTGAATTTGCACTCTAGTGCAGATAAACAACTAACCCTATAAAATATTTATATATATACGTGTATATATATATGTATCCACACACATCCACACACACACATACATACACACATATATGTGTAGATATATACATATATAATGAAGTTTTGTTCTGAGAAAAACAGAATTTCTATGAAACTACACAAGAAGGGCCTACAGTCCATTTGGGGAAACCTAAATGCCATCCTTCAGAAAGTAATTTCTACATTGAAATGGGAACATTAGTAGGGGATAGTGGTTTGGGAGCTGCAAAGAGAGCTTCAGGCAGAAGAAACTGTGTGTAAGAAGGCTGGAATATGGGGCTTAATACGGCAGTTCAAGGAAATGGCTATGATGGTCGAACAGAGGGGAGTGAGGTTGAAAAGGTTGTCAGAGGCAAGATTACGTATTCTTATTGAAAAGAAAAAGAAGAGAGGGATTCAGAGAGAAAAACTTAAAAATCCGGAAGGATCTAGAGAGAGAGATGATACTAACAGATTTACATTGGCTCTCAGGAAAGATCACTGGCTCAAAGGTGAAGAACAGAATGGAGTGAACGTAGAAGTCAGAGAGAGCAGATTAGTTACTTTCATTAGTGGAGTCGGGAGGTGATGGGTCGGACTCAGGCAGCAGAAGTTGTATCAGAAGGAAGCTTGATCCACCTGATAATATTCAGAAAGAAGATTCGGTTGGATGTACACAGCTGAACTGATGGAAATGAAATGGCAATGGCAGGCTATGGCTTGGTGGTAACTAAACGAAAAAGATAAAAAGCACTACTGGTAAAGTTTGGTGCTGACATATTTTCAGCAACACTATATGGCACTGAAGTGGAGTTTTAAAGAAGACAGGAATGAGTTTGGAACTCAAGGAAAGTTGTTTGATCGAAATTATAAATTTGAAAGTCGTTGGCATAGAGGTAATTCAGAAAACAAACAAACAAAAAAAAAAACACTTCAAAGAACAAACTAGGCCTACAGGTTGACATTAAGGTCACTGTTAATTCTTATTACTAAGCCTGAAGGCTGCTGTCCTTTTGTTCAGGTTTTTCTTTTGTTCTTTAGAGGACGGATTACAGTGTTTTTAATGTTTCCATATAGAATTCCATGCATTTTTATGTGAAAAGTGTGTAAATGTTTAATAATTGGCTTTGGCATTTGTATTTTCTTCAAATAAAGAGTGTAGCACTATAGAGCGTTTATACCTAAACTGATTTTTGAGTCATATTCTCCAGCTACTACCTTTCCATAAAAACTTACTTAGAGGGAAAAAGAGACAAAAAAAAAAAAAAAGAACAGCGTAATTTATTAGAATTTGGGTTAAAGTGAGCTAGATTGTCCACAGCACAAGAATTCATTTACTATTGAAATGGCCTGTAAATAGCATTTACATTGAAATGCTAATGGTCTTTCCCTACAAATCTGTCAAGCCCTATGAAAGGTTAATGCCATGGATTAGCAGCCAATGCATCCAAGGCTAATGTATCCACAATGCATTATTCTTTAGTTATCATGCATGTGCTTCTCAAGAGGCTGTATTTTTAAAGTCCAGACTCCAAATAATCCAGCATAAAATAAATAAAAAAATAGTTTATTAATTTATTATGTGCCATGCATTGTGCTAGAGTTTTATACTCCTAAACCCATTTAAGTTTCTCAATCATACTTTTCAATTGGTATTATTATCTCTAATGTAGAGTAAAAAAAATGGGCGAAGGTAGGTCATTTTCCTGAAGTGGCAAGTAAAATAAAGCAGATTTAATATCTGTGTACTTTTGGTTATAGTGTACTACTTCCCTAAGTCCAAAAAGCAAACACAAATGCAAGACATCATGGGTAAGTACTCCTCTAGGGAGGTTTGGAATTCATTACCATGCAAGCAAGAGTCATTGAGAACTGGTTCCAGAGAAGCACCTGTCATTTTCATGAAGAATTCTTCTTGTTGTCCTTTTTTACATTATCATTGTGTGCATTTCCCTGATGTTTTGGTAATAATTTGGAGTCTTTACAACGAAAGATGAGACCTTTATTGTGACAGAACAGCCATCTAATTTATCTCTGACAAGGTTCTCCCTTCACTGCCGCATAAATGGAGAACCAGTGTAATGATGTCATTCCCTATAATGTAGAGTATAAAACAAGGAAGAAGTCATCTGGGCCCTGCACTGGGGAAAACAATGAGCAATGTCTTTTAGTGCCTGTGAGCACCACTGTGAAGGTTCCTAAATTTATCCCTGGAGTCTCCAAAAGGTAGAGATTGAATATTGCATAGCACTACTGAAACTAGCCTCACAGGATCATTCTGAAGATAAAATGTGATAATTTGAGTAATGAGATCTAGCATAGTGGCCAGCACTTAATACATTTTTTGCTTTATTTTCTTCTTTCTCTCTGTTTTTGCAATTTATTCTTAAAGTTTGGATCTCTAAATAAGGGAAAATATCATATAATTTTTCTAGTTTCAATGTTCTGTATGCTACCATCTATTTCCTCTAAGCCTGTAGGGAAAAAATAAAATGACAGATCTGCTGAGGTTAAAATATTGAAGTATTAATGTTAAAAATATATAAACAGCAGTACCAACAGAGTATTCCAATAGAATGTGATGAATATAAAATAAGCTTATTTAAAGTAAAAAAGGAAAGAAGCTAGAAGAAGCTAGGCTTTGCAATCATGATACCTGGTTTGAAAGATTTTTGGAACTTTCAAGAATTACATCTAGAAAAACCTTTAACTTAGAAAAGGAGGAAAAGCATGGGAAGATATACAAGGCACAGCAGTGGAACTACATGGAATTAGGCATCAACGGAATAAAAAGGACAAAATACAGAACTGGATTGGGTTCGGTCCAGCTTGTGGCCTGCCTTTTGTGCTACAAAGGTACTCTTTCCCTTCAAAGCAGAGTGGAACCACTGGGAAGTTATAATCCTAGGAATGCTAAGATCTGACTTGGGCTTAAGGGACAGCTCTGGCATCAGTGTGGAAGTTCTCAAATTAAAAATCAAGTTTCATCCTCAACTCCTTCCTACTCCTCACACTGTTTCATGTCAAATGAATACAAAAGCTTCTTCATTTTGCCACAAACTTGTCCACTCTTCTCCATCCCTCCTGACACACCCCTTTTCTGCTGCCATTACATCTCACCTGGAGTTTGTAATGGGTTTCCTAACTGGTCTCCCTACGAACCATTTTCATCAAATCCATTCCATGTTATATCCAGTTGTCCGTTCACACTACAAATCTGATCCTGTAACACCTTCATTGAAAACAGTTCATTGCCTTCTAATAATTCAAAACTATGCAAAGTAACCCCTAAGGCCCTGAAGCACATGGACACCTTCCACCTCTCCAGGTCTGTCCTGTAACAACAACCCCCTGGTTGTCCAAACTCCAGCTCTACAGCAGCTCAGTCCTTGGCTCAGACCATACTGATTCTGCTTCAGGGTTCACCCAGTGCTGTTCCTCTGACCTGGGACATGCCTCTCTGATGTCATCTAGCAGTGGCACCCTTCCCTTCTTTTTGATTTTAGACTGCTCTTTCACTACCACTCATTATTCCTGTACTTGTTTGTTCATTATCTGTCTTCTTGCCTAGACTGGAAGGATGCAGTGCCCATCTCTTCCTTATTCACTGGTGAAACCCAAGTGCCTAGTATGACACCTGGTACATTGGAGATATTTAATGAATCTGTGCCAAATACACTTGCTGAATAAGTTAATAGAACAGGTTCTCTCAGTTAGCTGTGTCATTGCTATAATGATACAAAAAGCATGATCTCTTGTTCTCAGGGTACTCAAAGTGTATTAAGTAAGAGAGGGTAGTGAACAAAATGTAATAGTCGATGATTCATTCTACTGCATAGAGATGACTAGGGTCTATGACAACAGAGAAGAAAGAGTGAACAAAGAAGAGTCTCCATGGTAGAGGTGAAGGAGTAGAGGAAAAGTAGTTTCTGAGAGGAGTCAAAGATACTTTACTCAGGCTATTAGAACCTCAGGGAAAGGGAGAAGGCAAGGATGCATGCTGTGTAAAATAGAAAGTAGATCATTAGTGTCCATGGATCCAGTAATCACAGGTTTGAGAATTCGATAGTAACCTTTATGAATAGAGATAGAGAATAGTAATAGATTAATTTTCCTGAGGCAGAAATGTGAATTGTTTTGTGCTCAAGGCAAGTATGGAGAGCTGTTGCTAATATGTGAATTCGGCAGCCCACCCAACATTATCACTTAATAGCTCCAAGGCTTTAAAATATATTGCCATATACACAGTAATAGTTCAATGTACTACTCTACATAGATTATAAGGGCTTTAATAGGTACTCTTCAGGATTCATTAATGTGCATTAACTTGAGACATAACCCTCCTAAGTTTGAAGAAGCCTAATATTATGAGCATTAAAGTATCCATTATGTATACCTAGTTTTGAATGTACTTATTCATATACTTGCAGTCATATAAACATAGAGTATATGATAATAAAATAAGAATAGTTATTGTTTAGCAAATACTACAGTCAATTTAACTTTTTAAATTTTGGTGCAATACACATAACCTAATATTTACCATGTTAACCATTTTTAAATGTACAGTTCAGTGGTATTAAGTACATTGATACTATTTTGCGACCATCACCATCATCCACCTACAGAACTTTTTCCATCTTCCCCAACTGAAACTCTATACCAACGAAATGAAAACTCTCTATCCTTCCTCACCCCAGCCCCAGACCATTGTACTACTTTCTGTCTATGATTTGAACACTCTAGATAGCTCATATAAGTGAAATATGGAGTATTTGTCTTTCTCTCCTTCATTCCACGTTACAAAGATCTGAGGTGACCTCACTACCTCTCAGAAATGCTTTATGCAGATGACCACTCTATTGTTTTATGTTTATTTATTTTGAGAGAGAGAGAGACTGAGAGTCAGCACAAGTGGGGGAAGGGCAGAGAGAAGGAGAGACAGAATCCTAAGTAGGTTCTGCACCAGCAGCAGAGCGCCCCTTGGAGGGCTCGAATTCCTGAACCACGAGATTATGATCTGAGCTGAGAGCGAGAGTCAGCTTTTTAACTGATTTAACTGACTGTGCCATCAAGGTGTCCCACTCTATTCCTTTTGAAACGTTCTTACCCTGGTGTTTATAACACCAGACCCAACTGGTTTTCCTCTGGACACATTCTCTCTCCTCTGCCTAATTTGTATGTATACATGTATTTATCTATTTATAATTTAAACAAATTTTTTAAGTTTATTTATTCTTTTTGAGAGAGAAAAAGAGAGAGAGAGAGAGAGAGAGAGAGAGAGTGAGAGAGAGAAAATCCCAAGCAGACTCTCTGCTGTCACTACGGAGCCCCATATGGAGCTCAGTCCTACAAACTGTGAGATCGTATCCTGAACTGAAAGGAAAAGTCAGACTCTCAACCAAGTGAGCCACCCAGGCACCCCTATTTATAATTTTTAATTGAAATATAGTTGAGATCCAATATTTATTAGTTGCAGGTGTACAATATAATGGTTTGGCAATTATATACATTACAAAATGCTCACCACAGTGTACTTACCATCTGTCACTATACAAAGTTTTAGCAGTATTAATAACTATTCCCTATGTTGTATTTTTATGCTTGTGACTTATTTAATTTATAAGTGGATGTTTATACTTCTTAATTCCCTTCATCTGTTTCACTTATGGCCCTTCCCATTTTCCCTCTGGAAAATACCACTTTGTTCTCTGTATTTATGAGTCTGTTTCTTTTTTTGTTTGTTCACTTGTTTTTAGATTCCACATATATGTGAAATTGTATATTTGTCTTCCTCAGCCTGACTTATTTCACTTAGCATAATACCCTCTAGCTACATTCATGTTATCATGAATGGCAAGATCTCATTCCTTTTTGTGGGATAATGACATCACATTGTGTATATATACCATTTCTGGAATGAATATATCCACTCAACTATTGATGGACACTTAGACTGCTTCCATATCTTGGCTATTAGAAATAATACTACAATAAATATAAGGATGGATATATCTTTTCAAATTAGTATTTTTGTTTTTGTTGGGTAAATACCCAGAAGTGGAATTACTGAGTCATATAATATTTCTATTTTTCAGTTTTTTTGAGGAACCTCCATACTGTTTTTTATAGTAGTTACACCAATTTATATTTCTACCAACAGTGTGTGATGGTTCCTTTTGTGCTTTAAGAACTTCCATTTTGTTCTTTTTCAAGATTACTTTGGCTACATGGGGTCTTTTGTGGTTCCATACAAATTTTATAATTAACTGTTCTAGTTCTTTGAAAAATTTGCTGTTGGCATTTTGATAGAGGTTACATCAAATATGTAGATTGCTTTGGGTAGCATCCACATTTTAACAATATCCTTCCAATTCATGAACATGAGATATATTTCTGTTTATTTATTTTATATTTTTAATGTTTATTTATTTTGAGAGAGAGTACAAGCAGGAGAGCAGCAGAGAGAGAAAGAAAGAGAATGAGAGAGAGAGAGAGAGAGAGGAGAGAGAGAGAGAGAGAGAGAGAGAGAGAGAGAGAGAGAGAGAGAGAGAGAGAATCCCAAGCAGACTCCACTCTGTCAGTGGAGACCCTATTGTGGGGCTGGAACTCATGAACCACAAGATCATGACCAGAGCCAAAATTGAGAGTTGGCTGGCTGCTTAACCAACTGAGCCGCCCAGGGACCCCATTATTTGTGCTATCTTTAATCTTTTTTTTATCATTGCCTTATAGTTTTTAGAGTACTGTTTTTTTCACCTCCTTTGTTTAATTCATACCTGAATGTTTCTTTTTGATGCATTTGTAAATAGGTTAGTTTTCTTAATTTCTCTTTCTGCTAGTTTGTTGTTAGTTTATAGAAATATAATATATTTCTGTATATTGATTTCATATTTTGCAGATTTACTGAGTTCATTTATTACTTCTAACAGTTTTTCATGGAGGGTTTAAGGTTTTCTACATGTAGTATCATGTCATCTACAAAAACTGACTCTTACTACTTCCTTACCAACTTGGATGCCTTTTGTTTCTTTTTCTTCTCTGATTGCTTTTGTTGGGACTTCCAGTAATGTGTTGAAGAAAAGTAGTGAGAGTGGAAATCTTTATCTTGTTTTTTTTATTTTAGAGGAAAAACTTTTAGTTTTTTATCCTTAAATATGTTAGCTGTGTGCTTTTCATATACGACCTTTATTAAGTTGAGAAAAGTTACCTTTATATCTACTTTTTTGAGAATTTTTATCATGAATAGATGTTGAATTTTGTTGAATACTTTTTCTGCATCTGTCTAATGAGATAGCATATGATTTAATCAACAGCATGATGTGATGATTTTAATCATCAGCATATGATTTTATCCTTCA
This sequence comes from Paguma larvata, assembly GCA_030068075.1. Classification (NCBI taxonomy): domain Eukaryota; kingdom Metazoa; phylum Chordata; class Mammalia; order Carnivora; family Viverridae; genus Paguma; species Paguma larvata. The sequence goes on from CM057831.1 coordinate 49,661,305, forward strand.
TTTTGTTAATATGTATGCATTGATTGATTTGCATAGATTGAACCTTCCTTGCCTCCCTAGAATAAGTCCTACTTGATTGTGGTAAATGATCCTTTTAATGTATTTTTTGGATTATTTTTGCTAATATTTTTTGAAGATATTTGTATCTGTGTTTACCAGAGATATAGATATTTAATTTTTTTTTGGTAGTGTCCTTGTCTAGTTTTGATATCAGAGTGATGCTGGCCTCATAGAATTAATACGTTTGAATATGTTGCTTTACTTTACTTTTTGGAATAGGTTGAGAAGGATAGGTATTAACTCTTCTTTAAATATTTGTTAAAATTGATGCACCTGGGTGGCTCAGTCAGTTAAGCGTCAGACGTCAGCTCAGGTCATGATCTCATGGTTCATGACTTTGAGCCCTGTGTCATGCTCTGTGCCGACAGCTCAGAGCCTGGACTCTGCTTTAGATTCTGTGTCTCCCTCTCTCTCTATCCCTCCTCCACTCACACTTTGTCTCTTTCTTTCTCTCTCAAAAATACAAACATTTAAAAAAATAAAATATTTGTTAAAATTCACCTGTGAAGCCATTTGTCTTGGACTTCCAAATATTTATTGAGAGTTTTTTTTTTTTTTTTTTGGTCGTTGTTGTTTATTCACCTTTGTTTTGTTTTGTTTTATTTGATTATTGATTCGATTTAATTCCTACTAGTCCATTCAAATATTCTACTTCTTCCTAATCCAGCTGTGGAAGATGGTTTCTAGGTATTTATCATTTCTTTTAGGTTGTCAAATTTGTTGGCAAGTTTTTTGGAGTAGTCTCTTCTAATCCTTTGTATTTTTTTGATGCCAGTTTTAATTTCTCTTTCATTTTTGATTTGTGTGTGTGTGGGCAGAGTGCCACTTTTTCCCTTGATGAATCTGGCTAAATGTTTATCAATTTTATATTTTCAAAGAATCAACTCTTGGTTTCATTGATTTTTTCTATTGTTTTTTTTTTGTCTCTATTTCTTTTGTTTTCACTCTTATCTTTATTATTTCTTTCCTTCTACTAACTTTGGGATTTGTTTATTCTTCTTAGTTGTTTTAGTTTTAACATTAGATTGTTTGAGATTTTTCTTGTTTTTTGAAGTAAACTTGTATCATTGTAAACTTCCCTGTTAAAATTGCTTTTGTGTCCCAGTGATTTTGAACTGTTATGTTTTCATTTTGATTTATCTCCAGATACTTTTTGTTTGTTTACTTTTTCTTTGATATCTTCATTGAGTAATTGATAGTTTAGTAGCATGTCGTTTAGACTCCACATGTTTTTTTTCCCCCATTTTTTTTGTTTTTTTTTGTGTTGTAATGGCTTTCTAGTTTCATACTCTTGTGTTTGGAAAATATCCTTGATATGATTTCACTCTTATTAAATTTACAGAGACTTATTTTGTGTCCTAACATGTGATCTGCCCTGGAGAATGTTCTATGTGCACTTGCAAAGAACGTATCTTCTATATTTGGATGGAATGTTCTGTATTTATTTGTTAAGTCCGTGTGAACTAATTGTCAATTTGAGCTGCCATTCCTTACTGAATTTCCATCTAGATGATTTATTCACTGATGTAAGTGGGGTGTTAAAGCCCCCTACTATTATATTACCATCAATTTTTTCCCATTAAGTCTGTTAATATTTGCTTTATATATTTAGGTGCTCATTTGTTGGGTACATAGACTTTTACAATTGTTATATCCTCTTGTTGGCTTGATTGCTTTATTTTTATGGAATGCTATTTTTGTCTCCTATTATAGACTTTATTTTAAAGTCTATTTTGTCTGATATAACTGTAGGTACTCCAACTTTCTTTTGAGTTTCCCCTTACATGGAATATCTTTTTCCATCCCTTCACCTTCAATCCATGTTTGTCTTTTGATATGTGGTGAATGTCTTATAGGCAGCATATAGTTGGATCTAATTTTTTAAATCCATTCAGTCACCATATGTCTTTTGATTTGGCCAGTTAGTCTATTTACATTCATTGCTTTTAAAGATTCATTTGTTTAAGTACCCAACACGGGGCTCAAACTTGCAACCCTAGGATCAAGAGTTGCATGATCTACTGATTGAGCCAGTCATGCTCCCTTTGTCCATTTGCATTTAAGGTAATTATCAATAAGTACGTACTTATTGTCATTTTGTCAATTAGTGGTTTTCGTAGTTCTTATCTATTCCCTTCTTCTCTTGCTCTCTTCCCTTGTAATTTGATGATTTTCTTTAGTATTATTATTGTAATTCTTTCTCTTGTTATGTATTCTGTTATAGGTTTTAGATTTGTGGTTACCATTCAGTTCATATATAACATTCTATGTATGTAGCAATCTATATTAAGTTGATGGTCACTTAGGTTTGAACACATTCTAAAAGCAATACATTTTTACTCCTGCCTTCTACAGTTTATGTATATGTCATATATCATTCCTTTATCTTGTGAATCCCCTTAACTAATATTTTTGTATATAATTGATTTTAATAGTTTTGTCTTTTAACTTTCATCTAGCTTTATAAGTCATTAATCTTATGACTTATGACTTATGATTGATATTTTTGCTCATATATTTTTTCTTTCATAGTTTTCTTTTAATTATAGCCTTTTCTGCTTAACAAATTCCGTTTAACATTTTTATGAGGCTGTTTTCATAGTGATAAACTCCTTTTAACTTTTCTTTGTCTGGAAAATTCTTTGTTCTTCAATTCTGAGTGATAGCCTTGCTAGGTCAGGTATAGTTGGTAGTGTTTTGTTGTTATTGTGTTGTTTTGTTTCGTTTCCCTTTCAGCAGTTTGTATATATCATGCCACTCCCACTGGCCTGCAAAGTTTCTGCTGATTTTTTTTTAAGTTTATTACAGGCTTAGGAGATATCCTTTGTATGTTAATGATTTTCTCTTACTGTTTTTTAAGATTATCTCTTTGTTGCTCATTTTGCCATTATAATTATTATGTGTCTTGGGGTGGACCTGCTTGGGTTCAGCTTGTTGGAGTTTCTCTGTTCTTCCTGGACCTGAATGTTTGTTTTGTTCCCCAGGTTGGGAAAGTTTTCATCTTTTATTTCTTCAAGTTAGTTTTCTGGCCCTTTTCTCTTCTCCTTTTGGGAATCCCTCCCCAACTGCCTGTAATATAAATGTTATTACACTTGATATTTTTACTCCTTTTTTTTTTAATTTTGCTATACAGTTTTGGTATTTTCCACTGTATTATCTTACAAGTTTGCTGATTTGTTCTGCATCCTCTAATCCTCTGTTGACTCCCTCTGTATTTTTCATTTCACTTTTGCATTTTTTGGTTGCTTTTTTATATTTTCTATCTCTTTGTTGAATATTTTACTGAGTTTACTCACTCTTCTTTCAAGCTGGCATTGTATTTATGACCATTATTTTAAACTCTTTATCAGGTGGATTGTTTATCTCCATTGCAGTTAGCTCTTTCTGTAGTTTTGTCCTATTCTATTGTTTGGATCATATTCCTGTGCCTCTTCATTTTGTCTAAATCCCTTTGTGTGTTGTGTTTTGTTGTGTTTTGCTTTACCATGTATTAGACCATCAATTGCTCCTGATCTTGAAAGTAATGGCCTTATGTGAAAGGTAGCCTGTGGTGCCCAGTAACAGAATCCCACCTGGTCGCCAGAACCAAGTGCTCCAGGGATATCTCCTGTGTGGGTTTTGGGATCCCTTCTGTTGTGGTTGGGCTGCTTCTGCTGCAGAGAGGATGGTGGCCAGGGCTGTCCTTCAGCCTGGCTGTCAGCAGTGATTTGCTACAACTACTATAGGCATGCTGGAGGGCAAGGATTGTTTCTGGCACAGCTGATTGATAGGTCCTACTTGTGGAGGTGCTTGTGGGTGAGGCCAGCTCCCAATATGGCTGAGTAAGGGCCAGTTTCTAGCTATTTCTGTGTGCTGGTGGATGGGGCTACTTCCTCCCCTCTCTAGAGCAGGAGTTCCTCTGGAGGGGTACTGGTCTTGCTTGGGCTGCCTGCTGGGTATGGAAGGGACGTAGTTGTTCTGGGAGACAGCAGTCCCCACTGGGCATGGTGTGGCAGGAGCCACTTTGGGCCGCTCCCACAGTGGCAGCCTACCACTGGGTCAGGCAGGTTGAGTGGGGCAGGGCCACATGGGAATGCTCAGGCAAGGCAAGCCATGCTAGCAAGGTAGGTTGAGAGTGTAAGAACTGGTTCACTCAAGCTTTAGGCTAGCTAGGCTGAAGGAGGGCAATAAAAATGGTGCCCACCAGCACTTCCAATCCCAGAGAAACTTGTTGTATATCCTTGCATCTCTGGCACACATTTTAAATTTAGTCAATAAATTTCCTTTCAATATTCCCCAGGTGGTTTCCTAATTGCTGCTTCCATGCTGGGTTTCAGGTCAAGTGATACAGCATATCAGCCCTGTAAGACTAGAGACTCCATTTCTCTCTGATCCTTGGGTTTTCCTGGAGTTAAGCCCTGCTGATTTCGAAAAACAGACATTATGAGGGCTTGTCTTCCCAGTGCATGTCCCCTGGGCTGGGGGTGCTTCATTTAAGGATTTATTCTGCTTATCAGGAAGGACCTCTATGCTTGTAGGTTGTTGCCATACTGAGGGATTCGGTTCCTTAGTATGTCTCTTCCCTTCCTCCTCTTCTCAATGTGACCTCTTCTTTAAGCTTTTAACTGTAGAGGATCTGCTCCATGAAGCCCAGGTCATTTTCACAATGAGTTGTATTACATGTAGTTACTCTCTTGGGACCATGGGACAAGGTAAGTGCAGGATGCTATTACACTATCTTCCTCTCTCTCCTCCCCACACTAAATGTTTTCACACATTATCTAACTGTATCCTCAAAAGATCCTCAAGATTTAATGTTAATATTCTCTCATACAGATTAGAAATCTGAAGGCCTCATAGAGTAAGCAATTTGTCCTTTATTTTACATAAGAACTAAGATTTGAACTCAGGTTTCTGGCTTCACAGCTCATTTCTAATGTAATATGATACATTGCCAAAATAGATATAATTGATATCTAATAAATTCCTAGAAATGAGGAAAAATATTAAGGTTCTTTAAGGTAATACATGACAGAGGCGATACTATGGAATTGTTATGGCAGACAGAGAAATTAGCCTTTAAGCTACAAAGACAACCTCCTGCATGTGTATTGAGTTTGTTGGTTTTGCTTTCAGCAGGAAGTGCAGTCTGCATGACTAAGCTTTCCCACTGCTGTGGGATTAATTTCAGGTATTAGAGGTGTGCTCGTGTGCACTAATGGCTGGGTCTAATGCTCCTGGAAGCACACTCCATCCCTTTTGCCATGATAACTCTTCTCTGTTGTCCTTCCATGTGTAAAATAGATTAAGCTTCCTTGGTATTGTCTTATAAAATATATTACAGAGGACTTAAAGTGGAATTGCTTTCTTTTACAAGGGAAAGGGAAAGGGAAAAGGAAAAGGAGCCAGATAAGTCTGAGCATAGATTTGTATATCCTTTTAGTGTGTGAGGGTTTATCTATTGTTTGTTTTATTAAAAAAAAATTGAGTGTTCCCACTGAAGGTCTTTGGTGTAAGTTGACTCATTCTTGTTGCTAAGAAGGGCAGGTGATAGTAACATAAACACAGGAGACTTACTTTAGGATTTATTCAATAATTTCCATGATTATTATTTCTTCTTTTTCTTCCACTTTGTCTTCTTACCTCGTTCTCATCTTCCTCCTTCTCCTCCTTCTCCTCCTCCTCCTCCTCCTCCTTCTCCTCTTTCTCACCTCCCTGCTCCTCCTCCTCCTCCTGCCTCTTATTCTTACTCTGCTGCTGCTGCTACTACTACTACTACTACTGGTAATAGTTCTTCTTATAACTGAGGTATAATTGATATAAAATATTTTACTAATTTCAAATGTACAATATAACAATTCCATATTTGTATCTATCCATAATTACATTACATCCATAATTACATAATTACATCCATAATTACAGAATTTTGGTTTGTGATGAGAACTTTTAAGATTTATTATCTTAGTAACTTTCAATGAAGCAATATATTATCATTAATTATAGTTAGCATGCTGTATATTACATACTTATGGCTGATTTATTTTATAACTGGAAGTTGATACCTTTTGACTCCCTTCAGCCATTTTACCAATCCCTTACTACTGGCTCTGGGAACCACCAATCTGTTTTTTGTAGTTATGAGTTTGTTTTCTATTGTTGCTTTGTTTGTTTGTTTTTAGATCTCACATATAAGTAAGATCATACAATATTTGCGTTTCTCTTTCTGACTTATTTCACTCAGCATAATGTCCCAAAGGTCCATCTATGTTGTTGCAAATAGTAAGATTCCATTATTTTTTATACTGGATAATATTCTATTATGTATATATACCACAATTTCTTTATATATTCATGTGTCAATGGACACAGATTGTTTCCCTATCTTGGCTATGTAAATAATACTATAATGAACATGGAGGGGTGAATATATCCTTTTGAGCTTATGTATTTTTTTCTACAGATAAATACCCAGAAGTGAAAATGCTGTATCATATGATAATTGTATATTTAATTTTTTGAGGAAGCTCTATACTTTTTTCAAAGTGGCTGAGCCAACACTGCCTAGGAGTCCCTTTTCTCCACACCCTCACCAATACTTAATATTTCTTGTCTTTTTGATAAAAACCATTTTAGCAGATGTGATGTGTATCTTATTGAAGTTTTTATTTGCATTTCTTTGATAATTAGTAATGGTGTACAATGTTTCATGTCCCTGTTGGTCATCTCTGTGTCTTCCTTGGAAAAAAAAAAAAAGGTCTATTCATGTCTTGTGCCCAATTTTTTAATTTGATTTTTTTTTTTTGCTATTTTGTGTCTTATTAAACTTTAGATATTAACCACTTGTCAGATATATACTTAGAAAATATTTTCTCCCTTTCAATACATTGCCCTTGAATTTGGGTGATAGTTTTCTTTACTGTGCATAGCTTTTTAAAATTTGGTTTATTTTATTTGAGAGAGAGAGAGAGAGAGAGAGAGAGAGGAGAGAGAGAGAGAGCATACAAATGGGGAAGAGGGACAAAGAGAGAGATTGAGAATCTTTTTTTTTTAATTTTTTTAATGTTTATTTATTTTTGAGAGACATAGAGACAGAGTATGAGCAGGGGAAGGGCAGAGAGAGAGGGAGATACAGAATCTGAAGCAGGCTCTAGGCTCTGAACTGCCAGCACAGAGCCTGACGCAGGGCTCGAACTCAGACCGTGAGATCATGACCTGAGCCGAAGTCAGTGGCTCAACCAACTGAGCCACCCAGGCACCCCAGAGATTGAGAATCTTAAGCAGGCTCCACAGTCAGCATGGAGTATGATGCAGGGCTTAGTCCCACAACCCTGGGATCATGACCTGTGCCAGAACCAAGGGTCAGGGTGTTCAACCAACAGAGCCATCCAGGGGCTCCTTTAAAGATTTTTTTTTTAATTTATTTTATAGAGAGAGTGAGCAAGCAGGAGAAGAGGTGCAGAGGAAGAGAGAAAATCTTAAGCAGGCTCCATGCTCAGCGTTTGTCCGTAGCTTCTGTATAACCCTACTTACTTATTTGTGTTTTTGTGCCTTTACCTTTGGTGTCAAATCCAAAAAATCATTGCCATGACCAACGTCATGAAACTTACTACTTATGTTTTCTTCTAAGAGTTTTGTGGTTTCATGTCTTACATTTAAGTCTTTAATCTATTTTGAATTAATTTTTGTGTATGGTGTAAATTAGTAGTCCAGTTTCATTCTTTTGTAACTGCCAAGTTTTCCCAACACTGTTTGCTAAAGTGACTGCCCTTCCCTGTTGTATATTCTTGGCTTTGTTGTTGTAAATTAATTAACCATGTATGCGTGTGTTTATTTCTGGGCTCTCTATTCTATCCCATTAGTCTATGTGTCTGTTTTTATGGAAGTACCATACTGTTTTGACTACTATGCATTTGTAACACAGTTTGAAATCACAGAGAGTGATGCTTCCAACTTGGTTGTTCTTTATCAAGATTACTATGATTATTCGGTGTCTTTTGTGGTTTAACCCAAATTTTTAAACTGTTTACTCTTGTTCTTTAAAAATGCCATTGGGATTTTAATAGGGATTGCCATGAATCTGTAGATTACTTTAGGTAGTATGGACATTTTAACAATATTCTTCCAATTCATGAACATAGGATATCTTCCCATTCATTGTATCATCTTCAACTTACTTCACCGATGTCTTACAGTTTTCAGTGTACACGTTTTTTAGTTTCTTGGTTAAATTTATTCCTAAATATTTTACTCTTTTTGATTCCATTGTAAAGAGAGGGAGTTTTTAAATTGTTGATTTCATCTTCCTACTAGTAATTGGTCTGTTTGTATTTTCCATTTCTTTATGATTCAGTGTTGATGTTGTAATTTAGGAATTAAAATGCCTTAGGAATTAATGCATTTATTTTAGGTTGTACAATTTGTTGGAGTCTTCTGTCTTTCAACCTTCATACCAGCTTTATAAGTAGTAAATTCTCTACCTTTACCTTTACCTTTGAGATTTTTACTTTCATAGGTTTTCTTGTTACCAGTTTGTCCCCTTTCAGCTTAAAGAATCCCCTTTAACATTTCTTTAAGGCCATTTTAGTGGTAGTAAACTACTTTAGCTTCTACTTGCCTGGAAAACTCTTGATCTCACTTTAATTCTGAGTGATGACTTTGCTAAGTAGAATATTCCTGGTTGGATATATATATTTTTTCTTTCTGCACATTGAACATATTGTGCCACTACTTTCTGATTTGCCACATTTCTGCTGAAAACCTGATAGTCTTATGGAAGTCCCTTTGTATGTAACAAGTTGCTTTCTCTTGCTGCTTTTAAGACTCTTTCCTTGTCTTTATTTTTTTCTTTTTTCTTTTACTTTACCTTCCTTCCCTTCTCTTTTCATTTCCTTTCTCCCCTCTTCCCTTTAATTTACTTTCCTTTTAAGTCCAGTATAGTTAACATACAGTGTAATATTAATTTCAAGTGTATAATATAGTGATTCAGCAATTGCATACATTACCCAGTTCTCATCACAACAAGTACACTACTTAAACCTCATCACCTATTTAACCCAACATCTACCCACCTCTCCTCTGGTAACCATCAGTTCTCAATAGTTATGAGACTCTGTTTGGTTTGCCTCTTTCTGTCTCTCTTTTTTTTCTTTGCTCATTTTTTTTCAATTTCACATATGAGTGAAATCATTTGGTATTTGTCTTTAAATGACTGACTTTTTTCACTTAGCATAATACTTTCCAGTTGCATATTATATTATGTGTGTGTGTGTGCGCACGCACACACACACACACACACACACACACACACACACACACACACTACTTCTTCTTTATCCATTCATCTGTCAATGGACATTTGAGCTGCTTACATAATTTGGCCAGTGTCGATAATGTTGCTATAAACATAGAGGTTCATACATCCTTTTGAATTAATGTTTTTGTGTATTGGGGGGTAAATCCCCAGTAGTGCAATTACTGGATTGCTGCACCAGTTTGCATTCCCACCAACAGCGCAAAAAAGATTCCTTTATCCCTACATACCCGCCAACACGTTATTTCTTATGTTTTTGATTTTATCTATTCTTGAGGTGTTAGGCGATATCTCATTATAGTTTCAGTTTGTATTTCTCTGATGATGAGTGATGTTGAGCACTGTTTCATGTACCTGTTAGCCATCCGATGTTCTCTTGTTTTTCATCATTTTAATTATAATGTGTTCTTGGGGCACCTGGGTGGCCCAGTCGGTTAAGCGGCCGACTTCAGCTCAGGTCAGATCTCACAGTCTGTGGGTTCGAGCCCCACGTCGGGCTCTGTGCTGATGGCTCATCAGAGCCTGGAGCCTGCTTCGGATTCTGTGCCTCCCTCTCTCTCTGCCCTTCCCCTGCTCACACTCTGTCTCTATGTCTCTCAGAAATAAATAAAGGTTAAAAAAAAAAAAGAGAGAGAGAGTCTCTTATGCTTTGCCTCCCTCTCTTTTAATTATAATGTGTTCTTTTATGGGTCTCTTTGGGTTTATTTCAAACTGTCTGGGTTTTCTGTATCTGGATGCTTTTCCTTCCCCAGACTAGGGTAGTTTTCAGACATTATTTCCTCAAATAAGTTGTGCTCTTTTCTCTCTCTTTTATCTCTGGGACCCCATAATGCGAATATTAGTTCACTTTGTATTGTTTCTTAAGTATGTTAAGCTATCATCACTACTTTTTTTAATTCTCTTGTGCTGCTCAGATTGGGTGAGTTCCTCTGCTCTGTCTTCAAGTTGAATGATTTTTTCTTCCATGTCATCTAGTCTCTGATTGAACCTCTGTAGTGTATTTTTAGTTGAGTTATTATATTCTTGAGTTCTGTGAACATCTGTTTGGAAATTTCTTATATTGTTTTTTATCTCTTTGTTGAAGATCTCACTGAGTGCATTCTTCTTCTTCTGAGTTTATGTGAGTATGTTTATGAGTTTTTGTGAGTACCTTTATGACCATTGTTTCGAACATTTAGCAGGCAAATTGCTTATCTCCAATTCATTAACATTTTCCCCACCCTAAGATTTTGTCTTATTCTTTTACTTGAAGCCTGTTTCTCTGTTTCCTCATTTTGTTTGAATTTCTGTACTTGTTTCTGTGCATTAAATGAAACAACCACCTCTACCAGTCTTGAAGTGTTGGCCTTGTGTAGGAGATGGACCTTCAAATCTTCTCTAGTTCTTAGTTGTCTCTCAAACCTTCGTGATTGTCCAAGCTTATTTTATTTATTTTTATTTTTTTAAATAAGTCCCAGTAGTTGAGGTCTGCCAAGACCAGTCACTGTCCAAAAGGTAAGGATCTCAGCACTTAGCTTCAGGCTTATGGGAAACCAGAACTTCAGGCAACAGCTTTTGAAAATGCAATTATATACAATCCTTTGGGACTTTAAGTTGTAAGCACTGCTGGACCCCAGAGTCAGGCAATCTGGAAGTATCCTCTGGGTAGCAGTGGCAAAAACATGGAATTCCAGATGAGTGTACAAGTTTATTTCTAGGAAATTCTAGTGAACTCTGATGAGGCAGAGGGAAAGTACAAAGTTGGCATTCTCTAGATGTGTGCCAAACCTGAAGCTTACCCCAAAGCTGAACCTTCAAGACTAACAAGTAGGCCTCTTCACAGAAAGTCTGGAGGTGTGTTTCAGTCTGCTGTCTATGCATTGTCCTGACGGTGGTAGCTTCCTAATAACTATTTCTCTGATTGTTATAGTTCTGTGGGACCTGGGGATACAACTGCTCCTGGCCATCAAAGTCAGAAGATCAGTGGGTATGCCTTGAGCATCAGCTGTAAAAACCAGGGTATCAGACATTAATCTTATACATGACGTGTATAAGAACTCTTGTTTGATAGGTCTTAGTGCTCTGGAGCATGGCAAAGGGAGGGCACAAATATAGTACCTGGCCTCCAAGGTCTCAAGAAAGGCTTTATAGCCAGTCATCAGATGTGTATTTAATTAGAAGTCTTTCCCCTCAGGCTGAGCTATGGTGATAAGCTAATAGGTCTCTTGTACAGGAAGATTGAACTCCTGGATATGTTGCTTCTTTCTGTCCTGGGAATGGTAGCAGTTTAGGAACACTTTCTGTGTTGCTTACAGTCCTGTGGGACCCAAGAGTATAAACTCTTCTGGTCACCAAAGCCAGGTAGTGTAGAGGTGTCCTCTGACATTAGCAACAAAAATCAGTACCGGACAAAGGTACAAGCTGCTTTCTAGAAGATACTGGAAATCCAGAATAAGGCAGAGGGAGAGCAGAACGACTGTTTCTGTCCACTGGTCTCTATTCCCTAAGATTATCTCCATAGATTACTCTAAGTGTGCCAAAACAGAAGCCTGCCTTCAGGCCAGCATTTCTGGACAAATAGGCTTTTGTTTCCAGAAAGATTTTGTTCCAGTTTTTATCCTTGCAATGCCCCGGGAGTGTTATCCTGCCAAGAACTGTCTTTCCACTTGTTACAGTCACATGGGAATGAAGAATGAAAGTCCCTTTCACCTCCAGAGACAGGTGAGCTAGCGACATCTCTTGGGTGGCAGCAATAAAAATAGATCACCAGACATAAAAACTAGGGCACCAGACATGTGTAGAAGCTTCCCTCTAGGAAATAGTGGTGCTGTGAACACAGCAGGGGGAGGGAGAACAAAAATGGCACTCACTGGTTAGAATATGGCAAATAGGGAATGCAAAGGTAGCACCTGCTGGAAAAAGGAGAGAAGATAGAAAAAAGAAAAAGGAAATAAAAAGAATGAAGGAAGGAAACAGGGGTGGGAGATGGTGCCCACCAGCTATAGCAAGGCAGAGGGAGAGTGCACAAGATAGCATCCATGGGAAAAAATATGGTACCTTCTGGCTTTCATAAGGCAGAAGAAGAACAGGTAGATGCTACCCATTGGCCTCTCACCCCAGAGAGTATCTTAAACAGGACTCTGTTCCTCAGAATAAACTTTTACAGTAAGAAATAAGTCTCTTTCACATAAAGTCTAGGTGTTTTTCAAAGTGCTATTTCTGATTTGGAAGTGGATGAGTCTACACATAGGCCATGTAAGAACCATTACTGAATTTCCCATAGCCCTGCAGGTCTCATAAGCAGAGCCCTGTTGGTCTTCAAAGCCAGCTCTTTTGGGGGCTTCTGTCTCAGGTGTCAGTCTTAAAAGTCAGGATGCCTAAAGTGGAGTATGAACACTTTGCTCCTAGGGAAGATTTCTGACTTTTGAGTTCCCTCCTGATTATGAGTGGCCATGACAGAGGTGGTTTATAGTGACAGTATATTGCAGCCTTTGCTACCCACATCAATGTGATTTAATTTTCATTTGCGCAGTGTGAAGGTATTATTCCACACCAGTTTTTACTTGTTGTTGTTGTTGTTGTTGTTTCAGAGGAAATTGTTCTTGGTATAGCTGTAGATTCAGTGTGTCAGTCAGAGGAGTGAGTTCAGGATCTTCTTACTTTGCCATCCTTCTACCTCTCTTCTTTATATTCATTTCTTGCTTTTTTTCATGTCCATTTCCATGGGGCCACTTTGTGTGTGTGTGTGTGTGTGTGTGTGTGTGTGTGTGTGTGTGTGTGATTTTTAATGTTAATTTATTTTTGAGAGAGCACAAGCAGAGGAGTGATAGAGACATACACACAGAGGATTTGAAGTGGGCTCTCTGCTGACAGCAGGGAGCCAGATGTGGAGCTCAAACTTACCAACTGTAAGATCACGACCTGAGCTGAAGTCACACTTTCAACCAACTGAGCCACCAGGCATTCGTCCATGGGCCCACTTCCTATATTTAGCTCATGAGCACTGGATTTATGATTTGATTAGTCCCCTTAGTTAGGTACCTTGGAAGTTTTAGGTAAGGGCTTCCCAACAGAGCTCTTCGGATTCACCCAGACTGTCCATTTGACACTTACCCATCAGAGGAGACAATCAAAATATTCTTTAAGATTTAATAAACGCTTAGTGCTAGGGATTGTGGAAAAACATGCAGACCCCTCAAATTAGAACAAATGGTGTTTGTTTAGTCACTTATGTATTTAGAGCTTGCTCTAGCAAGGGATTCAGCCACCATCACTTGTGTTTGGCAGAAACTCAAAGACAGGCAAAGAATTGGGAAAACTTTATATTGAAAAAAAAAAGTAGGCTTCAGATCTGCTCTGATTAGAGGTTTTTCGACATGGGAAAGCTAGAGGCAGGCTAGCTAGAAGCAGAGTATCCTATATGATTAATTTGTGGAGCATATTTGGCTTTTTCTGGTTCGTCTGAGCTGGGGGTAAAGATCAGGGGAAGTGGAAGTCATTGGCCAAATCCCTAATGTTTTGGTCCCATTGCTGTCAATGTGGTTTGGCTTCCTCAGTTAATTGTTGCAGAGGTTATGTGTCAGCGGTCTGGCGATTTTCCAATAGTATATTAAGTCTTTCAAGATGCACACCTGGAAAAATATTCTTGCCTTCAGTGAACTGAATCTAGCAAGGGAAACTGAATTGAACATAGGTATGTTGAAGTAAAAGTTACAAAATACAATAATAAATATGTGTGCAAGCTATAGAGGTGGTATTGGTTGAGGAAGAGGGTTTTTTTTTTTTAATGGGGAAAGTCAGGAAAGGTTGAACCCTATGCCAAGTTTTAAGTATTGGTAGAATTTTGCCAAATATCCGAAGGAGGAAAGGAAATCACAAGAGTAGGAAACAACAAGTGTAGATAGAAACAGAGAAATATGAAATGACAGAGTGTACAAAGGGGCATGACTTTATTTTGAAATTTTGAAATAATATTTTTTTTAATTTTTTTTTGTTATAATAGTTTATTTTCAAATTGGTTTACATATAACACCCAGTGTTCATCCCAACATGTGCCCTTTTTAATGCCCATCACCCCCTCTCCCCCCTCCCTCATCCCCCTTACCCTCAGTTTTTTCTTAGTCTTTGAGAGTCTCTTATGTTTTATCTCCCTCCCTCTCTGTGTCTTTTTTTTCTTTCCCCTCCTCCCCTCCCCCTGGTTTTTGCTTAGTTTCACAAAGTCCACCTATTCGTGGAAACATATGGTATCTGTCTTTTTCTGACTGACTTATTTCACTTAACATAATACCCTCCAGTTCCATCCATGTTGCTACACATGGCCAGATTTCATTTTTTCTCATTGCCACGTAGTAGTCCATTGTATATAAGTACCATAACTTCTTTATCCATTCGTCAGTTGATGGGCACTTGGTCTCTTTCCATGACTACACTAAATTTTAAGAATATGGCTATACTCAAATCCCATAGGGCCTTATATGCAGAGCTAAAATGTTTAATTACTCTTAAAGGAATGGAGATCAAAGAGGGTATTCTCAGCCTCAAGAGTGGTGATGTCCAGTTTGCTAAGTGACAAAATTTACTGTCCAGGAGGCAGATATTTATATATAAAAAAAAAAAAAAAGACCTTGGGATATCCTGGACTCAAGGACTTTCTCTGAAAGGGGAGAGGGGCCAGGGTGAGTAACAATATGTTGGGAAGAAAAGCTCTGAGTGGGTGAAGATAGAATAGCAGTATTAGAAACAGGGTCCAAATTCAGGACATGATCAAAGCAGGTAGGGAGGTAGCAGCATGTAGGAGCAAAAGGAGGGCAAGGTGGTTGGGTTTTTCTAGGATCCAGTATCTTGCCCACTTGAGACTATCTTAAAAGGACCAAGTATGAACTTCCTATTTTATAATGATCAACATCTTAAAATGCTGCCTAACACGTGACACATAAAGGCTGAAATTGATGTGCATTTTGAACATACGAAAGATTTGTGAATATGATTATGATTCCTCCTTTTTTATTAGCATTTGTAATAACTCAGGAATAAATGAAAAAAAAAGTTTTTTTGTCTTTCAGCTAAAGACTTATAGTGTCATGCTTTAGAACAGGGGTTAGCAAATGATGACCCATGGGCCAAATCCAGCATGCACCATTTTTGTAAAAGTATTATTAGAGCACAGCCATACCCATTCATTTACATATTGTCCACGGCTACTTCACACTACAACAGCAGAGTTAAATAGTTACAACATATGATCCCCAAAGCCTAAAATATTAACTGTCTGGACTTTAAAAAAAATTCCCAGGCCCTGCTTTAGAACCTAGGGACAAATGGAACAAAATGCATTTTAATTACTTGACATGAAAATAAACATAATGAATTAACCATATCTTACATGCCTAGTTCTTCATAGGAAGTATTCTCATCCTATGGTATAGATGAGGAAGGTAAGGCTCAGGGAACTTAAGTGCTATTTTGAATAGTATATAACTAGCAAACATCCATAATATAATTTTGCCTCATGCCTACTTGGTTGCAAGTAAGCATTTTCATTCTACTCTATCAATATTTCCTGAGTTGTAATGTGGTCTTCAATTCAATAAGTATTGAATGTTGCCCTCTAGTACCTAGCAGGTCACTGCACTAGATTCTGTAGTGATACAAAAACGACATGGAACTTGCTTTTGAGGAATTAAAATCTAATGAAAGAAGCAAACATATAAATATGGCAAAACATGAAAAAAGGCAGCATTTATGTTCACTGAAGTATGTGAAGTGGTATTTTATATGGTCTAGTGTTAAAGTTACAAACACAACTTCCCAAGCCAGAATGCCAGGGTTAGACTCCTGGCAACTACAGGTGAGCTATGCCACCAAGAACTAGTTATAGAATCTTTCTGTCACCCAGTTTACATATCTGTAAAGTGGAGACAGTAGTCAATTATCTCATAGGAGTGTGAGGATTAATGCATTTTCCATTTAGTGCCTCCTACTGATCATCTTCTAGGTGACAATATTGTTTGAGGCCATTGAGATACTTCATTGAATAAAACAATATTTTGTGAAGCTTACAATCTGCCAGAGGAAGATAGGCAGTAAAGAGTGAGCTTGTAAATAAGTTGTGTGAAATGCTAGAAGAAAATGAGTACTATTGAGAAAAGGAAAGGAGAGCAGAATATGGGAATCCACAGCATATGACAGTGGGGAAAATTGGTTTGGAAGAGCCTCAAGCGGGTGAGGTTGCAGTGAAGACTTGAAAAAGGTGAAAGTTGGCTGTGTGGCTATTAGAGAGAACCTTCAGCACAATGGTCAGCTAGCACCCAGACACTGCCTGAGGTAGTGTCTGAGAAGTGGCAGATGGGCCAGAGTGTCTGAGATGAAATGAACAAGAGGAAATTGGTCAAGAGGGATCAAAGGGTGTTTGGTTCATCTAGGGTTTTGGGGCTTATGTAAGGACTTCAGTTTTTGCTGTGTCTAAATGCACTTCCAAGGTTATGAGCAAAAAAGAATAAAATGCACTGAACATTTATTTATTTATTTATTTATTTATTTATTATTTATTTATTTGTTTGTTTGTTTTTACTTTTTAAAGTTTATTTATTTATTTTGAAAGAGACAGGGACATTGTGCTGGGGGGAGGGGCAGAAAGAGAATGAGGGAGAATCCCAAGCAGGCTCCACACTACCAGCGCAGAGACCGTTTCCAGGCTCAAACTCACAAAACTGTGAGATCATGACTTGAACTGTAACTGGGTCCAGTGCTTACCCAACTGAGCCACCAGGTGCCCTACACATTGAATGAGTGTTTAGAATCATGTTTTGCTTGTCTTATAAGAAATAATAATATAGTTGTAATCATTATTACTGTTAATATCACGGTGTATCAGGGAATGAGGGATAATTCATTGTCTGTGAAGGAGATTAGTGATATAAAACTGGGAAATTAAATTGTTACCAGACTGAAATTAGTGTCATACCAAAGAGTCTGTACATTATTAAGTACTGAACCAATTTGAAAACTATAGTCACAGAAGGACTATGAGATCAATCTTGAGCTAACCCAATTGATCAATTAGTATTATACCATGGATTCAGATAAGTCATTTGCCATATTCATACCACACAGACAATAAAAATAGTCAATATTAATAAATCATTGCCAAAAGACCCAGAAAGATTAAGTGTTTTACCCAAGATTATATAGTATCTTATTTTGGGTTCTCTAAAAATCAAAGGGATGCTTACAAGCTAAGGTGTGTGCTACATGAAATCTCAGGACAACAAAACAGTACAAAGTGTCATGATACAAGAAAAGAAAACATAAGGTGGTTTATTACCAGCCTGACCACAATTTTAGAAGACAACACAGCCAACTGCTCAGGTACGCTGGACAGCTTTCAGAGAGAACTCATAGATCTACTATGCCTTGGAAGAGAGGAAAGGAAGGAGGTTTATCAGATGGCTCCTTCTTGTCTTCTTTTTTATGGTTGATTCCAGTTAGCCCACAGGATGTTAACTTATTTGTATCTCTGGGTGTGTTAACTGGCAGACTCTGTGGAAGCCAGAATTTTCATTTTTAGGCATGGTGCTTTATATGGGCCCCGATTTCCTTCACATGGTGCTTCACCTGGGAGAACCAGAGTCCTCATGGATCTTGTCAGCTTCAACCTGGATACCAGAGCTACTGGGCTCTATGTGCCAAAAATGCTGGCACTCTGTCAAAGACTGGCCTTCCTTTCTGGGAGGTGGATATAACCAATGTTACAAGAGGAGGCACCATGCCATCATAACAGTTGCTCTTCTTTGAGCAAGTGGGGCTCACTGCGTATTTGGGGTTGATAGATTCCTGCATAAACTGGGTCAGGTACACACAGATAGGAAATAGATTTTCCAGGAAGAATAGACTGAATCAGGAAGTCTGATTCCAGAAACACCAAAACACGTTCTTAACTGCAATTGCAGACTGCCTACTAAGCCTGCTATATTTAAGGGTCACAACTCTTTTAACAAGGGTAATATAAATAGACCAGAATTTTAAATTCTGTTTGATTCAACATTATTCCACAGAGTCATTTGTTTTAGTCCCTCATATTCTGGATTTCCATTACCAGTATGTGATTTTTAAGAAAACCAATGTATTAAAATCTAACCTTATAGGAAAAAAAAATCAATTTTATTATAATAATTATTATATAAAATTATTTCTGTTTCATACCACAAAAACTTTCACTTTACTAATAATTTTCATTTCTCTAAATGGTGGTACATACTGGGTTGGTTTACACATCATTAATTACCTGGTTTAGTACTGTAAGGAAAATAAATAATTCTAGTTTATTGACAAGGGCACCTTCACATAAGGACTTATCACAGATCATATTATCAGAGACATTAGGGTTCACTTAGGCCAATCTTTACCCAATGTACTTAGACACTTTGCATAAAGGAAGTTGCTGACCTGGAAGAGTGTTATTCTACTGTTCATAAACTATAAGGAATAATTAGGCCTTTAAAGAGAAACACAATTCATGATCATCAAAATTTCTAACCACTTATATTTGAGAAGAAAGAGAATAATTAATAAAGTGAAATCCATTTAACACCTATGCCTTAAAGGCTTATGAAGTATAAAACACTGTTATAAGCATTGTAGGGGACAGTGAGTTACAAGTGACAAAGTATGTTTCCTCTAAGAGCTCAAGGTTAACAGTGTCCTATGTCACTCACAGGTGTTACTCATTAATTCCCAAGTCAATCCCATGAAGTCAGTTCCAGAACTACTTTTATTTGATAGACACAGAAACTGAAACTCTGAAAGGTTAAGTTCTATACAAAGTTATTCAAAAAATTAATGCCTGGGATTCAAATACGAGGAGTCTATCTCTGGAGTCCCAGAACTTTGCTATGACATTAACTGGGGAACAGTGAATCAGCTTTGATGTCTTTGAAATAAAGAAAACTATGGCAGGTGTTACAGGAAAGGCAGAAACAATGTGATATTTGTGAGGGAAAAAATTAATTCTGAGATGTATGTGTTGGGAGGGTGCATGGAGAGGGCATCTTGATTAGATTGGTATCTGGAATTATGAAAAAACAAAAGTAAAGATCTATCAGAGATCTTTCCAATGGAGATTAAATAAGTTTTAGAAATAATTATTATAAAGTTTTCACATGTTCAAAAATTCCATAGAACAGTGGAAACTTACAGTTTTGTTCCTAGTAATAGAAATTCATGGTGCTAGTCTAGGATTTCTTTGTTACCAGTTAAAGCCCTTATCATTTTCTTATAACATTCCTTAATAATTATGAATTGTGTTTCTCTAGCTGCTCAAGGCAGAAAACCCTTGATGTCATTTGTGACTCCTATTTCTCCCTGTCTTCCCTTTTAAATCTACCATAAATTCCTGTTGTAAATATATGTATATCTCCTTAAAACCTGGAATCTTTCAATGCCTTCTTGCCCTACACCACTCTCCGAAGCCACTATTATCTCTTAGCTGGAACAGTATAACAGACTTGTGGTTAATATTCCTGGCTCTTCTCTGCTGTGCTTTGAATTTGACCATGTAATATTCCAATGTAATTGTTGAAGTGGTTCCTCGTTGGTCTTTTAGGATATGTACATGGCTCAACATGATCTAGAAGCTCCTTAAAGACTTGACCCATATTTCCCATCTAGCCTCATCTCTCATCAGTCGTCCATGCTTCCTCATTCCTTCTCCAACCTTAGTGTGCACTCCATATCCTTATACATTTATAATGGCTTCTCTTTACCTCTTTCTCTTGTTATAGGCTCACTATTCTGCGTGGAACAATTCTGCTCTCTCCTGAACTATCCCCTGTTTGCATCACTTGTTAACTTGGCTGATTCCTAGACATCCTTTAAGTCTCTGCTTAGATGTTCCATTAATTGAGCAGTCTTCTTGAGGACAGTCCATTCCCAACTTCTGGTTGGATATATTCCTCTGATTTTCCTTGACATCTTATACCATCCCAACTGTATCATATGTCTCTTTCAAATATCTCACTCAACTCTAGGATTTGAGAAGACAAACTATCCTTCTCAGTGCCCATCCCAGTGCTTTTCATATAGGAAATAAGTCTACAGGAAAGTAATAAACTAATCCATCATTTTATGTTCCCTGCTATATA
Organism: Paguma larvata; assembly: GCA_030068075.1. NCBI lineage: Eukaryota > Metazoa > Chordata > Mammalia > Carnivora > Viverridae > Paguma > Paguma larvata. The sequence goes on from CM057831.1 coordinate 49,681,774, forward strand.
CTAGGCATATACGTTCTATTTTTTTTTTTTACAACTAACCAAGGTACATAATGTTGCTTCTAAATAGAGAAGAGGAACATGAGCCCAGTGATGTTCCTGTGCTCTCTTTGGTGAAAACACCCACATAGACCATGATGCTTTCTAATTTCTACCCATATGATTAATATTTTACAGCCTAAATCTAAAGGTTGCAGTTATCCCTGATAATAATTATATCCTATACATTTGTTTGATTTTGTGATTATAGAGAATGTCTAAATCCTGATCTTTATGTCCAATAGTTTTGGGTAAAGAACATTCTTTTTAATTTTTTTAAAAAAGTTTTTAATGTTTATTTAGTTTTGAGAGAGACAGAGCATGAGAAGGGGAGAGGCAGAGAGAGAGGGAGACACAGAATTCGAAGCAGGCTTCAATCTCTGAGCTCTCAGCACAGAGACCAATGCAGGGTTCAAACCCACTAACTGTGAGATCATGACCTGAGCTGAAGTTGGATACTTAACCAACTGAGCTACCCAGGTGCCCAAAAGCACATACTTAATACTTTAATGTCTTACTCCAAGGAAATTACTATTTTTAAAAAGATAAAAATATTGATAACTAAAGAGAGTCTTTAGAGAGCTAGCTATGAGAAATATTAATGGTGTAATAAATTCAGGGTAATGATTATTTTACAAACTAGCAATCCCAGCTGATAATTTCTTCTTTTTCACATAGATGTCATGAGAAATATTAATGTAGAAATCAAATATTATGGTGATAAAATTCTACTTATATAAAAATCTATTACCTTTAGTAGCAAAACCTAATTGTTAATTTCATGAAATTTTGTTTGTTTGGTTGTTTGTTAAAAACATGCTGTGCTCATGATCACCTTTTCCTTAGAAATAAGAAACTGACCATTGACTAAAGCAGTATTTTCTTGTTTCTTCTCTGTCTTATAACAATTTACAGTGGTTTTAGAGAGGCTATCAAAATTTACAATTTCATTCAAACAAAAGAATTAAGTATGCACTATTTTGCTCCCTTAAAATTGTCTTCGTTTTCCTTGGCCACCATTTTGTCCCTTCGGTGTGGTATTTATCTGTAGCAGATCTGTTGTCGGTGCGCCCACATCCTTAGTACTCACTTTTGTTATGTGTGATAGAAACTTACTAACATGAGCAGTGTGTCTCTTTCCCCAAGGATTGTCTCTGTCCATGAGCACATGCTCTACTTGTTGGTTCTTTGAAGCAGGTCTCAACCAAGATTAACAGAAGTTTATGGGCAAATAGTCATCTTCCCTGCCCTTTAGGTGGAACCACTCTGCAGCACGCTCTCCCTTCTCATTGAAGCCCTCAGTGTGATTGACCCCCAGTTACCCACAGTAATTGGTTTCCTTTCCTTCCCTTCCATACTTACCTTCCTTGGGGTGACTTCTCAAACTTTTAGTTTCAGAGTTGGCTTCTGGAGCAACCCCATCTAAGACTTTACAGTCACCTCAGATGAAAGGCACAAATTCCAAGCTTGTGCTCTGTAAGTTTTAGTCCTTTCTGTCAATGTCCTCTGCTTGTTGGGAAGCAGGGAGGTGGAGACAGAGAGAGCACGCGCAAGCTCGCTCTATGCATTCCCCCACCCCCACCCCAGTTTTATCCCCTAACACATGATTTAACCTATCATGTATGAAGAAAATGTACTAGGCTTCCAGTTTCTACGTGTATCTGATTGTTGATATACACTGAGTTCTCAGAGAGCTATAAGGTTTGTGGAACCTCCACATAGATGGGGTAATCTGCAAGCATCATAATAAAATACATAAATGGAACCGAGAAGGTGTTTACAGCATTCTGAAGTAATTTACCTGGCAAAGTCCCTTTTCTGTGCCTGATTCTTGCTTAACTCAGGGTGCCAGTAACAAAGATAAATGATGCCATGACAATCGGCAATACAGGCAGGCTGACATGTCACAGAAAAAAGGCCATCAGTTCTGATTGTTTGCCAGCAGTTTTTTTCTCTCTCCCTCATCAGACTAAACATGGCAGCAATGGTGAGTGTGTGATTTATACTACTCAGTACTGCATCTTGCACACGTCCTTATTTTGAAGGGGAATGATGAACAACACCTGTGACAGGTTCCTTCCACTTAAGCATCAGAATCCTCTGATGACTTAAAGAACAGGGTAAAGGAAAGTGTCTGGTCTTTGCTTGTCAGACAAATAAAAAAGAGGAAACATTTTATTGGAAACATTATGTGCTCTATAGTGGTGGTAATGAACTCTGTTCAAGGTTTTTAGAGAATGGAAGGATCCTCATTGATACTGTGACATGTGAGAGATGGGTTCACAGTTTCTTGTTTCTGTTGAGCTCTGTGGGAAGTAGATTGATGGGGTGAAGAGAGCATGGTTTGGGGAGTTAGACCTGGAGTAGAATATTGGCATTGCCGCTTTCTGGATGTGACACATTTGGCAAATTGTCTTCACCTCTGTAAACCTCAGTTTTCTTTTCTTTCTTTTTTTAATTTTTTTATCTTTATTTTTGAGAGAGACAGACAGAGCATGAATGGGGGAGGGGCAGAGAGAGAGGGAGACATAGAACCCAAAGCAGGCTCCAGTCTCTGAACTGTCAGCACAGAGCCTGACGTGGGGCTCAAACCCACAAACTGAAATCATGACCTGAGCTGTAGTTGGATGCTCAACTGACTGAGCCACCCAGGCGCCCCTCTTTTTTTAAAATTTTGTTAATGTTTATTTGTTTTTGAGAGAGAGCTAGACAGAGTGTGAGTGGGGGAGAGGCAGAGAGAGAGGGACACACAGAATCCGAAGCAGACTCCAGGCTCTGAGCTGTCAGCACAGAGCCCGACACGGGGCTCAAATCCAAGAACCAAGAGATCATGACCTGAGCTGAAGTTGGACACTTAACCCATTGAGCCACCCAGGTGCCCTACGCTTCTGTTTTCTTAATACAAAGAGCAATATTAGTACCTATTATATAAAATGCATGAACTAACCTTGAAATTATAAAATATTTACAGGCACATACATGCATGTGAGCTACATGTTGTAAGAAAACAGGGATTTTTCATTGGACTGGTTTTGCATAAACCTTAATTATGTATTGAAAACCCTCCACATGCCAGGGCTGTGTTGACAGTAGAAAGTTAAAGGTGAGTAGAACATGGTCCCTGCACAAGAAGAGCTCACAGTCAAGTTTAGAGAAACCAATTTAGTGCTGGAGTGTATATATTTATTCTGCTAAACACTTGTCCTTTTTTTAATTTGTCTTTTAACTAAAGATTATTACTCCCCTTTTATCCACAAACAATTGAGTCTTTTGTTTTGCCTTCCATGCCACATAATGAAACATGTGTGCAGGTACATGGCATAATGTATTTGATAATAATGTATTGTATGCATATTTGTGTAGTATAAATAATTATATTAATATGTTAACCAAAAACCTGTTTCAATGATGATGGTAAGGAAAGGTAATCATTTTAATCTGTTATAGGATAAAATAAATAAGTGCATGTTCTTGGAAGAACAACTTAGACACGGTCAAATAAGGCATTACCTGTAATGTATTCTCACCCAGTCTTATTATCTGTTACCTTAATTTTGTCTTTGGTAACTCCAGCAGAAATTGCTCTCAGGGATAAGGGGGATCTCAGTGCAACAAACAGGACAAAAGAAACTATGATGGGGAAAAATCAAAGCCAAAGGGGAGCAGTCAGTGATGGTACTTGTTTCTTAGGGGAAATCAATGGACTTGGTCCCTTTAGGCTTGATTCATACCAGGGCCAGTAATCAAGGGGTGTGATGCCATAGGCAAAGCAGGATGACATGGTCCCACATGCAGGTTGGGACTTACAGTCAGCAGTGTGACACCTTTGTGCTTATAAAAGGTTTGTCAAATTTAGAGAAGAATTCTTACTTCTTTTTTTTTTTAAATTGTGAGAGAGAGACAGTGTGAGTGAATGAGCAAGGGACAGAGAGAGAGGGAGAGAGAGAATCCCAAGCAGGCTCCTCACTGTCAGTGTGGAGCTCAATGCAAAGCTCTAACTCATGAACCATGAGACAGAGACCTGAGCTGGAAGCAAGAGTTGGTCGCTTAACCAACTGAACCAAAGAAGAATTCTTTCTTCTGAATAAATAGAGTTGCTCCTCAAACAGTGTGGAGGTTAGTCAAATATTCATATATATTTTGACTCCCCCCAAAACTTGCCTACTGTTGCCTAGAAGCTTAATCAATAACATAGTCAATTAACACATATTTGTATATGTATTGTATACTATATTCTTACAACAAAGTAATTTAGAGAAAATAAAATGTTACCAAGGAAATTGTAAGGGAAAGAAAATACTTTTACAGTACTATAGTGTAAAGATTTCTTATATAAGGGGATCCATGGAGTTCATACCCATGTTGTTCAGAGGTCAGCTGTATATGCAGGAAATGGTCCATATTCCCTGGGGTGGAGTTGGGAAATATCAGTGCAGTTATTCTTGAATCTGACTACTATATATTAGAATAACCTGAAAGCCTTTTCCAAAGCAAAAATCTAGATCCTACCCCCAAAATGATTAAATCATAGTCATTTTATTATGAAAATAATTAAACACAGAGCAAAATTTAAAAGAAAATTACTTTGAACATCCATGTGTTTACTATCTAGATTCTACATTTAAAAGTTTGCTGTACTTTATCAAATACCTATCTGTATATTTACCCCTCTACCCATTCAGTAACCCATTCTGTTTTGAGTATATTTGAAAGTAAATTATGTCAGCTAGCATATCATTAATAGGAACGTAATATTGTTTATAACTTTTTTATTTTATTTAAAATTTACATACTATGTATTACATATCTCTTAAGTGCCCATTTGCTGGCTTTTAACAAATGCATACACCACTATAACCCAGACTTTTATCAAGATATAAAATATTACTATTACACCAGAATGTTTTCTCATGCCCTTATCCAATCAATTTCTTGCCCCTACTCCCCAGAGGTAATCATCATTCTGACATTTTCCCACAACTAAAGATTAATTATTGCCTTTTTAAGAATTTAATGCAAATATAATTATATCCTATGTACTCTTCTGGGTAAGGCATTTCTCACTTAGCATGTTTTGGAAGTTTACCCAGGCCATTGGCTCTGATAGTTTGGTTTTGTTTTTTTTTTTTCCTTTTTATTGCTGAGTAGTATTGTTTGACATAAATATACCATATATTTTTCATATATTCTCCTTTCGATGGGCACTTTGTCTGCTTCCACACTTTAGCTGTGATGACCAATCCTTTTATGGGCATTTTTACACAAATCCTTTGGAATATTTTCATTCCTCGAGGAGGGGAATCACTAGGTCGTAGGGCATATTTAATTCAGCTTTACAAGAAAATGTCTGAACTTTTTTTTTTCCCAAAGTGATGAAAACATTTTGTGTCCCCAACAGTAATTCATTGGAGAGTTCTAGTTGCTTCACAATCTCACCAATACTTCATATCATCAACCGTTTTAATTATGGTTATTCTGGCGGATATATTTTGATATCTCATTTTAATGGGAAAGGATATTAACCACTTTTTCATATACATATTGAGAATTTTTCTGTCTTCTTTTGTGAGGTGACTTTTAAGTGTTCGCCCACTTTATATTGAATTTTTATCTTTTTACTATTAAGTTGTAAGAGGTTTTTTGTGTTCCTTGCTTTTTGCTTTTGTTGGTTGTCTATTTACATATCCTGGACAAGAATTGTCAGATATTTGTTTTGTGAAGCCTTGTCTCTCAGCCTATGGCATGATAATTCATCTTCTTCATGGTATTATTTTTCAATGAAAGAAATTTTGCATTTTGATGTAATCTAATTTCATCTTTTTATTTTATAGTGACTGCTTTTTTAGACTAAGAAAATTTTATTTTCCAAATGTTTACAGATGATTACAACTTGCAGCTAAAATTAAGACCAACTCCTTTCTAGGGATCAGTGCAGTTTTCTGGCAAGCTATAGAGCTAACCAGGGCACAAAAACACTGAGTTTTTAAGAAATTAGTATATTTGAAAGAAAGATGGCTTGAGAGACATTAGTACCCAGGCTTCATCCTGGGGTATAGAGCTTATGGTGGCTAGTTAATTCAGACATTCTCAGAATTCTGAACATGCTTTATGTCTAGATTGTGATAATTTTAGATTCTGGATAAGATAGAACTTGTAAGAATGGAAGTATCAGCGACTGTAGTCAATCAGAATAAAGGAGAATGGAGATTAAAATCCTTAACACCTGAATCTTTAGTGTCTTATCCGTACTAGGAAAAGATTCAGTATCCTGGGTTATATAATTTCCCTGCATTACTTTTCTGGAAGAATTTATGGGAAAAACAAAAACCTACAAAATAGTAGTGACAAATGTTGAATTAATTTAAGCTTAATTTAGATCTGGACCTCAAAATCGAAATAGTGAGGAAAGACAAATTAGCTCATGATAGTACCGATTGAGATTTATTTTTCAGCTTTATAACATGTCTATAGGAAGATTTTTCATTCCCATTTCAAACTTGGAGAACTGAAGCTGAAATTAGATGACTTGCTTCCAAGGAAGTAAAAGCAAGACTTAGAATTTAAACTCATGTATGAATGGCTTCAGTGCATATACTCATTTTATTATACCATATTCTCCCCATCAGTTGTATAGAAGAACTTAAAATATAAGTTAGTTATAATGATCACTGAAAGAATTTGTTTTAGATACTTTAGATATTGGAGAACAAAATGGTTGATAGGATGAATCACTAATGGTGAAATGTTACAAGAAAATATGGACATTTAATTAATCATATTTAAGATAAATGGTATTTATGTATATTATTTACATAATCTGAACTACATTGGGAGCCCTATGTTTAACATCGATTCCTTCTTTGGGGCAAGGAGGACATGTTAAAGACACTATAATCCAAAGTAGAGATGGATCAGGATCAAAAGCCCTATTCAGACTAGCAAGAACTTTTGGGTAGAAAGGCATGTGTGGTGGTGAAATAAAATTTGAACTAGTCCTTGACAAATAGGTAGAATTTAGACTTACAACACTGCAGGCAATTAAACCCACCATGTGTAAAGAATAAGCTAAAGTTCAGTTTTTTTCTGGATAGTAGACCACAGGAGGCATTGCCAAAAATAAGGAAAGAAGGTCAGGGTTAGATCATAGAAGCTCTTGAATGCCTGGTTAAGACACCACAAATAAATGGAGATGATTAACACCCTAGATGAGCAACGATCCTAATTTGCCTGGAACTAAATCAGTTTCTGAGATATGAGAAGTTTAAAGCTAAAACCAAAACAGCCCTAGTCAAATTGGGATGGTCGGGCACTCTGTTTACACCTTTCCCCCCGCCCCAATACACAGACACACTGTCCTTGAGTACTATACTGTATGTTCCTGCAAAAATAATACAGAACCATAATCCTTACTAACTTCTATGTTAAATTTTAATAAAAATCATCAAAAAGATCATGGGGAAAGAAGGGATGAATTGAGTCAACTGGAATTCACTTGAGAATGATGTGAGAATTAGCTGCTGAATTCATTATCAATTATATTTCACCTTAACAGATCCCAGCATTACCGATAGGCAGTACGATAACTATGGAACAGTGTTATAGACCAAAGAGACTAATTAATAAAACATCATTTTCTAAGGAAAAAAAAGGCGACAATCAAGCAATCTCCTTTGTGAATTGGTTTTCAGATACAGTTTTTTTTAATTAAAATTTATCTCATCTTATTTTTTGCTCTATGGTAATAAAGAGTTTTAAATTATGACTAGTATATTGGGCATTACAAACTTTGATTACTTAAGGGCACTTGATATAAAATAACATTTGATTTATTCTTTTTTTTTTTTTTTTGCTCATTTATCCAATCACTCGAGAGAGTTTTTGAGAGTCTACTAAATGTGGGAGAAATCAAGATGAATAAGGCAAATGCCCTACCCTCAAGTAGTTCAAGATCCCTTTAGAAGGAAGATGTATAAACAAATATTAACAAAGCAAAGAGGCCTGAAAAAAAGATAGTAGTGAAAGCATATCAGATTTTGTGGAAGAAAGGGATTATTTCCATTTTAGGTAGGGTAGTCAAAGAAGGCCTCACAGAAGAGGTGATATGTGAGAAGAGCCTCAATAGATGTGTAGGCATGCACTGATGTCCAAATTTTGCTTATAGAGAATGGATAAATAAAATGGAGTGATTAGATATAAGAGTGTCCTGAACCAGCAGACAGGCAGTTGGGTGTTGGTGGTACTGGTGGAATACTTATTGAAAAAGTAGAGGAAGATGGCGGCAAAAATCAGTGTAACCATGGAATAGATGTAGATGAGGGAGAAGGGAATGTGAATGCCAGAGCTGAAGGCTTCCCACTGTGAATTGAGTTTCAAGAGAAAGACAGTTGAAAGAATCACAAGTGCTCTGAAATGATCAGAAGTCTAAGAAGAAATGGCAGGGGAAACATACACTAGATAGGCAAAATTTTGAATGCTGTGAATCTCAGTGCCAAGAAGAGAGGTGCTTACGCATTGTTTTGGAGATGGCAGACGAGCTCATGTGTTCTTGAGAGCAGCTCACAGTCTAGGCAAAGTAAAGGTTTGCTGACTCTACGACTTAGCTATTCTACTTCTGGATCTGTGTTACAAAGAAAGTATTGTGCAGTATAGAATGGAGGTTTTACAAGATAGCAAAATATTCATGTTATTTGTGGTAGCAAACACTTGAAGATAACTGGGGTGTGTGGGCACCCTTGGGAGAATAGACGGATAAAATGTGGAGGAGTAATAAGTAATTAGAAACCATACATAACAACATTGAAGAATCTGAAAGAACAACAACAGAAATAATAGAAAACAGAATGACATTTCTAACACATTTTCATTTTTGTAAATTAATAATACATGTGCTCCAGACAATGATATGGTTTTTGATAATGCAACATATTCTTTCCTAAAAATAATCTTGCTATGCAAAATTTTACAATAAAACTACAATGTTTGTGAGGGAAATGGGTTTGGGAACAGCACTCAAAAACTTTGTCAGTAACATCAAAAAGATTGACATCTAATATAAGCTGTAGCACAATTAGATGTTAAAAGGTTGAAAAAAGTCCATATATACTATAGTACATACATACTTCAACTTTATGTTGAAAAAGACCAGGATTTTTCTTGTGAAAATGGGCACAAGAACAGTTGCAGCTTGTGAGTCACCATGACATGGTAGAATGAGGCTTCTTGGAGATCACAGAAAGTTGTAATGCAATTGTGGGCGGTTCATAATGCATGTGTTGAATTGAGGTAGCCGGTAGATGTTTGGTTGCGTGTGTGTGTGTGTGTATGTGCATGTGTGTGTGGTATATTCCTACAGGGCTTCAGTCAGTGGCGTGCAGTATTTTGCATTCACCTGGTGTTTCTCCTGGACAGAATTATGCATAAAGGGAAATCTGTGTTATGCTTAAATTGTTCTCTGTGTCAGTGGCATTGGAACAAATTCATGATTTCAAAACAAGCATTATAGCAGAAATGGCTATGTGAATACATGCAAACAAATGAGAATAAGACATTATGAAAAGGAAAAGAAAACTATACAACATAAAGGAGGAGATTTTCATGAACCAATGATAGTAGCTGATAATGTTCTTGAATTAAACAGTATGTTAATCAGCTCTCTACTACTTTAATTTAAAAGGCAAGAGGGAAGGAGGGAGGATGGGAGGAAAGGAAGAGGTGGGTGAGAGAATGAGAGAGAAGTGGGGACCAGAGGGAGATGCTATATGGCCACTGTGAATACTTCAGGGAGGAATCCATAAGAAATTCCAGGATGCCTGAGCCTGTTTTCATATGCAGTGGAAACTAAGAAAAGGGGTTTATTAAAAGAAGGAGAAGGAGAAGAAGAAGAGAGGGCTGCAGAGGATCTTAAACCCAGGTATTGACAGTGAAGAATGACGTTAGCGATGGAAGAACAGCATTGCAATGGCTCAGGAAGCTAAGCAGCAGGATCGTACGGAACTAGAGACAGAAAGATGAAGAGGACTGAAAGAAAAAAATCCACACAGATAATAGTTGATAATAAACAGGAAGTTGATCTCTAAATCAGCCAAAGACACTAGTCTGAGTAAGCTCCCTCGCATTTTGAGCTTTGTGAATGGTAATACCCATATATCTCCCCAATATACGGCTGACTGAAAAGAGCGAGCAGATTATATAGCCGAAAATCATCGATGCTGGGAAGTTACAGAGAATACCCAGTAATTTAGTGACTGCCACTCAGCTTGATCACGGGACACAGAGGGATGGTTATGGGGGAAGACAGAAACTGTAAAAGGAGATGTGAAAAGTAGTCTGCAGAGGAAATAAAAATTGTGGATTCAAGGACAAAAATGAGAAACCATCCTCTGGATGGTAATGAACAGTAAGACAGTTGATGGTAAAAATGAAAGGTGATAATGAATCACTTTTACACAGATGAATATTCACTGGGGTGATATGGCTTAAAAGAGGGAAAAAGTGCATTCTAAAGACTGAAAGATGCTGCAGTTGGAACAGACAAGCTAATATTTCCCCTTTGGAATGATGTGGGCTGGTCTACAATGTAGAAATATATACTCCAGAGTAATACTAGAGCATTTTTATTAAAGGCTAGATGTAATACCAACAAAATGCAAATAATGCAGGGAGAGGATGATGGAGGGAGGACACGGATTAAGAGCCAGGTCATGTGATGCAGAGGTTGTCATTTACCTGCCAAATTAATATAATTATACTTGGTAACAAGCTCTCAGTAAGGAAACTCCTTACCTCTCAAAATCCTCACCAACTACTGGGGCTGTGGACATACTGGGGCTATTTAAAATAGATTTTAAATCTATTAAAAATTCTGTTTTCATGGCTGCTAATGTGTCTGGATATTTTTTCTGTCCTGTGTCTTCTTTGTGGAGCTATACTTGGAACCCAAGTTCATCTGTTTCTCTAAAATCAATATGTATGTCCAGGTCATTTACACTGTCCTTAAGATGTAGTGTAAAACAGAGAAGGGTTTATATCACACAGTGGAAATGCCCTTAGTTAACCCACTGTGAGGTTTCATACATCTTTAGCCCCAGCTGACTTCAATGTCTCCCCACTGGGGGTGTGAATGTTGCTCTTCTTCCCCTTCTATTCTAGGTTCTTTTCCCTCTTCGTCTGTTTCAAGCTTAGTTTCCCACATAGAGCATCTTGTCCCTCTTCCCGAAGCTTTGGTGCCAGTCAGCTAACACCACAGCTTATCAAAGTGGTTTTCTGTAAAACACAGTCCTCTTCCTAATACAAATCTGGTCATCAGAATGATAAATTATTTCACTTTTTTACACTCATTTTAATGGATGACAGTAGAGGTTCAGCTAGGTTAAATGACATGCACAAGATCACAAAGCTAGTAAGAAGATGAGCCAGTGTTCAAAAGCTGCTTTTGCTAATAAAAATGAGAATCCTATTTTGAATGATCCTGATGACATAGGCATGGTACCAAGGGCGCCCATTAGTTAACTATAGAGCTATCCATAAGGTCCGATTGGTCCCCCATATTTTATAGATGAAAGACTGAGACTCAAAGAGTGTGAGACACTTTTTCAAGGTCAAACTACTGTTTAACATATTTGTGTTTTCTGGGCACTAGAGGCTAAAAAGAAGGAAGGCAAAGATAAACGTTTGAAAAGGAGAATCTGCTGTGGATAACACTGGGCAATCAAAGGGCCGTGGGGATTTCATTTAAGTGTGATTGTTTGCTGAGAACACGCAGAGCTCTGTCTGCATTTTTCATGTTTTCTAGTCCATGAAATTGATGCATTTTCTCTTTCCCACTCTCTGTTCTTTGAGTTTTCTGCTTATTGGGAGGTCCAGTTATTTTTTGGGATTATAGATAGTAGCAACAAAGAGGATATCCTCCCTCTGATTTGACCAACTGTTCTCTCATTTCCTCTGTGAGGCCAGCAGTGAGGGCAGTTTTAGACTTGCCTGTCAGGAAAGGGGTCTTTATCATCAATCTCTCTCTGCATGTGGAGAAGAAGTGTGGTGAGAGAAACTGCTGTCTGCAAAAATTGCTTTTTAGGTGGGGAAAGATTATTTACATGTTCCCTTCTTTAGAGATTGGCACATCCAGAAGCCTACAATGGGCCTGGGTTAGACTGCAATGTGAAAGTCAGATCGACTGTCACAGTATCCTGCCAAGAACCTCGTTCAGGCTTTCTACTGCCCGGCCCCTGGCCTTTTTTCTGGCCCCAGCATGTCCTCCTTTTCTTCCAAGCCAAGACCATGGAATGACTATTGCTCCTCCTTCCTGTACTCCCCCAGAGCTGCAGAATATGACAGTTCCCAGATCTTCCCTTCCCGAGCCACCCCTGCAGACCAGCTCCTAGGATTTTTTCCTTTTAAGGGATTTACTGAAAGGTGCTTGTTTTAGCATAAGAACATATCTTTTGAGTTCAAATTCCATCTCTGTCACTTCCTAGTTGTGTGCCCTCGAGCAAGTTACTCAAACTACTTGTGCCTCAGTTTCCTTGTCCATCACATGGAGCCGTTAATGGTTGTACCTATCTTTTAGGGTTAATATGAAGGTCACATTAGTTAATGTTTATAAAGTACTTACAATGCTGTGTATACAGTGTATAGCAAATAATAACTAAGTGCGTGTTAGGTTAAAAAACATAGAATCTCTGAGGATGAGTAGACATAGATATTGAAAGTTAGAACTTTTCCCAACCATGTGGATCTGGGTTTGATGCCCTATCTCAGTTCTCCTGGTATTTCTTTTCTAATACATATCTTGCTTTATAAAAATGACCTCTATTCGTGACTAACTGCAGGCTTTGTGAGTGAAGAACTCTGTTGATGCTAAAATTATTGTTTTATCCCCACTGCCTACCACTGCATAATTAACTGAAGCCCTTACTGTTTCAGTCTTTTGTCTATATTGCAACTTTACTTCTAGAAAAGTAAATGAAAGAGGGATTAGGAATCTGTCCCCTGCTTTTTCATATCTGACTTCTAATAGGAAGCCAGGGGGATACCTCTTCTCATCTGAAACCTCCTTGCCATCATGAGGAAAGACATTATCCAGAAGATGTGAGGACCTCCCTACAGGGCCTGTGTCACTTTTCAGAGGATCTGTCTGTTGGGGAATAATCCCCTCTCAGCTTTTCCTTCTGTTATCTGTGGTGATTTTAAATTAGGGTAGATCAAGGTCATTCAAAAATCTTACACAACTCATCCAGGGACCAGTGAGGTGGAACTGAAGAGTTTGGAAATGGTCCAGGTTATTTTGAGGAAACTTGGGTGTAAAAGATCTGGAGCTTCAGAGAGCTACCTAATTTCCCCGGGGAAGCCTCTGGCAAGTGTTGCCCCTTTGGTAAGACCAAATAGCTAAGGCAATTTGGCATGAACACAGAGAAATGTGCTTAAGGGGAGATAAACTCATTGCCAGAACCATCCACACTGGGGGAAAAAAAAAGAGAGAAATTTACAGTAAACTATTTTGCATGTAACAGCCCATATTGTAAATACAGAATTGGAAGTTTCAAAAAGGGAAGTGAAAAATAATCTTCATTAACAGTAATAGTGAATAATAGCTTGAAAAGACCTAGTGTAGACTTTCACTGATTAATTACAGAATTTTACATGTAGAGATACTTGAGGAATATGTATTTGTGTATTTTTGTGTGTATACATATAGATATGTGTATTTGTATTTCAATTTATAGAAAATTGTGCTTTTTATAGTATAAGTTTTATACCTAATAAAGGCAAATTATTGAGTTTAGTGATAGGCTGACTTTTTCCAGACTCCTTCTTATCCATTTGTCCCAGGATTAGAGACACTCATGGCCTTTGCCGCGCTTTGATTCCAGAGCATTTCAGAAGGACTGTGGAAAGGGCATAAGCTTCGCAGTCATCCAGACTTGCATTCAAATTCTAGTTTCTCCATTTACTTGATATGCAACCTGAGACAGGTTCATCATCTATAGACCTCAGGTTTCCAACTAGAACAACTAGGGAGTAATTAAAATATCAATCTCTCAGAGTAGTTGGGAGTACCAAATGAGAAAATATCACTTAAATCATGTACCTCAATTCTTTTCAGTTAGTAAAATCCACTAAAAAGTTACTGATCTTCTAATTTATGGTAGAGTAGATTCCCTTGAACAGTGACAGTAGCCGGTGTGTTCTTGCTAACAGTGAGAATCTGGAATGTTCTGCTTTCTTTAGGCTTTGTGACACATTCCATGAGGCTCTTTGTAACTCAAAGAGCAGAATACTGCCTAGTCGACAGACTTCCTTAAGGGCTACTGCCATCGCTACTTTGTATTTTATTTTACAGAGGACTTTTTCTATAGTAAAAAGCCAATAAATATTTGTGGAATAAATTAATTAAAAACTAACAAGCTTGAATCCTCAATTAACAAGGTGTTGTTATTGTTTTTTCCTACACTCCACTGAGGAGGAAAAACACCCATACAAACAAGTAATGACAAGCTAATATTGGAATTTAAGGGAATTTAATTGTGCATGAGCATGCATGTTAAATCTTTAGGTATTTCTGGGGTAAAAACTCAAAAGGATACACATTTTCTATTCCTTCTGCATCTATATCCACCCTAGATTATAAAAATACATTTTTGTACAAGATGTTTGATTGCTGTCAATAACCACATTCTTTGGTGTGGGAGGATATTGTCAAAGGGAGGAGAAGAGAAGCAACAGTGAATTGGTACTTAGAAGACATCCACAGGTTAGCTGTGTAAACTTGGGTAAATCGTTTCCTCTCTCTGAGCTAGTTTTTTCATCGGTATAATGAGGAGATTGGATTTGATAATCTGTACAGTATTTTCCAGATCTTAAACTTCTATGACTTTGTGGAAAGAAATTTGGTTGTGTTGCTTTAGAAACACTTGTGAATGCCTCTGTGATAGCCCTGAACAACAAATATGGGAATGATATATTTATATATCTGCATGCTTCATTGGACTGGAAACTCCTTTCGGACCTGGCTTAGAGCCTAGAACAGAGTACATTTTAAAGGACTAGCTGTTTTTCATAGATTATACTGCTCAACCATATCAAGAAATTTCCAAATTTGAATTATTATTCAGCTTATTGTTTAAAAAATGACAACTAATGATAATTTTCAAACGGCCTTGCATCCTATATCTTTAAGTGAACTTCAGATCAATGTGGTGACCCAGGTTAAAATTCAGTGATTAAAAAGATTTCAGTCTGCCATTTTTCAAAGGCCACAGGTGTACACGGCTGAAAGTAGCCCCTTTTCTCCTCACATTGGGGGATACACAGTGCATATGCCTTGGCTTTGAATTTGCTACAGTCAACATTTTTATCTGTGGCTTTGCTGAAGATTTAGTAGACAGCTCATCAAATGCAAGAGTGACAGGAGTCTGGAAAAAAAAAAAAAGTGCATACAGTTTCTGACTGAATCATGATCCAAAAAGATTTTAACAGGCTGCCGTAAGACCATTTAATTCTCACAAAATGCAGTTTAACAATGATGAATGTTCTATCCAGACATCGGGAGAAAAATGTGTTTGGAAAGGATCAGGAAGCTGTGGCTTAGTGGTTGCAAATATAAACTATCTTAAGGGTTCTAAAATTATTATGGTGATAATTATTACAATAGTAGCCATAATTTATTGAATATTTATTATGTGCCACTCACTATCCCAGATGCTTCAACTCTGAGTTGCAAGATGAGCATCTTCCAGTATGTCATATTGGAAGTGAATTTAAGACAACTAGTGATAGGACTCCTAAAATGCTACCTGATTTGAGAATGAATTAAAATAGTTTGGCAGGTGCTAATCAAACCTGGCTGGATTTTATGTTCAGGTTTAGATTTCACAATCGTATACAAATATAATGAGTCTGTTCCAGCAATTGAGGACTCTTGTAACTTTGTTTTATGAGGATTAGTTGGAAAAAATGAGAAAAATCTGGATAAAGGAAGAGGCGAGATGATACCTGTTATGAATTACTAGAAAGGTTACTATGTAAATGGTAGATTAAGCCACTTTTTTTTTAATCCTGAAGAAAGAAGCAGGTTAAAGAATGAAAAGAACAGAGAAATGGGTTTTGGCTTAACAGAGAAAAAGATAAAAGTAACAGTGAGTTGTGTTCTAATATGGAGGATTTGTTGCTAAATGAATGAGTAGCATATTGTTAAAGGTATAAAGGTAGAAGCTGGGCATTGACTGATGGGAAGTCTCTAGACTTGGATAGATGATAGAGATTTCAAGATCAGTTTCCAACCAGTGATTAATTATCCTGTGATTATATATCAATAGAGAGTGCTTTGGAGTTTGCAATCACGAGATTTTATTATCTTCCTAAAACTACTGATATAAAACTCTGTTAAGATACTGTATACATACAGCTGTGATATTGTGACTTATTATAAGAAATATATATTTTTTTGGTCTCTATTCCTTATTTTGGCTCAGATCTCTGTAAACCCTTGGCATTTCCTAAGTGTTGAGAATGATAGAAGTGTCCTTTGTCATGTTAATGAAGTTAAAAGTGGACAACACTTAAGGACGGGGCTAGGTAACAATGGGCTGAACTCTGATTACAGAAACTTTTAGTCCTACCCCCTGACCTCCAGGGAGGGAAGTGGGGCTGAAAGTTGAATCAATGAGCAATGATTTAATCAATCATGGCTATTAATGAAGCCTCCATAAAATTCCAAAAGGACACGGTTCTGAGAGCTTCCAGTTGATGAAAATGTGGAGACTGGGGAAAGTGGCATTCTGAAAAGGCCTGGAAGCCTTGTGCCCTTGGCCCATACCTTGCCCTATTCTTTTCCATCTGGCTGCTCCTGAACTATATCCTTTTATATTAAACTAGTAATCCAGTAAATAAAATGTTTCTCTGAGTTCTTTGAGCTGCTGCAGCAAACTGAACCTGAGGGGGAGGTCCTGGGAATCTCTGATCATAGCCAGTTGGTCAGAAATGTAAGTTAACACCTGGACTTCTGACTGGTGTCTAGAGTAGTGTCAGTCCTGTGGGTCTGAACCCTTAACCTGTGGAATCTGATGCTATCTCCTGCTAGACAGTGTTAGAATTCAGTTGCATTTAGTTGAATTCTCACAACACCCTCATGGTATCAGAATTGCTTGGTTGTGTCTGTAGGAATCCCCCACCCCTGCCACACAAATGTATTTAAATTGGTCTCATAACACCAATTTAGCAGGTATAATCCTCGACCCCTAAAAGAGTATGATTAAGGTATTTCTGTAGATTTATTGCTTTCTATTTTTAAAATTTACTTTTCATATTAACTCTCCACAATATCAAATGATAAAACAGACTCTGGGAAGTTAAGCGATATGTACAACATTGTGCTTTTAATTAGTCGTAGGTACATGATTCACACATGAATGATGAACATTTCTAAGTAATATATCTTCTTCCACATTCTCCTAAATATCTGAAAATTGGGGCAATTTTAAAAAGGCCTTCACTTTTTAATGTTTTTAATAATTAAAGTCATACATATTTATTTTGGGCATTTTGGGAAATAAAGTAAAAATAATAAAAAAACTAGAATAATATCATCCATAACATCACCATCCACAAAATTACTCTTAATATTATACTGTATAATTTTGTGATATATTCAAACACGTATTTTATGAACTATATGCATATATAATTAAAAATAAATATTATACATAAATGTTACATACACATACAAATACGTATAATTTGTAAGAGGAAATGAGATTAAGTACCCTGTGGTGTTCTTTGTCTTTGCCTGGAAAGAAAATGTTGTGAGCATAGTCTAATATTACTAAATATTTTTCTAAAATATATATTTTATTTGCTTTAGCCTAAAGGAATATTGAAATGACCTGAAAATCCATTTTTACTGACATGCAAGTAGAATCATTCTCTTGCAAAGTTGAAACTCATTGTCATTCACTTCATGGAGTGAAAGAAGTTTGTGCTTTGTCTGCCCTGAGACCTGGAGCCATATAAGAACAGTTTAGAGCAGTCCCTGGTTTCCCTTTGCCCCTGGGCCTGCCTGATCTACCCCCTGTTCAACTAACCTCTCTCTCTCTGCCCTAAGCATTTGGCTTCATTCTTTCCCCTAAAATTGTCAAATGCATCCCAGCCTCAGATCCTGAGCACTTGGCATTCACAAGGTCTAAAATTTATTAGATACTTAGATATCTGCTTCCACATCAACCCTTCAGGAGTCTTTCCCAACAGGTTTACCTGTGGCAGCTATGATCTTCCTTTCGTCTTCCCCTTGCCCAACATTTACCCCACTTTGGTTTCTGGATCCTACTTTGCTACCTGCAGTTGAATCATATCATACATGTATTTTCCATTGCTATTTTCCTCCTCCTTTATTAAGTCTACCAGAGATAGAGTGCTTCCATCTTGTCAGTAGAAATCTACAAGAGTGACTGGCATGGAGTGGGCACCCAACATTTGCTTTTTGTATGAATGAATGAGTGGTTCATACCATAATACGGGCAAAGAGATTCTATTTTATTTGGAGCTGGTTAGGAAACCAGGGAAGGGTTGTTTTCTAATGTTTCTGTATGCCTGACCTAATAGAAATTATCTAAAAGCCCTGAAACTTAGCACAAAGGTGGATTTGTCTTTTCTTTGGAAATTTTGAGGGAAGAACACAAAAACACAAACCAGAAGTTATCGTGAAGAAAGGCCAGGAAAAACATCCCAGCTTGCCAATATGAGGGGTCTAAATAGAGAATTGGAGAATGGGACAGAGCCAAATGGGTGGGCGGGGGTTGGGGGGAGAAGAGGAGTCACTTCACAGTGGCACCTACTAGATAAACCTGGGAAAACTCACAAGGCCAGGTACAAGTGCTGATATAGTCTTTCCGTGCACTTTTACACATGTAAGGTAGATGTATTTAAAAGGCCCAGAGTACGCAGAAATAATTTTATTTTTATTAGAAGATTAATGTTGTTTATTCATTGTCTATGTGGATAGGTATTATAAGCCTCAGAAGTTTTCTATTTGCTTGCATTTTTAAGATCCCATGAAAGAAAAATGCAATCAAGTTGTGATTTTTGAAAAGAGAGTTATCCATCAGCATTAGAGTCCTGATGAAGCTGTATAGATTTCCTAAGAAAGACACTTCTACAAAGGTGATAACATAGTTATCTCCCTGTCACAGAGTATAATTGATAGCACTATTCAAAATTAATGGACTCTGGTGCGTGGTAGATTAATGCACAGTGCGCTCAGAGCAGAAGCCTACCACTTCTGGGATTTCGACCCAAATCTGGAATTAAACTGAAGTGAAACGGGGAGACTTCATGGCTAAGGATACAGTACAGACAGACAAGTTTTACAACATGACACTGGTCATAATATTAGGCTTAACAACCCCACAGTCCTAAAAGTGAGACAGAAGGGTATTCAAAGGAAGCCCACACTTCTTACTGAAGTCATTTTTCATATTTATTTCATTACTCTGAGTTCCCATTAGTGGACTCTGTTTGAGCCTCTGTAAACCTGGTAACATACGGCACTTAAGAAATACTATGTTATTAGGGAATTTCTATTGGTCTTCCGTGACTAGGTTAACTTTGGGACAGTTTAATAGTGACAGGGTAGCAAGCTAATAAGAACAAAGTCACTAGTATATGCAGTCAAAGGAATGATCCTTTTCAAGCTGGATTTGTGGGGGAAGTGAGGGTAAAAGACAGAGAGTCAAATCAGGGAGAAGCAGAAAAATGGAAGGAAATAGGGCCTGCAGAGGCTGCCACTCATCAAGAAGCTGACGTAGAGGCAGCAGGTTGTCTTGTTTCCCTTGGGGACTGGACTAAGACAATAAAGCACCTTTCTGTAAGGCTGGCAGAGAGCTTACCCAAGGAGTGAAATAGGATTTTTAAAATTACTATCATTCCTGATTTCTGAGCGCACAAAGCAAGGATTTCGAAACCATTTTTGGGTTAAATCCTGGCTCTTTATTCTGTGTATCATTTTTTGGACAGTTATTTAAACTCCTGGGATATAAGTTTTCTTAGCCATACAATGAAGGCAAGCAAACTGATCCATAGAATCACTGTGAGGAATAAATCAGATCACGTATGTCAGAGACACAGCACGATACCTGGAGCAGGACTGGCAGGGACAGTGCTCAGGTTGTCCCCTGCATAATCACCCAAATGCACCATTTGCATCCATGTAGGCAAAATCTGGCCTACACACATCCCTCTATGACACACATATACATCTACATTGGGCACCTTGGAGTCAGTCAAGTCGTCTGTTAGGCATCATTTCTCAAGGGGTCCACTTTGAAAGTGCAAAATCAAGATGGTCTGCCATGTTTCCCGCACACATTCTGGTGAAAACAGGGATGAGAAAGGTGTGCTGGGGCCAATTTCTGGCTCAATGGTATGTGCCATTTCCTCCGTCTGAGACCAGCTTCTTCCCTCGTGAAGTCAGACTTTTTGTCACTTATTAGGAAGTGTTCCATGATTCCTTACGTTCTTTTTCACCCCACGTTGAATTAGATACCTATCTCACAGGTTATCACAGCGCCCATCGTTGTTCCCACAGGTTAAATCTCTCAGGGCACCGGACATGTTGTATCTTATGTTTTATTTTCCATGACTCCACACCAAGACTGTGGATTCCTTAAAGTTCTCATTGCTCTTTATTTGTTTGGCTCCTACTACCATGTCTTGCACAGTTACTGTTCAGCACGTGCTTGCTACATGAATGAGGAAACAGTATTATATGCAACTATATTACAACATGGCCTCAAGGAAACGCTAGATCCTTTTGAGCCTCAGTGTCCTCATTTGTAAAATGGGAGACCATGCTTAACATGTATACTAAGCCACGTAAAATACCTAGCCATAATACTCACTCAGTAAGTGGACCAATAGTTCATTATTATTATATCATTCCAATAATCACAGATATAGTAAAAAATACATGATTTTGGAATAATTTTTAGACATTTATTGTAAAAGAACATGTATCATAGAGTCTTAATTCTTGAGATTTCTGTCTTTCCATAAGATGAAATTTTCCCTTTTCCCACTACAGGAATCCATTTCTATTGCCTTTTTGTGTTCTATCATAACTTCTTAGATTTATTCTGTCTGACACACACAAATCCATTAAGTCTAATGAATATCTCTTCTGACATCATGCTGCTTAAATACAGCTATTGTGCCTAATGATTTTGCTTTTAACAATGACTCGATATAATTATGTATTTCTAAAATTTAGCAGAGCCAAACATCAGTTTAATATTCCTGAAATCTGGATAGTAGTGTTTAAATTCTGCCAACACTTTTGAACATTGATCATGTAAAAAAATACAGTGCCAGTCACTGCAGAGGAGTATAAACATGAGCATGGCCCTGCCTCTGCTCTTAAAGTTCAAGACCTTAGATCAAATGATCTTCCATTAAATATGCTGAGAAGAGATACTCGGTGATATTCTCCATGAAGTATATCAGATCCGTTGAGTTAAGGAAACATGGACTGTGCCAGGTTTGGAGCTACATGCTTTGAAAATGGAACTGAGTAAGACGTATGCTCTGTTCTTATGGAGCAGATAATTTACTGATTAAGAGAAGAGAATAAACACACATTATTTCAATATAGTAGGCTAAACATTTTAGCTGAAGTAAGCATGAGGAATATTGGCAGTAATAAGAGGAGAAATAAATTGGATTAGAGATTAAGGAAAACTTGAGAAAACACTGACCTGAATAAGGTTTTGTTAAGATGACTGCTAATGGTAGCTACCGCGGTCTGATCCTTGTGAGAACCAAAAAGAATGTTTGACTCCATGCTTACCATAGAGTAAGTACTTAATCTTAGAAAATATTATAAAATTTATAATAATTGTTATCATCATTAAGTAATCATCTTCTAACTGGAAATAGTTGAGGTGAAAAGTGCATTCCAGGCAGAAAGAAAGTAAGAGATAAGATGAAATGGGAGAGGAGTGCCTGGATGGCTCAGTCAGGTAGGTGTCTGATGCTTGGTTTCAGCTCAGGTGATGATCTCACGGTTCATGAGACTGAACCCCTCATCGGGCTCTGTGCTGACCGTGCAGAGCCTGCTTGAGATTCTCTTTCTCCTTCTCCCTCTGCTCCTCTCCTGCTTGCTCGCTCTGTCTTTGTCTCTCTGTCTCTCAAAGTAAATAAACGTTTTTTAAAAAGGTGCAAGTTTGTGGATAAGACTGGTCTCTATGAGGTTACCAAAAACTGTTCTATTAAAAGTATAGATTCAGGGTGAGGATTGGAGGAAACTGAGTATGGGCTGGATGGAAACGGGAAGGTGTGTCATGCCAGGTAACCTTGGTTTTATCCTGCATGAAGATATGGTTCATTTATCCTGCATGAAGATATGGAAGATATGGTTTTAAGAAAGCAAGATTTGTTTTTAAAGACTACTCAGCAACCACATGGAAGATTGATTTTAAAAGTTCAAGAGAGAAGGTGAGATGAATAGTTGGAGGTCTGTTGCAGTGAAGTAGGTGAGCAGTGATAAAGGCCCAACTTTAGGACCAGGCTAGAAGAAAAGAAGAGCAGGGGCCATAATGGAGACTAGAGAGAGGACACAAGCAATTTACTTAATGATTTACTTGATGGAAATAAAAGGGAGACAGAGGGATCAACGAGAATACCAGGATTTCTATCTGGATGCATGGCAGCATAGAGAAAAGCATAGTTCATTTTGGGTCATATTGACTTTATTTTATTTTTTTAAATATTTTAATGTTTGTTTATTTTTGAGAAAGACACACACAAACACACACACACACACACACACACACACACACACACACACACACAGCATGAATAGGGGAGGGGCAGAGAGAGACAGAGATACAGAATCCGAAGCAGTCTCCAGACTCTGAGATGTCAGCACAGAGGCCTATGTGGGGCTCGAACTCACGAGCCGTGAGATCATGACCTGAGTCGAAGTTGGACGTTCAACTGACTGAACCACTCAGGTGCCCTTTGGTCATATTGACTTTAAATTCCCAAGTGGAGAAGTCGGCAGGTATTTTCATATATGAATCTCTCAGGTAAACCCACCACTGTTGGAAATAGTAGTTTGGAAGTGGAGAGAATAAGAATCTTATCAGTGGATGTGATTGCCCGAGTAGGGCCTCTCGATAAGCAGAAGAGAGCAAAGTATAAATGTGGGTAGAAATTTGGGACATATTTAAGTATGGAGTGGCTCTGAGTAGAAAAGGGGCAAGATCAGAGTAATCCTGAGGAGCCTTAAGCTGATAACCATCTACAGCAACTATCAATAGTCGTGTGCGTAATAACAACTGTGAATCCCTGAAAATTGAAGATTCCCTAAGGAAATCTGAGTAAATATATTTAGTATGGGGCCGAGGAAATTTCATTCCCAGCAAGCACCCAAGGCTCAGAAGCAGGTTCTTCAGGGATCAAACTTTAAGAAGCCCTGGGCATATCACTGTATGTACAGGGGAAGATGGACCTGGGAACTCAGTCGTCAAGGTCTGTGCCGGAGGAACTAGATGTGAGTCTCCTCCATAGTTGCCTGGCAAGTAAGTGAAAAAACATTTTCGATGCCAATCTTCCGTTATTTCCTGAATCAAAAATATTGTCCAAACCCACGTCAAAACTTCACATACCTAGATCAGAGTTTGCAGACACAAATAAAAGTCAGACTGGGGAAAATGAAGGAAATCCAATGCAATATATTTGTATTCTGTCCCTGAGGCACTGTCTAATGTTGCTGTAACTATGATGTATAGGTCTATCAAAGCATGTGTTACCATGGTCTGAATTTCCCGACTGGAGAAAAATGATTAATGTAGAGATTTGCATTCAATGTGGGCTTGGACATCAATATTTCAGCTTAGGTAAACAGGAGCTTTACCTAATTTATTGGCTCTCATTATGGATGGCTTGTAGAAGCCAAACTCCCCCTCTGCCTCCAAAATGACCTTTCATGCTCTACAAATCAATCTAGAAGAAGTGAAGCAAGTTGGTTAATATTTTAGGGAGAAAAAAATGACTTCACATGTCAGAGACTTAATTGTTGTGATTTTGACCCATTTTGAAATTAGTTAACATTTGCTTCAGGCCTCTGACTTCATGCATTATTTATTTTCATCTTGGCCTCACTTAAGTCTCTCCATGTGCAATATGCGTGTAACATGTGAGAAGCTTTTTCTAAATACTGCACTTGAATAATAGCATTATGAGGCGGAAAATGTAACGATCCACATTTGTCACCTCTACACATAGGCAGGCATATACACACACAGAGACAAGAACACATGCTCACGCACACACACGTACACACTCCTACATACACACATTATTTTGGGCCAAGCTGCTTTTGAGTATATTTTAGTTCTCATTGGCAAAGTTTCTAGATGTTACAGCCAGCATTACAGAGCGATTTCCCTGTAAGAGTTTTATGTTGCAAAGTATGTCAGAAGTTAATCAAAGGGTAACAATGCAAGAGCCTATACTTATGCTTCCTGGATACTGGAGCCAGTCGGTGCTGTCAGTCACTGTCAAAACTATAGCACACATGGGCGTATCATGCCTTTTTCTTTCCTGTGAGGAAATGTTCCTGCCCACAAAGGTCAGAGCCTCTATGGCATAAATCTATTAGCCTATTGTTGTGGTATGAATCCCAAGGAGAAGGCATCTCGTCAGCTGTCTGGCTCAGATGCAAGGGCTCCACAGCCTCTTAGAGCAGAAAGTCGAGTCCTGTATCCTGACTCTTGCTGTCTGTATCAGCTTTGGCCTATCCTGTCATAACCTCTGTGTCCCAGTGAGTGATCACTCCTACCTGGCCTTGAAAGTGACTGTCCCATTCCTGGTTCTGTGTAATCATAGGAGAAGAGTGCTTTTGGAATCATTAAACAAGCTCTATCCTCCAGCTAGTCTAGGCTCTCAGAGCTTGGACTGGCAAAAGTAATCCATGAGAACATTCCATTATGCCAGTTCTGTGAGAGGAGGGCTATTTAGATCTCACAGAAAAACATACTCGGAAATCCCTGTGTATTTCTGAAATGTTTACCACCTTCTAATCACCTACATTCCTTTTAGCCTTGACACTCATTTGAAGTTAAACAAAAACTAGTGTAAAGATGAGGCTCGACAGCTGTTTCCCAGATGTACTGAAATAACCATTGCAGCTGTCTGAAACTAGGGCATTTGCATTTGCATCGGTTTGGATTAAATCTTTCATTGGTTTGGGTCATCATTTATGTACGAAGCTCAAAGAACAAAGGATGTGCATGCCCAAAGCAGCCGTTTTAAATCTCGAGGCAAGAATATAAGAACTCTGGAGATTACATTCACCTGGTGAAAACGCAGTCTTATTCAAGAAAAGGTTAATTGCACAGGCTTTTACTGAGTACTGTGTACTGAGTTCTACTATGTTCCTAGCACCTTTTCTCTATATGCTAAAAGCCTAGTCATCTTTCCAACCTCACTGCCACCTCCTTGAAGCCTGTTACTGGAGTTAGAATTAGTTGGTATATTCCTTCTGGTATTTGGACCCAAACTCATCAGATGTGAATATGATGATCTCATTTCCTTGCAATGCTCATGGAATTAAATGCTCAATAAATGCTTATGGTCTCCTGTGCCTCTTCCCAAGGAAGGGAGGGAGGGAAGGAGGAAGGAAGGAAAGCAGGCAGGAAGGAAGGAACCATATAGCCTTTAACTCTAAATATACAGTTTTAGGGCAAATATTTAAATGATAATTTATAATTCAGAAACACTTTGATTTTTTTAGCTCTGAAAATATTTTAATATTCTCACCTATTCTTTGGTGTGGAGCTTATCAATATCCCTTGATAATTTTTAAGATGAAGACACTAAAGTCTTCTAAATCCAAATTATAAAGTCTTTCACACCCTGATTTTATTTTATTTTTATTTTAGAGGGACAGAGGGTGCAAGCAGTAGAGAGAAAGAGAGAATCTTAAGCAAGCTCCATGCCCAGTGTGGAACCCCATATAGGACTCAGTCTCACAACCCTGAAATCATGGCCTGAGCTGAAATCAAGAGTCAGATGCTTAACTGACTGAGTCACCCAGGTGCCCCCACACTTCAATTTTTTTTTATGGAGGACAACATCTTCATTTTTCTTGAATTTCTTATATCTTAAATTCGGAATCCCAGATCCCTAAAGTATCTTCTTTTCCCTCTTACTTACAGGATTCCCCCCACCGATAATTCTCTTTCTCTTAAACACTGTTCCACCATCCACCCTTGATCAGGATTTTCACATGGCTTCTCTTTCCTTGTCTTATGTCCATAAGTCTCATGCCCACCCATATCAACAAACTCAAGCTATCTTCTCAGTGCAAGAAACATTATTTATGGCTGAAATCTTTATATGTCTTACAAATACTTCAAAAGCAGTATGTTCAAGATAGAATGTATTGTCTTTCCTGCCACGACTTTTCTTCCTACACATCCCATCTTGGTTCATGAGGCAACCATCATCCACCCAGTCTCTGAAACCACAAACTCTGTGTCTTTCTCAATTTCTGTCTTGCCGTCACCTTTCACATCCTATCAGTCTTGATTCCAAAAATGTCTTTCAGATCCAACTTCTTCCTAGTGCCGTTGACATTTTTCACACGGTCTCTTGCACAGCACCCACACTGGATTTGCTTTAATCAGTTTTAATGATGCGGGCTCATCTTTCTGCAATACCACAGACATTGTCTATCTTAAGATAAACAAATGTGTGTGTGTGTGTGTGTGTATGTGTGCGTGTGTTATCTACCTCTCCTCAGGAAAAGTAATTTTCTAATTAATCGTAGTGTTCATTTATTCCTGACATTCCTCATCTGAACCTGGCCTTCATCATCATTGTATTTCATCTCAGAACCCCCAACAGCAGACACTTAGGTCCACGTTTTCTGAACACATAGTCTTCTTGAATCTTCAAACATAAGCATACCTATTCACCACCCCGCTCCTTGCTCTTGTATATGCAGTTTGCTCTGCCAGGCATGCCTTGCTCTCTGCCTAATGAACTATTGTCCATCCTTGAAGTGTGAGTTCTATAAAGACAGCCCTGACTCTTGGCACCCCAAGCAGAGCAAGTGCTCTTCCTTCTCTACTTCTATAGAACCTGAGCTTCTCTCTATTAAGAACACTGTTGTTGATTTTAAATTTTTTTTCCTTTCACCTGCCATTTGCAAGCCTCCTTAAGACACTGTCTCTTTTCATCTTTAGTACCTGACAGTTTGCTTCCAACTTAATTTTTATTAAATAAAAGAAACTTCAATCTTTTCTTACTTAAATCTTGATATTTCATTCTTTTTTTGGCCTTCATTCTGGCAAAAAGACCTATATTTTATTTCCTTAATTATCTTTTTTAGCACAAGTTTTATCTTTGATTAAAGAAAAAGGAATGAGGCCACTATGAATGCATGATGGGGTGTCAGATATTTAACATATATGTTAAATTATCATATTTTAATCTCTTCCCCAAGTGGAAAAATTAACTATATAATATTTTGCTTATTCAGGTATTACATTTTTTCAATGATCTCTTATGAGAAATACAAGACACCCTTATGAATTAGGGTTCATAAGTGATTGTAATACCATTAAATATAAAGACTTGTTGATTTAGTCCAAGTAGTTTTGCTATTAAAGATGTCAATTAATGCCCAAAGGAACTTAAGTTATTATTGATCTCTCTCAAAGACCAGCAAGGAAGATTGGGGGACATGATCCCTGAACTTCATAAAACTGTCTTCTGTCTGGATCTTTAGCTTCATATACCTAATCCAGGTTTCTTCCTGATCAAGAAACTAACCAAATACCAGTTAATTAGCTTTCTCCTCTCCTTTTCTCTCTCTCTCTCTCTTACTTACCCTTTCCTGACCTTCTGAGGCTGCTGACCCCTCCTCAGTTTGTTGCATTATCCCCATGCTGTGCATGATTCTTAACAGTGAATTTCATTTTCTGTTTTCCTCCTGAGAATCAACTCTCTTGGCTCTCTTTCCAAACTCTATCTCCTTCCCTTCCTACTTTTTAGTTCTGCGTTCTCTATTATCTATCCCAATTCTGCACCACAGAAATATAGAAGTGAGAAGAACTATTCAAATGAAGGGGGGGGGACATTATAGGAAAAAATCAGGAGTAATCTAAGTGAGCAAAGCCCCATATTCTGGGCTTTGGGTTTGGATTTTAGCAGAAGATAGGTAAGTTGTGAGCACACCTATTCATACTTTTTGTCTTCTCAGTGAGTCAGATATGGTTACCTCCTTCACACCCTACAGTATGATGGGAAGGAAGAACATACTAAACCATCAACTACCATAGGATATGGAAAATGTTATGACAGAATTATGTTCAGGGCGTTCTGAGGACATCTCAAAAAGTACCTATTTTAGCCCCAGTTTAGGAGAAACAGGAAAAAGGGTATGAGAGAATGATTAGTGGTTGTAATGAATACATTTGAAATGATATATTTAAGTTTGCTTGGTAACTACATGTCAATGTTAATTGGAACCTGAAAGGGAAATAGATGACAAATTTAGTGAGATCAGGACTCACCATAGAACACGTTTGATTGGTGATCAGGCTTCTTAAATTGGGGGTGTGGGTAAAATGCCAACCTAGATGGATTATAACTACCACAGTTGTCCTTTGCAATCTAAGCATCTTTATTTTTCTAGCAGTTTTATGCCAATTTATCTTTTCATATGATCTTAATGAAGATTGATTTTTTAAATTTTGTTTAATATTTATTTTTGAGAGAGAGAGAGAGAGAGAGAGAGAGACAGAGTGGGGGAGGGGCAGGGAGCGAGGGAGACATAGAATCTGAAGCAGGCTCTAGGCTCCGAGATGTCAGCACAGAGCCTGATGCGGGGCGTGAACTCAGAAACCATGAGATCATAAACTGAGTCGAAGTCAGATGCTCAACCAACTGAACCCCCCAGGCGCCCTGATGAAGATTGATTTTTAATACTGCATTTAATGTATCTTATAGCATATAAAACCAAAAACGTCTTTATTGAAATGTTACATGAAACATGGAGGAGCAATGATATTGAGGACACGAATGTTAGATTTGTGTGTGTTTGAGTAAAAAATGTTTACACTGATAGTTTAAACACAGGTAAATGAGAAGGTTTTTCACCTTGACCTTTGTGAATGTGTATTTTATTTGACATTTTGGGGGTGTTAAAATAAAAATAGTCATAATAGTCATAATAATAGTTAAAGTTATTTGAAGATACAGAGTTCTCAAATTTTGGAAGAATCATAGGGTTTCTATTAAAAATTGTACTCTTAACCCATTCATAAGGCATGATAACAGAGTGCATCAATTATGATTAATTATGCACTTCTTTGAAAAGACAGTAAACATAATCCAAGGGAAGTCTTCTTTTTACTTTTTTTTTTTAATATATACATCTCATTGCATCAAAATGTTATCAATATTCTTTCATGCTGAGGAAAATGCTCATGCCCAAGTATGTGACTGAAGATTTAGGATTAGATTCATCACCTCCATACCAGTGTGAATTAAAGTTGCTTATTAACATACGGATACCTTTGGAGAAGTCGAATCATGGAAGAACATACACATGTTGCCCTTGCTGTTTCAGAGGCACTTTGGAATTATAGTGGATTCATTTGCCAGCCCCCTCTCTGAGCTAATGAAGTTGGATACTGCTGTGGCTTTTTTTTGCTTTCAGAAAATTGAAGTTAGAGATTAAACGACTCTAAAATGACTCTTGTTTCATCTTGCCAGGTCATTTCTGAAGACTAGACTCTATCTGGGTCTAAATTTTATAGGTGGTGTTTGAGTCACTTGATAAAACCATTTTTTTCTCTTACTGCATTTTTTGTTCTATTCCTGATTTATGGAGAGAGATTCTTGATTTATGCTGAAAGAATTAAACTTATCTGATGCTTATGTTACACATTTTACTTTCAATGTTACATTCTACTCATTCTGCTCCGTATTTCCCTTTTCCTAGATAAAGCAGCACCTTCACAGGACTGATTGGACTGAAAAGGCAAGGCTAAATGAGGTAAGACCTTTGGAGAGCTGCCCTGAACACCCACATGTTCTAGCCAACGATCTTGGGGAGAATCTAAATTTAATCCATCTGGTTTCACCGTGTGCCCAGGTTCTACCCTGCCACCCTCCTTGGTCAGACTCCCAGAAACAATACAGATGTGTAAAGCAATTACTGTTTTGGTCTGTTGGGCTGAAATTGGTCATCAAAATGTGGTAGAGTGTGCACATATAGAAAATTCATAGGCAGTTTATTTGAGATGGTTGGGAATTGTCAAGAAAAGGTGAGATTGTAGGGAAACATGGCTGGATTGTAATCCAGGACTTTGTCCACTGGCTGGAGGAAAGGGAAGTCAGGAGGCTATAAGGTCTCAGGATGCTTTCTACCCATTTTGGAGGAAGATGGCATGACATCCTCTTCAGTTTGAAGAGTAGAAACAGTCTAGACATAATACCTGATTTGAAATCTGTTCTGGAACAGGAAAATAAAAAAGGAACTAGACAGGGCCAGAATGAGACATACGTCCAGTAAGTGCTGGCTTCTCTGGTAGAATCCTGATTCTGGGAAAATCCTTTAAGTATATTGGCTTTTTGGACTTATTATCTCTGGTTTTAAATTGTTTTTCTAATATAAATGAAATATGTTTTGCTTAAAATAATTGAGAAATATATATGTAAGGTTTTTAAATATTTATGCCTATTGATCTAATTCAATTTGGGATAATCTTTTTTAAGGGATTCATCAAAAAGGAGTATTGACATTTGTATTAAAAATGTTAATTGTGGGGGTGCCTGGGTGGCTCAGTCGGTTGAGCGTCCGACTTCGGCTCAGATCATGATCTCACAGTCTGTGAGTTTGAGCCCCGCGTCAGGCTCTGTGCTCATGGCTCAGAGTCTGGAGCCTGCTTCGGATTCTGTGTCTCCCTCTCTCTCTCTCTGCCCCTCCCCTGCTCATGCTCTGTGTCTATGTCTCTCAAAAATGAATAAACATTAAAAAATTTTTTAAAAAAATGTTAATTGTGGCACTATTTATAATAATGAAACATTGGAGGAAAACCCTACTACCCAATAATTAAGTCTTGTTAACTAAATTGTGGCATAGGCATAAAATGGAGTATTACGTAGCTGTTAAATTATGATTTTGAAAATATTTCTAATCCTAATAGAAAATATTGAGGCAAGTGAAAAAGCAGTAATAGAAATTATGTATATTAAATATGACCTCTATTTACACATAGAAATCAGATGGGAAGAAAATCCAGCCTTTGGTTGATTCTCAGATGCAGATGTATTCCATTTTATCATCTCTCAAATCAGCATGTATCTTCCAATTAATGGAACCTTCTAGTTATAATTGGAAGCATTTTGTTTTGTATTTTAGTGGTACATAAAATCAGGTTGCATCTCTCTATCAATGACATCTTAGATTTGAAAAAATTAATCAATATGCCAATATAAGATGGTCAAATTTTACTGAGTTGTATCTCTATGCATTTTTTCTCACAATGAGTATATACGCGTGCGTGCATGCACACACACACATTTAGAAAAGAGGTAGCTCTGTTTCAATCCATTAACATAAGGAATTCTGTATACTCTGACCCAGAAACATTTTAGTTTATCCAGGATCATTTATTCAACACCCTAAGCAAGTTTGTAGGGTCTATCTGGATTGAATTTTCCTGTGGCATCAAATTAATTTTTCACTAGAATTCTGTTTGGAAATCCAAAATACTTAGATCTATCTGTGGACTTTTCCGTCTTTCAAAAACATGAGTCCATTGCTCATTCCAGCCCACTCAGAGAATCCTTGGTGTGTGACTTCCCCCGTCAATATCTCCTCTGAGTCCCTTTCTCTTTCCCTGTTCAGTCTGTTGTTCCCTACTGCTATCGTCCACTTATATACATAAAATATGCTAACACATGTTCCTCACAGGGTCTGAGAGCTTAATGAGAAGGATGTGGCTTAGAATTCACAAGGTCTTAGGTTTAAAATCCCTCTCAATGACTATGTGACCTTGGACAAATCACTAACCGCCGTATCGCACAGATTTTTTCTTATGTACAGTAGGAACAATAGTACCAGTCTCAAAGGAATGTATGGATTTCATGAGCTAATATATCTAAAGCAATGGATATGTGTCCATATGTTCAATAAGTATTCATCTTGCTCCTTCTTTTTTATTGATAATGTGTTTTTTTCCAAATAGACGTGACCTCCCACAGAGTTTTCTAAAAGGGTGCTAATCAATGCATTCTTGATTCATTTCAAGTCCAAGAGGCTTCTCCATGCCTTTGATAGTAGGAAACCTTTCCAACTACACTTCCATTTTCCTCTTTAATAAGAAGACCCAGACTTCTTTTCAGAGGTCTTCAAATTCCAGCTCATACCCCATAATTCCCTTTCCACAGTTCTGTTACCTTACAAGGCCAAATTAACTCCCTCAGATTTTTGGCTGCCTTCACCTCTGCTGAATAATTATTTTCTCTGCAGCAACTCTTACAGGGTTGAGATGAATGGAAAGGGTGAGGAGGTAGAGAAATGTGTGAGATTAGCAATATAATTCTCTAGTAAAAAGCAAAATCCTGAGACAGACACAATAGACCAAAGAAAGTTGGGTTCTCCCTAAGTGACTCCAGTACACTATCTTGAACTTGGAGGTCTAATTTTCTAATTTTCTTAGGACCTCTGCATCCCCACTACCACTCAGTAGTCTTATCTGCTAACCATCACCTTACTTTATGTTCTTTCTTACCCATGTTGGCCTTAGTGGTTTATATTCTAACCCTGAGTTCTCTAGACCAAACCTATCTGATTCAACCCTATATTTCCTCATAATTTGCTCAAATGTTTTTCCTTTTATCCAGCTTCTAAAAAATTTCAATTTGATCTTCAGTTTTCTTTACAATGATATTAGAGTGACTTTATTCATTCTTTTTCTAAGACTTCCCTATTCACCTGTTGTACCAGAGAGCTCAGATGGTATAGGTGATAACGGAATCAGAACAGCATAGCTCTACCTTTCTTTAGAAGGAATTGGAGAGAGCTCAAATAATGTTGAGGGAAAAAAAAATACTGCTTCAAACTACATCTATCCAGGAAGTTTAATGGTCTTATACAGGGAGGGTTATGGTGCTATCCAGTGGGGAGTTTTATTTTAAAATCTAGCTCCTTCCTGCCAACTCTTTGGCATTTATAACTCTTTCTCGTTACTGAAAAATGCTGACCTGAGAGGGTGAAGCATAACCAAATGAAAAGCATCACAAAAGACTTCACAATAGTTAAAGGTTAACAGCCTATGAAAACAGAAAAACATGAAAGCTTAGAAATAAGGCCCTCTAGGAAGAGGCAAACATCTAAGGAGAGACAAGAGAGACAAAAGAAAGTCGAGTTACAAAGGAATGGAATGCCATTTGTGGACATAGTGGTTTTGTTCCCACAACCACAGATGGTTCAGGATTATTGCTAAATTCTTTGATGAGAAGGAACTGGAATTTAGTAACAAAGTTTATAGGGTAGGCTTCAATGCAACCTCATGTTTTACTTACAGCCTGTTCTAGAGTGCCAACATTCTTCAAGTGAAGACAAGCAAATGAAAACAATACATGCAATTTATGCTATTAAAATGATAACATTTGCTACTATTTATTAATCATTGTCAGGCAGTCCTTTGAGCACATGGATTCTTTCATTTCATTCTCCAACCATCTCTGCAGCAGCCCCTGTTATTCCTAGGATTTTCAGTTGGGAAGGCCTGAGGCTCAGAGAGGTAAATTAGCTTGCCATGAGTCCCTAAGCTAATAGCAAATAGGTTTTGGGTTTGAATGCAGCACGGCTTAATAGTGCATACTGAACTCTTAATCAGGAGGTTGTATTGCTTTGCATAATGGCTAGCTGTGAAGAGTGGAGACAGGATTTACTTGTGGCAGTACGGAAGGGTCAGCTGGAAGGCCTGCACCAGTGGTTAAGTGTCAAGTTGCTTAGGAAAGTACAGGAAGCAATAGCAATTCCTGCTACCCCACACCACGTCTCCCTGTTTCTGCCCATTACTTCCTCCACCAAGTGTCATCATGCTACGCTTAGTATTTGTCCCAAGAGGGCCACACCAATCTCCCCCATTCTTCTGCTGAGTAACGTATTTCTATTTTTGTCATGGAGTAAATACATCTCCTCCTGAAGCCTCTCCACACTCCTCCCCTTAAGAAAAGCAGCTATACCTTGTTTGCTGCTTGAAATGTGTGAAATGTGATTGTGTTTACTTTTTGAGACTGAAACCAATCACATACAAAAATACCTTTTTAGAGGAGAAAGATGTCAGCTCTAGCTGCATTCAAATATCCAATCTTTTCTGACTCACATTGAACAACCTTGAGCAAATCATTCTCTAGTTTCTTTTCTCTGCTTGTGCTGTACAGCAGCAGTGAGAAAGGCCGCATCAAACATGTTGAGATTGCTCAAATATTAAAGCTTTTTACGCTTTTTGCTTCTGTTCGTTCTTTCTTTCCTTTTGATCTAACAAAACTTCTTAAATTATAAATTAGAGAGTTGAAGGGCTTTTTTTTCCCCTTTCCAAGATAAGGGAAAAATTTATGACTTCAAAAAACTGTTAGTGGCAGAGGGCAGCAGACCACATCAATATTTTCATTTGGCATGTGGCACCTGATACCCTGAGAAAGATGCCACATTTAGGATGATTTCTTAAGGATGTCTGTTTGATTTTAAATACAGTGAAGCCAACCAGTTGTTTTTACTTAGAAGAGGAAATGTCTCCAGTCCCCTTTCAATGGCTTTAAGGATATATAATCAGCCATTTTACAAAATCCAACTCTGTTTTGACTCCTCAGATTTTCTAGTAGATCAGCTGGTAAATGATTACTTTTTACCCTTGAAACAAATGTCACTCAGTCAAGGGGTAATATAGTGGGTAGGATAGAGATGGAGTTGTTTTCTGAAATACAACTGGCTAGTCATTTTGAGAATTTGTCTTACTTGTTTTTAAATTGTCTGATACATAAGAGTGTAACCTCCTTCAGGTTACGTTTTTTGGCCATTTTGCCTCCTCAGTCTAGGTGACCATCTTCTGAGCTCTCCTGTCCTGATGTACCACACCAATATCAAAGGATTCATCCGTATAAATAAGCATTTGTCTCCACTCTAGCCACTAACCTCCTTGAGAGCAGGGAACTATGCCATTCCTTCTCTTCATCTACCAGTACAGTGTGTAGCAGAGTAGATACTGAGTTCACGGTCTTGGAAATAAACTGAACTTGGCTGTGCTTTAATGGGAGTATGATTAATGATGCAGATGTTTGTCCAGGATGTTTTATCTCACTGCGTTGAAAGAACAAGTTTAGAGGCAAATCTCAACGTACAAATAAAACGACAAACATGAAAATAGACCCCAAGTATTTCTTCCATTCCTTGGGCCAAGAAAGAGTGCCAAAATCTCATGAGAATAAGTTGCCCCAAACTATGCCTCTGTTTGAACAAGTCAGAAAAATAGTGAGAATAGGATTTTTTTCCCACTACATCATTCCCGAAACAATAAAAAATAAGTACAAATATGGGGAGTTAACAAAGACACTTAACTTCCGGGAGAAAAAAAATGAACAATAACATCAACAAGCAAAAAACCCTTAGATGATCTTTGCATCATGATCTCAACATTCTGATTCATCCTGATGTAAAAAATACTGTTTTGCCATCCACATTCATGGCCAAACAGTCAAAGTATGATGTATGGAAACCCTCAACCATCAGGACAAGATGTGACATTAACAAGGATGCTTTCCTATAGTAGAATAGCACTTCATAGTTTATGAATATTTCCACATATAACAACTGAATTCATCCTCATCAAACTTTTATATGGCTGAAACACCATGCCCTGCTATTTTATGCCATCTTACAAATGGCAAAACAAACCCCAAGTACCTCCCCCATGATCATAAAGCTTTAAATTCAACTATGGCAGTCAACAAGAGTGCTGAGAGTCAGGCATGTGATGCCATAGCAACAGGCCACCCCACCATAGACACTCAGTCCGTCACCAGGATTGGATACAGATAACCAAGATTTGTATTTGACTCACATCACATACAAACTTAAGACAAATAGCTGAGTTCCTGCAGTTCTGCAAATATTTTTTAAACACCTTCTATGAGGTAGGGTCATATAGTAAATGTGTAAAGCATTAAAAAATATTATTTACTGATTTTTATACAGTATCAACCTTTAAAATAAAAGTATTTACTTGAACTTCGCATAAAACTCCACAGAGCCAGCATTATTATGTCTATTTTCTACAATGTGTCTGAAGTTGCACAGCTATAAAATGTCGGAGCTGGAACTTCAGATCAGTTCTGCCCGACTCCAAAGCCCATTTCATGACATCACCCTGCCTTCGTGAAGATGCAGCAGAGGATGTTTCTTATTAACAAAGACTCTTGGAAAGTCTGAGTAGGTCTTTGAGGCAAAATATGCTTGAAAATAAAACATTATTTCCAAGTAGTAGTCATTATCAGCTCATAATTGAAAGCAAGCTTGAAGAAATGCTACAAACTAGTGTCTTCTGACACAAAAGCTGTCTGCAGACATGTGGTTGTGGTTCCAATTCTCACTTTGTAAACAGTCAGGTTAAGCTGATTTGTTTCTTCCTTGCTTTTGTTTCTTTGAAATTGATGTCAGCTTCATTCGTGGTAGGAAATTGGGTGTTCCATGGTATAAAATCACATGCTTGTCTCACCTGTCCAACTGAATTTAAAATGGAAAGACTTGCCTTGGGGCAATTGTATATACAATTTATATAAATCACGTGCATCTGAAGATAGATTAATTTGGTCTAAAGTCATTATAATGCAGGGTTCCTGCATGCCAAGTACAGGATATGATAATGGAAAGAATATGGAGCTTCAGGATCCAGCTGTGCTCTCTTGTAAGCTGAGCGACCTTGAGGAAGTCATTCCTTCATTCAGAACCTTGGTTTGTTTTCATGTTGTTACAAAGATCAGATGAGATCTCCAGGACTCTAAACATAAAGTTGTTTTATTACCCTGATCGTCTCCGTCATTAACAAAACAGTATTAGAAAAAATGTTTTGATAAAAGTGAAACAGTATTCTCACTTAACAATGTTTTTATGAACATCTAGATCAATTTATTCATGGAAAGAAATAGAAACAACAGTCAGCAAAATGGCAAAATCTGCAAAAGATTTCTGCAGGATCATAAGTCTCCACTTCCATTCTCTTCCCTGTTTCTCATTACCTAAGGAGCGCCTCTTCCTTTCTGCATTCCTTTCTTCTCTAATCTCTTTACCCCAGCAGAAGAGCAAAGGATAAAATGGTTAGTCTTTTGTGCTCATGGTTGCTTCATAGGGTTATGGTGTGGTGGAATAGGGAATGGTGGCAGAGCGAAGCTGGCACTTAACAAGTAGTTAGCAAAGCCTCTTAGGAAAAGATTCAGAGATAAAAGGGAAGAAGGTGACACAGGTGCACTGTGGTCAAGTAACTTGAAGGTCAGGGAATGGCTGACAATAAAAGAAAAATGGTAGGACTTCACGTGGAGTGGAAATCCTCCTTTCACAATTATGGAGAATGGAAGCTTTTCCACCTTCCTAATCTTCGTTTGAACAGGGAGCCTATATTTTGTTTATCGTATAGTGTAGATGTGAGAATTACATGAAATAGTATATCTAAAAATTGTTTCAAAAACTGTGCAGTTCTATACAAATATTATTATTTAATATCCCTATTCCTTTCTTTTCCAAATATGGCTAGACCTTATCCTTTCTTTTCCAAATATGGCTCCTTGAAGCTGACAATGGTTTGCCTGTGCTGAAGCCTCAGTACTTTTCAGAGTTGGTTCACCCTATTTCACAAGAATTAACTTAATCATCACTTCTTAGCAAACTGCTCTTGCAGGTCATTAACATGCTGATCTATGCTTTTTGTTAAGTATGATTTTTTAACTTAACCTAAAAAAATCAGGTGCAACGATATCAAAATAATTTTTATCAATGTATTTGCCTTTAATTTATAGAGATGTAGAGTGAAAGCCTAGGTATTATATTGAGTTCTATAGAAAAAGCAATCAACCTTTGGCAATAGACATCAGAGATTAGATTTCACATGATAGTGTTTTTACACATATGGAATTATATTTCTTTGGACCATTCTTTTTCCTTACCCTCTCTTTCTTTCTGTGTCTCTCTCATTCATGAAATTTTAGAATTTTAGAAATTCACAATTTTAGAAAGAGGCTAGGATATGGATGCTGATGATAGTGATTGGAGGCTTTTTGAGAACCACTGTTAATGACAATTGCTGCGAAGAAGACATTTTAATATATACTGTGTTCTTTCTAACTCATAAATCTCATTAATTAATGAATAGCTGGAAAGGCCTTGTTTTTTCCCAGCCTTGTTAAAGTCAGACTCTGAAATGTCATAGTTCCTAGACCCTACATTTGCCTGTTCACTGTTGAAAACTGTTCCCTTATTGAGACTGACCATAAGATGTCTAGTTGCGAAGTCGGAAGTGGATCTCATTTGCATTTTGTCATTGTATGTTTGAGCCCATT
The DNA here is from genome assembly GCA_030068075.1 of Paguma larvata. Classification (NCBI taxonomy): domain Eukaryota; kingdom Metazoa; phylum Chordata; class Mammalia; order Carnivora; family Viverridae; genus Paguma; species Paguma larvata. The sequence continues at coordinate 49,720,432 of CM057831.1, forward strand.
TAATGGTCAAAGGCAAAGATTGATTTCTTTAGTCTGTGAGCCTTTCTGATTACAGTAAGAAAGCATGTCAGTCCAGTCTAGTTTTGTGTTTGGTTATGACCTAGTGACTTTGCCCTTCTGAGCTTGTGTCCCCGTTAGTGTCTGAAAACTGGGACCATAATATTGGCTCAATAGTGTTGTGAGTAATGAATGGAATGGTGTACGTGAACATGACCGGCACCTGGATGTTCAAACCAATGAAAATCCACTCAATATTGACATTTTTTTCAGATTAAAGAACCAATGTTTTTTGAATTCCTTCACCAGTTCAACTCCTACTCATTAGTAGGATGAATTTGGAAATTGAAAGAAGTCATTTGGAAAGCTCAAGATTCTGGCTCTCTTAATTTTGTTTAATCTGCCTTTGAAAGGGTCTTGAATAGCAGAGAAAATGGGAAGACAGCCAGCTCCAAAGTTTAATGTATTATTAAATGTTTTCAAAAATACTACCTTTCTCCCATCTACTTCACTCGTCTTTGTCTTTGATACTTAAATCCTAGGGGGAAAGTAGGAAACACAAATATATTCCCTTTCATTATGTTTAAGTTCTAAAAGGGAAGAGGCTTTTCTCATTAGAATGAACCGCTCTCATATAATAATAAAGGAATTTTAAATGTGAGATAATAAAATGTTTAGATTAGTAAAATAATGATTATAAACAATGTGATAGGTAGTGCTATTGTTAAAATATAAATATATCAACAATACTATTTATTTGAATATTTGAACTGCATGTTACACCTCCAAAATATCTTTCCATATATTATACCAAGCAATGATCGAAGACATAAGCAAAGCAAGTATTACTTTTACCCATATTATATTTGTTTTTTAAATGCTTATCTATTTATTTTGGAGAGAGAGAGAGAGAGAGCAAAAGCAGGAGAGAGGCAGAGAGAGAGAGAGAGACAGAATCTGAAGCAGACTCCAGGCTCTGATCTATCAGCACAGAACCCGACATGGGACTTGAATTCACCATCTATGAGATCATGACTTGAGCCTAAGTTAGATGCTCAACCAGCTGAACCACCCAGATGCCCCAATTGTACCCATTTAATAAATGAGGAAACAAAGGCTCAGAAGCACAGAAATTATTAAATGCAGAAGGCAGAGCATGAATTCTGCTCAACAAACCTGTTGTTCTTTTGTTTAAACAACACAATCATATAAATAAGCATATCTCTACTACTCTTTTTTTAAAGTATCTTTTAAATTTTTTAAATGTTTGTTTATTTTAGAGAGAGAGAGACAGAGCATGAGGGGGGAAGGGGCAGAGGGAGAAGGAGACACAGAATCTGAAGCAGGCTCCAGGCTCTGAGCTGTCAGCATAGAGTCCAGTGTGGGGCTCAAACTCAATGTGGGCTCAGACTCAATGCAGGCTCAAACTCACAAACTGTGAGATCATTACTGAGCCAAAGTCAGTCGGATGCTTAACCAAATGAACCACCCAGGTGCCCCATTAAGTCTACTACTCTTTTTTATTTCCCATATGCAAGAGAAAATAAACTCGAAACAAGAAATTATTGTAGGGCTTTTTCCTTTTTAAAACAAAAGTGAGTGTTCATGATGCTGGTCCTCTACAAACCTTAAAGACATAACAGTTTAGAAAGCTAAGTCGATGAGTGCCTATTCTGTGCTAGCTGCTACACACATAGGCTATTGTGTTTAATCTTCATACACGGTTAATAATTCTGTGGGGAAACACAGGTACAGAGAGGAAAGTGCCTTGCCCAAGTAGACATGGGGATAAGGAGAGACAAAACCTATATTAGAAATTTGATTCATGTGACTTGAAGAATAGCACACTCTTCTCTCTAAAGCTTCCTACCTCCCTAGAGGGAAACACAGTGTTTGTCAGGTTGATAGTCTCTCCTGCTGAACCCCTTTTCTTTATGGGGTGAGGAGGTCCAGAGAATCTCAGGTGCACTGTGGCTTTGGTGATGTTTTCACAGGAAATGAAAACAGGCCTCCCTGTACCCTCTTCTTTATCACAAGACTAACAGCATATTGTTTCAAGTATACACCAGCCTAAGGATATTATGTGTAGTAAGGAAAAGAGAGAGAAACTTAGGTCTAACAAAAAGAAAAAAAAATACAGCCAACCAACCAAACAAACAAAAACAGACTAGGGATTAAGCGTATCTATACCTACAGATGTATTTAGTGAAAACTGGTTAAGTGTCATGACTTCCATAAAGGCAGATGACTTGATCCAGTTGTAAATGGCTAAATCTAGGAGTACTTTTTTGAGGAAAAACCTATCAATTTTAAGGACAATTGACTCGTGAATCCCCAAAGGAAGGGGACTCTCAATTTTACATCCTCCAGAGATCCTTGAGCCACTCTGCAAACCAATACCTGGGTGGCATGGACAAACTCTAGATAGAAATGAATGGCAAGCAAACTGACAACTGGGAACACTGGGTAGGCGTTTTCTGAGCCACTAAAAATCCAACTGAGCAACCAGAACTCCTGTCTTGCACATGAATCACTAAGCCTTTCTTGTATTCTTTGGGATTGCTTTGGAATTAGCTCAGTATTTTATTTTGCCTCTTAAGTATGGGATAGTGAGTCATAGCTTTGAAATCAGACACACAAAAATTTAAATCTTTTATTGCCACTAAACAGCCAGAAGCCAAAACTGAAACCCACAGTTATGTGGCTCCAGAGTCTTTTCTCTTTCTTTGAATCATATTGTCTCTAAAAGTAGACATTTCTCAGCAGCCTGTTGTGATATCTGATATACCACCATTGAAAACAACGTATGATTGAAGAAAAGTAAAACTAGTATTTATTGGATGCCTATGTGCCTGTCACTCTGCTAGGCACTCTCACATGTTTGTATGTATTTGTTTTTGTATTTGTATCTAATATATTGTATACACACACATAAACAAACACTCATATATATACATCCATATATACTTATATATAAATATCCTATATAATAGACATAACAATCTTGCAAGTGAGGATCAGATGAATTAAAGTATACAATTAACAAGTTGTTGCTGGACTATGGTCTTAGAGAAGCTTGATTCCAAACATAAAGTTTGTTCTACCATAATGTGCAGCTTTAGGATCAATATTCTTCTCAATTAAAAGGAAAAACAGACAAGGTTTTTCTAGTATAGAAACAGAACAATAGAACAATAAATTCATGATGGTTTCCAGTGATGTCTGTTAGCTCTTTGAGGGTAAGGAGAATTCTTTGTTGTATGCTACACTGCCCTTGATATGCAGTGAATGCACAAGAAATGTCTAACACTAACAGTCACTTAGAATTTGTTAGCATCTGCGGTGTATCTGAACTGTACATGTCTATAATTATGATATTTTACAGTTAAAAGGTCATAAATCTTATCTACTTATTTACCTATTTATTTATTTATTTACCCTAGAAAGTTCATTAATTACAAATTGGAATAATTGTCTTCAGTTTTGTGGCTTCTTCTTAATTGCTTTCATTTTTCTCCAGCAATGAAACTTCCCATTTGATTTTTAATCAGACTTTTAGCAAAAATATGAATCAATATTAATAATAATTAACAATTTTCCACCCCTTTAATAAATCCTGTACTCTCCTCCCCTCTTGTATTTATGGTACTTATACATCCCAGGGCATACATGAAGAAGTAAAGCTGAAGGTGTGTAAAAAAGGAATTCATTTGAAATACAGATGGGATAGGGATACACCTGGGCTAGAGACCAATCTTTATGGCTTTCTGATTAAATCAGTAGGTTCTCCTTGATAATTATACCAGTTATTCCCCTTTCTTTCTTTTATTCTTTCTTTGTTTTTCTTCCTTTCCTTTCTTCTTTCTTCCTTTCCTTTCTTCTTTTTCTTTCTTTTCTTTTTTCTCTTCTTTCCTTTTCTTCCTTCCTTTCTTCCCTTCTTTCCTTCTTTCCTTCTTTCTTTACCGTCTTCCTTCCTTCCTTCTTTCCTTTCCCACCTCTCTTTTTTTTTCTTCCTTTTTTTCCTTTCATTCCTCTCTCTCTCTGTCTCTGTCTCTGTCTCTGTCTCTCTCTCTCTCTCTTCCTTCATGTGTACATTTGGAAGGGAAAGTCTACTGGCAATCTAGAGAAATAAGGTGAGGTTTAGAGGCTCAAGGAGATCTAAGCAGTCTACAAGATGCAGAAAGCAAAATGCAAAATCTGAGATAATAGTGTCACGATCAATCTTTCTTTTGTTTTTAGTTCCAGTCATGGAAAAATTATTATTATTATTATTATTATTATTATTATTATTATTATTTGCTGCACTGCAGAATCAAATCCCTGACATATTTATCACATATTGTGCAGTTTAATATCTTGAGATATACAGGAATCTCTATACATTCTACCGCAGTTCAGATCATGATCATGTTCTTTAGCATCTCTGCCATATCAAGCTACGTGGGGTGAAACACTTACTGGAGGAGAAGAAGGTTATGACAGACAGTGTATTTTAGATTAAAACATGAACATTCAAAATTTTAAGGTACTTTATTTAAAAGACCTTATAGATATAGAGTTCAACTAGTTATAGACTCTTTTAAAAAAGAATTTTGATGGAATCCAGGGATTCCCTCATCGAAAATAAAAATTGTTACTCAAGTCACATCTATGTAGGATTAGAGAAAGGAAGTGAACCAGAAAAAAGCTAAACAGGAAAATGAAGGGAAAAAAGCAGGAGGAAAGAATGAGGTGAATGGGCAGGACCACTGGGAGGTGAACAGTTAAACTAGAAGTCCCAATTTGGACTTTCCACTATGAGTGGACAGTTAAACTACAAGTCCCAATTTGGAGAGGAATACCAAAGAAGTTAGTTGGTCCAAAGGTGTGTGTCAATCATGAGAAGGAGAAACGTAGGCCTTGCCTCACAAGGTGTTAAGTGTGAGAGTTGCAGTTCAGATCATCTGTCACTTCTGGAGCCCTTGTCCTTTCTAGCTCACCACCCTTCAAGGATTTCTCATTCATCTGTCTATGAGCTTGGCACTGGAAAGCCAATCAATCAGTATCTTTGGAAGAGAGAGGAGGGAAGAAGGAAGAATGGAAGAGAGGGTGGGTTGGAGGACAGAGCCAAACAGGAGAATCAAAGAACCAATAAGAAGTACATCTATGGAGAATTCATTATATACATTTTCCATTTTATAGACTATGACACAAACATAAAGATATTGCTGAATATGCATTATGGTTTGGCATGAAGACATGTTCATGATAAAGTAAATGGAAAAAAAAGTTAAGTGCAATATCCTGGTAGCCTATTTGCTGTTTGTTTAAAATATGTATAGAAAAAGTAGGGAAGTATATTTAACAGAATGTCAACAATTATTTTTTTGACAGTATTTTCCCTACTTTTAAACATAATATCCTTTATAACTTTATGGTAACAGTCACAGTAACAATAATGAAACTGAAATATCTGAGAGAAAATAGGAGTGTCCTGGATACGTTCTAGAGAGAGGTTGCCATACCTTGGTCACATTTTTTTAGGTACCCCTTCATCTTTTACATGAACTGGATGTGTTTATTCACATCTGGAAAACCTGCAGCGGGGTGCTCACAGAGGTTCCTTCGCCGTTCACCTTTCTCAGGTGGCATTTGAGTATTTTTCCCTTCCTATAGATGGAACATGCCCTCTTGTCTCAGTATTTCCATTGCATTTTAAGCAAGGTTCTCAGAACGGGGAAGGAGAGGAATGTTGGTAAAAACAATTTGGTCCCCTTATTAAAAAAAGGGGCCTAGTCTCTGCTCACTCCAGTAACTTCCTAGTGCAAACTCCATGTAAGTACTTTTCCCCCTTTGGGATCTGCAGTTATTCCTAGGGGTGCTGATTTTAGCAGTAACCCTATCCCTAGTATTAGGGAATCACACTAACTATTTCAGGCCATGTAGGTACTACATGAAATACATGGGAAGCACAAATAAGTTTTAATGAATAAGCAAGTGGATAAGTAAGTGAATGAATGAACGAATGAATGAATTGTAATTTGAAATCAGAGGGCTTAAATGCAGTTCACCTACAAACATCTTTAATGTTTTAGCATCTGCCATGTTCAAAACAGCTTTTTCACTAAATAATTATGGTAATTTATGTGACTCCCAGAAATATCAGGAGATTTAAATGAGATAACATGTAAAATGTTCTTCGTGCCCTTTAAGCATCATAAAGATGCCTCTTACTTGTCTGGAACTTGGCTCTTTATACTTTTTTGTTATAATAATTTTCCTGTGTGCATCATTTTCTGCAAAAAGATTTATTTAAACTCCTTAAGTATTTGGTCACAATCTGGTTGAAAACTGTCTCTTTGTTTATTATTCTTTTTATCATATCATCTTGCTCCATAACTGGTTGCCAATAAAACCTTTTTTGATTTATTTATAAAATGCTTATTCAACACCCAACACTACCTTAAATATTCTCCAAAAGTAACTCATTTAATCCTCATTGAAACTCTGTGAGGCAGATCCTGTTATTATCCTCTTATTAGAGGTGAGGAAACTAGGGCACTGAGAGATTAAGTAACTTGCCTATGGCCACCCAGGTAATGAGTAAAGAAGTCATAATTTGAACCCAGTCACTCTGACTCCAAAGTACATGAGACAGATTTTAAGTGTTGTTATATCACCAGATGGACAGAAAAGGACTTCTTTGAGTGAATAAGATAATTAATACAATTTTTTAAGCCACTTCTTTGTGTTGGGCACTATTCTGAGTGAATTATATCCATTATCTGATTTAATCCTTAGAAGAAAATTTCAATATCCTCATTACCCTTCCTCTCCCACTTACATAGGGAAAGATGATGTAAATTTTCAGAAAAAAAAGCATATCTCCATAATAAAGTTTTATTAAAGAACATTTTAAAGGTAATAATTAGATTTGAGGTAGTAGCTTTATTTAGTTCAGAATAATTCACTTCATTCCCACTGGAGCAAGTGCGTGTGGAAGGACTAAGGTAGAGAAGGCAAGTTACACCCATAGATTTGAAATGTGAAGACTCACTTGTGCTGCCCTAAATATTTACCACAAAAGTTAAAAGCAAAGACAAGTGTATCTCGGGCCCATATTTAGAGTACCAATCTCAGCAGAAAAGAGGACAGACTTTAGAATCAGACATCCCTGGATTTAAATCTTGGGTTACTCTTCTAACTGTGTGTGTTCATAGGCAAACAACTCAACTACTCCTAATCTGTCTGTAAATGGGGATTAATAATACCTACATGTTACAGCTGGTGGAAATACAAATGCAGTCATGCAAGTTAAAGGCCAAGGAGAGTTCTAGGGAAGGAGGTGAGCTCCTGTAAAGGGAAAGCTGAGAAGAATAGGCTGTAAGAAACTGAATGAAAGTCCAGAGCAGGGCAAGAAAGAGTGTAGCAAGTGACAGAGTCCGCAGAGGCCCTATTGTGCAGAGCCTGGTGGGCCATGGTAAGGATTCCTATTAAAAGCAGTGGGATGCTTTGAAGGACTTCTAAAGAAGGAAGTGGAATGCTCAAGTGTATTTTTTTAAGTTTATTATTTTGAGAGAGAGAGAGAATGCACACAGGGGAGGGGCAGAGAGAGAGGGAGAGGGAACCCCATGCAGGCTCTGTGCTAACAGCATGGAGCCCAATGTGGAGCTCGAACCCACGAACCATGAGATCATAACCTGAGCCAAAATCAAGAGTTGGACGCTTAGCTGACTGATCCACTCAGGTACCTCCTCAAATATGTTTATTTTTAAAGATCTCTTTGGTTCAAAGTATGCATACAAAAATTATATAGTTTGTCTTTGCCCATTTTGACTTGTTACTGAGTATCAAATACTATACCAACATTTTTTTATCTTATATTACCTAGTTTAATTTTTATATGTCCTGAAAAATAAAAACCCTTAACCTAAATTATTTTATATCTTACAAGTGAGGAACTCAAGCGATCATGAGGAAAACTGGGTTTAAGTGCAGGCTTACCTGATGCTAAGTGCTCTTGACACCATCTGTCAAGTAGAGTCACTGAGCACTCATCACCTTTGTAAAAGACCTGAGTGGTAGTGGTATAGGGGGTAGGCAGGGAACACCAGTGTCTCTGGTGCTCTGTAGGGTCTCTGAGAGATATACCTTACTATAACCCGTCTAGTGAGTCACATCTGCATAATCCCCTCTCCTTGAACACACCTGGAACCTGGAACTTGCTCCTAAGAAATTTGGCATAAGTAAAAGGGATATTCATTCCCATGAGAGCATTGTGTTATTAGCAGACTGGAGCACCAGCTTCTCCTGTTGGCTTTGAGGAAGTAAGATGCCGTGCTGTGAGAGAGCTATGTTGTGAGGAACTGAGGGCAGGGCCTCCAGGAACTGAGAGTGGATACCTGGCTGACAGTCAGCAAGAAAATGGTGCCTCAGTCTTACAACCACAAGGAACTGAGTTCTGTGAAGAAGTACCTTTGGGAACCTCAGAAGAGGAAACAGATATGTCGTCCCTGGACTCCTGAGCCACAGGATGCGGCGATTGTAAACTCGTACAGGCTCTGGTGTATCAGAGTGAAAGAAGAAATCTTGACCTCCAGAAGGGTAATATTTGACTCAAGGCTGTCCAATATTCAGAAAGAGAGAAGAAAAGAAGAGAACAGATTTTCCAGAGAGGAGTCACAATTCAAGCCAGAGATAGGGTATAGATTAGAATGAAAAAGAATACAAGATGGGTCACCTGTAAGTTGACTCAAGAAGCTATAATTCTTTTATAAAAGAATTTTATAAGTCTATAAAGCTTTATAAAATTCTTTTCTGTTTTATCCTTTTCCCATTCTATGCTTACCTTTAACAGTAATTTTGGCTTTTACCTTACATATAACAGGAAGATGGAATTCCAGATATTTATTTTTTTGTCCCAGCTGACTTTTCTTTAGCTACGTTCAACTGTTGATTATATATCTGCTGAATAGTCAGCCTGAGAACATATGGAATAGACGCATGTTCTATACAACATGTTCACAAATAAAACAGAAATCTTGAGCTATTAAGTAAACATCTTCATTCATATGTAGAGTGGCTCTATTTTTCTCTTAAAAAATGATGTAACAGGGGCACCTGGATAGCTCAGTCGGTAGCTCAGGGGCACCTGACTCCAGCTCAGGTTATGATCTCATGGTTTGTGGGTTCCAACCCTGCATAAGGCTCTGTGCTGACAGCTCAGAGCCTGGAGCCTGCTTCAGATTCTGTCTCTCCCTCTCTCTCTGCCCCTTCCCTGCTCACTCTCTGTCTCTCTCTCTCAAAATAAATATTTTTAAAAATGATATAATGCTATAATAATAGTTTTAATAGTTTTTGATGAACCATACTATTTTCTCTAAATGTATTTTTCTAATCATTGTCCATATGTATTTTTGTGTTAGAAAGTTACAGTCTTAATGAGAATGCTTTCAGCTAAAAGAAATAGCAACCCCAACTAAAACTGACTCGTATTATAGGGGATGCGATCTCAAATACCAGGAAGTCCAGAAGCAGAGTGGGTTTATTTAATGTCACTTTATTCAAGGTAAAAAGCCAACAGAGGTATAAAGGTACTTTTACCAAAAAGAGTTTTTTAAGTGGTTATAAAGGTCAAGGTTTCAGGGTTTTTCTATCTCTACAAAGTACCATAGTCAATGTTGGTTTCATTCTTTGGTTGAAAGATGCCTGCAGTGTTTGCAGGTATCACATTCAGATAAGATGGTGAGCTGAGGAAGCAGACAGGAGCCCACATCCTCTTGTAGCTTTCTTAAGAGCAAGGCTATTTTTTCATAAAAGAGTCCATCAGATTTCCATTGTAGCTCTTTGGCTGATGTTACACACTTTTTCCTAAACCAATTGCTGGCAGAGAGAATGGGATACCATTAAAGTAAGCAAATCAATCTGGAAGATGCCTTCCTATAAGATGAGGCAGGATGATAGCGGCACAAACCCAGATAAGGCACCACAGTAGAAATGGATTCCAGGTGGTTTCCACTACAAAACTGCAGTTTTTTTTTTTAAGAAGCTACTTTCCTGTATCATCTTAAAAAAAAATACACTCCTGTTGAAATACCAGAATTTACTAATCTTTGCCCTAACTCTTGGTTTATTTTCAATAGGTTTATAAAATAAAATGTGAGATGCTGGCATTTTCGAACCTCCTCAATTTATATGTCAGTGATTTCTATGAAACTAGGGTGGGCAAGATTGTTTCTATGAAGCTAGTTTTAGGTATACTAGAAGAAAAAGTTGTATATGATTTGAATGTTAAATAGATAATACAATTATTTTAAAAAGTCATCTGGGTATTTTAGTTAGCCCTCAAACAGCAGAGAAGAAAAATCATTTATCTGGGATTAAGCACAGACAGTACATGCAAGCTCCATGATAGGTTAATTTATTTGCAATTAAACACTGGTAGCATTTAGGTTATTTGTTATCTCAGGCTCCCAAACTTCTAAGTAAATTTCATTTGGGAAAATCCCAGAATTTTTTCAGAATTTTAATAACAACAACAGCATAATCTCCTCCATTTATTGTGTTCTTATTATTTGCCCTTATTATATTTTATTATCATAATTAACCCTAAGAAATCAATGTTATCTCCAGAGATAACCTATACATGAATGACAAAAGAACACTTTCTAGAAAGTGGTGAAAATGGGTACATCCTCGACATTTTCTGACTCAAACATCCATAGCATTCCACTAAGCTGAATTGCCCAGGATAGTAGCTACTCAATAAATAGTTGTTGAAACAGTGGATGAACAAATTTTAAGCTCAAATGAGTGTGTTTGCTCCCCAGGATCATTAAAATGCCATTTAAAATCATACCATATATTCTCTACCAATTAAGGTACACTTAGCAGAATATAGTCTGTTCAGTTTAAGTTGATTCACTTGATTTGATTTGGTTTGTTGTAATAGGCAAAAGCATGGTCCTCCCTAGAGCTTTAAATAATGTTCCTAGTTCCCCCCAATCACGCTACCTAAAGTGTAGCTAATTAAGTAGGAAAAAAGGAAAAAGAACCTTCTCTACAGGAAAGTCATTTCTTCTGCTTGGCTGTTTTAAATGGAGTTTATTAGCAGAATGGAACCAGTAATGCGGTAATGAAAGGATGCTAACATAGATGACCTTTCTCATTAGTCACAAAGATCAGAAGGTATAGCATTATTAAGAAGCCTTTCCATCCTTCCAACTTTGCTATGAAGAATTGGGGGTTAAATCCACAACATTGGGAAGTTGCCATCTTGAAGCAGAACACTCCTTTTGGAAGCAGGTGAGCAGCAAATGAGCCAGCTTCTATTTCACAGGCTCACTGACACAAGTCCTGTCAGGATTTGGAGCGTGGTATGAGTCTGAATGCATATGTGCAGGTCTCTGCGCATGTGCGTGTGCATGTGATGCAGCCTCTGTCAGCCTCTCACATACTCATGGTTTTAGAATCATCCAGTGAGTTCTAGTCACCTGTTGCTGCCTGAAATCCTGGACTCATCAGATGACTGCTACCAGCAGATGCTAGACACCACAGTGCAGTTGTTGCTAGAGATGATAAAATGGTAGATCCTTCATAATCTGAGTCACTTTCTGTCTTAAGTCACCAGGTATTTGACACCACGTCACTGACTTAGGCCTCCACATGAATGGTTAGGGATAAGAAATGTGAGGGAGGTTATACTGGTTGATCTTCTTTCACATGCTGGGTATAAGGCACTTTGTGTACCACCTTCTTATTCCACCCAGTGATTCTTGTTAGGTATTATTCCAATTTCACAGATGGGAAATGAGGGCCCTAGAAGTTAAATAGCCTACCTGGGATCATAAAGCCAATAAAGCTGCAATTTCAACCTGGGCCCCAGGTGAGGGGGAGGGGGGATCAAGAGATTTTTGTAAAACAAAAGCATAATTAATGGGCTATTGATATAATCACTCAGCAGATTAATATAGCTCCTTCGTATTGTAATAGGTATACAGCATCCAGATGACACTTTGTTATGTATTATGATCTTGTAATGAACATGTATCAGAAATCAGGCATTTAGCTCAGGCAGCCATGTTTATGAAACATTAAAGACTCCTGAGTGGGGGCGCCTGGGTGGCTCAGTCAGTTGAGCGGCCGACTTTAGCTCAGGTCATGATCTCACGGTCTGTGAGTTCGAGCCCCACGTCAGGCTCTGTGCTGACGGCTCATCAGAGCCTAGAGCCTGCTTCGGATTCTGTGTCTCCCTCTCTCTCTCTGCCCTTCTCCTGCTCATGCTCTGTCTCTATGTCTCTTAAGAATAAATAAATGTAAAAAAAAAATAATAAAGACTCCTGAGTGTACACAGATATTCAAGGAATAGAGAGTTCAGAAATTATATGACAAGATAAGTTTTTAATAAATTAGAACCACAATATACATTAATCTAATTCTCTCATTGGAAAAGTTGAGGCTAAATAGAGCAGGGGAGTTTATTCCCTTGCCAAAGATCACTGACCTTTCCCCTGCAGTAAGTGACCCTAACAAAACAACTTCAGGAAAAGTTTCCTCACAAGGAGTTGCATCTCAGGCTGATTTTTTTTAAGTCAAAAGCCTTGCCTCCAGGGTTCAAGTAATATCTTTGTCTGGAGTACAGTAGTTTCCCAAAAAGACAGCTACATTCTATTCAGTCTCAAGAAGAGGGCGTAAGGACTTATGAGAAGGTTCTGCAGGGAAGCCAATTGTAGATTCATATTTGGTGGAATTGTGTAAAAAAACTCTAAATGTCTGACAATACAAAGGAAAAGAAAGAAACTAATGCTGTCCTTCTCAAAAGAAAGCGTCCTGTCAAAACAGTGTTGTGGAATAAAATCATGTCTTAAACTATCTCAAAAGGGGAAACTAATGCCCAGTGACATTAGTTTTATTTTAGGTTACAATTAATAATTGTCAGAGATGAACATTAACCTGAGTCTATTTGTCTCCACGCTTGTGTTCTTAATTTCCAACCATTGGTTCCCAAAGACATTTAAATGGAAATTATTCAGTTGCCTGTCAGAGGTGTGTTGAAAGGAACCTCACATTGGGAAGCAGGCTGGTCTTCATAACCTCTTAGATCTTTTCATTTTCTCATCCTCTTTGATGTAACGATGCAGATGGGTGACATACTTATAATACTCAGGTAAGTCTAATGATGAAAATTGGTGCTTAAAATAGAGCTTTGGAAGCTTTTACTTACCTTGATCTTCTCTGTATAACTCTGTGGATGATTGGCATTTGGCTCCATTAAAGGTTTATACACCATAGGCAAAATGTTAGAAATTGCTCCTTCCAACCTTATTATAAACATGGTTTTTGGCAGCTAAGCCACATGCCAACTCCAGAGTGGTTTACTTGGTGTGAAGATAATTACTCTAGGGTTAATTACAGAATTCTTCCAGCTTTATTACACAGGTTCCTCAGAGACAGAGTCTATTTTTTACAGGCAGTGTGTAAAACTGACTACATATAAATGTACAGCATCATTTGCAGGCATGAATCCATATAATTGAATAAACTTCCAGGAGGCTGAATGGTAAAGTTTACTTGATCCTTCCATTCCTACCTCCCATCCCTTTCTTTAATATTGTGGGTAATGATAATGTGTTAGATATTTTCTAGATTTACCATGGGCTGATTGGTCAAATGATTTAGAGATCAGTTTGTATCCATATCGAGATTTTTTTCAGCTGTAAATTCCTCTCTCTGCAGCATCTAATACTATTGAGCATTCTCATTTTAAATCTTTTTTCTCCATTATCTCCAATGATTTATCACTTAGATATTTTGTTTGCTTCAATTAACAGAAAAAGTGACTTAAATAATGAGGCCATTATTTCCCGTGTAACTCTCGAATCATAAGTATAGAGGGAGGACCACAATCAGTGCCAACTACACTGGTTGTCTGACTGCCTCCCCGATTCTCTTTGTTGAGTTCTCAGTGTCTTGTCTTCAGGATGGCTCATCATGGCCACAGGATGGCTACCAACCGCAACTGGGGCAACATGTTTCTTGGTCCACACCCATTGGGAAAAAAGAGGGATGTTACCAATACAATATGAGTGATTCTTCTAGGATTTATGGGGCCATCCTAGGCTTTTGGATCAATAAAAGTGTTTAGAGAAATGCCTTTGCCAATCTAGAATAATTTAGAATGATTGGAATTTATTTCTGAAACTGGGATGTTCGTTCACAAACTGGATCTTACATGGAGGGCAAAGAGAGACCAAAGAAAGAGGTAGACCACCTCGGATTTGTAGATATAAGGTTTTAACAAGCAAAGGAACTTGCATATAAGGTTTTTGTTTTGTTTTGTTTTGGTTTTTGGCATACATGGGACAAGGGGATGTCTGCATCCACTCACCAGAATTTTTAAAGTGTATAGAGAGTCCTTAACTGGATTTAGTCACATACACCATCCAGATGGACTCAGCCACACCTTACTCTCTAAGAGGCTATGGTTTGGGGACATCTCCGACTGTGAGAATGGTGGGCAGAACATAAGTTCCAAGGAGAGGAGAGGGGGTGGGAAATCTCTGGTTGCTTGGGTTCAGGTGGCACATCAACCAGCAGTCACGTTTTGTTCATTACTTCTTGCAAAATGGGGATCGATTCTGTTTCCTCTACATCATGTGAGAGGGGCAGAGTGGATACCTGAACATCACTGGTATCCTGTTTGGGAAGCAAGAAGGTACAATAGGTACCACATCGGCAACTAATGGTTTCCTTTATGCAAGGCAAGATACACTTTTAGTATCTCCTCACTCTCCAAAGCATCTTCTCCTTTCACAGATATTTCAGTGTTAGTGTTCTCAGGGTCCTGTTCTTGAAACTCTGTTCCTACTGTAGAGATAGTTTGTGTGTTACTGTAATATATAATATACACATTGTATAATAGATATTTAAGGTGTATAGTGAGTGCAGGAACAGATTCTGGCACCAGGCAACCTAAATTTGAATCCCAGTTTGATTACTTGGTGCCTGATTCATCTTAAGCAATTTCTTAAATTCTGTATGTCTCATTTTCTTAAAATGGAAAATTACAATGAGAACAGCAGTTATCTCATAAGGCAAAAAGTTTTATAAGGATTAAATAACAAAATATGTAAAGCTTACAACAATATCTGGCCTCATTTAAAAAAGCTTCCTTATGTTGCTTCAACCTCAAAATATGTTGGTATGAGCACTGGAAGGAGAAAGAGAGAAGACAAGGCATTGTGCTGTTGGTTAACCCATTACCTTATTTCAGGTTCAAAACAACAGTGATAACTGTCTTAGTAAAGAACTTGGCGTTTCTTTATGCTTACTCTTCCAAAGGAGGAAATCAACTATTATTGTGGTCTTAGTATATGCGAAGCAGTGGTGGGGATACTTTAAATTCACCTCCTCTTGTAGTTTCCCTCAAACCACATGAAGCAACATTACTGTAATTCTTTTACAAAGAAAGATCCCGGACTTAGAGAACCTGAGTATATTATCCAAGGACAGTAAATGCTAAAATCAGGATTTGAAATCTGATGAGTCTAACTTTACTTGCTTATTTTTATTTACTCCTTGTGATTTGGTTTAATCATTTTCTTCTTTAAAGCCTTTTCTGACCACTCTGACCACTGGGTTCAAATAAGTGAAGAGGTTTGCAGAAGACCCTTTGCTGCAGTGGTATTGTTGATCACATCACGTTGTCATTACCCAATGTTGTCACGTCTTATATGTTTCCCCTCATAGACTTTTACCTTCTGTTATGTTTGCAGCAGACAACAGCAACCTCAGTAGTGCATATTGAGTAAACAAATAAATTAATGTAAAGAAATGAGAGCCTCTATAAACCCTATGGTGTTCTTTCTTCTATGACACTTAGATCTCAGGTCTTCCCTTAATAAAATTGTGCCACGTTGGAAGTGAGGGAGATGTATGTGTGTGTGTGTATGTGATGTGTGCATATATATGAAAGCCAAATGATTTGGCAAAGATCTGATTTATTTATGTATACTAGTGAGAGATTCTATAGAGAGATATATTCTATAAATATAGGTGATATCAATACAGATATATCTAGTCTATAGACAGATCTGTATATTCTAGAGGTTTTCTGGTAAGCTAGAACTCTAAAGGATTTTAGCAGCTTACCTTTTCCCATGCATGGCTGGGATTTTGTAGACCGGCCAATTGAAGGGCAGAAAGATGTGCCTGGTAAAGTTCCCTTGATTAATTCCTGGAGGAGATGAGCCATGTAGGAATTCTTATGACTCCTGCACTCTACTCAAACTAAGATCTCCTTTTTAAACAATTCTGCAGGGATGACACATCTCGTTATATCACTTTGTCAGATCATTTGGCTTTCCTTTGTGGAGCAGAAGAAAGTCTTGAGAAAACTTTGAATTATAATAAAAGAACAGACCGTATATGTATGTGTGCGTTAAAATGGAATACGAATCTTGCAGTTTCTTATCCCCCCCTTAGCTTTTTTTCTTTTGTTTTTCGTTTCTTTATTACAATTCCTAAACGTTCACTTTTGAAGGGCATGCATATTATGCAGAGTCAGAGAAGATCAATTCAATGTAGGGACAAAGATTCAGATACTTTATGGGACTGGAGAGATGGACTACAAGAGAAGGCTTGCGATTGTTTTCCAAATTAATGTACAATATATAGAAACACTGAAGGAAAACAATTTTGATTTTCACAGTAAGTAAACACTGACTTTCTTACTTTAAATAGCTCTACAGCTTTCTCTGGAAGGTGGGGAAGGAACACTTCATAAAAATAAAAGTTTATGGATGCAATTTATTTCTTACATGTTCGATTATTCATATATCTATTAAAGTAACTTAGATGATTAGTTGGCCGTATTTACATAGCAAATATTTACTAAGTGTCTTGTAAGCATCATGTGCTGTGCTGGATAAAATGCTGGATGAGTCTTAGTTGTTATTATCAAGGTAGTTTTCATGCAACAATGCCATTCTGATGGATTCCACACTACGGTTTATGAAGATATCTGATATTGTCACTTTTATTTGCATTAACACATGCTGATACTTATAGCAGTCTTATAAAGAGGCCATTGAGTATGGTTATTTTCTTTTCATTTTACAAATGAGAAAATGGAGGTTTAAGGATGTCAAGTGACTTGGCCCAATGCACAATAGGTAAATGATGCCAAGATTTGAACCCAAAGCACTGAATGCATTGCCCAGTGGACTTAACACCGCATCATGCCTCAGATATTGGTAATTAGGAAATTTGCATTATTTCATGAAGCTGGAAGTTCACCCTATCTTATTAGTATTAACGGTCTAAAACAACAACAAAGTGAAATTCTATCACTGGATAGTTAATTTTGATTATAAAGCACATCATTTATCATAGAATTGAAACTCTTTTTGCACATGTCAATTACTTCACTGGGTTGCATGTCCATCTTTTTGTTTATTGGTATTTTTTTACCCTACCAAATAAACAAAACAACAACAACAAGAAAACCAACTCCTCGTATTTTTACATATGGTGCTTACTCAATAACATGTGTTAAGTTGAATTATATGCATCTTCTAAGAGGCAGTGTATTGCACTGGTTAGAAAAACAATCCCTGCTGTCAGACTCTCTGGATTTAAATCCAGATTCCACCACTGCTAAGCTTTGTGACTTCTGGCAAGTTTCTTAGTCTCTCTGTGACTTTGTCTCCTCATCAAAAGCGAGAACGAACATAATTATGTCATAGTGATGTGGTACTGATTAAATGTGAAGATGTTCTTAGCACACTGACACCTTAGTTTCGATGAGAACTGGATTTCTTTTATTTCCTCCTGGGTCTTTCTCATTTTACTAAGGATCTCCTACTTGATTATACAGAAAAATCTCCTGGCAACCTGAGTAAAATGTAGATTGCTGGGCCACACCTCCCAGGTAACTGTGGGTTTGATGTGGGTGCAAACAATTTGTATTTCTCATAAACATTCCTGGGTAAGAGCCGACATTGTGTGTTTCCATCATTCCATGAATTGCTACCCGTGGATGGCAAGGACATTCCAATCATCCAGCCATATTCACATTTCAACCCTGCCCTGCACCTCCTCTTAATCCTTAAGTCTCTAAAAGCTAGAGGCAACCCAGCCTTTTCCACTAAACCACAAGTCTCTCTAATTTCCTGGAAGGTGTCTTGAAATGTCAAAGGGAACCTCAAAAGAAACATTCTCAACATAACTATTAGTGGGAAGACACACATGCCATTTCCTGGGCGCTAAATGCTGATGGCAATTCCTTTTTTAGAAGAAAAAAAAAAGTAGCAAAGGAATAAGCAAAGAAGTTCCTATGAAAACTTGGCATATGGGAAGTTAAAGGACGGCATTCATATGCCAGAAATACTTTCTGGAAACCTCATACATAAATGCCAGTTTGGACTTCAGGTAAGAAAGTAGAGAAAAAAACTGAACTAAGTCAGCTACTTGACTGGAAGGATGTAAATAATGAAAATTGCTGCTGCTTATCTAGGGCTAAGTGCCAGGCACTATGGCAAGTGTCTTCTGCCCAATGGTCAAGATATTTAAATTAGAAAAAATTAAAATAGAAAACATGGGGTGTGTGGGTGGCTTAGTTGGGTAAGTGTCTGACTCTTGGTTTCAAGATGGGGCTCAAGTTCATGAACTGTGAGAACAAACACTTCATGAGCTTGAGCCCCATACTGGACCTCATGCTCACAGCCCAGAGCCTGCTTGGGAATTTCTCTCTTCTCTCTCTCCCTCTCTCTCTCTCCCTCTCCCTCCCTCCCCCCTTCTCTCCTTTCCCCTCTCCCTGTCTTTAAAATAAATAAATTTTGAAAAATGGTCAAGATCTTCTATTTAGTGTTAGAGATAGAGATAGAGGTATCTCAGCCTCTCTTCCTCTCCAGCTTCATAAAAAGAACACACTGTTGTCTCCTTGGCTTCTCTGCCCCAATGTTTCTGTCCAGGTTATCTCTACCAGAAAGGTCCCTGGACCGTAATAGTTTTGATTCAAGGAGTAAGTCAGCCTGACTGAAGGAGAAGAAGGAAACTAATTAGTTAAGATGATAAATTGACCTATGTAATGAAACCCCCTCACCAAAGTGGAAAGAAGAATCTTTGAAAAAAAAGGAAAACAAAGCTACTGTCTGGTGAATAGAGAGGTTTTAACTTTGTTTTGGTGGCAGAGACCACTGTTAGGTACAATCCATGCTTTCACATTCTAAGAGGTGATATGACACTCTAACCTACTGGCTAAGAGCACAGACTCAGGGCCAGAGTCCCTAGGTTTGCATTTCACCTGTCTCACTTACACTGTGACCTTGAAACTCTGCATGCTTCTGTGTTTTCTCCTACATCACTTTTTCTATCAATGGTGATGGTGGTGGCATCACTAACTATCTCTTTGGACTGACAACAAGAATAAATTATTTTAGTATATGCAAAATACTTAGAAGAAAGCCCGGCACACAGTGACCACAGTTGAAGTATTTGCTGTCATATTCATGCCTGTATTATTTAGACTATGAGCTCTCAGCAGTGGGAACATATCTTATTGTTCTCTGTGGCTTCAGTTTTAGCACAGGGCCAGGTTCTAAGTTGAATTAGGTATTCAGATGAGTAAGGCTCTGTATTTTGTCCTTTTTTCCCCAGACCCGGTCCACTAAAACCCCTGTGGGAATAGCTCCTGAATGGTTCTGGGGCCATGCCAGAGAAGCCAGTGGTTTATATACTTCTTTCAGGGATTAGAGAGGTGGTTGTTTTTGTTTCGTTTTGCTTTGTTTCAATTTGACCACACCCAGAGCCTAAACCAAGTCCAAAGACAGAACTGGCAATAATAGGGGAAGGGGATGGGGAAGTAGATGGGAAAAAAGGTGAAACAGGAAAGGATGTCAAGATAGACAATATTTATTAAAAGTCACTGTCGTCAGGGCACCTGAGTTGTTCTATCTGCTAAATGTCCAACTTCGGCTCAGGTCCTGATCTGGTGGTTCTCAGTGAGTTCGAACACCACACTGGGTTCTCTGCTGTCCACATGGAGCCCACTACGGATCCCCCTTCTTCCTCTCTCTGCCCTTCCGGTGTGTGTTCTCTCTCAAAAATAAACATTAAAAAAAAAAGTCCCTGTTGTCTGTCCTGTTGCAGACATTATCTCCTGTAATGTATGGATTTTTTTTTGGCTCCCTCTTCAAATATTTGCTTCATTTGGAATCCTTTTGTTTATTTTGATGAGGGAATGCATTCATGAGCATGAGTGCAAGGAAACCCATGTGCACTTGCCTACACATGCACACAGCTTGAGAAAAGAGGAGCGGCCTACGTTTTAACATTTCTAGATGTAAATAGAGGTGTCCCATAATAGTAGCTACCTTAATGACTACTGAGTATTTCTGTTCCAGCAACAGTAGGATAAATGTGCTTAATATGAAGGTCTCCCAACTCACATTCTATCACTGACCCGGAAGAAAGTCCTTTTCAACTCTCTGAAATCTCTTTTTCCTGTTTACAGTATGTGGACTAAACATCTGTATGTTTGCTTCTTATTAAGAATGAATGGATGAATGAATGAATGAGTTTTTCCTATTCAAGAAATCTCCTCAACTCAAATTGCTAGAGCACACTGGTCCAGTGTATTAATGGACTCTCTTTTCTGGAGTTAGAAAAGAAGGAAGTTTGTTTCATTTTACCACAACCAGGAGTTAAAGCAGATGGTATGCTTAAGAAAGCAGTTAAATCTCACCATTTAAGCCTATGTCATGACCCTCAATTGGTCGATTTATGAGGAAAATTCTCTGACCATCTTTTCCTGGTAAAAATTTGCTGGGAAAAATCTGTAATGAGGTCTGATTACTGGAAGCTTAAAGTTTCTTCTCTGGCATTCATTTAAAAATAATGAAGGCTGGAAGCCACCTTGACAATAGATCTGATTTGACCCAACTGATTAAAAGGGTCAATGGGAGTTCATTTTTTTTTTCTCCCTTAGGGGAAAAAAAAGTAAGAAAAATAGGCTCTCTGCATCTATATTAGGATATCTTTGTGATTAGAAGAGTCACAACTCATGAACAGCTGAGCAAAAGAATTCTTTAGTCAGAGAACCTATGCTACCAAACTAAAGCTTAATGAAAATTTCCCCTTGACACTAAAATGCACCTTTCCAGTGCACAATGTGAATGACATGTTTTTATTTTTTTATTTAGTTTTTATTTATTATTTTTTTTTGAGAAACATAGAGACATAGCATGAGCAGGGGAAGGGCAGAGAGACAGAGGGAGACACAGACTCCGAAGCAGGCTCCAGACTGTGAGCCAGCAGCACAGAGCCCGACGCGATGCTTGAACTCACAGACCATGAGATCATGACCTGAGCTGAAGTCGGCCGCCCAACCGACTGAGCCACCCAGGCGCCCCAATGACATGTTTTTAACTAATATATACTCATAAAATGTAATCACAGGATGTGCTGAACTTTTTTATGGAAATAGAAGTGTGACCAATCAAATACACACAAGGATCTGAAAAGATTGCCATTCTTGGGATTGTGTTTTCGGTAACGAATGTGTCATGTGTGTGTGTGAGTGAGAGGAGACGTGTGTTTGTGTATACACACAGCTTGAGGAAAAGGAGTGACCTTCATTTCAGTATTTTTAGTTACCAATGGAGTTGATAACTCTCATATTCTAGAGTAGGATAACCTTCCGGGCTACCTGCTGAGTATTTCTGGTCATCTGAAATCAGGTGGAAAGCCTTTTCTACTGTGTTTATTTTATTTGCCTAAGTGCTCTTTATGGAAGGAGGATATTTATGCTTATATCAATGGTAGTTGAACAAGTTTTCCATTGCTGAGCATTTTGATAAAGGTTAGTCTGAGATAAAACACACACACAAACAAAACCGGCAACCTTGGTTAGGTTTTACATAAGGAGTTTGAAGTCAGAGAGCATTGAGATGGACAATAATTCAG
The DNA here is from genome assembly GCA_030068075.1 of Paguma larvata. Classification (NCBI taxonomy): domain Eukaryota; kingdom Metazoa; phylum Chordata; class Mammalia; order Carnivora; family Viverridae; genus Paguma; species Paguma larvata. The sequence continues at coordinate 49,742,371 of CM057831.1, forward strand.
CCACATCTTGGCTGATCTCTATGATTGTTTAAGGCCTTAGTTTTCTCATCTGTAAAGTGAAGTTAGTGCTATTACAAAGCTCAGAGCCACAGTATATGGATGGCCGTTGTCATAATTATTGTTGTTACTTGATTATATTTATACGTGCCTGGCCTATTATCTATTTCTAACCCCATCTACACTGTCAAATATTCTGAGAGCAGATAGACCCCACCATATAAATATGCTATCTATTTGAAGCCCACTTATGAGTTACCTGAAAACTGGATGATTTTCTCCCCTGTGTTTATAATAGCCAGCTCATTTCAAACACCTAATCTCTGCCAGAACGTGTGCAGATACCTTACCTGTATTATGCCATTCATCTCTATAGAAGTTCCATGGAGATTTTGAAAAGGAGCTAAGACTCAGCAAGGGTGTTTTCCAAGGTCACACAAGATAGTTTATGGCAGCACCAACCCCAACACACATTTTCCCAACTCAAAATCTCTGTCCTTTTTTACTGTACTATTTCACCTTTCAATACTAAGAAAAGTAAAAGGATCAGGAAAAGGATGGCTCAGACATGGGGCTAACTTTCTAACTAAGCCTACAGAACTCAGATTGTAACTAACATTTAGAAGGCTGCCTTTTTTATGTTTTTGTATCTCTTAAGAAGTCTTCAGTTACAAGTAACAGAAAAACCTGACTCAAACAAAGTTACAGATAGGGAAATTATTTACCTCATCTACTCCAAAACCAAGGGTAGGAGGAATGCTGATCTTAACCCAGTTTTTAAACACAGTAGTGGTTTCAAGGGTCCAAAGGTCTTTTCACTCCTTCTTTCTGCCTGTTTACTGTGACTTTCATGTTTGCTATACTCAAATGATTTCCACATGTCTAGGTGTCACAATGTCACATATGGGTATCGTTTCCTGTGTCTCTTGTTTTAGGATTGATTAATCTTTTTCCAGAAACCCTAGCATACTTTTTTGTTTGTTTTGTATCTCATACTAGGATCAGGGTATATGATCCTAATATACATTCAATGGCAAAGAGATTACTATGACAGGCTTAGTCAAACTTTTAGAGTGGAACAGATTCTGGGAAGACAACCAATAAATCTCTCAAATGTGTGTGCCTGTGTGTAGACACATGGAGGGATTTTACAAAATTTGTATACACAGTGGCCAATATCACTACTTCTTTGAAGATAGAGTAGCTTCCTATTCCTTGTTGTGGTATCCATTCCAACTTGGAAACCGAAGATACATGACTAGCTCTTATGGAATTGAGATTTCTTCCAGTCACTTACATATATTTTAGAATCCACAGATATGAGAAGTCAGGTGTCTATAAAGCTAGAAATGCCTTGAATCTTGTCCAGTTTCTTAGCACTTGCCAATTTCTAATTGAACAGGGTTGGCAATTGGATAAATTAGATAAACCCATTCAGGCAAATCACTTGAAGAGGAGACTACAGCCATAATGCCACAGTCTTATTCATAAAAGAGTCATTCGACAGCACATTTTAAGAACTGTAGTAGAGTTGATTTTATATGTATAGAAGTTTCAGTGAACTCATATCACTTCTTTTAAGTAAATACTTAGGATTGTGTGGTAGGGGCATAGGGCTAGTATATTTTCCATATTGGTATAACTTTTGCACTTTGACCAGCAAAGCAGAAAAATGTTTCATTAACATTTGATATTGATTTGTTTAAAAAGCATTACTATTCTAATAGATGTATAGTGGTATCTCACTTTGTTTTTAATTCAGTTTTCCTAAAGATTAATGATATCTTGTACTTTTTCATGTGTTTGCCATTTCTATGTCTTCTTTATGTGTGTAAATATTTCCCCATTTTTAATTGGGTTGTTTGTCTTTATTTATAATTTAATTGTGAGAGTTCTTTTATATATTTTAGATACAAATCCTTTATAAAATATATTCTGAGAATATCTTCCCAGTCTATGAATAAGCAGAAGTTTTAATTTTTATAAAGTCTGATATTTAAATGTGTCATTTTGATGTTTAGTGCTCTTTACGTTTTAATCTAAATAAACCTCACATATCCCTAGAATGCAGTGAAATTCTCCTATTTTTCTAGAATTTTAGATTTTATGTTTACATATATTATTAATCTCAAAATATTTTTTGCATATACTTTGGGGTAAATGTCAAGGTTATTCCCCTCTACTTTCTATGGAAGTATATTTGTTTGAACATTAGTATCATGTTGAAAAGATTTCCCTTGCTTCACTGATCTGCTTTAGCGATTTTGTAAGAAATGAATCACCTGTAAGAGTTGGTTGGTTTCTTTACATAGTCCTATTTATAGATTATCTCTTTCTGCCAGTACTTAATGATTATTATAAGTTGGTCTTGATTCCTGTAAGTTAGGAAGTTAGTATTATTAGTCCTCCAACTTTTTTTTTTAATTTTAAAAATATTGTCTTTGTTATTCTAGGTTTTTTGGATACACAGTTTAGAATCCATTATTGGTTTCTACTATAGTGCCTGCTAGGATTTTGACTGATACTTCATAAAGGGTTAGAGACATAGATATAAATACAGATTAAACTAGAAATAATTGGTATCATAATAATAATACAGTGTTTATAATATAATCCATAGACATGATAGACTAATGATATATCTGGGTCTTTTAAAATGTCTCTTAAGGGGCGCCTGGGTGGCTCAGTTGGTTGAGCGGCCGACTTCGGCTCGAGTCAGATCTCACGGTCTGTGAGTTCGAGCCCCGCGTCGGGCTCTGTGTTGACGGCTCAGGGCCTGGAGCCTGCTTCGGATTCTGTGTCTCCCTCTCTCTCTGCCCTTCTCCTGCTCATACTCTGTCTCTATGTCTCTCAAAAGTAAATAAACATTAAAAAAAAAAATAAATGTCTCTTAACAGAACTTTGTAGTTTCTGATGTAAAATTTTCAGATCTTTTGGTACAGTGATTTCTAAGTGGTTTTTGTTCAATAATGGCAGAGTAAATGATAATTATTTGCAAATTTGCTCTCCATTTGTTTATAGATATGCAATTGATTTTTGTTAATTAAACAAGTCTCCTATGGTATTGTTTTTTTTGTTTGTTTGTTTTTTTGTTATAATAGTTTATTTTCAAATTGGTTTACATATAACACCCAGTGTTCATCCCAACATGTGCCCTTTTTAATGCCCATCACCCCCTCTCCCCCCTCCCTCATCCCCCTTACCCTCAGTTTTTTCTTAGTCTTTGAGAGTCTCTTATGTTTTATCTCCCTCCCTCTCTGTGTCTTTTTTTTCTTTCCCCTCTTCCCCTCCCCCTGGTTTTTGCTTAGTTTCACAAAGTCCACCTATTCATGGAAACATATGGTATCTGTCTTTTTCTGACTGACTTATTTCACTTAACATAATACCCTCCAGTTCCATCCATGTTGCTACACATGGCCAGATTTCATTTTTTCTCATTGCCACGTAGTAGTCCATTGTATATAAGTACCATAGCTTCTTTATCCATTCGTCAGTTGATGGGCACTTGGTCTCTTTCCATGATTTGGCTAATGTTCCTATGGTATTGTTAAATGTACATATTATTTCTGGGAAGGGTATTTTTGGTAGATGTCTTACCAATTTCTGTTTATATACTTATATCATCTCTGAATATTTAGGCTTTTTTCTTGCTTTTATTTTTCTTACCTTCTGTACTAGCTTAAAACATCAGTATGATTTTAAATAGAAAGGCTAATAAAAAATCTTATGAGAAAGTATTCTTACTGTTACCATTACATATAATGCTATTGGTAGGATTATTATATATGCCATCGTCAGATTGAGGAAATTTCTTTCTAACTCTAGGTTGCCAAGAATTTTTATAATGAGTAGATTCTGATCTTTGACAGTTCTTTTTCTGTCCACCCCTTCTCTTCCCTTTTCTTCTGGGACTCCATTTTATCTAAATTTAGTCACTTAATACTATTCCACAGCTCACTGATCCTCTGTTAACTTTATTTCAGTGATTTCCCCCCTTTTTGTATGATTCAGTACAGAAAATTTCTATTGAAATCTCTTTATTTATTTATTTAATATTAGATTGGCAGTTAACTGTAGTCAATGAATATTTCATTCGACGTATTGGAATTTTCATTCCTAGAAATTTTATTTCAGTTATTTTTAATATCTTCCCTTTCTCTTGGCATCGTGCTCTAGCTTTTCTCAACATTGTTGAACCTATATATATTTAAAATAGCTGACTTAACACCCTTATCTACTAATTCTGTGATTTGGATATGACAGTATTTTTCTTCAAAGCTTATTTTCACCTGTATTCATGACGGATATTGTTCTTTGGTTTTCGTATCTGTGTTTTTCAGATTTTGATGCCAGGGTAGTACTGACCTTACAAATTCAGTTGGCAAGTTGTTCTTCTATTTTGTGGAATATTTGAATATGCTTAGTCACATTTTTCCCTCCTTAAATGCATGATATTATTCACCATTAAAGCTAATGATCTAGTAGTTTTCTTTCTGGAAAATAATCCAATTATAAATTTATTTTTAAAAATTTTTATTTGAGCTCATGCTACTTTGGTTTTCTATTACTTCCTGTGCCAGTTCCAGCAATTTGTATCGTTCAAGAAAACCCTCCATTTCTTCTAAGATTTTTTCAAAGTTATTGGCATAAATTTGATTAATGTTACCTTAATATCTCCTTAATATCCCTATAAATCCAGTGGCGATCTCTCTCTTTCATTACTGATATTGGTAATTTGTGAGCTTTTTTATTTTATTTTATTGACTACTTAGTTTTTCTTTTTAATTTACAGATATTTTTCAAAAACAACCTTTGACTTTCTTCTTTTCCTGTTATGTTTACATTTATTGATTTCTGGATTTTCTTAGTTATTTTTACTTCTTTCTATGTATTCTGGGTTTAATTTACTGTATTCTACAGTAAATAAGTAAATAAGAAGCTTATTTCTTTTATTTGAGAGCTTTCTATTAGTAAAAGCAGGTTTCAAGAAAAACCAACTTGTTTTAGATGAATTCCATTCATATTGATAAGTGCTATTTTCATTTTTATTTCATTCAAAATATTTTCTAATTTATCTTGTGATTTCTATTTTTTATTTTTCATGGAGTATTTCCAAGTATGTTGCACTATTACCAAATAGATATGGATTTTCAAACCGTCTTTTGGTCTGGATTCTTCTTTTAATTTTTTTTAATGTTTTTCTATTTTTGAGAGAGAAAGAAAGAGTCCAGAGTCTCTACCCCTCTGGGGGAGAGGCAAAGAGAGAGGGAGACACAGAATCTGAAGCAGGCTCCAGGCTTCAAACTGTCAGCACAGAGCCAGGTAGGAGACTTGAACTCATGAACCGTGAGATCATAACCTGAGCTGAAGTCAGATGCTTAACTGACTGAGCCACCCTCAGTCACTTCTTAGTCTTGATACTTAAAGTAATTTTGTTGTGACCAAAGAACATACTATATGCCTTTTCAATATCCTTTAAAACTTACTTAGAACTCTTTGTATAGCAAAGGACCTTTCTCAGTTAAGGATTCATGTGTTCTTGGAAAAAAGCACATATTTACTGCTACTGGGTAAAATGTTCTGTAATGTAAATTAGGAAAAGTTTGATCATAGTGTTCACATTTTCTCTATACTTTTTGAATTTGTGCGGGGGAGTACTAGTTATATCAGTTATAAAAGAGGATTTTTAGAGTCTCCAAATATAATTATGTATATTCATATATTTTTTTCATTCAGGTGTTTGTCTTCTCCTGTATTATGACTTTTGAAGTTCCATTTTTAGGTGCATAAAAATAAAATAAATAATATTTATTTATTTGGGGAAGAGAGTGAGAGAGAGAGATCATGAGCAGAGTGGTGGGCAGCAGGGGAGGGACAGAGAGAGAGAAGAGACAGAATCCAAAGCAAGCTCCAGGCTCCATGCTGTCAGCACAGAGCCCGATGCAGGGCTCAAACTCATCAACCATGAGATCATCACCTGAGCTGAAATCAAGAGTCTAGATCCTTAACTGACTAATCCATCCAGGTGTCCCTATATGTATTTTTGATTTACTCTTTGATTTCTTGGTTGACTCATTCATTGTTTAGTAGCATGTTATTTAACCTCCATGTACTTTTGCTCTTCCCAGATGTTTTCTTGTGGGACTTATAGTTTCATAGTATTATGCTCAGAAAAGATGCACGGAGTGACTTCAGTCTTTTGAATTTTTCGAGAGTTGTTTTATGGCTTAACATGTTATCTATTCTGGAGAATATTCCATATGCACTTGAAAAAAATGTGTATTCTGATGTTTTAGGATGGAATATTCTGAATATATCTTTTAAATCCATCTGGTCCAATGTGTCATTCAAAGTCATTTTTTCTTGTTGATTTTCTGTTTTGATGATCTGTCTGTTGATGTAAGTGAGGTGTTAAAGTCCCCTAATATTACTCCTTTACTAGAATTATTTATGTTTGTTATTAACTGCTTTAAGTATATGGGTGCTTTCATGTTGGGGGCATACATATTTACATTTGCTATATCTTCTTGTTTGAATACCCTTGTAATGATTATATAGTGCTCTTTTTTTGTCTTTTCTTTTTTAAACTTTTTTAAAAACAGTCTTTGTCCAATACAAGAATTGTTACTCTGGCTTTCTTTAGATATCCATTTACATGATAAATCCTTCTCCATTCCTTCACTTTCAATCTGCCTGTGTTGTTAGGTCTGAAATGAGTCTATTGTAGGAAGTGTATTAATGTGTCTTTTTTTTTTTTTTTAATCCATTCTCTTACCCTCTGTCTTTTGATGGGGAGCATGTAGTTTATTTATATTCAAAGTAATTATTGACAGGTATATATTTATTGTCATTTTGTTGTTTTATGGTTGTTTTTGCAGTTTTCCACTGTTTCTTTCTTCTCTTACTCTCTTCTGTCATGATTAGTTGGCTTTCTTTAGTGATATACTTGGGTTCCTTTCTCCTTATTTTTTTGTGTATCTATTACCATTCATTTTGTATATAGCATCCTCTGCATATAGCAGTCTATAATAAGTTGATGATCATTTAAGTTTGAACCCATTCTTTTATCCTTCTCCTAAAACCCATGTTTTTAGGTATATGGTATCATACTTAGCATCCTTGTATTTTGTGAGTCCTTTCACTATTTTTACAGACATACTTGTTTTTACCACTTTTATGCTTCCTACTTTCCTTATTATTGCGTATGGTCTTTCCTTTCCACTCAAAAAGTCCCCTTTAACATTTCTTAGAGAAGTGGTTTAGAGATCTTAAATTCCTTTAATTTTTATTTCTCTGGAAAACTCTATCTCTCATTTTATTCTGAATGACAGCCTTTGCTGAATAGAGTATTCTTGGCTGCAGATTTTTTCTTTTTCCTTTCTGCATTTTGAATACATCATGCCACTCCTTCTGGTCTGCAAAGTTTCTGCTGAAAAATTCCCTGATATCCTCATGGGATTTCTCACGTATGTAACTATTTCCTTTCCTTTGAGGCCTTTCAAATTCTTTATCACTACTTTTTGACTTCTTAATTATTATGTGTCTGGTTGTGGATCTATTTGGCTTGATTTTGTTGGAGGATCTCTATGCCTCCTGAATCTAAATTTATTTTTCTTTGTCCAGATTCAGGAATTTTCAGCTATTATTTCTTCGAATGAATTTCCTTTCCCTTTTTCTTTTTCTTCTCCTTCTGGGATCTTTAGAATGCAGATGTTACTGTGTTCAATGATGTTGGTGACTTCCCTAAGGCTATTCTCATTTTGCAGATTTCTTTTTTTCTGTCATGTGCTCTAGTTGATTATTTTTCATTACTCTGTCCTCCAGGTCACTAATTCATTTTTCTGCTTCTTGTAACCTGCTCTTTATTCCATCTAGTATATTTTATTTTTTTATGTTTATTTATTTATTTCGAAAGAGATAGAATAGATCAGGGCAAGTGGAGAGAGAGAGAGAGAGAGAGAGAGAGAGAGAGAGGGAGAGAGAGAGAGAGAGAGAGAATCCCAAGTAGACTCCTCACTGTCAACGCAAGGCCCAATATGGGGCTCTATTTCACAAACCATGAGATGATGATCTGAACCAAAATCAAGAGTCAGATGCTTAACTGACTGAGCCATCCAGACATCCCTCCATCTGGTGTATTTTCAATTTCAGTTATTGTGTTTCTCATCTCCGATTGGTTCTTTTTCATGTTTTCTATCTCTTTGTTAAGGGTCTTACTCGTGTCCTCCACTCTTTTCTCAAATCCAGTGAGTATCTTTATGATAATTACTTTAAATTCTCTATCAGGCATATTATTTATATCTGTTTTGCTTAGGTCTCTTGCTGTAATTTTGTTCTGTTTTATCATTTGGGACATTTCCCTTTGTTTTCTGAGTTTCTCGTCTGTGTCTCTTTCTGTTTGTTAGGAAAAACAGCTACTTGAAAGCAATGGTCTTATGAAGAAAAGATCCTGTACTGCTCTGCCATGTAGCGTCCTCATCTGCAGAACTTGGTACTTCAGGGGTGTCTCCTATGTGGGATGCATGTATCCTGCTGTTGTGACTGAACTGCTTTTTTCTTTAGTCCAGTTGTCTGCAAGGTTCTCTTTTCCTGTTGTGGGCAATGTTTGATCCCTGTGGTATTAGTTGACCAGGTTGGGGGAATGACTTGGGCTTCACTTGAGTTAGACCAAGCTTTTACCAGAGGTGGAGTAGCACCAAACTGCAGGACACTTTCCCTGTGTTGTCTCTTGAGAAACTTATTGGTGAGCATGGCCTGCAATCATGGCTGTCTGTCTCCAATCCACTGCCGGGGCCTCCATCTGACTGGTGTGCATGGTTATCTTTTACTCTCTGTGGGGTAGAGTAACTTTGGAATGCTGCTGGCCATGGTAGAGGCTGCTTGCACTATGCTAGGCCTGTGGCACCCCCATGTATGGGCTTTACCCAAGAGCTTATTGGAGAGGGCAGACCCATGAAAGCACAGCACAGGGGACAGTAGGTAGGGTGGCAGTGCTAGAAAGCTTTGTGCCCCACCAGTACTCTGCAGGAGGAGCCCTACAGTGTCAGGACTGAGGCAGGCTGCCCAGAGCAGTGGACTAGTAGAGGCACATTACAGGGGGCAAGGCAGCAGTTCTAGCAAGTTAGGTAGTGAGTCCAGTAAGTGGCTCTGTGTTTGTGCTAGGGCATGGGGGTGGGAGGTGGAGGAAAGAAATTATACCTGAGAGTTCCTTTGTTCCTAGAGGAGTGTCTCAGAGATGTCTGGCCCAATAACCCTCTCATATGCCCCAGGGGCCTTTCAGCCTGCTGCTTCTATGCTGTATCTCCAAGGACTGTTTGTTGTACTGTCTCTTTGAGGGCAGGAGCTCAGTTTCCTCTAGACCACCTGCTCTCCCAGAACTGAGTCACTATTTTTATTTTTTAGAGAGAGAGGATGCAAGCGAGCAAGGGGCAGAGAGGGAAAGAGAGGGAGAGAAGCTGGGCTTCCCCAAAACGGGGCTCATGTTCACCCAAAGGAGGGCTCGAGCTCACCCAAAGTAAGGCTTGTGCTTACCTGAGGCAGAGCTCAAGCTCATCCAATATGGGACTCAAACTCACAAACTGTGAGAGATTATGACCTGAGCCAAAGTCAGATGCTTAAGTACTAAGGCAACCAGGTGCCCCCGGGCCCCTAATTTTTTTTTTAATTCCATATTTTAAGTCGTATTCATTGTAAGAACTCTTGACATTCAGCATCTGTGGTTTTCAAAGCCAAATGTTACAGGGATTTATCTTCATCTTATGGGCTTTCTGGTATGGGGGCATTTTTTTCTTCTCTCTCTGTGCCTACAGTGTGCCTCCCTCCCTGTTGACACTTCCTCAAGTCCACTTAATTCCTAACCATATCCCCACCCATCCTACCCTCTTCAATGTGGCCTCTTCTCTACATTTAGTTGTAGAGTTTATTCTGCTACTCTTCTGGTGGTTTTCCGGGTTATTTACATTGAGGTGAGTTCTGCCTAGGTGTATCTGTGTAACAAAATGAACCTAGAGTCCTTTTTTCCACCATCTTCCCCAGAAGAGCTGTTTTCATTATTTCTTTAACCATTTTTCTGCCTCTCCCTTTCTTTGGGATTCCCATCATAAGTTTGGATATTAGGTATTTTCAAACAGATGGCTGAGGAAGTTTAACCTCCCACCCCCCAGTCATTTTACGTCTGTAGATTTTCTATTGCTATATATTCAGCTTATTTCTATTTTTTGAAGTGTCTAATCTAATTTTAAACTCATACTAAAGATTTTTCATTTTAGATATTTTGTTTCCGTCTTATAATTTAGTCTCTTGTTTAATAGTTTCCATTTCTCTATTGATTATTTCTATTCATTGCTTTAAAATCTTTTTGCTAATTTTAAGATCTCTGTATATATTTATATTTAATATTTTTAAAGTTATATATGTGTATATATGTGTGTATACATATATGTATATAGCATTTTCCTGATTTTTCAAATGTCTAATTATTTATTACTGCGTTTGGTTATCGTGGATATTTTATTGATGAGATTTTAAATGTTGTTTTCTCTTGGAAACTGTTCAATTTTGTTCTGACAGGTAATTTACTGGAAACTCAGCTTGATTTTTCAAAATCTGTATTTAAACTTTGTGAAGATTGTTCTAATGTAGTTCTTATTATAAGAAGTGAGTAGCTCTATTTTTAAAATATCTTTTTTTCTTCCTTTGAGGAGGCCTGATTTCAATACCCAAGTTATTCAGCAAGGTTACCTCTCCTGACTACTCAGAGCGTCTGTATCTCTCAGTATTGTACAATCTTAGGGATTTCCACTTAGCTAACAGCTTCTAGCTGTTCTCTTCCTGGCCTTGAAAATTCTGGATATACACATGTGTAGCTTGGTATTTAACCAAAGATGTAAATAAACTCTTGTCATTTTTAGAACTACTTCATGTCTCCCTGTTCTGGTACTCTATCTTACAAATTTGTGCTACTTCAGCAGCCCCAAATTCCAGTTTTGCTTCCTACCTTAGCAAGAACTCCCTCCTCTGCTTGGGCTCCACCTTGGAGGCATCTCTGGGCAGATATTAGGTGATCAGATGTCTTGTCTTAGATTTGTTCTTCATCTGAGTGAATCCTGAGTCATCTACCATCCAAAAACTGAAAAGAGTCTTCTTGATAGTATGTCAGTGTTGCAGTTCTCTGGTGAGGGAACTAGTCTACTATCAATCACAATTTCATGACCAGAATCAGAAATTACTCAGGGACTTTTTAAAAATACTGTTGTAGTACCAGCTCATTTTTACTAATTGTAATGTCTTGGATTTTTTGAAAGGCCACCGTTCTTTTTCTTTCCTTTTTTTTTTTTTTAATTCAAGTTAGTTAACATGCAATGTAGTATCTGTTTCATGAGTAGTGCCCAGGGATTCATCATTTACATATGACACCCAGTGCTCATCCCAACAAGTACCCTCTTAATGCCCACCACCCATTTAGCCCATCCCCCACCCACCTCCCCTCTAGCAACGCTCAGTTTGTTCTCTGTTTTTAAGAGTCTTTTATGGTTTGTTGTCCCTCTCTGTTTTTATCTTTTTTTCCTTCCCTTCCCCTATGTTCATCTTTTGTGTTTCTTATATTCCACATATAAATGAAATCATATATTTGTCTTTCTCTGACTGACTTATTTTGCTTAGCATTACACACTCTAGTTCCATCCACATTGTTGCAAATGGCAGGATTTCATTCATTTTGATTGCCAATTAGTACTCCATTGTATGTATGTATGTATCTATATCTATATCTATATCTATATCTATATCTATATACCACATCTTCTGTATCCATTCATCAGTCAGTGAACATCTGGGCTATTTCCATCCTTTGGCTATTGTTGACAATGCTGATATAAACAGTGGAGTGCATGTTCCCCCTTTGAATCAACATTTTTGTATACTTTGGATAAAGACCTAGTAGTGCAATTGCTGGATTGTAGAGTACTTCTAGTTTTAGTTTTTTTGAGGAAACTCCATACCGTTTTCCACAGAGGCTGCACCAGTTTGCATTCCCACCAGCAGTGCAAAAGTGTTCCCCTTTCTCTACATCCTCACCAACATCTGTTGTTGCCTAAAATGTTAATTTGAGCCATTCTGACAGGTGTGAGGTGGTATCTCATTGTGGTTTTGATTTTTATTTCTCTATTATGAATAATGCTGAGCGTATTTTACGTGTATGGTAGCCATCTGGATGTCTTCTTTAGAAAAGTGTTTATTCATGTCTTCTATCCATTTCTTCTCTGGATTACTTGTGTTTTTGGGTGTTGAGTTGGATAAGTTCTTTATAGATTTTGGCTACTAACCCTTTATTCAATGTATCATTTGCAAACAAAAGTTTCCTTTTAATTTTGTTGATTGTTTCCTTCACTGTGCACAAGGTTTTTATCTGGATGAAGTCCCAAATAGTTCATTTTTGCTTTTGCTTCACTTGCCTCTGGAGATGTGTTTAATAAGAAGCTGCAGTTGAGGTCAAAAAGTTGCTGCCTGTTTTCTCCTGTAAGATTTTGATGGTTTTCTGTCTCACATTTAGGTTTTTCATCCATTTCGAGTATATTTTTGTGTATGGTGTAAGAAAATGGTCCATGTTCATTGTTTTGCATGTCACTGTCCAGTTTTTCCAGCACCATTTGCTGAAGACATTGTGTTTTTTCCATTGGAAACTCTTTCTTGCTTTGTCGAAGATTATTTAGCCATACATTTGTGGGTCCATTTCTGGGTTCTCTATTCTATTCTATTGATCTATGTGTCTGTTTTTGTGCCAGTATCATACTGGCTTGACGATTATAGCTTTGTAATGCAGCTTGAAGTCCAGAATTGTGATGCCTCCAGCTTTGGCTTTCTTTCACAACATCACTTTGTCTATCTAGGGTCTTTTGTGTTTCCATACAACATTTTAGGATTGTTTGCTCTAGCTCTGTGAAGAGTGCTGGTGTTATTTTAATAGGAATTGCATTGAATGTATAGATTGCTTTGGATAGCATAGACATTTTAACAATATTTGTTCTTCCAATCCATCACTATGGAATACGTTTCCATCTCTTTATGTCTTCTTCAATTTCTTTCATAATCTTTCTCTGGTTTTCAGCATAACGATCTTTTACAACTTTGGTTAGGTTTATTCCTAGGTATTTTATGATTTTTGGTGCAATTGTAAATTGGATCATTCCTTGATTTCTGTTTATGCTGCTTCATTATTGGTGTATAGGAATGTACCCAATTTCTGTACATTGATTTTATATCCTGCAACTTTGCTGATTTTACATGTTATTTCTAGCATTTTTTGGTGGAGTCTTTTGGGTTTTCTATGTAGAGTGTTATGTCATCTTTGAGAAATGGAAATTTGACTTTTTCTTTAAAATTTGGATGCCTTTTATTTCTTTTTGTTGTGTGATTGCTGAGGCTAGGACTTCCTGTACTATGTTGAACAACAACATATGACAGGTAAGTCCACTGTTCTTATTTGATCATATTAACTGTGGGGGATTTTGATTAGATTAATTGTGAAAAAAATTAGCGGCGTTGCTATGAAATTCCCTGTGTAATTTTAGAAAGATTAGTGGAGATTTTGTGAATGAAGGTAGAAAGACCAACCAGTTTCTATTCAGTTACAATAGTTCATGTGATAAATAAGGAGAAAGTGAATTAGAGCAGTAGAAATGAAAAGGAAAGACATGAACAGATATCAGGGATTTTAAGTTACATATTTGTTTACAGATTAGAAATGAAGGGAAGAGAGGGAAAGACATCTAATACAACCATTAGTTTTCTAACTCCAACATGTTGTTGATAATCATGCCACTAAAGAAGGCAAGCATGGGGGCACCTGGGTGGCTCAGTTGGTTAAGCAGCCGACTTTGGCTCAGGTCATGATCTCGCAGTCTGTGAGTTCGAGCCCCGCGTCAGGCTCTGTGCTGACAGCTCAGAGCCTGGAGCCTGCTTCACATTCTGTGTCTCCCTCTCTCTCTGCCCCTCCCCACTCATGCCCTGTCTCTCTGTCTCAAAAATAAATAAATATAAAAAAAAAAGGCAAGCATGTACGTGAGATGCTGACTTCACCTAAACATGTATTTCATTTTGCAAAGTCCTGATAAAATATAATGAAGATGTAAATTAAGATAGTAAAAATTGAGATTAGAAAAAGATAATAAACATAAGACATGTTTATCAAATGCCATTAACAGTATCGTGTCCTATTAGGTATAGGTAGGAGAGAGAATCAGAAGTTTCTAGTTTGGATAGTAAACCAGTTAATTAAAATAGAAACCACTGTTGAGTGTGCTAATTTTGAGGTGGAAAGGGTGGGGAAATCAGGGCAGGTAATGAATTCTAAATTCTACATAGTGATTTTGAGGACACACAGGTGAAAAAGTCTATTTAGTGGCCAAATATGTAGGCCTCATCGTGAGGAGAGGGGTATAGTTTAGAGATAGATATTGGAAATTAAAGCTGCAGTAGATGAGCTATCCCAAAGAGATAGTCAAGTGAGGAGAAAAAGGAAGACTCAGGGAGAGTGAGAGGCAAAAACAAGATTACTAGTGAATACAGGCTGTTTTATTTAGTTTAAAATTTTTGAAAATAGTTATTTATTTTTGGGGACAGAGAGACAAAGCATGAGCAAGAATGGGCAGAGAGAGAGGGAGACACAGAATCAGAAGCCGGCTCCAGGCTCTGAGCTGTCAGCACAGAGCCCAACGTGAGGCTAGAAGCCACAAAATCATGAACTGTGAGATCGTGACCTGAACAGAAGTCAGATGCTTAACCGACTGACCACCCAGTCGGGCTGTGTTTTATGTGTGCTTGACATATATGTGCTTGACACAAAAAAATATTATTCCCCAAATCATTTATTAAATTACTCAGAATAGAGTTGCTAAGGCTTTGCATGAGAATATCTATGAAGACATCTGTTTTTACATTTGCACTACGATTTTCCATCTACGTTCATCACAAAATAAAAATCTATGGGTGTTCCTATATTATTACTGGTGAATATGGCAAGACTATTATCTCTCTTAAATATTCTCTAAATTTGAAAATATGGAGTATGCATCAATGTTTATTTTATTGACCTTTTTGGTGCTTGTCAAACTCAGCTGATACATGCACATTATGAAAATGCAAAGTAAAGAGTTAGTCATAACTCTAAATGATGAACAGATTGCAATACAAAAGAAAAAAAAGAAAAGAACAAAAAAAGATGTGTTTGGGAAAAATCTAAACAGTATGTGTATTGTGTGTGATTAACTTTTTTCTGGTGTTGTTATTCCGTGTCATTGCAATCGATGTAATTTCATCTTGTGCACACTTTACAACATGTGTTTTGCCCAGATGAAGAATAATCACAACAAGTAATTTGAACTTGTCATTTGGTAGCATTACTATAAATGGCAGGAGAATATTTTGTTAAATCTTTATGACTTGGATATGCATTTTTGTAACCATTCCAAAAAGTTACTAGAGGTGGCAGATGCCTGACAGAAATCTTCCTGTTAGACTGCTTTTGTGGTAAAAAAAAATCCATAATGAACATTTTTCCCTCCTACTCTCCTGTGGACTTATACTCTAAACACAGAATCACAGGAAAGCACATCACCTACTTTTCTGCACACACATATATATAGACATACATAGATGCTATAGGTAAATTAGAATCTGTGTGTGTAATCATCTCTGTACTACTTTGGTATTACAAAAAAAAAAAAAATCAAGTCACCAAGTGTCTTCTGCAGCGTGCTTACAGTTTTTCTAACACTGTGTTATCGATCATGCCTCTCTGTCTTTGGTTCACACTCCCTCCTATCTTTGGAATGCCCTTTACGCATTTTTCCGCCCTTATCCCCGGCTTGTTGTCTCAGCTATTACTCAAGATTTTCTTCTAGGATACTTGCCTTGGAGTCATGTAGGTGCCCCTCACATGTGCTTCTTATTTGATTACTGTAGAATACTGTATGCACAACCATTTGAGCTCTTATTAGATTCTGTTCTGTGAGTTACCTGAGCAATCTGGTACATGACTATGATCTTCCTGAGATCAGAGACATTGTCTTACTCATCTTTGTATGTGCCTAGAATATAACAGACTTTCAACCCGACCACCAACCTTCACCCCTAATCCTGGCCAAATTAGTCTTTTTATTTATCAACAAAATCAGAACTCTCTCTTGTGCAAAAGTAGGGAGGAAATAAGTATGTGCTGAGCTCTATGCTAGGCATTATAGAGATTTACAAATCCTGTAATGAATTCTTTGTAACTCAGACAAAAAGATAAACATTCAATCCATATATAAATAGAAACTACTAGTAAAGCAAAACAAAAATAGAGTGGTAAATTCTTCATGGGAGAAGTATCATTGTGACTCTGCTCTAAAAGTACATAAATTTTGATGGACAGAGAAGAGAGTATGGTAAAGATTGCACAAAGGCAGAAAGACATGGGAACACAGGTACAGCTCTAGGAGTTGGGGTGAGTGGGTTCTTTGGGGCAACTGCTGTAATAAAGAAGGAAGCAAGACCAAGATGCTGATCTGAGTGGGTGAAATTAGATAGTCAATGGAGTCAGCCACGAACATGAACATCTGTATTAGAAAGAATTATTAAAATTGCTGTAAGTGTGCACCATTATGAGACACACACATTTACTGCATATGTTTATAAATTTTCATTTATTTTGAATATTTTAAACCTAGGTTATCAGATACAGGATAAAAAAAAAACAAAAACAAAACAAAACAAAACAAAACAAAAACTGGGCACATCACCTGTGGTGACTTGAAAACCAGTCAATAACAAGCATTTACTTTTTTGTTAAAAACAAAATGTGTGAGGAAAGGGCACTATAAGAAACCTTAAAGAAATATACATCTATTACTGGTATATTTTGTCAATTACAAATAAATTAAAATTAAAACTTCAACGCTTTGACCTTGATAAATTGAATATTTACCTACTATTCTTTTCCTTTTCATCCACCTTCCCTAACTCTCTATTTCTATCATTGTAATCTTTAGCTACATGTATATTATGAATAATGTCTGGTTTAACCAGTAAATGTCTCTATGAGAAACTAGAAAACAAATAAGCATCTATTTCCCATGCCTATTAGTTGACAGCAATGAGGACATATTCGTAGTCTGTTTTCTAGTAGATGTGTTATAGGGATATATTCATTGCCTGAAAACTTGATCTTGTCAAATGAATCAGTAATAATGGAAGCATTAATTTATATGAAGGGATATATCTCAACACCTTTAAACAGTGCCTACCATCATAAGAAAAGTAGGTTCAAATCCTAATCCTCAATACCTCTGACACGATTTTATTTGAAAATAGTTTTTTGAAGATACAAGTAAGTAAAGATGAGACCATACTGAATTAGAGTGAGTCCTAATTCCAGTACCTGGTGTGCTTGTAAGAAGGCCATGTAAAGGCATGACTCATGTCAAGGGTCTTGTGACAACAGGCATAAATTGGGAGAACTAGCCAAAGAGTGCCAAGAGTTTCTGGTAAATGTTAGAAACCAGGAAGAGGCAACAAAATATAATTCCAAGAGCCTTCAGAGGAAGCATGGGCTTGCTAAAATCTTCATTTCAGAC